>JAEQBH010001937.1:0-642318 GCA_016808115.1 Tetrastigma voinierianum | reverse complement strand
GTTATTTTTATAGATGATTATTCTCGTTGTACTTATTTATTTTTAATGAAAGTCGAGCGGGTTATTCTCTATTACTAGGAAGTTTCATGTTGAAGTTGAGCTCAATTTAATGCCCGATTTGTATCCTCACAGTGATAATGCGAGGAATATCTTTCTGGACCATTCTCCTTCTTTTTTTGTCCTCACATGAGATTCTTCATCAATCCTCATGCTTATACTCCTCGCGGAATGGTGGTTGAGTGTAGACAGTCATTTGGTTGAGGTAGCACTTTCCTTGTTGTTGCCTTAGCTCCTTCTAAAGAGTGGTTGGAATTCTATATTCTCAAGGCCTTTCAATGACTGGGAAGTGGAGGAAGCAGAAAGGTTGTTGTATGGGCTTGGAAGATACACCCTGGAGGAGGAAGCTGCTGATGAGTTTAGGTGGAAGCTGACGAAAGCTGGGGTTTTTACGGTAAAGTCCATGTCTGAGCTCTTTATAGATGAGTGCCATCTGACCCTTCCCTTGAGCGGATGGTTTGGTGTGGTCTTGCGTTCGATGAAAATGAAGCTTTTCACTTGGGAGATTTGCTTAGGAAAATTTGACTGGATAGCTTCAAAGGAGGATATTTCTCTTGTTAATAGATGTTTTCTTTGTGAAATTTGAGGTTAGTGGATCATCTTCTTCTCCATTGTAGCAAAACAAGAGTCCTTTGGGAGTTACTTTTTTCCCTTTTTGGAGTGAATTGGATCATATCAGGCTCAATGAGGGATATGCTTTTGGGTTGGAAGGTGCTTGTTGGAAAGAGAAGAAGAAAGTTTAGCGGTTTCATGCCTTGTTTTGGGCGAGTGTGGAAGCTAGAAATAGGGTGTCTTGAGAGATATGTTTTGTACATCTGAAACTAAAATGTGCGAACACTCTTTTTTGCTTTGGTCGAGGACTAAATTGTCAGTAGAGGAATAGTCACTCCGACCTTAGATGGGTTATTGATTGGGTGAGTTGTAAGTGAGTTAAGTATTTGTTTTTGTTTTGGGTTTTTTTGTTGGAGGGTGAGTTTCTTCTTGCTTGTTCTCACTCTTGGGTGCAATTTTAGCGCCCTCTCCTAATACACTTTTTTTTTACTTATCAAAAAAAAAAAAAAAAAAACCGCTCACATTTTTCTACTCCATCATAAGGTTCTTGGCGTTTTTGGGGATGCTACTTTAGGCTGCTTGTTGTTGATCGATCATATGCCATCATCATCTTCATGATGAATCCCTCATTCCATCATTTTTCCGAACCAACCTCTTTTTGCCTCCCTTTGCGTGTTTTCGAATGCACTTGTTTTGTCCACATACTTAATCCTGGCCAAGATAAACTTTGTGTAAGGCCACAAAGTGTATTTTTCTTGGTTATTCCCACCTCCAAGGAGGTTATCGTTGCTACTCTCCTGATACATATCGATACTTCGTTTCAATTGATGTCACCTTATTTGAACATTCTTCTATCTTCTCTACCCCACATCCTCCCAGTCTCGAAGTCATATCTCTACCTCTCATCTTTCCCATTCCGGCTTTACCATCTTAGTCCTGACTATTCGACTCGACCATTCTGGGTTTATACTCATTTGCCGTGTCGAGCATCGGACGCCGGTGAAACTCATCTCTGTTGCGCCTTTCCTACGTGATATCTTGCCGTCTCTTAGTGACCTTCCTATTGCATTACGAATAGGTGTCGCTCCCACTAGTAAACCTGATTCTATTCTGATTTCTGAATTTATCGCCGACATCACCGCTATGTCTGCGCTTTGTTTTATTTATTGTCTTTTGTTTTTTACATTCCCTGAGCTATGCATGAGACTCTTATCCCATTCGGTTGGAAGCAGCGATGATTTCAGAAAAATAGGCTGCGTTGCATTCTAGTGGCACTTGGGATCTGGTTACCTTACCTGCTAGCAAATCTTTTATTGGATGTTGTTGGGTGTATACAGTGAAAATCGATCCAGATGGTTGGGTAGATCGTCTTAAGACTCGGTTAGTTGCAAAGGGGTACACTCATATATCTATGGTTTAGACTACTATGATACTTTTTCCCTTGTCGCAAAGATTGTCTTTGTTCTTCTTCTCCTATCTATGGTTGCTATGCAATCTTGGCGCTTATATCAGTTGGATATCATGAATGCCTTCTTACATGATGATCTAGCAGAAGAGGTCTATATGAAGCAACCACCTACGTTTTGTGAAGAGAGAAGGAAGGAATCCTTTTCTTTTTATTGAATGAATGAAATACAACATAGGTGCTACCTATTTATATAGGTTAGGAAGGCATAAAAAAAGGAAAAATAAATAAAGCACAAAAAGAAGGAAAATAATGTACAAGAAAGGTAGGGAATAAATAAGAGGATATTGCAGAATATCACTGTGATTTTCAACATACACTCGAGTTGTTAGAGCATAAGGTTATATGCCACAAGCTTGTTACAAATGAACTTTGAAATCCATGGACCTCCATAGAGACTTAGTGAAAATGTACGCTAGTTGGTCACTTTCGAATTAATAGTGAATGTCGTACATCGCGAAGCGTTCTGAATGGTAGTGATGCTGATATGTTTAGTTTATACGTAGAAGGGAAGCTAGGTTATGTGATGTGTGAAGTAAACGGATTTATCATCTGGCGTCATTTGAAACCATCTTTCAATCTTAGCTAGTGAAGAATTTGTTTTGAATAGCATAGTTCCTGAGTTCACGAAGCCATGGCCTAACATTGACTGCCTTGGGCACGACCAACCGTCATGTTTCTTGCTTTCCGAGGATGTTAAGTTTTGTCGATAAATCTGTGATATCGCCAGTGGCGACTTTTGTCTGTGGCGGGCGCCTTGATCTGCATCATAATATCCAACAATTTGGGTCGTGACCTCCGTTTTCATATATCACCCCTGGCTCGGTGTTCCTTTGATGCCAGAATACATATCCACTGACATCCGGAGGGCTATCACATGATGACTATAGGAGCCCGGCTAACTCGAGTACTTTTTAGGGATTGGGAGAAATGGCTTGCAGTCTGATTACGGGTGTGATCGTATGCTTGGGGAAGTATGTCTTGGATATGTGGAGGAAGGCGGGTATCTTTGGTATGCGCATGAAACCAATTTCCTGTGGATCGAGATGTCGGCTTGTGCACAGACGAGAGGGAGGCTCTCTGCAGAATCCCAGGGGAGATATCGGCCGATTAGTGGAGAACTAAAAATTTACCTCACTATCACTTGATTAGACATTTCTTTTCACCTTGAGGTGTGGTTGGTCTTCCGGTACAGTGGGTTGATATCTCCACCGGATCTAAATGAAGGCTCCCGCTGTCGATGCGAAGCGACATTGGATCCATATGAATATCTTCAGTTTGCAAATCGTGCACCATTTATCATTAATATCTAAGACATACTTCCTACGAAGACATGACCGCTGAATTAGATGAGCTATCTCGATGCAAAAAATATGAGTTTCAGTCTTTTGTTTGAAATTAGGTGAGAGATATCTTTGTTTAGTTCCGGAATACCATCATGATCACTGCTTGTTATATGATATATCGTCGCATAAATGATCGGATAGATCTTATTTATTTATGATGATGTATGATGAAGACGAGAGTGAATTACGATGTGCTTTGAGTCATCTTAGAACTCTTGTACCCTGTGGCTAAAGCGGTCAAACCAAGCTCAAGGGGAATGCTTTAGGCTATATAAGGAATAACGTAGCTTGCATACTAAACCAGACTCCCCCTGAACAACAAATCCAGACGGTTGCTCCATATATATCAGCGAGGTCGCTATGGAGAAAGATATTCTTGATGTCCTAGCGATATAGGGACGAGGAAACCATCATGGCCATATAAGAGAGAAAACGAATGGAAGCCACATCTTGGCGCCAGAGAAAGTGTCGTAGTAATCGGGGCCGTATATGCGAGTATGCCCCTTAGCGACGAAGCGAGCCTTACTACGATCCACGACCATCGGACCCGATCTTAATAGTATAAACCCGGTAATGACCAACATGGGACTTACTTGACGGGTAAGGGACTAGGTCCCACGTGCCAGTAGAATGCAAAGCAACCATTTCTTCATCCATTACTTGTTTCCAGCTCGGATGAGAGGGGCCTCATGCACAGTGTGAGGAATAGAAACATAAGACAAGTTGGAAATAAAAGCAGAATATGGTGAGATAAGCGATGTCAAATAGGATGAGGATTAAAGAGAGGAGCGAGTACCTTTCGAATGGTGATGGGAGGATCGGTGGGAGGCAATGAGATTGGCCCGACGTGGAGAAGGATGCCATAGGAGATGAGTCATCAGGAGGCCTGGTGTCGGTACGTGGACGACGAGTATAAACCTGTAATGGACGAGGTGGAGTATCTGGGGACTCGGATGATAAGGTTGGAATGGGAAAGATGAGAGGTAGAGATAAGACCTTGGGACTGAAAGGCGGTGGGGTAGAGAAAAGAGAACAATGTTCAAAAAATGTGACATCGGTAGAAATAAAGTATCAATGTGTATCAGGAGAATAACAATGATACCCTCGTTAAAGATTAAGAATAACGAGGAAGATGCAACGTTGCCTTGGCAAAAGTTTATCTTGGCGGGAGGAAGTATGTGGACAAAACAAGTGCGTAAACGAGCGGAGGGAGGCAACGGGGGTTGATTAGGAAAGAGAAGAGAATGAAGAACCTGATCACCCAGGATAGAAGAGGGCATGAGATTGATCAAATAGCAGGTGGTTAAGATAGTGTCCCCCCAAAAACGTTGAGGAACTGTATGGTGGAGGAGAAGAGTGCGAGTTGTCTCAACTAAGTGACGATTCTTACGCTCAACCACCCCATTTTGTTGTGAAGTGTAAGCACAAGAAGACTGATTAAGAATCTCATGAGAGGATAAAAAGTCAGAAAAAGGGGCAAAAATGTATTCCAAGGCATTATCACTGTGTAAGATGCGAATAGAAGTATGGAATTGATTGCGAATCTCAACAAAGAATTTTTGGAATACTAAAAATAACCCAGTTCGACTTTTCATTAAAAATAGCAGTGCGGGAAAAATCGTGATAAATGTAACAAAATGCGAAACCTAAAGTGAAGGCGTGGTTCGGGGCGGACTGAACACCGGTGTGGAATGAGTTTCAGAGACTTGAGTCAGGGACTCTAAGTGGCAGGAGCGAAACACGGTATGTTTCCCCAGTGACCGCTACTCACACTCACAGTGAAGATAATTTGGAAGCGAGAGACCATCTTCGGAACTTGCAAATATTTGGATGACCGAGGCGACGATGGGCGAAAGAGAGTCATCTGAAGTGTAGGCGGTGGAAGATGAATTGACCCGAGATGATAAAAGCCTTGAGACTCATTTCCTATGATCGTCCTCCACATGCTCCGGAGTCTTGCAAGGTAATGAAGAGTGAGAAAAGATGTCAGATAATTAAGGTCATGTATTGAACTGTGACATATATAATATTAAATGAAGAATCAGGAACATAGAGAACATAAGTGAGAGGTAAAGATGGAAGGGGACATGCGGACCTGATGCCTTTGGCCATGATTTGAGTCCCATTAGCCAAAGTAATCATAGGTAAGGGTGGAGTGATAGTAAGGGAAGAGAAGAACTTCTTATTACGAAGCGGATGCAGGAATCGAGTCATGGGCTAAGATAATTAGTGTAAGATGGCGGAGGCATTACCGGTCACGGTAATAAGCGATGGGCGATTCGCATGTGGTGGCGAAGAAGCCTCATATTCCACACAGAAAGTGAGTCACTTCCACAGGATGGAGGCGGAGGTTGATCCTTAGCTGGAGGCGGAGGTGGTTCAGAAGACTAGGCTCACGTGAAGCGGTCTGGCGGGCGACCATGTAGCCCGATAACACTTGGTCTCGAGGTGATTCGAGTCTGTCTGATAGGTCTGATAAAGGTTCTTGGCTTTCTGTACGTAATTATTCTGAAAACTACGGGAATCAGTGAGGGTTGGATGGAACGAAGCATCACTAAAGGTGTCTAGGGAAGCCTCAGTCTTAGAGATCGAGTCGCGGTGGATGGAAGACGGTGTAATGTAGAGCAAAATGTCATCAAAGGTTGGGATGGCGGAGCCAGTGAGGATCTGGTCCCAAATACTGTCAAGTTCTGTACCAAGTTTAATAAGAGTAAGGATCATAAAGATTTGATCAATGTTGGACAAATAGGTATTGGAATCAGTGACTTTGGGCAGGACAAATATGAGCTCATTTTTCAATGCAAACATTCACCCAACGAAGAAAGATAATTCCATACTAGGCTGCTCTAGACTATCAACGGAAGAGATGACACGGTAGAGGCGTTGAACATCATTGGTATGTAAATTCTTAGCCTGGGTCCAAAGAGGCTGACAGGTATGATAGTCCCTAAGGTTGTTGAGTGTTTTGGGCTCGATGGACTGCTGTATAATATTACAAAGTAAAGCATCATGTTTCTTCCACTGAGGGTGTTTATCTGCAGTAACACTAGACTCCGTAGAGGTTAGATGGTCTTCAACACCATTTCTAGAAAACCATAATGTAATAGAATTAGCCCAAGATTGATAGTTCCTTGAGTTGATTGACAGTTATCATGGGAGTTCTAGCCAGAAACGAAGAAAAGCTCGAAGCTTTTTCAGCCATGGTGGAAAAAATCAATAAAATCAGCCAGAAAACAAGAATACCACAACTTTCTGTTGTTGAAGGTGAGAGAAGTCTGTGGAGGATGTTGGGCTGTCTGAAAGAGCCGAGACAAATCAGAACAGTCAAGAGAAAAAAACTGTCGAAGAGAGAACTAGGCAAAACACGAAGTTGGGGGCTTCAGATGGAAGATCTAGGGAGCTACAAAGCTTTGTCGGCGGGGAGGCAGGCCGGGTGGTGAGTCGATTAGTGAATGGTCGGCCACGATGCCCTCATGCATAGCCCCACATGTTGGCGTGTGAGGGGCGGCCTTCGGAAGACACGCGCATGGCGGCGTGTTATTCGATTCTTAGGAGTTCTTGCCTGCGGGTGGTAGATCGATTCTGAAGCGAGTCGAGATGGTGGTGATATCTTCTTGTGAGGTTGTCATCGGAGAAGTTGCTGAAAAAGTACCCCGACGGTGATGAGGTTTGACGGTGGAGAAGAATCCCAATACTTTCTGCGATGAAGGTGGAGAGGCCGAAAGGAGATCCAACTATTAGATGGGTTGTCGAGTGAAGACCGCAATGAGCCCTTAACTTAGAACCTTCCATGGCTCACGATGCCATGAAGAGAAGGAATGAATCCTTTTCTTTTTATTGAATGAACGAAATACAACATAGGTCCTACCTATTTATATAGGTTAGGAAGGCATAAAAAAAAAGGAAAAATAAATAACGTACAAAAAGAAGGAAAATAATGTAAAAGAAAGGTAGGGAATAAATCAGAGGATACTCTAGATATCACATGATTCTCAATGGGTTTGTTGCTCGGGAGTTTGGATTGTTATACAGGCTATATGCGCTCATTATGTAGTGCGAGAGCGGTTCTCTTCGAGCTAGGTTTGTGGGTTACAGTTTATGTAGTTTAGGAGTTTGGTATGATTTGGAGTACAACAGATCACTCAGTTTTCTATCATCATACGAGTTTAAGGTTATGCATTTCGATTGTTTATGTGGATGACATTGTTATCACGGGCAATGATCAAGATAGTGGTATTCGAAATTTGAAAGCGACATCTCTTCGACCACTTGAAGCCCAGGGACTTGGGGAAACACAAGTATTTTATGGGGATTGAGATACCTTAATCTAAATTCGACTTGGTTATGACTCAGAAAAAGTATGCCTTGGAAATATTGGAAGAGATGGTTATGCTAGATTGCAAACCTATAGACACTCCTATGGATTTGAATGTTAAGCTTGTATCAAGATAGGGGGTGCTTCTATGTGATATAGGGAGATATCGAGGACTTGTGGGAAAATTGAACTACTCTGCGTATTTAGGCGGCGTTTATTTCAGGTGGAGTGTTATTTCTTTGGATTCTTACGGTCATGCATGTGATAGTATTTTGAGATCTTTGTGATTCGTATCCTCCATTTACACATTTAAAAAGACACTAGGTCGAGGGTGTTATATGAAAGCAGTGGGTCACACACCAGTTATTTGGATATTGTGATGTAGACTAGGGAGGTTCACAGAGATAGAGAACAAACCAGTGTGTGTATTTTATTAATTGGGCCTGCAGTATCTTGGAAGAGTAAGAAGCGGATGTGCGACGGATCGAGAGTCTTTGAAGCCTGTCTGGGAGCTATGGCTTTGGCGACATGTGAGCTTATATGACTAAGACTTTTTCTTTAGGAGTTAATATTTGGGAAGGATGAACAAATGAAGCTAATATGTGATAATCAAGTTGCTCTCCACATCGCATCCAACTCGGTCTTTCATGAGAGGACCAAGTATATTGAAGTGGATTGTCACTTCATTAGAGAGAAGATCGCATTAGGATGCATGACTACTAGTTTTGTTAACTCGGGTGACCAACTAGCAAATGTGTTCACCAAATCTCTTAGAGGTCTTAGAATTAAGTGTAATTATAACAAACTTGGTATATATGACTTACATGCTCCAACTTGAGAGGCAATGTTGAATAACTTAGAAGGAATGTCCAATGGACCTTTCTCTCATAGTCCCTTCCATGTTTGTATTATTTTCTTTGTACAATTTTCTTTCCTTGTACATTCTTTCTTACTACATTTTTGGTTATACTCTCTCCTATATATATATGAAGAAAACATAACTGAGTTGGAAATTTTATTAATTTTTGAATGAATCTGTACAGCCTATATAACACACTATATATACACATATTTTGTATACTGAAAAGGAAGTTTCCATAGTCAATTCCCTAAATTTTGGGATTTGATTATTCACTTCGATGGCGATTATTCACTTCTCACTTGAGCTAATTATAGAATTAGATTATTGACATTGATCTTTCACAAAATATATTTTTTTTGATAGAGCGAAAGAGAATAGCCATTCATTAAACAGCGTATCTGGGAGTATAAGAGAGACCCCAGGCGAAAGGGGAGAAACAAAAGAGGAAGAGAGCGAACCGTCCGCAACAAAGAGAACACTGGGGCATAGTCATAGAATCACGTATAAAAGTAGTCTAATAGAAGAGAGGTGCACATTTTGGGTGTATCGCGAGAGAACAAAGTGTATAACATGAAGCTTTACCACGAGAATAGAAAGAGGTGTCTTCGAAGGCATTTCTATTTCTTTCCTTCGAAATACTTTAAATGAGATTAAAGGGGTTGCGCTAGATTGATTTTGTATTTTTCCTAACTGGGAAATGCATCTAGCTTTGGAGGATATCTCTGGTCAATAGGGGGCACACCTAGCTCACCCCAAAGGTAGAGAGAAGATCGGTCCACTGCCCCTAAATTCGAGGGCAGTGGATGAGAATGTGTTCCACCTCTTCTTCCTCCTTTCCACAGAAAGGGCACTTGCTTATCAGGTGAAACACTCTTTTTTTTAGCTGAGTAGTGGTGAGAACCTTTCCCCACCAAGCCTCTTAAGCGAAAAAGCCAACTTTAGAGGGGGTGTGATGGTTCCATAGGATTTTCTGCCAGTATGACCGGGGAGATTCGCCTTCCGAGGAGTTAAAAATAGGTATGACAGTGAAGCAACTGAGCAATCCTCTTTCCACAATATTTTATCTTTTAAATTTAGGGGGATATGGGCTTCTCCTTAGAACCACCCAATAAAGACACAGATCTCCGACTCTCGAGACATTGAATGGCCTAATGAAGTTAGGATTACGGGCTCCCACCCCTTCATCCCCAATGAAGGGCCTAATGGAGCTTCGATTTTAAGGCTTCTAGGGCTATGGCTTTCCAAAGGGCTACCCCATAATTGCCTTTAGGCAAGCGGGTGAGCTAGCCCCCATCGACCATTCTATATTTAATACTGATGAGGGTTCTCCAGGTTGTCCTCTCTTGTCTTCGCAAACCTCCGGCACTTCCACCAGCGGCGCTATTTAGCGGTCGAGGTTTCTTATACGACTACCTTTCTCCTTACACTTGCTCACATTCTTCCAATCTATCAAGTGAATTTTCCTTTCTAGGGAGCCACCCCCCCAAAGAAAATTTCTCTGGTTTCTTTCTAGCCTTCCTTTCACACTCTTTGGAAGCCTGAAGAGGGATAGGAGGTAGATGGGAAGATTTGATAACGTACTTCTTATGAGAGTAAGTCTGCCCCCTTTTGAAATGTCTGTCTTTTCCATGAAGCGAGCCTCTTTTGAAATCTCTCTTGACCTTGATTTGGAGGGTACTGCTGGTTGCATGGTGCCTTAAGCCCCAGTGGGAGACCTAAATAAGTAGAGGGGAGGGCCGCAACTTTGCAACCTAGTTCATGGGCAGTACTTTCAGCATTCTCTGACTCCCACTAGAAGAATGACGCTTTTTTGGTTACTGTGCTTGGGACATGGCCCGAAACCTGATAAATCGATTCAGTCCTGACATTTCTTCTTGAGTCATTGCGAAGACTAAGGTATTATGCAAGAGTTGATGGGTAATTTTCATTACTTCCCCTTCTTCCTTCGAAGAAAGCCTAGTAAAGAGCCTCCGGAGAAGTTGCCTTGTCTGATAAAAGGAGAGCACTTCCATGCACAAGACGAGCAAAGTAGGGGGAATAGGGTCACCTTGTGAAGCCCTTGGAGCTTAAAGTAACTGTCGAGTTACCGTTGATGATGGCGAGAAGAAGGCATCGTGATGCACCATGATCGAAGTATCCACCTTTTACCAAACCCCATTTTTTGGAGAACCGTAAGTAGAAAACTCCAGTTGATTTGGTCATAGGCTTTTTCTATGTCTAATTTGCAAAGGATACCCTTCTCTTCCTTCCTCAACATTGAGTCTATGACTTCATTAGCGATTAAAGGAGCATCCAGTATTTGCCTCCCTTCCACAAAGGCATTTTGAGCTTTGTTTACCAGTCCGCCCATTATCTTTTTCAATCTTTTAGCTAGGACTTTGGCTATCAGCTTGTAAAGTATCCGCTGACTTATGGAGTGCAAAAGTCTTTGAGAGTCTTACGCCCCCTTTCTTTGGGACCGAGAAACGATGAAGGTAGAATTCGGGCTTCTCCTGAGCACATGATTTCATAGAAGTCATTAAACTCCTCCAAAACCTCCCCCTCCACAAAATCTCAATTGAATTGCCAGAAGGCTCTTGTGAAACCATCATGGCCTGGGGCTTTCTCATCATTTAGGTCTTTAAGAGCCCCAACTATTTCCTCTTCTGAGAAAGACTCTTCTAACACTGTTGCTTCCTGATCATTTAGACTACGAGACAGGCCCTGCAGGTTCCAGATCTCGATCTCGAATCGATGAGGCGGGTTTGGAATGCATTGACTATTTTTTGCTACAAATTTTCGACTTCCTTTACCCACACCCCGTTAAATCTCTCATTCCTTATGTCTAATTTCTCCTTGATGAGAGTTTACCATTTGTGAAAGAATCTCATGTTTCTGTCCCCCTCTTTAAGCCACACTTCTCTAGACTTCTGTCTCCACATAATCTCCTCCATTAAAGCCCACTTTTTCAAGTCCTCCACCTCTTCAACTTTTTTCCCCAGTTCATCTTAGGTTAAGGGGCGTTGAGGTCCCAAGGTATCCCAAAAAGCCACCTTCTGCAAGGCTTGAATCTTTCTCTCATCCACTCTCTCGAAAATTTCTTTGTTTTAGTTTTTTAGCTTCAATTTCAAGGCTTTCAAATTTTTTGCCACTCTGAAGCTACTAATTCCACTAAGCTCAAAGCTTTTCCAAATGAGACCTTTGAAGCCCTCCTCCTTAAGCCACAAGTTCTCAAATTTGAAAGGCATGAGACCTTTGATAGCACTTCCCCCTTCTTTTAGTAAAATCGGGTGGTGGTTAGAGAGGGGCCTTGGCAAGATGCTTTGAAGCATATTTCCAAAGTAGTTTCCCCACTCATCGTGTTTAGAAACATCTGGCAGCGATCTCTGGTTTCTCGGTCTCTTATTTTGTAAGACTCCTCCTTGGAGTGGGAGGTCTTTTAAAACAGGTCATCGGAGACTTGAAAATCTTCTCATTGCCCTTTTCCACATCGTCATCTGTTTCTTTCCCTTGAGTACCTTAGAACATTAAAGTCTCTCCCTAGGCACCAAGGGTCTTCCCACATCCCTCTGACGCCTCCTAGGTCCTCCTAAAGCTCTTCCCTAAGGTTACTCTTTGTTGGCCCGTAGATACAGTGAACACCCAGAATGAAGTTATCATCACGGTTTTTGAATGCATGGGACAAAAGTGTGGCTCTTTCCTCGAACCTATTAGTTGCACCACTCTCTTATCCGGGATAACCATCCCCTGACACCCTGACCTGAGAGGTAGCCTAATTAATAAACCTACTAGTAAGTAGAGCTTCTGTTGCCCCAGGCTTGATCTTTCCACTTTGTTTCTTGGATATAGACCACATCCGCACGATGAGTTCTTAGGAAAGATTCGATTAGCTTCCTTTTCGTGGCATCGTTTACCCCTTTCACATTCCAAGACATTATTCTGAGCTTCATAGATCAACCATAAAAAACACCCTTGCCCTTTTCGCTAGACCCTCCTTTGCTGCTACTTTTTTTCTCTTGGATTGTCCATTTTAGCTTTTTAATTTCTCTCTCAAATTTTGAGGTGCCTTGGACCCCTTTGCCTTTTATCTGTTGCCTCCTAGCATTGATGCTATTCATTAGCTTTAAAATCTCCTCTTTGTATCCTTCTACTGAGAAACCTAAGAAATTGTTGAACACTTTCTGACAACTTTCCTCCCATGTCCCTTCCTCTTGGTCTTCCTCTTGAACATCCTGATCGTCTGAAAAGACTTCCACCTCTTCTAACCCTTCTTCTAAATCTGGTCCAAAAGGGCAAAGAACCTCTCTACCATCTGGTAAAGCCATCGGAAGATTGATCCTTGACTCGCCCTGAGGGCTTTGCCTAACATCTTCCTTAGAAACCCCCCTTGACCATAGAGTCCCTCAGATGCAGGGGCTCGATCCAAAAAAGGAGAGGAGAGAGGGCTCGTTGGACCATACCTTTTGGAGGAAACCTCGGCTTCTTACATACGCCGTCTTCGTTTAAAAATGCCCACGGGACTTGCTCTTTTGGGAGAATAACGATGGAAGGGCTTTGGCTTGATGCTCTCCTTTTCATATCCTAGCTTCCCGAGCCCAGGCCACAAATTCCTCTTTTTGTAACCCAGGTGCACAGGCTTGAAATGCGAGGCCAAGTGAAGAGAGCCTTGTACGCTAGCCCATCCCTTCTTGTTGTCTAAGTGTACAGCCTTGGGCCGACAACCTAAGTGAGTTTCGACCCTTCACTTTAAAGCTTGGGCTTTTTTCTAAAATCCACAAGCCCGTAGTTTCACGGGCTTTTCTTTTGTCGACCCGTTGGGTTCCAAACCTAGATTTGGATCCGACTTCAACAGCTACTCCATTTTGCACTTGAGTGCCTACATCTGGGATATCCCGCCCCTCAGGCTGTAGGGTAAGGTTGCCTGCCACTGAAAGACAGGTTCTTGCCTCCTTTCGCATCACATCATACGGCTTGGCTTTCCCCTCATCATTACGCTTTCCATGGTCCTGCCTCACACGCTGGGGTGCGCGTTGAAACCACTCGTCTCTCCTCTCTGTTTTTGCAACTTCATTTTCTGCCTTTCTCCTTGTCGGAAAAACTCCTGCTATCCATGGAAGAATCTCCCACCAGACTTGAAGCTCGAAACTTCGCGATCCTGCAAGGATGTTTATTCGTTGACGGCTTCTCCTTCCCTTCCCATCTCACCAAAATTCTTGCCCAAATTAGCTTCGTCCTTAGGGTTGTTTCTTTATCGATGGCTATGAAACCACATGGCTATCGCTATCATTCTGAATTTTTGGAGTCCAGGTACACACCTACAATTCTCGACGAGGACTTCCTTCACCGTCTTTTTGTTTCTGTGACACATGCAGGTTACCACTCCCGGATGAAGGGTCTACGCCCCAGGCCATCTTACCTGTGCATTTTAGCACCCACCATGCTTCCTCACTGGAGTCAAACTTAAAAAACAAGAGGTCCTCATTGAGGGGAGCTATCATAAAGTGCCCCTTTAATCTCCATGCCACCTTGACCCAATCCTCCAACTCTTTCACATATGGAAAAGGGTTGGCTTTGTCTTCTAACTTCCTACCAGGCAAGATTTTAGGGCTCCGGGATCTTCTGAGGGCAAGCAGTCACCTGCATCTATCCATGCTGAAAGTTCCTTGCTTTTGCCAATAAATTTCGTTGTTTCCACAAGAGGGTTCCTTTTTGGGTAAAACCCCCTTGGAGTTGTTTCCTCCTTGTAGACCTTCTCTTTCGCGAAAACCTTTTTCTCACCTTAGGTTGAAACCAAACCCAACCCACATAGCTTTTCGACTTAAATACTCCACCCATTTACAAGGCCCCTCCTGTATGGGAAGAAGAGTTTGTGTCTCTTCCCATCCTCGTCAGATTCTGAGCATATGAAATCTCCTGCATCATTTTTGCACTATCCGGTTGAAAATTCTGCCATTCTCCTTCCAATCGAAAGATCACTTTGTTGTAGCAGTGTCTCTACCACAGATTTCTATTCCCTTGAGAAGATTTCTTACCCCCTCCTCTCCAAAGCGTATCCAAAGAGCGAAACCCACCTTCTCTTTGTAGTGAGACCCTCGACTTCCTCCTTCTCCGCTGTGAAACCTCGAAGAGGTGGAGTCAACGAGGAAAACCATGTTTTTTAACTCCACTATTCAGTCTTTCCCATGCTTCATTTCCTAAAATATATTATTTACATAATTTCCCACACTCCCTCTCAAGGTGGTGAATATAGATCTTCCATTCTCGACACAGTAATATTACTATGAAACACATTCTTTGCCTGACCCTTTTGTTAGCACATCTGCTAGTTGATGTCCTGTAGGAACATATGAAGTACAAATTAACCTTATATGACTTTTCTTTGATGAGGTATGCAATACATCTCTATATGTTTTGTTCGGTCATCTTGCCGGATTATAGCGTGCGATTGTTGATTTATTATCACAATAGAGTTTCATAGGCTTACTCCATTGAACCTTCTAATCTTCCAGAATTATCTTGACCCACAACAATTCACATACTCTTGTTGTCATGGCTAAACTCTGTATATACGCGCCGGCCGTCTTTACCACATTTTGCTTCTTCTTTCATACAGATCTTTAGATTTAAGAAAGGTCTGATAGCTGTAGTTGATCGCTTGTCAGTAGAGACCTGCCAAATTCTGCATCGATTGTATATTGCCCAGAAGCAATGTCTGATGTTTTAGTATTCCTAGCGGTAGCATTGTGGTACACTTTGTTTTGCTTTTTGCTTTCGCTCTTTCTTTTGGTTGGCTTTAGATCCTCTCTGTATACGCCCTGTATACCCCTTGGGGTCCTTGTTCCTTTTTTTGGTTTTAATATATTTGTTTATCAATCAAAAAAAAAAAAATATCTGATGTTTTCTTGAATAAGATTCCCTATCCTGGATGTGCTTTTAAGTAATAGAGGACTCGATAGGCTTCCTGTAGATGAATTTCTCTCGGATCATGAATGAATTGACTGATTACACACTAAATAGGCTATGTCTAGCCTAGTATGTGCAAGATCGTCTCCCAGCTTGAAACCATTGATGCATTTTGAGTCCACTTTCTTCTCTCTAAATTAAGCTACTTTCAGTCCTGTGATTTTGTTCAATGGGAGTTGCAACTGGTTTACTAGCCATCATACCTGTTTCCCTGAGAAGATCAATAACATATTTCTATTGAGAAATGAAAATGCCTTGCTTGGATCAAGCCATCTCAATTCCAAGGAAATACTTCAATTTTCCTAAATCTTTTATTTCAAACTCCTTGGCTAGGCACTGCTTCAAGGTATTTTTCTCTTTCTCATCATTTCTTGTCACAATAATGTCGTCCCGCATCTGCGAGTGTAAGTGTGACTCCCCCTGAAATTGAATGTTTTATGAAAAGTGTATGATCTCCCTGGCTTTCTTTGTAACCATTAGCTATCATAACCTTGGCAAACCTTCCAAACCAATCACGTGGGGACTATTTTAACCCATATAATACCTTCTTTGCAAATAGACCTTGTTTCCATCACTCCTCATTTGAACCCTGGTGGAATACTCATGTAAATCTCTTCTTCTAACTCACCATGAAGGAAAGCATTTTTTACATCATATTGTTGCAATTCCCAAAATTAACAGCAAAGGATAGTAAAATTCTTACTGTATTCATCTTTGCTCTTTGAGCGGAAAATGTTTCTTAGAATCCACTCCCATAATAATACGAGTATACCCTTTTACCTTGACCTTGTCTTGTATCGTTCTAGGAACCATCACCTTTAAATTTTCTTGCAAACACCCATGCGGTAGTAGTTCTTACCGATAGGTAGATCATTGATTCAAGTTTCATTCTTTTTGTAATGCATCGAGTTTCAGCCTCTCCATAGTAAGTCTTCATTCTCTTTTTGATAATGCTTCAGACAATGAGTTAGGAATAGGAATAGTGCTTAAAGTTGAAATGAAGCTTTTATGATTCAAGGAAAGTATCTCGAAAGACACAAAGTGAGACAATGGATATAGTGGCCTTTTTTTGCATTCACGGGTTCCTTTTCTCAAGTATAAGAGTAGATCATGATCAAAATAGGAGTTGAGTTACATTCGAGAATTGTTACCTCATTTCAAGATTCGGTTCAATAGGCACATTCTTGCCTCGTTGTTACCATAGGGGACCCATACTCATATACACTGATCAAACGAAATTGATCGAGATTTGGTATCTTCTTCCTTCTCTTCTACTGACTCTTCGAATTGTGATATTGGAATTGGTTCCAAAGAAATTGGTAACACTGAAGTGGTTTCTTTTGATTTGAATGACTCGAATGAGGGGATTATTTCTAGTGGTGGTATGGCGGACTCCTCATCTTCTAGTATAGATAACTCCCCTTGAAGATAAGGAATGGAGAAGTATGGCTTATTTTCAACAAAGGTAACATCAGCCGATACATAAAGTTTCATAGTGGGTGGGTAATAACATTTATATCCCTTTTGAGTAGATGAGTACCCCACAAAAACGCACTTAAGAGCTCTAGGATTTAATTTTCCCTTATTATGATTGTGAATATGGACAAAGGATGTGCACCCAAAAACTTGAGGCGCAAGGTTGAAGGAAAATCGAATGTTCGGATAGAATTGAGATAAGGTTTCTAGTGGACTTTTGCACCCCAAAACTCTAGAAGGAATCCTGTTTATGACATATGTTGATGTGAGTACAGCCTCTCCCTAGTAAGATTTTGGTTCATTTTGTTGAAACAATAAGGCTCGAGTACACTCAAGAAGATGACGGTTTTTCCTCTCTGCCACCCCATTTTGTTGGGGAGTGGTGATACAAGATGATTCATGTATGATTCCTTCCTTTTGAAGCCACTGAGACAAAATTTGATTGAAATAATCACGAGCATTGTTTGAGCGGATTTTTTTGATTTTTGTACCAAATTGATTTTGATCAATTGTACAAAAAACAAGGAAAATATGACTCACATCATATTTATTTTTGAGCAAATAGATCTAAGAAACTCTTGTACAATCATCAATAAATGTTACAAACCACCTGGATCCTGAGATATGTGGAATTGTGGATGGTCCCCAAATGTTGTGAATTAGAAAGAAAGGAGAAGAAGATATTTTATTACTAATAGGGAAGGATACATGAGTATGTTTTTCATACTCACAAATGTCGCAATGAAAAGGTTGAATATCTAGTCAGCAGACAAGGTAGAAACGTGAATTTTAATGTGGAAAAGACACATGACCTAAACGCCTATGATGTAACCAAATGACATCTTTATTTTGATGGAAGAGAGAAAAGGAAATAAGAGTAGACAAGGAAATTATAGCAACATTACGGCTTACTAGATGTACTTTCAGTAGGAGTCCATTGTGCTCTGGGCAAGTCGATCTTCTCACAGAACCACGGTCACAAATTCACAAAAGGAGGCATCGATTATAACACGACAACTTAGATCTTGGGTAAGTTTTTGTATTGAAACAAGATTAGTGGTAGTTGAGGGACATGAAGAACATTTTTAAGAACCAGATTTTAGGTAACCTGGACATCTCCTATACCAACCACTATGGTGGTAGTTCCATCAGCAACAACAATTTTCTTATTGCTTGGATAAGGTAAATATGTTTTAAATTGATTTGGATTACGGGTCATATGGTCAAGTAGCACCAGAATCAAGGATCCAAGCATTCCTAAACTAATTACTCAAAGCATTTAATCCAAGAGAAATTAGAGTCTCACCTGAAAGAGTCAATAAACACATACTGGTTGATGCTTGAGAACTTGAAGGTGGCTGAATATTACGGAAATGAAGTTGGGCTGCGCACAACCTGTTCTCCTTCAACAGTTAAAGAGATGGAATCCAACATGATTGATGTTGATGAAACAACAGTAGACGATCAAGAAATAAAGGTAGTAGGGGCCACAGAAAAAATCAACAATGAAGGCTGAGGATTACACCAACGATGAAGGCTGGAAAAGGAAGCGAAAAACCTTGCACGAAGTAGCTTGAAAAATGACTAAAAAAATCTGGTGTAGCAATGAAGGTTGCCCAGAAAATTCCCTCAAAAAACTAGTACAACAATGGAGGCTGCAAAGAGGAATCCCCATAAGCCTTCGGGCTTGAAACTAGGAATGAAGGTTGAAGGATGGTTGAAAAATCTGGTACAGCAATGAAAAAACTGGAGAAGTGGGAAAAAAACTGACACGAAGAAGCCTGAAGAATGGCTGAGAAAAGGTTAGGTGCAGCAATGAAGGCTGCACAGAAATTCCCAAAAATGAAGGCTGTGTACAGAAAAGGCTCTCAGAAAAACTAAGGCTCTGATACCATGAAGAAAATAGCACTGAGTTGGAAATTTTATTAATTTCTGAATGAATCTGTACAGCCTATATAACACACTATATATACACATATTTTGTACATTGAAAGGAAGTTCTCATAACCAATTCCCTAAATTTTGGGATTTGATTATTCGCTTCCCATAGCTGATTATTCACTTTCCATAGCTAATTCTAGAATCAGATTATTGATCTTGATTCTTTCCTAAAATATATTATTTACATAATTTCCCACAATATACATAGGGCCTGTGTCAGTTTTGCATATTCAATCAATAAGAAAAGCATTCTTTTCTTATATCTCTTCACAAATTGCAATGCTAACAAAATGGCTCTTCCATTAGATGATGTGAAGGAAGTCAGGAATTCAAATTTCTGTACAAATTTCTGCTCTTACCAATGAGTTACCAGTCTAAATAGTTCCAATGAGAGGGTACTGAAATGAATGTATTAAGCAATGAGTTACCAGTCTAAATAGTTCCACTGAGAGGGCACTGAAATGAATGTATTAAGCAAAATATTAGAACATTCACATTCTGGATTGCTATCTTTAGGTGTTTATGTTACTGCTGTAAAACAGAAATTAATATATTAGTCAAAAGCACAGATTCCTTTTTTAGGTATTGGATTGTGTTGACATTTATTCTATGACATGTTGGATAACCCTCCATCAACATTTATTGGCACATTAATCACTAGTTAAAGTGCAAATCTGTCCACGAGGGTAAAGAGCATCTGAAGTGAAACTCTGTCCACAAGTATTCGCTTTTGGTTCGGACACTTCAATGAGTCTACAGTTTTTTACTTCAGCATTGTTTGGAAGTATATGTGATTGTCCGGCTTATGTTTTGGAAGCTATGGATATTTGTTTTCTATATTGGGCTTGAGTCCTATCTAAGTGCAAGATGATAAAGAAGGTTCTAGCTTTTACTTCCATATAAAGGCCAAATGGAAAACCTATGCAAATATTTTTAGATTTATTTCTATTGTTATCTCACATGCACAGCCTTAGAGCATGCTGAATATATACTTATTCATATAATTTGTTATTCAAATGCATACTCAGACTCAAACTGATGTAGATATATATATATATATATATATATGTGTGTGTGTGTGTGTGTATATATATATATATATATATAGCTTTTACTTCCATATAAAGGCCAAATGGAAAAACTATGCAAACTTATATTTTTAGATTTATTTCTATTGTTATCTCACATGCACAGCCTTAGAGCATGCTGAATATATACTTGTTCATATAAATTTGTTATTCAAATGCATACTCAGTCTCAAACTGATGTGAATATATTTATATAGACTCGTGAATGGACATATACACAAACATATCCTCATCTCAACATTTTGAATAATTCTTATCTCTGTGCTCCTAGTCCATACAAGAGTCAGATAGTTGCACATGCCTGCATTCCTGGCTTCTATTTCTTTCTGAGTGTTTAAGATGTCTCACTGGGTATCAACTTTCAACTCAGCTATATCTGAATAAGATGGTTTCTGCTGTTTAGATTTCAGAGAGTTGATAGTTCTCATGCTATACTATCCTCTGTGTAGATTACTTCTTCTGTTGTGGTAACCTTAAGGATTGATTAGTCACTCCAATTATCCATGTCAAATGGCCTCAAACATCTGTATCCATTTTTGCTACCGTTTAGTGGGGCCTTGAGTCCTTTGGCTGTCTTTCTTGTAATTTGTTATCAAGGACTCGAAGCATCTGAAAAACCTCATTTAAAATCTTCTGCAAATTTGGAATGCTGTCTGAGTGTTGGTCAGTTGACTGATTTTATGTTATATTTGTTGTTTATTGACATGGATTCAGTTCCTGGCACAGAATATTGTGTTGATATACCATAGTTTTACATATTTCTTGTCAAGGAAAAAGGTCTTCATTGCCTTATATTTTCCCTTGTAACAGGGTCCAAAGCCCTCCTTGTCCAAAATGAAGGGGAGAACACTTTGAAAGTGAAATTGAATACTGAGAAAGATGCTCCAACGGATTTAGTAGTACCAAAACATCGAACTATAAGTGTATGAGTCTTTTCTCTTCTGCTACTTTGTTTCTTCTTTTGATTGTTGTGAAAGCCATTGGAAAATAATGATGGCATGAACATGAAGTATAAGCCTTTCTGATGGAATGCTACTGAACTACTGTTCACATGATGGTTTTAAGCTTAGTGTAGTATCAAAAGAGTTACCAGTTTCTATTGTATGCATTAAATAGGATCATTGTCAAGTAATAATTATCATGAAAAATAAGCTCATGAAAAGAAGTCTATTTTGGGGTGGTTTTTTAGGAAATTACATGAGATGACATGGTGGGATAATTTAGTGGGGTATGATTTTTTTTTTTTTTTCTGTTTCTTGGATGAAATGATAGAGCAAGGTGAATTCATATGTACAACTTTCCAGCTTAGATGAGATTTATGTTCTAGAATTTTGACATTCACTTACTTGTGTCTTTACTGTATTGGTATTAGAACCAGTGAATTGGAAAGAGATAATAATATCTCTAATAAGAGAATAAAACTCCTAGGGACTTCAATACAGTTTGATAGGACACACGGAGGAGTAGTTTTGCTAAGATCATTGTCTGATCCTTTTCCGTGTTTTGTTGTCAAATCTGAGTTTTTTTTTTATAGAATCTTTTCTTTTAATGCAGAAAAATATGAGTATTCTTGCCTTCTGTTAATATGGCACATCTCCTAGTCCTTTTCTATGTCAAAGTTGTTTGATCCTTTTCAGTGTTTTGTTCTTGAAGCTGAGTATCTTTTCTTTTTGTTAATATGGCACATCCATTCCGCTCTTTTTTCTATAACAAACTCCTCCTAAAGTTAAAACAGATTATTTTTGTAGCTGATATGGAAATTCTTCTTCAAAAAGTAGCTTCTGATGATACTTTGCAGTGCTTTAAATTTGTTTTGATGCTAAATTTTACATCCTTTTTCAAATCTTCTTTTGCACCTTCAATCTCTGATGAAAATAATTTTTTTGTTGAATGGATCATTTTGAATTCCTGATACCTGAACAATAGAAAGAATTTTTTGTTTAGTGGCATAACCTTTCTATGTGGGTTTCAATATCCTTGAGGTAAATCTAAGTTGAACCTCCTTTTCATTTATTATTTGCTTAAGAATTCATCCATATTCGATTTGCAAAGCATTTGTTTTTAACTATTTTGGGACTACATGGTGATGGATATTTAAACACAGGAGTTCACAAGCCTTCACTTTTTTGGATAACCCTAATACATCTATCATTGCATTAAGAGCACCTTAAAAGTTAATCTTATGGTCTCGAATTCTACGAAAGATGCTTTGAGGAATAACATAATTCCAAATCCTTTTTGAAAAAAAAAAAAGATGAGATGAGAGGGGATAAACTCTGGTTTGCGGTGGAATCCAGGCTGCCCGAATCTCGATGGAGGAAGGTGGAAGGTAAGAGTCATCAGCGAGCGTAGTAAGGGAGTTTCTTCTTGGATTCGTTTTGGGGAAGAAGCTTAGCTTGGTTGCTTCAGGGGGTAGAAGATTGTTGCAGGTGGGCGGATGAAGGAAGTTTTGTCAAAAATTGAGAGGAAAACGGGGGGAAGTATAGACTGGAGAAACGGTCAAATAGGGTTAGGAAATATTTGCTTTGCTTAGTTGTGGATTCGGAAGCGAAGAAATTCTATTTGTCTCTCCTAGAAGAAAAAGGGCTTCATGGGGGTGGGGGTGGGGCTGAACTACTCTAGCTGACAAACTAAGAGAAGTAGGGGTGGGCAGTTGCTAGAATAAGCGATCTGAAAAGGAAAAGCGTAGCTTACGGGATGAGAAGGACTGAGGAATTTGTGGTTTTGGGAAGAAGCCTTCCTTTCTTTGAGTAACAAAATCACTAACTGAGAGATGTGAAAACTGCGTATACACGATTGAGAACTGATGTGGTAAGTGGAAAAGAGGACCTTGCTTCTTTCTTTGATGGGAAAGTGGGAGGGTGACCTTGAAAACCCAGTTGACGAGCAGTTTAGATGGGGGTCAAGGGCTTAGGGTTTGAGAAAGTCGCTCTGGGTGACTAAAATGGTCGGAAGCCATCTCTTGCTAGATTTTGGTTCGAAGGATGAGGCTGACAAAGTTTTTAGAAGAGGGCTAGACGAGGATTTTGTCTCTATATAGATGGGGGCTGAGGAAGGTTGTAGGAAGGTGGGGGAAAGGTTGAAGGATTGCTGGGTTCGGGTGGTGGGACTGCTCCTTCATTTCTGGAATCCAGAGGTGTTCAGAAAAATTGGGGACTCTTGTGGCGGTCTGATTAGGGTTGATGAAGGAACTTGAGTCGTGTTAGCAGCAGTGGGCGGGATTGTTAGTCTTGTAGTAGACGATCTTTCGGGGACTCTCATGGTAGTCATTGAGGATTCTGTTTTTGCCTATTAGTTGTGGTGGGAGTTAGCTCCGACATTTGCGAAGGTTATTTGGCTTAACGGAAGAAGAAACATATTAGGGCAACAGTGTTCGATGGAGGATAAGGATGGAGGGCATGCGTGGTGGGGCAAGTGTTCGAAGTGGTGTGCTGGATCATGGGAAGCGCGGCATGCGAAGGTGTGGTGATATACTAAGTTAGAGAGTGTTAAATGACCAGCCCTCCTAAAGCTTTCAGGCTTGTAGGATTTGGGTTTAATATGAATATCTTTAACAAAGTTGATGACTTTTCTGAAAGAGAAGAGATGTTTCAGGGAGCAAATCTGACTCATCCTTAGAGCCAAGGGTTGGCTCGTCTTTTAGTGGGGAAAAGGGGCTCTTTGATGGGCCAGTTTTTGTTGAGGGCTAAGAAGATGATGGTCTAAAGGCTTCCATTCAGAGCGGTCCTTAGGTTGAGGACGAAGGGGCTCGACCTTTCAAGGCTAAGCTGAAGGGAGGTTAGTAATGGGCCTCCTTTTAAGGAAAGCCCAAACCTTTCCTATGAAGGCTTAGATGTTGAGGATCATGGGCCTTTTGTTGAAGTTAAAGACAAAAGGGTTGAGGAGAGCTTCTCAGGCCTAGCTCGTGATCTTGGCCCTTCTCAAATCTTCTCTGGGGTGTCGAGGGCCAGGAAGGTTTTAGGAGAGGGGGGTTCTACCGTTGAGGGTGTAGAACCCTTTTCAGAAGAGGGAGACATCGATAACAGTGAGTCGACAAAGGCAGATTCATTCTGAAAGTCTGATGGGAGTCCTCAGTCGTTCCACTTGTCCCAGATCCGTGGGCTTTGTAAGAAACTCCTTCCCCTTTCACAGAGTTAGGGTCTTCTTTGGTGTTAGTGTTGGGAAGTCGGGGAGGAGATGAAAAGTAGGGGGTGAAGAAGAGATGGATGTCGGCCGGCGAGGGTGTGGGTAGACGAACGTTGTAATTGCGGGGTTATGGAGACGGAGACCCTTTCTCGAACGGGTTCCCGAAAATGATCATTTCGGTGAGAGGAGAGACACCTCACGATTGGGTTTGTGGAGGTGAGGAGGTGTCATGGTTGGCGGGGGTTTGCTAATTTTTGTTTTGTTTGGGATTCTTGAATAAAGGGTTTGAGGATACCATTCTAAGTCTTGTTAGAAGGATGAAAGTTATGAAGGGGGTGGGGTAATATTTGCAGATTAGTCGATTAGGAGGCCCTTGACTCGAGGGGCTTCGGAAAGTGCTTGTTTTTGGATAACAAATGTTTGGAGGTGGTTGAGGTTGAGGTTGGAAGTTTTTACATTTCTTGTCGTTTAGAAATTGTGAGGATGGAACTTTTTGGTGCTTTTGAGTTTACGGTCAGTGTTGAAAATCGAGAGGGAGAGTTGGGGGCTATTAAGGGAGGTGGATTGACTCGTGGTGTGTGGTGGAGGATTTTAGCATCATCAGATTCCCAAAGGGGGAGGGGGGGTGGCACACCCATGCAAAATTTCAGGAGCTATGCCTATATTCTCGAAGGTCATTGAAGATTTAGAGTTAAGGGACTTACCTCTTCATGGGGGGTCTTTCACTTGGAGTGGAGGGCTGAACAGTCAGAGAAAGTCGCTTCTAGACCATTTCTTAATTTCTTCGCAATGGGAGGATCTTTTTAGAGACTCAATGTGAAGTTTGTTGCCTGGACCTGTTTCCTACCATTTCCCTCTGTTATTGGAAGGAGGTGGTTTTCAAAGAGGTCCTACACCTTTCAGGTTTGAGGTAATGTGGCTGAGGAAGGAGAACTTCAAGAAAACCCATAGAGATTGATGGCAAGGTATTTCTACGGAAGGGACTGCTACTTATGTTTTTCTTGAAAAGCTTAAAGTTTTAAAAGGGTTGTTGAAGACTTGGAGTTAGGAGGTGTTTGGTAATGTAGCTTTTCATAGAGCGAAAGTCTGAGAATTAGCATGCAGGATTCTTTGGAGAAACAGTCAAATTTTGTCTCTGGAAGAGGTTTAGAAAATGAAATTTAAAGAAATTCTGAAGTGGAGTACTTATGGAAATGTGCAGGCCAAAAGTCCGAAGAGTTGTGGCATAAAGGGTAGATAGAAATACTAGATTTTTTCACCCAGTGGCTAATGCTCTTAGGAAGAATAAATCATATATCTAGAATCCAAGGTGAATGGGAGTTGGGTTACCCGAAGATATTAAGGAGGCTAGTAGGGAATACTTTTAAGCTTAGCTTTCAATGGAAAGGAGTGGAGACCTCTATGTTTGATCTAGGCTTTGAGAGGATTGACACAAGGGAGGGGCGAAATTTGGAATCTCTTTTTAGAGTTGAGATCTTCAAGGTTTGAGTGATTTCAATGGGGAAAAGGCACCTGGTCCTGATGGTTTTCTAATGGCTTTCTGGCAGTTTGCTTAGGATATTATTAAGGAGGATGTCTTGTGTTTTTTTAAGGAATTTCATGATAGTGGCAGGTTTGTTAAAGTATAGATGCAACTTTTCCTTGTCTTGATCCTTTAGAAAGGAGAGTTTGAGCCCAGGTTGAAGACTTTATGCATAAAGCAGTGGGGAATCTGTAAATTGGTGGCGAGGAGTGCTAGCAAACATACTCGAAAAGGGTATCTCACAGGTGATGTGAAGAAAAATATCACTGATTTTCATTGTAATTAACAAGTGGGGGAACATGAATATTTATACTCTAAGTGTTAAGAAACGAAGAAAGGAAACCATAAGAAGTCTAATTAGGAGACTAAGAGAGAAAAGGAAAGAAGGAAAATATTCACAAATGGATTTAGGTAATCATGTAATCCTCTCAGTTGAGACATATAGGTCGAATGGGTTACACTTGTACTTAATCTAATGCTGACTTGTTAGACATGTACTTAATCGATGGAGTAGATTTAAGGTTGTTGGAAGAGTCGTCGGAATTAATACGTGATGAGTTGATGTGGCCAGGAGTGAGACACGGTTATGAATGCGTCTTGGTATTAGTACGCCGCAATGAGTTGATGTATTAGAAGAGGGATACAAGTAGATTGCGGAGAAGTCAGCGGGAGAAGGGTCGTCGGAGAAGGTCGAGGAAGGCGGAGTGGGGGGAAGAGGCTGCTTGGGAGAAGGTCCACGGGAGAAGGTCACGGGAGAGGTCAGACCGGAAGGTCACATTGAAGAAGGTCCGTTGGAGAAGGTTTGCGGGAGAAGGTCCAATAGAGAAGGGCCAATGGAGAAGGTCCACCAGAGAAAGGTCACAGGAGAAGGGCAGTGGGAGAAGGTCCACTGGAGAAGGGTTGTGGGATTAGGTCCAATGGAGAAAGATCCATTACCCAACCAGTGGTTGGAAAAGTGGATACGATAGCATGTGAGAGAAAAATAACTCTTTGATTTTCATTAATTAATAAAGTGAGAGACATACGTATTTATAATATAAGTGTTAGAAGCCCGAAGAAAGGAAATAAAAATAGAGTGCAGTGGGAAATTTAGAGAAAGAAAAGAAGGAAAATATTTCTAAATGGATTAGAGCTAATCCTTAGCAATTAATATCTAAGGCCCAGAATGCGCTGTTGAAGCGGAGAAATCTAGATGTAGTTCTAGTAGCAAATGAAAGCTGATTATTTCGATTCTGAACTTGATAGAGGTGATGTAACATGCAAGTTGGTTTAGAAGGCTATGATCACGTTGATTAGTGCTTTTCTATGTTCAGTCATGTCCAAAATGGGTTTCGAGGTAAAATGGATTAAATTGGATATATTGGTGCATTTCAACAACGTGCTTCTCAGTCATTGTTAATGGGTCTTCCTATGGTTTTTTCGACAGTTCTAGGGGTCTAAAGCAAGGGGACCCTCTCTCGCCCTATCTTTTTGTGATTGTGATGGAAGCTTTTAGTCAGATGGTGGATCATGTAGTTGGTGGGGGATTTCTACTGGGATGCAGCATTGAGGTGTAGAGGAGGAGAAGGGGTTAAAGTGTAGCATCTACTTTTCGCTGATGGCACTTTGATTTTTTGTGAAGCCTTGCAAGACTAGGTGACTTACCTTTGTTCGGTTTTAATGTGGTTTGAAGCCTTATCTGGTCTAAAGATCAATCTAGAGAAAAGTGAGCTTATTTCGTTTGGAAATGTTTCTAATGTGGAAGTTTTAGCAGATGAGCTCGAATGTAAGGTGGGCTACCTTCCTTCCACATACCTTAGGACCTTTGGGGGTGCGTTTTAAGTCAGCGACAGTGTGGGGTGGGGTGGAGGAAAGGTTAGGAAAAGATTGGGGATGTGGAAGAGGTGGTATATTTCGAAAGGTGGGAGAGTTACTTTGATAGAAACACGTTCAATAAGCATCTGGAGTATCTTTGCATGTCTTTATTTGAATGCAACGGTGAGATTATGGCTTGACGGATTCGGAGGAATTTCGATGGGGCCTGAGTTGTTTAAGAGAAGCCACCTAGTAAAGTGGGCTACAATGTGCTGGGATAAGAAGTTTGGGGAACTAGGAGTTAAGAATATGGGAGACCTAAACAAGGCGTTTTTGGCCAAATGGAGTTGGCGGTTCACTATTGAAAGAGGGGTCATGTGGAATGATGTTTAGGATTAAATTTGGGGAGGAGGAGGAGGAGGAGGACGGGGGGTGGTGGTGTTGGGGTTTATGGAGTGTGGAAGACTGATTCGTGGTGACGCTAGTCTTTGCTAGATCTTCCTTTATGTTAGGTAATGGGTGGGGTGTGAAGTTTTAGAAGGATTCTTGGTGTGGGCATGATTTGTTGAAGGTTTCTTTCCCTTCCTTATTTGCTATGGCGGGTTGTAAGGTTGTGTGGGTGAGAGATCATTGGAGCGGCCCTAATGAGGGTTGTAGAAAACAACCAAGAGAGAATTGGAGGAAATAATTTCTTATGTATTTTTTCATTCAATTAACATGTGTATATATACAGGAGGAATAGTCTATATTTCCTAATATATTACAACTCTACATGTTAGGATTCTAGTTTAGTTGCAATACATATGTTAAGTTTCTAATTAGTTACAACTCTATGTTAACACTCCCCCTCGAGTTGGAGCATAGATGTCAATCGTACTGACTTATTATAAATAGCTAACCGGTCCTTAGAGCGCTGTGAAAATGCTCCATTTGGGGTGTGCTCCGTCTTCACATATCCGGTAAAATCAAATGAGGTTGTATTTTCTCCACGAGCAGTGGTCGTCTCGATATGCTTAGTTCGTTCATGGAATCACGAGTTCGACCCGATATGAAGCGAGGCAGTTATCGCGCAAAGTTTTTCTTTAGGACCACGATCATGTCTGGGCTTAAAATTGAGAGTTGATGAAGCCACATAATTTCGCACGAATTTGTGCCATTTGCTCACATGTCGACTCTGCGTGAGCGAGAAACAACCCCTTGCTTCTACTCTTCCATGAGACCAGTTGCTGACAAAAGCAAGCGAGTAACTAGACGTGGATCTCTATCTTCCTTTGACCTGCTTGATCGATCAGCGAAGCATTGACCACTATTGTGCCCGTGATACTATATAGAATACCTCGATCGAGAGGCTCTTTGATAGCATAGAATGTTACGGTGCCAGTTGTCGATAGTCGGGAAGACATGTATTGACTTCTGACAACGGTAGTGTGCGACATCGGGACCAGAGTTCTTTGTAAGGTGAGTTGACACATTAGTCGTTTATGTCTCTGGGATCCTCAGACAACTCACCTTCTCTAGTAAGGTGGCTTCAGAGCCATAGTTCGGCCATAGGGAAGCTACATGGCTTTGCTCCCAAATTTCCAATCTGAATGATAAATCAAGCATATTTCCTTTGAGATAAGCAAAATTAAGTATTTTACTCGCGTAAGCAGCGAAATATCTAAGCATCCCTAGGTTCTTTGTATGAAACTGGCTGTGAAGAAAGGACTTAAGGGATGAGATTCCTGTAGAGTCACTCCCACATACACCACTAACAAAATAATACTTAAACTGGAGTTCCGATAGAAGACGGAATGATCAGTTCTTCTTACTGGCCAAAGATTTCTCATTTGCTTAGGTAGATTCTCCCAGACTAAGCAGGACTACCTTCGAGCCATACTCTTTGACTTAGAAAGCTGACAAACCTTCCTCCGAAAATTCTCAAACTCTAGAGACCACAGGCTTTGATACCATGTAAATGACGAGAGGGTGGGAGGAAAGAATTCCTTAATGTATTTTTAAATTCGTTAACATGTGTATATATATCACAGGAGGATGGTCCCATATTTCCTAATATATTACAACTCTACATGTTAGGATTCCTAGTCTGGTTACAGCTCTATATGTTAAGTTTCCTAACTAGTTACAACTCTATCTGTTAACAAGGGTGAAGGATGGAAGCCGCTTTCACAATACCTTTTAATGATTGGGAGTTACAAGAGGTGGGGAGATTTCTTTCTTGTTAAAGAGGTTTTAAGTGGTTAGCAGTTGGAAGACAAAAATTTGAAATGGGAGAGACTCGGATGGTGTCTTTCAGGTTAAGTCATGTATTTGGCTTTGAGTTCTATACCTTTGGAGTCTTTCCACGTAGTTAGGGTTATGAAGGCGGTGTCTGTTGAAGATAAGTTTCGCCGTTTGGGAAGAATTATTTGGGGAAAATTCTAACTTGTGACCAGCTCCAATGAAGAGGCTTCACCCTTGCTAATAGATGCAGCATCATGGAAGAGCCATGAATCACCTTCTCCTTCATTATGTGAAGATAAGACCTTTATGGGAGTTGCTTCTCTCTTTTTGGAGGTTTGTGGGTAAATCTGAAGTCAGTTAGGAGACTAGGGTGAACTGGGACGGCTTTATGGTAGGCAAAAAAAGGAATAAGTGTGGAAAGCGGGTCCTTCTTGCTTATTTTGGACGATTTGGAAGGGAAGGAATTGGGTTGTTTTTAATGAAAAAAGTTTTTCTATGCAAAGAGAGAAGACCTCTTTTGCTTTTCTTCTTTAGTTAGAACCCGAAAGAAATTCTATCTGAGATCATCCATCAAATATAGAAAGGTTTCATTGATTGGGTAGGATGTAAATGAGTAGGGGTTCTTTTGTACATCCCATAGGTTTTGTGTAGTTTGGGAGGTGGGTTCTTCTCTTGTAGCCTTCAAGTCATTATTTGCATCTTTTTCGATATGCTCCCTTCTTTTATTGCTCAAAAAAAAAAAAAAACATCAAATTAGAACTATATGGATCCTTGCTCTTCTGTTATTTTGCCTTTTTCTTTTGATTATATGAAAGCCATTGGAAAAAGAACGGTGGCATGAACTTGAACTAAAAGCCTTGTTTGATGAAACACTAATGAACTACGAGTTCATGATAGTTTAATCTTGGTGTGAGCATGTCTCACTGTTCTTCTTGAGTGTAAATAGAAACATTGTTGAGTAATAATGATTTAGAGCGATAAGTTAAAAAATGAGTGCATTTTGAGTGTTCTATAGTAAATCATTAAAGATAACATGTGTTATAGCATATACACTTTACACATATAAGAGTTGTAACTTTATTAGGAAACTTATCTATAAAATTATAATGTAGGAATGTTAGATTGGCTTTTGTATATATATATCACAATGGATCGATGAAAAACCGCAAGGTCGTTCGCCAATTCTTGTCTTTCTTTCTACATGATATCAAAGTATATGGCTTGAGCCTAGAGCAAATTTTTGGAGGTTTCTCGAAGAGCACTAGAAATTGATGGGGTGTTTTGAAACACCAAATTAGGGTGGTTCGTGAGTCACATTCCCCCAATGGCTGGCATAGGAGGAGCGCCACCTCGAGATAAATCCACGTCCCCCGAGTCAGGCGGCCGGAGGAGCGCGTGAGTCTCACGCGGTTTTTCCCTCATCACCTGGATTCCTCACGCGCCGGTGCGTGGCTTCATCGCCTACCACCAAATTCTTCCACCTTGGTCGCCCGGAGCCACCAAGCCAGTTCCTCGGCTACCTACCTCTCCTTATCGGGCAAAAGCAGTGTCTTTTGACCAATTTTGTGTCTAACGACCATGTTTCCTAAGGTTTCTTCCTACTTTCTTTGATTCCTTCGATTAATTAACATTAAGAATTGATTTGTGGTTTGGGACCTAAATGCATTCGGGTGTGGTGTTTTAAATTGGAAAGGTAGTGCGTTTTTACAAGATCTAGTTTATGGTATTTTTCGGACTTTCGAGGGAGACCTATTTGAGTTAGATGCGCCCCATGGTAGCTGAAACCACTCGCTGATGAGTTGTGTGTCATTATTACTATAATCCAAGGCATGTACGCTGAGACTATAGGAAGTTGAATAACTTAAATCAAAGGTTTCAATGTGCTCTTGAATCATTGAAAGGTGTTTCTACTCCTAGCACTATGTTGGTCGGGGCAGGTAAACTTAACACATGTCTTATTTCCTCGTCCTCCAAATGGGTCATTAACTCTGAAGCCACGGACTACATGACAGGTAATTCCAGTTTATTTACTACGTTTCTGCCACACCCTTTTACCTCTACTGTTACCCTTGCAGATGCATCAACATCTTGTGTCCTTGGGTTGGAATGATTCACGTACTCCCTCTGTCAGCTGACTATGTTCTAAGTTCTTCCTGATTAAGCAATTTAATTTACGGGAGTAAAGCTAAAACAAATGCAGCTAATTACGGTATCTCGTTTTTATTGTTTGATTTAGGATCTTTCAATGACGGGTTATTCTTTGGGGACACAGTGCAGGGGGTCTCGTCCTTGAAGGCGAGGTGCCAAAGTCACATTCTTTGTTTGAAGTTGTTACCACCTTCGAATTACATTATCGCTTAGGTCGTCTTCTCTCTGCATTAAAGAAACTATATCCTCGGTTTAAGCCTCTCGCCATTTGAATTGTGAGTCGCATCTGATATCTTGGAAACCGTTGTATGTGCATTTGGAGTCCTGGCTGAGTCGATAAGCGAGGCTTAGTTCCTTTTGAGTTGGTCCATTCGGATGTGTGGGGTCCATGTCCAATTGTGTCCCCAATTGGGTTTCAGTATTTTGTTTCGTTTGTTGATGATTATTCGCGAACAACTTGGTTATATTTAATGAAAAACCGTTTTGAGTTATTTTCTCATTTTCGTGCCTTCTGTGCTGAAATTCACACTCAGTTTTATGTTTATGTTCAAAATCTAATAAGTGATAATGTCAAATAATATATGTTTGAATAATTTCAGTCATTCACGCTTTAGAATGACATCCTTTATCAGACATCTTGTGCTAATACTCTTTCTCAAAATGGAGTTGCTGAAAGAAAAAAATAGACACCTTCTTGAAAGCAGCTCGGGACTTTACATTGTTTCAAATGCACGTACTCGTGGATTTTAGATTCGATGTTGTTCCACGTAGCTTGTTTTTGCAATGTCGGATGCCTTCGCATCTTGAATTAGGTCACTCTGGGTTTCAAATCTTCTTTCCCATGTAAATCTTTGTTTCCTAATGAGCCTCGGGTATTTGGAATATCTTGTTTTATTCCCGGGATGTTCGTTCGCATGTATCTAAACTCAATCCTCAGTCATTGAAGTGTATTTTTCTTGGTTACTCTCGAGTTCAAAAAGGGTATAGGTGTTATCGTCCAAGTCTTTGCAGGTACCTGGTTTCTGCTGATGTCACCTTTCTTGAGAACACTTCTTTTTCTCAAGACCTGATCCACACTAGTCGGGAGGAGATGATTTTCTCGTTTATACTCTTGCCTGCGTCAACTCCACATGCATTTCCTCCAACGCAAGCCTCCATTACTCGGGTATACTCTCGGCGCGAAACCCCCGGTCTGAGTCGACACCGGTTCTTAGGCATTAGATCCATTGATGATCTTCTGTTGCTTTTCATGAAGGTGGCGTCGATGTGTTCTGATATCCTCATTTTGTTCTTATAGCCATTTGTCGTCACATTCCTATTCTTTTTATTGCATCCTTGGATTCTATCTCTCTTACACTGGCTGCTATCAGTGAGAACATCTCACCTGGTTGGCGTAGTGCTAAGGTGGAAGAAATGCAGGCTTTAGAAGACAATGGTACTTGAAACTTGGTACAGTTATCTGCTATGAAGAAAGCCATGGGATGTCATTGGTTTTTTGCAATTAAAGTTAATCCTAATGGTTTAGTTGCTCGATTGAAAGCCGCGACTTGTGGCTAAGTGCAGCTCGGACTGTATGGCGTGGGTATTACGACCTTTCCCCTGTTGCTAAGATGACATTTGTTCGGTTTTTATTTCACTAGCTGCCACTTATAATTGGGATCTCCAGGAACGATATTAAGAATGTCTTTTCGTAGCGACATGAGGAGAAGGTGTATATGGGAGCGACTTCCGAGGGGTTTGTTAGTTAGGGAGATGGGAAGGTTTATAGATCTTGAGGAATCTTTGTATGGTTTGAAACGAAGTCCACAGTAGCGTGGTTTGATAAATTCGGTAATGAGTTGAAGAATTTGGCATGTAGAAGGAGTAAATCTGATACTCAGAGTGCCTGAGAACTCTGGTTCAAGTATCATTATGTTGGTAGTGCATGTGGATGATATTGTTATCTCTGTGAGTGATTTTAAAGGCATCTCATCTCTAAGTCGCTGCCTGGCGGCTTGATTTAATCTGAAGAACTTTACAGGAATCTTGTGATGCTTCTTGGGCGTCGAGTTATGCGAAGCAAACATGCGATCTTCTTGAAGGAAATATGTGTTTGATCATTATACAAGTGGAAGTTAGGGATAAAGCCATGCAGTTCTCTTATGATTCCAGGCGTACACCTTACTTAAGAAGGCGAAACATTTGAGGATCCTGAAAGATATAGAAGACTAGTTGGGAAGCTGAATTACCTTCTGATGGCACGTCTGATAATATTGCCCGCTTTCGATCGATATTGTAAGTCGGTACATGTCGGCTCAGCCCAGTTGACCATTAGGCAGCCAGTTGAAACCGATTCTATATTACTTGAAAGGCCCGGGGCGTGGTATTTTATCACGATGTCATGCGTCTCATGAAATTGAGTGCTTTTAAATGAAGTGGCGGGATCCCAGGAAAGCGAGAGGTCCTTTGGGGATCTTATGTGTTTGTTGGAGGAATACAGTCGCGGAAGAGTAAGAAACGGTGTTATCTCGATTTGAGTCTGAGAATCCCCGAATATAGAGCGATGACACAGTCGGTGTATGAGATCGTGTGGCTTCATCAACTCTTGATGGAAGTCGACATTGAGACACCAGTCCCAGCAAAACTCTGGTATGACAACCAGGTTGCCCTTCATATTGCTTCTAATTTTGTGTTCCATGAACGAACTAAGCATATTGAGATAGATTATCATTTTGTTCGTGAGAAAATTTAACTTGGCTTGATTTCTACAAGATATGTGAAGACTAGAGAACAAATGGGTGATATCTTCACAAAGGCCCTAAGTGGAGATCGGGTTAGTTATCTATGTAACAAGTTGAGCATGATTAATATCTATGGTCCAACTTGAGGGGGAGTGTTATAGCATATATCTACTTTACGTATCGAGTCCTAACCTATTAGGAAACTTGTCTTATAGTGTAGTAATTATTAGAAAGGTTAGATTGACTTTTGTATATATATATTTACAATGGATCAATGAAAAACACAAGGAATTTATTCTTCCAATTCTTTTGTCTTTCTTTCTACATTCATTCCTCCAATCCTTTTGTCTTTCTTCTACGTATTTAAGCATTACTTTCGCAAAGTTTGAGGAGCATGGATTTGGTTTAATATGAATATCATGTTTTTAACACCCTCCCTCACTTGCGACCCCATACTCGCACGTGGAGCGTGGCTCAAACCAAATAATCCTTACGTGAACACCAGATAATAGATAGGATTAAATTGCAATGAGAGGGTTCGAACCCAGGACCTCTTGTCAAGCCGAGTTTGATCTGTGTTAAGCAATGAGAACTTTTCGCAAAGTTTAAGCTTTGCGAGGATTTGGGTTGAATATAAATATCTCGTGCTTCACCAGTGACGTGGTAGGATGTTGTAGTAGGCTCACGGTTTCTCTTTTGCACTTGGATGAAATGATAAGTAGGGTTGAGATCTTGTTAATTTTATTTTTTTATGATAAGGTTGAGATCACGGTATATTGAGTTCAACAATTGGTCTATGTTCAGCTTTTAGCTTGGATGTGTTAGATCAGGATGATTTTGTTCTATAATCCTGAACTGATTAGTGCATATAAAAATTTCCTAGGCTTCAATCACACTATAGAAACAATTGATGCAAAAAAACATTTTAAATTTAGAGATCTGTGATTTGATGCTCTTACTATGATTTGTATGCTTCTATACCCATTTTTGTGGGTGAAGAATAAAATAATGAAGAAGACTTTGTACACCAAGTCTTTAGCTTAACGACTCCCTAAATCTTGGCACTTAGATGATGGAGATTTGAAGGCTGGAGGTTATGATTCCTTCTTTTTTTTTTAAAACGAAAATAATTTTATTGATTATTTATATATATCGGTACGAAACCACAAATGTGAATCATTACAAAATCATAGAGAATGAAAACATTACCTATGTTAATAGCATAATAAATCAACTTCAGAAGTCACAAATTTGATAATATTATAGTGACTAGAATAACCATGACTCGAATCTCTAATGTCTGTGGCCAATTTGATTTGTTATCTCTGTTTGATCAAATATACTTTATCCGTCTGAATTGTCTGCACATAAATAAAACACCATAATAAGACGACGAAAAACAAAAGCGTGTGCAATAGCGGCGACAAAACCAAGCGTTCACAATGAGGCAGCGAAATGCGAAAACAAAATAAAACCCAGATTTATGTGGAATAACCACTTTATTAAGAAATAAATTGATAGTGTTGAGAATCAAAGAATATTCTCTAGATATTCTTTGGTTTATCTCCCCATTTTTGTACATTATCGCCCTTCCCTTTTTACTTTATTTTGTTTCCTTTTTTGTTGCATTATTTTACAGTATATATATAGGTGTACCATTTGTCTCTGTCTGATGTAACTCAATTATTGATAAAGAAAAGCTTTCTTTTTCTTCTCTCGACTCACACAATTATCGAGCCATAGAAGGTTTGGGCTAAAGGTTTAGTCGTGTCTTCATTTAAACTGACCCATCTAGCGGTTGGATCTTTTTAAGCCCTCACGCTATCCACGAAAGCATTGGAAGCTCTTTGTCGTTTGTGAACATGTCATCATTGTCGGAAAATTTTTTAAATAGACTTTCCCGTGTTGTCTCATTCCGTCAGCAATACACCATCGAGATCGCGGGACACGATCTATCACTCGGCCAGCAACCGGCGTCAAAGATCAGCGACACGTGTGGCCGTCATTTCTCTCCCCGGCATCTCCCGTGCGTGGACACATGAGGGCGTGGTCCGCCGAAACGCTGGCCTCATTAGCGGCCGTGGTCGTTGATCTCTCTCCCTATCACCTTGCTTCTCCACTTTGGTGCCGGAAAATGCCATTTGTTCCTATTTCTCTCTCCGACGACCATTTTTAAGGTTTTTCAGTCGCTTGATGCTTCTCCCTTTTGTGTTTTCCAACACTCTACTACACATTCAGGCTCTTAGGAGTTGTTTGTTACTTCTGGAAGTATTGGTTTGCTGATTCAGTCAATTTTCTATTGATTTCTCATCTCTACGGTTGCCAAAGGGAGCTTATCCACACCTTCGGGAGTTATTCTTATGCCCAACGAGTATGAGGAGTACCTCCATCTTACTCAAGCAACCAAATCTTCATCCATTTCATATGTTGCCTAGACCAGTAATGTCTCTGCTTGTCTTTCACATTCATCTAGACTCTGGATTCTTGATTCTGGAGCCTCTGATCATATTTTTGGTAACAAGGACCTTTTTTCTTCCCTTAATATTACATCATCTTTACCCATGATTACTTTAGCTAATGGATCTCAAACCATAGCTAAAGGAATTGGTTCGGCATGTCCTCTTCCTTCCATACCCCTTACTTCTGTCATTTATGTTTCTGATTCTCTTTTTAATCTGATTTCTATTAGTAAGTTTACTCGTGACCTTATTTGTTTGATTACATTTTCTGATAATTTTGATACATTGCAGGACCGGAGTACGGGGAGAACGATTGGCATAGGATGTGAGTTTTAGGGCCTATTTCATCTCAACTAGCCTTCATCTTCCACTGCTTGCACTTCCATGGATACTGCGTCTCACTTATTCGCAGTTGTCTTAGTCATCCAGAGATAATTTCGAGTTTGATGTGGTTTCTCGTTTTCTGGTTTGTCCTCGATTAGTGTGGTCATTATCGGCAGAAACATGCTGCGTGTTCCATTCCACGAGCAGTAGATCAGCCCAACGAAGTCTCGCTAGGAACTGTCGTCTTAATGTTTGGGGTCTTTCACGGATAAAGTCTGCACTTAGGGTTACAATACTTTGTTACTTTTATAGATGAGTTACCTCGTTTGTGCTTAGGTATTTTTATTGAAAACCAGTGGGTTATTCACATTTTCGAGTTTCATGCGAAGTTCGAGTGATTTAATGCTTCACTTCGTATCCTACGAAGTGATAATGCCAAGAAATATCTTTTTGGACCATTCTCCTCTTTTTTGTCCTCATAGGATTCTTCATCAATCCTCTTGATATATGCTTCTCGACATAATGGTGGGTGAGCCTGAAGCGTCATTGGTTGAAATAGCTCGCACTCTCTACTTTCTATCGTAAGGTTCCTCGATGTTTTTGGGGATCTTTACCTTAATGAAACATTTATTTGATGTCATTATGGCATCATCGAGTCTTACATAATAAAATCCCTTAGTCGTTCTTTTCCAAACCAACCTCTCTTACGTGTCTTCCCCTCGTGTCTTTAGTTGTGTTGTTTGTCGTACTCTTACTCTGAACAGAATGAGAAGCTTTTGCCCAATGCGAAGTGTCTTCGGTTATTCCTGCTTCATCAAGGTTATACGTTTGCTACTCGTGATACACGCCGATGAATTTGTCTCTCTTGATGTCACATTTTTGAGAACTCTTCTATGTTTCCTTATCGACCACCCTCCAGTTTGATGTCATATCTCTATCCGCTTTTTATCGAGTCCGAATACCTGTACTCAAGAAAATTTTACTCCACACTCGTCGCCGTGTGCGACACCGAGGCCCTCGGGTTGACTCATCTCCTATGGCACCCTTCTCGAGGACGTCGGTCTTGCCGTCTCGGATTGATCTTCCGTTGCCATTCGAAAATCGCACATTTCACCTCTCGTAACCCCCATCCTATTTATAATTTTCTGACTTATCATTGTTTATCTTCTTCATACTTTGCCTTTGTTTACCTTATCATACATTTTACGATTTCCTGAAACTATGCATGAGGCTCACATCTCATCAGGACTAGAAGCTTGGTATGGTTGAAATGGTTTACACTCTACATTCTAGTGGCACTTGGGACCTGGTTACTTTACCTGTTGGCAAAACACCCATTGGATGTCGTTGGGTGTTTATAGTGAAGATTGGCCCCGATGGCCGGGTGGATCATCTTAAGGCCGATTGGTTGCAAGGGAGTACCTCGGGTCTATGGTTCACATTCTTATGATACCTTTTCCCATGCAGATTGTTTCTATTCGTCTTCTCCTATCTATGGCTACTATGTAATCTTAGCCTTTGTGTCGATTAGTAAAAAAATGCCTTATTACATAGCGGCTGGCGGAGGAAGTCTATATGGAGGCAACCACCTAGGTTTGTTGCTCGAAGTCTAGATTGGTATGTAGGCTCACGCCGCTCATTATATGAGCTGAAGTAGTCCCCTCCCGAGCTTGGTTTTGTGGTTTAGTTCGTGGATTCGGGAGTTTGGTATATTTCGGTCCTGACGAATCACTCGGTTTTTCTATCATCGTAAGGATTCGGAGTTAGTGCATTTATTTGATTGTTTATGTGGATGACATTGTTATCACGGACAATGATCAAGATGGTATTCAGAGGTTGAAACATCTCTTCAGCCACTTTCAGACTAAGGACTTTGGGAAACTGAAGTATTTTTTGGAGATTGAAATAGCTCAATCTAAATCCGGTGTGGTTATGAATCAGAGAAAGTATGCTTGGAAATATTGGAAGAGCAGTATCTTTGGAGTGCAAACCTATAGACACTCACATGGATTCGGGTGTCAGGTAAATGCAGAGACGAGGGGATGTCGATGTGCTCTAGGGAGATATCGGCGACTTGTGGGAAAACTAAAGCTATTTCACAATGTGGCCAAAGCATTTATTTCAGTAGTGTTGTTATTGATTCTTGCAATCACCATGTGATAGCCAGAGATGTTATGATTACCGTATCCTCCCGTTATATTAAGGGAACATAGGCGAGGTATTACATGGCAGAGTCACCCAGTTATCGGATATTTTGATCACAGGCCAGGCGGGTTCCTAGGATAGGCAGCTTCCCTTAGGTATTGTGTATTTATTGGTGGAAGCTACAGTATCTGGAAGAGTAAGAAACGAGGGATGTTATGCGTTAGATCGAAGTCTTTGACGAATCTTAGAGCTATGGCTTTGGCGACATGTGAGCTCATATGGGTAAGGCTTGTCTTACGTGAAGAGCTAAGATTTGGGAAGGATGAACCAAATGACTAATCACATTGATGTCCAAATTTGCTCTCCACATTGCATCCAACCCGGTCTTTCATGAGAGGACCAAGCATATTGAAGTGGATTGTCACTTCATCGGAGAGAAGATCGCATCAGATTGCATGACTACTAGTTTTGTCAACTAGCAAACGTGTTTACCAAATCTCGGAGGTCACAAATTAATCACGTTTGTATGAGCAGTTCGTTTGACTATCTTGAGGAGTGTTGAGAATCAAAATATTCCACTAGATATTCTTTGGTTTTATCTTCTCTATTTTTGTCACATTATCCTTTTCCTTTACACTTCATTTTGTTTCCTTTATTATTATTTTGTATATATGAAGTCTCTATACTATAACTCAATTATTCAATAAAGAAAAACTCTTTTCTTCTCTCATTTCATAGATAAAGAGGTGTAGAGGGGGTGGTTAGGCTGAGAATAATGAAAAATCACCTCTTTAACTTAAAGAAGATGAGTGGCTAGAAGATAAGTTGAGAGGAGAAAACAGAGGCTAAATTTTTAATACTTTGTGATTTCTTCTTAGAGATAAAAGATAATGAAATGAATAACAAAAATCTGAAACCTTAACCCTTAAAAGGTATTTGAGGCTTTCCATTGGCTTACTTTCATCTTAAGAAAGCTTGAGTCACTAATCTAACCTAAAAAGGATTCTAATTGATTGATTAACCTAATGGGATTCTAATTAATCAATTCTCTCTAATCTAGAGGTGCCGTTACTAACTCTTGTACAACCTTGTATATTTTTACAAGGACACCCTTGTGCACATAAGTAAACTAAGAACCGATCTAACCCTCATAAAATCCTGTCATCAAGGAATGTGAACTCAAGCGAGGGTTATTGGAAACTATAGAATAGCATTGGCTCTCTCAAAATCCAATTATAAGAGTTGACTTTGACATCTTGTAGGGAAGTCAATTGTACTTTAAGTAACCTTTATAAATAATAACAAGACATGAAGTAGTGGAACCATGGTATGTTATTCACTATGTACAATCTCCACAAAAAAAGCTGACATCCACGCAATCTAACGAGGTGAATTTTATCAACCTCAAGATTATTTACCCTCTTTCAGATTACAGATCCTCTATTATGTGATCAACTGACACATTTTAGCTCACAAAGAGCTTATATCAAGTTCCACTTAAGAATAATTTTGTTGAGAGGTCACTTAAGAATTATTATGGTCATGACTTATTTCAGAACTTTCTTAGATCGCCCAAAGAATATATATTGTCTCAAAGTCCATGAGATATCATGATGCTTCTATTGAGAATACATGTCGCTTCCAGATTTTATCAACAATGACCTAATCTGTAAGAAATATATGATCATTTTGGATGCATAAATTAAGCTACTACAAATTTTGACACAAGGTTAATATTCTATCAAGGTTGAAAAAGTATAATATAGTAGATGATATAAAGTACACACTAGTTTACCACACACAAACCTAGCTTTCGATGGTCTATTGCATTAGAACCTCAAATGAACTAAGTTCTAAACTAACCTTGAACTAATAATTTCCTTGTAAAGGAATTTACGATTTAGATATTTCACACAACTCCTAGTGCACTCCAAGTCATAGACAATGTAAAAAATATCATGTTAGAAGGCTCATGAAATATAATGCATAGAATGAGGATAGATAAAGTGAAACTAAGATGTTATTAAATAAATATAATTCAATTTATTGTATCATGTCATGCTTTAGACTCTACCTAATAATTGAGTCATATTTAGGTATGTTGAATAATTAAACATATTGTTTTATTTTTTAAGCAACTTCACTTTATTTCTTCTTGTTCTTTTTTTTCATTTTTATATCAGATGGCATCTCTTGTCTACTGGAAGCTCTAAGCTAGTACCTGAATGCTGGAAATAAAGATTGTGTGTTTGAAAACCCTTTATTTCTGAAGGAATCTTTTCAGTGGCTTCCTCATTCTGAGCTAGTAGCACCTATCTATGAGTGTCTACTTCTTGTTTCTAACAGCTCTAGTTGTTGGTGGGATGTGGGGTTGTTGCAAGTTTAGAAAGAGGAGACATCAGGAAGGAGTTCCATATCAAGAGCTTGAAATGGGTTTGCCAGAATCTTCTCCAGCTGTTAATGTGGAAACAGCAGAAGGTTGGGATGAAGGTTGGGATGACTGGGATGAGGATAAACCAGTGAAGTCGCCAGGAGGACGGTATGTAGGTAACATCTCATCAAATGGCCTTACTTCTAGGTCTTCTAACAGAGAAGGATGGGGAAATGATTGGGATGATTAGAATTTCAACTGTGAAGAAGGAAGAAGAAGATTATTTGTCCAGTAAGAAGAAAAAGGATAGGTTTACAAGCAGGAATCAAAATGTCAAATGTAAAGCATTTTCATAATTTTCTGTTTAATGTTTGATAGTTGGGAGTTATAGGACAGTTGAGCACAATTTTGGTTATTCCCCAGAAGTTGTTTCTTTCTGAAGAGGTAGATGATATTAGTATTACTATGTCTTTTGTTATTATTGTTGTTTTTTTTTTCGAATAATAATCCTATTATTATATGTAGATGATAATAATCATTTTGAGAATACTTCTCCTTATACTTGTGATGTTGGAAATGTTATTTCATTTGTCCTGATGATTCCACTAATCGTAGGGGCCTGCTTTGATTGTGAGAATCCTATTATTCAGAGTCTTTCAACCATCAAACTTTTGATCTCTTGCCATTTAAGGTTGCCACTTAGTGCTTAAGCTAGTGAACTATTTATGATATAGCTAGGTTTGGTACCCCCCCCACTTTGATAAAAGTAATAATGCTGAAGTCAATTTAAGAAGGCACCCTGTGGTGCTTTAAATGTGGAATTATGACTTGAAGATGATAAACTCTTATTTTCTTTTCGTTTTTTTATCCTATTGGGTAGCTGAGAATAGTTTGTCTAACATATGATATGATGGAAGGGAGCTTATGTAAATACAAAAAATGTGGAGCTTTGTCCTAAAATAATATCTTTTTTTTAAAAAAATTCAAGTATCATATTTTAAAATAATGTTAAATCACCAGTTCGTGAAACTTTGTCATGTCATAATCGTAGAAATTAGTATAATATTAATTTTTTTAAATAGTTAAAATCGTAGTTGGTGATTATGATTTTAGGTTTAAAGTTAAAATTGTTGTTGATATTTATGATTTTAATCATTTAAAAAAATTCAAAATCAGGCATTGACCACGTATTTAACTATTTTAAAATTTAAAATCTTAATTGTCGATTACATTTTGATAGCGTGATAATATAGGCGTTAATTTGGCTTGTATTTTAAAAGCAAATTACTCACATTTATTTTATTTTTTAAAAAAAAAAAAATTGTTCTGGGATCACTCCAAAATGTGCACCCGTTCAAGGCCTAAAGTAAATTACCACTAGGCCAAACAGAAAGGATAAAAAGGTAAAGGAAAAGGAAAAGGAAAAGGAAAAGAAGAACAAGAATGGAATCACTTGTTGATTTACACAGGGCGATGGTGGCTGTCCTTCAATCTAAATGAAACCCCACAATGCTCTCCCACAAGCAAAATAGATCTGACATATTTCACCTTTTTGTTGGCCATCTTCCCCATGAATTTTGTATAGCCTCTTTTTTCCCTTTTATTTATTTATTTATTTTCTTTTGACGTTTAAGCTTGATTTGGAATAAGCAAGCCACTATTATTGTTTTTCATCCAAGTAGGTAACTAAGTTAGTCCTTGAGGCTAGACTCAAGTAGTAAAAGGAGTAGTGGGGTTATGGGATATCAGGTTCAAATCTTTGTAAAATCATATTACTACAAGGTAATATACAAAGTGAATAAATAATAAATGTCCAAAAAAAAAAGAAAAAAGAGTAGTTAACATCTTAGCTCCATTGTCGACAACCTTAGAGTGGTTGACTACTAATGGACTCAGACAAATCTTCATTATATTTCCCATGCCACAATGTCATAAAGAAGGTATCAGAAGAGTATGATACAAGATCCATGATTCATATGGAGTCTCACCAGTTTAGTAGGCTCCTCAGTCTTGACTCTTACTCTCCACTTTTAATTTAAAAAGACTAGCAACAGCCCAATATGGCAGCATCATGACCTCCATTCCAATTTCGATAAACACACTAGCTAATTCAAAAACTGCCTCTACCCTTGTCAGTTCTCAAGTGTGTTCCATTCTTTTAAGCTGCCAAAGTAATTTCCTTGACTCTTTTTGTCCCTCTTTCCTTTTAAGCCTGCATTCCATAACCACCCCCACCCTCCCCCAAAAGAAAAAAATCCGCAGAACCCAGGAGGTTTACACATTTCTCACTTGAGATGCATGGATTACTTTTACAACTTTATGAACCCTTTGACTGCAGTCCTTCTGGTTTTTCATTTTGAACTATCACCATGACAAACAATAAATGAGTGTTTTTTTTTAAATAAAAATGAAAGAAAGAAGTTAGTTTCCCTTATTTTGAAAACGGCTTATTCAAAGAGACGTGGCCATTAAAAGAGCCGTCATGATTTACATGCACTAAGTATTCCATTTCAAAAGCTAATAAGTGCTTTAGGACCATGTGATCTGCTTTGATGATGTTGAAACCCATTATTCCTTGGTGGGTGTAGGGTCCAACACCCCTTTTCCCTAAAACCAAAAATAATTCTCAGCATTAGCAAATTCATGATCAACCATACAGAAAGCAATGCTCAACTGTGCGGTGTAGTGTGAACCTCAACCAACCACCCAGGCATGAGTGGCGAGTACCAATGCCCACATTATTAGTACCATCCTGTAGACGATGGGCATGATGCCATGATGCTGTTTTCAAATGGAAATATCATCTGGGACCATGTCTTCTTGGGCCTGATGAAGAAAAGATTTTCCAGGAAAAAGGAAAAGAAAGTTGAGGGGAAACCCTTTAGTAGCTTTGTTTGTTTGTTTGGGAAAAGTGAAAACTATGTTATAGCCATATCATATATGCCTCCCTTTTAATTTATTTGAAAAATTAGGACCAAAAGACCTTAAATCACAGGCATGTCCTCTGATTTTAAAATATTTGATAAAAGGGTTCAATGAACATTAGATACGATCTTAATAATTTTTAGATATCATCATACGTGTTATGTTCCAAAGATTTATTAGATACTTTATTAAATATTTTCTACGGAGTTTTTATCGAATATATTTTTGTCGAGATTTGAAACTGGTTCAGTGCTGTCGCTAATTTTGAAATAAATTGAAATTTAGGCGCGCCGTAATATTGGGGCACATTTGGTTTCGGTTTTTAAAAATTGTTCTTGAAAACATAAAAAATACCATTTTGGTGTTTTTTGAAAACTGTTTTTGTTCTCTAAATTTAATATATTTTGTGTTCTCTATTCTTCTTCTTCTTCTGATTTCAAGAACAAAATCCAATTTTCAAAAACAGGGATAAAAAAAACATGCCCATAACTTTCCCATGTGAGACAAAGTCAGATAAAATAAAGCAAAGAGTGCTCTTCTGCAAGACTCAGACAGCAACATATTGCTGTATTGGAGAATGACCTCATTCACCATCAATCCCTTTGTCTTTTAGGATTTATTCACAAATTACACAAACACCTTATCCGTACATGAGAAAATACTATGAAGATACTACACTCACCCACATAGAGAAAAGATGGCGAGGTAGGTAGAATAGGAGGTTATTTGTTCTTTTTTTTATTATGGAAGGTCGAGGGGAAGGAGAAATCAGAAATACTGGTGGGTGGGTGGGTGAGATGTTAAATCATTCATTCATTCATTCATTTGAAGGTGTGGCCGTGGGATAGCTTTTGGCAGGTTCATGTCATAATATGGGCACGTGCAAGTTAAGGATAAGAGTGGATGGGGGGAGAGAGTTGGGGTTTTCAGGATTTTGTGTGCCACATAGGCAAATGGAAAGTTGTCCACCACTCCCACTCCCTCCCACCACTAACTATATAATAGTAAAACAAATGCAAGAAAGTAAAACCAAAACACAAAGATTCATTTCTATAGAAAATAAATATGGTGGAAATAATATCCAAAGGGGTCCCAAATTGGCACCCCGGTGAAAAGGAATCCGGTAATATAACTGTAACCCAACACAAATACAAAAATACAATAATACAAAACAACAAACAGGAAGGTTGAAAGAAAGGGCTTCCAACAGTCTATTCTCTCCTTCTAGTTAACCAAACAAACCGGATTCCTATTCTCCGGAGAAAGAACCCATGACCAGGTGTTTTTGGTTTTTTGCTTTTCTTTTTCTTTTTTTTTTTTTTTCTGAACCTCTACAAGCTTTTAAATTCTTCATTCCAATGCTTGGCCTTCTGACGGGCATTGGATCAGTTCTAAAATGTTCCTTCTCCATGTCTGGCCGATTCGATGGCACCTGGGTGCACATATCGCCCGAGTTTTATCACTGGAATAGCCTCATCTGCTGGGAAATTTAAAGGGGCTTCCTGTCAATACATTCTTCCACTTTACCTTCATCAGGTGCTCCCCCTCACCATGTCACAAAGGACAACCACATCATCCTCCATGTATTCCACAGGTCTCCGCCCGGTCACTACCTCCAGAACCAACACACCAAAACCATACACATCACATTTCTCGGTTATTTTCACTGTTCGACATGCAAATTCAGGTGCCATGTATCCAAGTGCACTCTGGAGCTTGCTGCTTAGAACATATCGGTCTAGCATTGGCAGCAGCCTTGCCAAGCCAAAGTCTCCCACCTTGGGTTCACCACCACTGTCTATCAGGATATTTGTGGATTTGAGATTGTAGTGAATTATGTTCAGTTGGTGCAGATGGAATGACTCTTTGCATCCAAGAACTATAATTTGAACCTCTCTCGCCATGAGAGGCAGCTTTTGCCTGGAACCTCATGGAGATGTTTATGCAAACTCCCACTGGATATGTATTCATAAATGAGCAGCTGTAACGATGGAGTCCAGTAATACCCTTTGAGTGCCACTAGATTATGGTGCTTGATCTTTCCAAGACTTCTCACTTCCCTCTCAAAATGTTCTTGGGACTTGATCAAACTTGAAACAGTCAACTTCTTGATGGCAACTGAACGCCCATCTCGAAGGATTGTTCGATAAACAGCTCCAAACCCACCACGACCGAGTTCACAGTCCTTGTTGAGCAATGCATGTGCCCCGGCAACAAAGTCAGCATCACCAGAGAACATGACAAGTTTCCCATACTGAGCATCATCAGTGGGAATGAAACAAATCATCCCACCAGATAACATGGGGCTGCCAGCAGCTGAGACATTGACCGGACATGGATGTTGGGGATACTGACTAAGACACCAATAGCAATGAAAATGGCTGCACCAATGGCAATAGGAGCAGAGATGTAGTATGATCTTGTGACGGTGATTTGAAGGGAAAGTTAGCATTAGAGATGTTGGAAGAAGAATCGGGATTAAGCACAATGGGCTTGGGATGGACAGAAGGGCAGGAGCGGTTCACAACAGAGCCACAAGGGATGGATTACCAGAGACAGATGATGGGGGATGGTGTTGAAGGAAACCACCCGATGGCAATTCGCCTTGTGCTTTGTTATGGGAGATATTGAAGAAGGATAGAAGGTGTGAAAGATTTGTCAGCTCTTTTGGTAAACTTCCAGTGAGATTGTTAAATGACAAGTCCACATTTTCAATGTTGGTGAGATTAGCAATGGCTGCAGGGATTGGACCTACGAGGCAGTTGTGAGATAAGATCCTACACAAAAACAGGCACTTGTCAGAACTGTTAAGATGTAGGCTAATATATAAATTTGAGATCAAAAGAGAATGATCAGCTAAATAACAAAAATTTTATCCATGTTACCAGACAGGAAGGAAAATTATCACGTTAATCAACATAAGCTAGAAGATAAAGGTGGCTTTTTCTTCTTTTTTTTTTAAGCAATAAAGGATTACAAATTATAACATCCTAAAAACATGCCTTTATATCTATTTTAAGTCAGAAACTTGTAACAAAAACTTTAACAGCCTGGGCGATCAAACAGTAAGACATGCTTATTTTTCACCATTTTTTTCTTCCTAACTATTCCCGCCACCTGACTTGGCTACTGGAGTCACCTCATGTAACAGTGCATCACCATTTGAAAGTCAAATTAAATCAAAATGCTCTAACAATGGAGGGTGGCAAGAATAGTTAATAAATGGATACTGCTAAACAGCACAACTTAGAGTAACATCGTGGACAATTGAACCGATAAGACCGTGAAAGCTAAGTGCAAATATTTCTATCAGGAGTATTGAGAAAGTACAACTAGGAAAAATAAAGATGTTTCCACCAATCAGAAAGCTTCCATCAACCTGAATCAGTTAGAAATATCGGTTAAAACTACCACCAAAGAATATTTTCCAATGCAAGAAAAAACAAGGCACAAAGAGACAACTTACAAAGATGTCAGTGACGTGCACTTCTCAATCTGGGTTGGAATTTTCCCAGCAAGAAAGTTCTTCTCAGCCTTAGGTCCTTCAACATAACCACCTCTGATTTCAAAAGGAATGCTTGCATTGTTATTATTACTAAATCAAGCACATGTAAGGTTTTCAATTCACCTATGCTTTTGGGAATAGAACCAATCAGAGAGTTTCTCGACATATTCAAGGACTGCAAATTACTAAAAGCAGCAATCCCAGATGAAATTTCACCAGATAAGGCATTTGATGATAAATCCAAAACCTGAAGGCTTCGATAAGAGGCAGCCATTGATGTTAGAGAGGAATATTCTACGCTTCCACTGAATTTGTTCCCGGCAAGTGAAATAGTTTGTAAACCCAGACTAAAAATCCAGGGAGGAATGTTACCTGACAACGAGTTGTGGCTAACATCCATAGCCACAAGGTTAGTGCATTTTGTCATAGACTCAGGCAAACTTCCATGGAATTCATTAGCGGATAAATTTAGTTCCTTCAACATAAGTTTCCAATTAGATTCGGAACCCTGACCCAAAACACATTTGCAGAAAGATCCAAACTAGCCAGGTTTCTCATCTCTCCAATCCAATCAGGGACTTCTCCAGTCAACAGATTACCCCTTAAACTAAGGTAATTGCACATTCTAAGTCTCTGTATCGACTTTGGAAGCCCCCCTGAGATTAAGTTTTCGCTCAAATCAAGCAATCTCAGAAGGGAACAACTTCCAATGTCGTCTGGGATGCGGTCTGAGAACTTGTTCTTCCCCAAATTAATTGCTCTTAGACTATACAAACTTCCAATTCCTTCTGGAATCTCACCCTCCAAAGCATTATTGGATAAATCAAGCGATCTTAGGCTAAACAAAGACCAGATTCCATCGAATAATTGCCCCAGCTGATTAGAGGAAGTTCCTCCCCTCAGTGTCTTGCACGAGCTCAAGAGATCGGAATCTGCCCTGAAAGCTTGTTCCCAGCAAAAGAGACAGATTAGCGACCCACATTGTCGAAAAACTCGTCGGTATTGGGCCAGAGGTTGATACTCCTCAAGTCAATAACTCGAAGGCTGGCAGCGCTGCCGAGACTAGGGTTTATAGTCCCAGTGAAGTTGTTCTTCGACAACGACAGTGTCCGAAGGAATTGCAGCCGCAAAAGGCCTCTACCAATCCGACCGGAAAGAGAGAAGTTGTCAAGGGCGAGCTCCGTAACACGGTTGGTCCGGAGATCGCATTTGACAGCAACCCAGTTGCAGGGGTCGTTGTCCTCTTCATTCCAAGATGCGAGCTTCGACTCCGGATCTTGGATGCCAGCCTTGAACACAATCAACCCCAAAACGTCGTCGTTGAAGCCGGTGTCTAGAGATCCCAAAACAACAGGAACTATAAACAGAACAGCAAAAAGATTCACCACCATTTTCCCTCTCCACTCAATCCTCAAAAAACCCTACTCCTCCATGAAAGCCTCAAATACCAACCTCACAACGCCATCAACACAAGCAATGGAGCAAAAACGACTCCGTCTGAATCGCAAAATAAACACCTCAAACCATAAACCCTCTCTACAACAAACAATCAAATTACACAAAAAAAAAAAAGGGAGCATTTAAACCGGACGTCAAAAAAGCACCACGGCGGCCGGAAGTCAGTTTCCCAGCCAATACAGCGGAATCATTCAAGAATGCCGAGAAATAACACCGCCGGCAGCGGAATAGGAGAGGTCTGAAAGCGAAATAGAAGGAGAAACGGTAGCAAAACTGGCCGGAGAAGGGAAGATAAGTAGATGTCCCATGTCCGGAACCCTAGTGGGCATTAAAGAGAGAGAGAGAGAGAGAGAGAGAGAGAGAGCAGTGCTTGTGCTGGTACTGGTAATCTCTGAAAAGGGAAAGAAAAATAAAAAATAAAATGAATTAATAAATAAAAGCATTTAAAGATGGTAACGGCGAAAAGTGAGGGCTGCTGTGGAGCCTTTATTACCCTGACGGCCTGACCCTACGTACGTGGTTGTATTCATTCGGTCTGACCAGAATCCGAGGTGTCACCCCTGTGGGCCCCAATCACACTTGGCATCGTTTCCGCTTGGTTTTATGTCTTAAACTTTAATTTTTCCTTAATACGTCCTAGTCTACAATCACTCCTCCATAATTATTATTACTTTTTTTAAATAAATAAATAGAATTTATTTTAATAATACAATATATATAGAAACTCATAATCAAAAAAAAAAAAAAAAAAAAAAAATTTATCAGACTTAAAAAATGACCTAAGTTAATGATAAAATAAATCGATTAAAGACATACATATTTGAATTCATAAAAATCTTGAAATATCCCCAAGATTCGGATCTTATGCATCTTCGCGAATATGATTTGATCAATAAGCTGATAAAATTTAAGCTTTATCATCTGACTACCCAATATCTTGTCATCGATGTCTATTCTTTGCATTCTTGCTCATCGATTATAAAATACGTTCTTATTGGATTCAGCCAATAGCACGCGAAAACAAATGAAAATAAAGATAAATCCGAATCGTGTAGAAAAACCAATTTATTGAAAAAATAAACTGAAATCTGAAAGTAAATGATAGAATTTATGATTTGAATCGATAATGAAAAATTACATATTACATATAACAAAAAAAAGACTTAAAAGAGATAACAGAATGAGAGGATGTTAGAACTTCCATAAAAGAGTGGTTTTCTTGAAGCTACTATTTTGTTTGCTCACATATTATAATGATACTATGATTAATATCTTTTATTTAATTTAAAATTGAAATAAGAGATAATTAAGGGCCAATAAGTTTCAACTTAATTGGTTTAAAGAGTTAAGCCAAATATAAGGAACATAGGGGATAGGGTTCGAAACTTTACGATAGCACATTAATACAATGCTATAACTCTAAGTGAATAATTATAAAAAAAAAAAAAAAGATGATTTAAATATATAAATGCTAGGTGATTTTTTTTTTTTGAGATATTTTTATCTAGTACTTCTAAATTCTTGAAATATATATTTGAAAAAAATCAATATGTTTGCTTTTAATATGTTTACAAGTTTGAGGGAAAAAATATGAGGAAAAAAAAAACCATAACTGTTTTGATGAGATACAATTATAAAACTTTCAAAATTTATTTAAAAGATATAAATTTGTTAAGCGACAAATATACTCTTACAAGTTTTAATTTGAGTTTCTGAGTGAGAAAATTTTTATGTCGCAATAATAGTGGCAAAGCCCCATGATACGGTACCGTGTATTTATTATATAATTTTATTTTTATAATTTGGTAATATTTAAAATTATTATAAATATTCTCATATATAACCTTATTTCGAGATAGTGAAAAATTCAAATCGTTGTTTCGTACACTGTCGAATCAAATCTATGTGGTTTTTTTCTTTTTTTCGATTCTTATCGTGATTGTTGCACAATTCACAACAAAATAATTTTTCACATATTTTTATATTTATTTTTGAAGTATAATTATATAAGTATAAAAATGATTAGAAATAAAGTATTATAAATAAAAAATTTAAACATATTTTAAAATATAAAATGTTAAATTAATAAAATTTCAAATTGTAAACAACGTTTTATTTTATTAAACATCAAAATTGTTGTAGAACCTTTTAATGAAAATACTTTTTGAACAAAACCTCAATATTTTCATAAAATTGTATGAAATTATCACCTAAATATTTTTTTATTTATTTCATTTCTAATTTTGCATTTATAGAAAAATAAAGTAGAAAATAAATATAATATATTGTATATAGCTACAATTTTATTTCATACTTTTTATTTTCTTATATTTATCCTATCTGTTTTGTTTTCTATCATTTTATTGAACTAATATTTTGCGAAATACTTGCCAAAAATATAATTATAAATAATCAAAAAGCACTAAGGAATAAGGAGTTAAGGATACGTGACATATGAATTAACAATATAATATTATATTAAATTATTAATTTTGTAGAAAGCTAAAATATATACCCATATGATTTGACTGAGTGAAAAAATATTAAACAAATCTAGCTTATCATTCAAAGATGAGAATACTACAATACTTAATAAACAAAATAAATAAAAGCAAACAGAAAAACTAAAATATATAATTACAAGGGATATAATTTTTTTGCAAGGAAAATAATAAAAATTAAATGGCTTGAAGGGTATTCAGCTATAATTGAGGTGTAACTTAGCATCTCAATTATTTTTAGTTCTATAGTATTTAAAGCCAATATATTTTGCGCTAGATGAGAAGCTGATTAGAGTTAGCGATATAGGTTAAGTTTGATAGATTGACTACTTTTTAATCAGAATTTTAGAGGATTAGGTTATAAAATTTAAGGCTCGAATAAAATCGGGCCAAATTTAGGCCTTGCTTTGTACAATGTAGCTATATGGATTTAGCGCAAGATTAGATTGATGCTTAGATTATTACAAAATATTTATTTATTTATTTTAAGTAATTAAGCTTGTAATTAAGATTTTCAAAAAATTAATCTTATAAAATTTGATATTTTAGTTATCACTTTTATAGCATCGAGTTTAAAAATTATTATTATTAAAATATATGATTAATATATTAAACTTTGTTATTTTAACTATTTTATTTTCAATTTCTAAATGTGTATTTTTAATATAATTTATATATTTTTATTTATCTCATTAATCATATTTTAAATATTTCCTTCATTTTTATTTATCCTTTTAATTTTATTCAAATCATATATGTTTTTTGATAAAGAGAAATGAAGTTATATTAGTTTTAATAAATTAAATTAAATTTAATAAATAAAATATCAGTATATTTTAAATAATTTTATTACTTAAACTAGTGTTAATAACAAAATAATGTTATTTTAAAAATAATTAATAAAAATTATACACTAATTTATTTCATAATATGATTATATCTTAGCAAGATAGATTTTAAACAAATAGGATGTTTAAATTTATTATACGGTTGATATATTTTTTGAAAAAATATTTTTTATTAAGCAACAAATGAAATTTATAATTGTTAACGATACAAATTAATTAATAGATAATAATAATCAACACAAGTATGTATATATTTTTCTTGTGAAACAAATGTATTATTAGATATGAAGATAAAGATGAAGATTAGGCGCCAAAGATTTTATTTGATCTTTCAAGTTGTTTTTCGGATATGTTATTAAGTTATTCTTTTATTGTTTTTGTATTATTTATTTAGTTAGTTTGATATTTTTAGTTTATAATAATGTTTAGCATTATTTATTTATTTTAAGTTTGTTTCTTATTATTATATTATTTAGGCTGATATTAATTATTATTATATATTTGTATATTATTTATTTTTTATTTGAGAATATGAATTTGTAAAATTAATCTTTTGTATAATTTTAAGGTTTGACACTTTAGGCTGTAACGCGTGGAATGGTTAACCGTAATAGAAAATAATTCGGGTCGCGGCCGTTTTGACCCTTATTTTAAAAGAAATTAAAGTTTATTTACAAACGCCATGAAAGATTGATGATGGTAATATGACAATTTCAAATAAAATATTTTTATAGAAGGTGAATTTTTTAAAATGATAAATATTATTATGAATTATAATTATATCAATAATCCCTTACAAAATAACTTTGATATATATATATATATATATATATATATATATATATATATATATATTATTTTACTTTTTTATTTTTATTAAGAGTCTTAACAATTTTAAGGATTTAATTTCTTTTTATAAGGTTAATTTGGATGGTAAGTAATAGCTAACAATTTCTGGTTTTCGTTGGTTATGTAACGAGAGATGAACAAAAATTATTGGCTTTAAATATCATAGAAATAAAAATGACAAAAAAAAAAAAAAAAAGTTAGATGGGCTAAGTTGACACAGGGGTATAGATGAGGGTGCAAACACCCCATTTAACGCAAATTAAACAAATAAATCAACTAAATAACAGGGATTTTTTTTTTATTAAAAAAATTATAAAAATACTAAAATAAATCAGATCACATGGTGTGAATACTGGGTTCCTTCAAGTAAGATATAGATATGGCACATGCGCAGCGCTGTGGAACTTTAAAAGTACAAGCTGTCTCCCCTCTTCTAATTTTGTATCTTCCGATTTTCAAACTCCCATCAAAAGCATTTTGTGTGGTGTCAGCTACTACTTACTATTTGTTTACTCCTCCCGGAGTTGGGGATTCCCGGATTTTGAACACTGTTTGACTTTCAGATCTCAAAACCTGCCTCGCTTATGATAAAAGCCTTATTTACGTTAACTTAAAATTTCGAATTTAGAAATCGTTAAATACTTGTTTAGTAGGTAGAAAATTTTATGTTTTCTCTATTGGCTTGAAAGCAAGAAAAGCTGGCGTTTAGTTCTGAGAATAAAACAATTTTGAAAATAAAAAGAAAATGAATTCAGCTGTTACTGACGTTTTATATATGGTCGAAAAGCAATTAAAGAAGTTGTTTCCTTTATTTTGAATTAAATTCAGCCGGAATTAATGAATGGGAGTTAAAAATGAAAACGTATTTTAATGAAATTGATGCGAAACGCGTATTTTAAGAAAATGAAAGCTAAGATTAGAATATATTGAAAATTTTCGTAATGCAGATTTTGGATAAGTTGAAAATTTTAAATGAGCTAGCAGGCGCAGAATTCGAAATCATTAATTAAATTAAGAGAGAACGAAACATCTCACCTTTATATTAAGTTAAGTGGTATATGGTCTCTAAAGTTTAAACAGAGATCTGGCATCCACTCCCTTTCCATTTCCCAACTTCATTCATCAATTGCAGACGGAGTGCCGTGAAGAGCGCTGCCTCCTAACCCTTTTTTTTTTTTTTTGATTCAAATTACAGGTTGTGTAACCGATGGATATCCTTGATTTTTCTATGGAAACAAACAAGGTTATGATCGGAAGTAAAAATAATATTATTAATTTAAATTTGTAATAGATCAAAAGATTCAAGATATAAATAATTAAAAATCGTATATGACGAAACAATATTCAGGTTAATAGCATAATGAATTGATATAAAGTTTATAAATTTAATAATATAGTGATTATAATATTTATAAGCTAGATTTTGATATCTTGATAGCAATAATTTGATATTACCATTAATAAGATTCGTTTTCTGTTGGATAAGTGTAAAGCGTCGTAGCAAGGCGATAAATAGCGTCGCATCATGTAATGAAATGATAGCCGGCTTGTAGATAAAGCATTATTAACATAAAAAAAAGATAAAACCTAAATCTTCATAAAAAAATCATTTTATTAAATAAGAAATTGAAAGAAAAAAAATATATAAAATGGTAATTTGAATTGAGAATGGCTTAAAAAATGTTTCCTCAGCTTTTGCTTAAGCGAGAACACGAAAGATAAAAAGAGGATATTTATTAAAAGATAGGCTACAAAAAAACACGAAAGGAAAAAAAGAGAAGAACGACTAGGATTTGTATGTGATTTGGACCTTCACTTAACAAGGGGTTATGACTTTTTTTTTTTTTTTTTTATAATTAATCATTAATTACAGCATAGTATCCATCTCCACTGGAATTCGAACTCTTATAAGTTTTATGATATGAAATGCTTTGAACCAACTGAGTTACATGTCATTGGCAACAAGGGGTTATGATTTATACAGACTTTAAAATGTTGGGAATCAGAACATAAGTGGACATGTCCACATTTAGATTGGATAAAGAATTTTATGTGGACTGACTGAAAAAGATTATGCTATGGGAAATTTCCCAATTTGTCCATTAGTGGACTTGTACAATAATTGTTTGTGACATGGTATAGAAAACAAAATAACGATAATAATTGAAAATTGTATTGGTTGGACCAATTGAATCGATTTTAGACATGTAATCATGGAAGAAAGGTTACAACTTAAGATAAGTAACATAAGCAAGGGAGGCAAAAAAACAAAGAATGTTGATGCCGGAAAATTTGTGTGCTACGTCTGTTTTTCTTTACTTGATTTTAAACAACAAAACATTTTTTTTTTAAAGAATAAACAACAAAACTTAGAAATTAAAGTGAGCAAAGATCCTTTTGAAACCCAAAAAATATTAAGGAAATAATATAAAGGTGAATAGAAAAAAAAAGTGAAATGAAAGAAAATTTGAGGAAAAATAAAAATAGGTTTAATCTTAATAAATTAATTTTATATATTTATTCAAACTCATTTTATTTTATTCTTTATTAATTTTTTGTGTTCCAAAATTAGCTTTCAACCTCTGTATTGTTTGTTTTTATAATCTTTTATTCCTATTAAGTATTAAAAATAAAAGAAAATTCAAAAAATTAAGAGTTGTTTGGTTGACATTTTTTTAAAAACAAGGACAATACCATTTTAGTATTGTTGAAAATATTCTTATTATCTAAATTCAGTGTTTTTGAGTTTTTTTTTTTAAGCTAGGCAAACCAAACGTGTTTTACGTATTTTTTCTTTTCCTTTGTTTTGAAACAAAAAAAAAAAAAAGTTTTCAAAAAAGCGCTATATATAAACACACCTAATATTTTATTTGAAAAAAAACAAAATATTTTATTTTTATCCAGTAATAAATGGTGAGATTTTTCTTTCCGATTTAGTAATAAGTTGTGAAAAAAAAAAGAAATAAACAATAAAAAATCTGAAAGCAAATTGCTTCTAATAAATAAATAAAATAATAATAATAATAAAAAAACACATAATGTGCCTTGCTTGGCTAAGTAGAAGAAAAAAAGCAACCTTTATTGGAAGGTTAGTATATATCCCTTGCTTCCCCTCATTAGTCATTGCTTGATTCCTTCACATTGAAAGTATCCACAACATAATTGTTGTCAAACTCAAAAATAAAATTTCTAATTAGGACGCAGTTTTAAAATGTTCTCAAAACAGTACTGTTTTTAAATAAATATTTTATATTTAAAAAATTAAAAAAGTATAATTGGTTTATAACCCATGAACTTGAAGTTAGAATCCTAACTTCATTATTTTGAAATAATAAGTTTAGAAACTTTTAAAATATCGAAATTTTTTATTTTATTCCCAAAGTAGGTTATTATCCTTTAAATGCATTTCAAAGCAGTAACAGAAAGACTTTAAGATTTTGTTTTATGAGAAAGAAAATATGAAGTCATCATTATTTATACGTAAAATTAGGTAGTTAAATTTTGGACTTCGCAAGATTTTTTAGAAGGAAAAATAATATTATCGATTCAAACTAGTAATAAATCATATAAATCCAATATACAAGTTACTAAAAATCATCAAGGAAGAAACAATATTCAAGTTAATAGCATAATAAATGGGGTATAAAAGGCAGGAATTTGATAATATAGTGGTATTTAAAATGTTTACGACGGTTATTTAACATGTCAAACCAAATAGCCAATTTGATATATTCGACTGATTGAATCCATTTTGTTTGTTTGAATCGTGCCTACAAAAATAGAACGTCTCAACAAAAAACATCATATCGTAATAAGTCGACGACAACACAAAAAAAGATAAAACCTAAGGTGGCGTTTGTTTTTCTTGTGTGAATATAACTTTTTTGAGACTTAATGGTAGATAATCTTATGCGTTAAGTATTAAGTTATTGTTTTTAACATTGGATAGTAGTATGGATAGCGTGGAACGAATTATTTTGAGTTCACTTGCCCATGTCTTAATCACGATGGGTGGTTTTAAGCTGTAATCGGGTTTTGCGGATTTAGGTTTATTTTAAAATCGAGACGGGTTCGGGGCGGGTTAGTATTCTTTCCGTCGGCCAGATTATATTTTAAAAAATATTTTTATTATTTTATTTTATGCTTTAATATAAATAATAATAATAATTGGAATTTTACCCGACAAAATTTAGAATGTTTTTAATAAAAATTTATAAAATTCATAATATTTTATTTTTTATGAAATATATTAATTTTAAAATAATAAAAAAAACAAATATAAAACAAAAAACAAAAATCAAATGTAAATAAGGTGGGTTTGAGAATTTGTTATACTTAATAGTGAATGTTCTTTAGTAAAATTCTTGCTTTATTGGGTAATGATGAGTTTTAACATTTTGGTGAAAAATGACTTTTACGAATAGAAAAACCAAAATGTGCAATTTTTATATTCGAACTTTTAAAAATTTAATGATAAATTGTGAAAATTTTAAAAGCAAGCTGTTTTAAAATTTAGAAAATTTATTAATTTCGACATTAAGTAACGTAATATGATGATACTGCATAAAGAAACACGTTTTAGTAGTGAAAATTTTCTGTTTTCTCTATTGAAACAAACAAAGGAAAGCTAGCGTTTAGTTAAATAAACGAAAACAAATTTGAAAACAAAAAATGGTCATTATTTTCAGCATTTTATATGAATCGAGAAAGCGGTGAAATTTGTTTTCCTTGTTTCAATTAAATTAATAAGATAGGTTGAAAGTAAACGTATTTTGACTAAATTCAAGTCACGAAACGTATTTTACGAAAATGAAAGCTAAAGATTAGAATCGTTGAAAATTTTCGTATTACGAGATTTTGGATAGAGTTGAAAATTTTCGTGAACTAAGCGGGGCCTAAGGCACTTGTTTAGTAGGTAGAAAATTTAATTTTCTCTATTGAACTTTTTTCGGCAAGGAAAGCAGCGTTTAGTTCACGAGAATAAGGCCAACCAATTTTGAGAAAGCAAAGAAAATGAATTATTATTTTGACATTTTATATATGAATCGAGAAAGCAGTAAGCTTGTTTCACTTTGTTTTGTTAAATTAATCGAATTAATGAATGAGGTTGAAAATGAAAACGTATTTTAATGAGTGTCTGAAAGCGTATTTTACGAAAATGGCCAAAGATTAAGAATAATTGAAAATTTTTAAGTATTCTGAATTTTGGATAGAATTGAAAATTGCAAGTGAGCTAAGCGGAACAAGGTGGTGTTTGTTTTCTTAATCTTGAATATAACTTTTTTGAGGCACAATCTTGAATAGTCTTAATAGCGTTAAATATTAAGTTGTTTATTTTAACATTAGGTAATGAGTAGGGATATGTGACAAGACGGATTATTTTGGGTTAAATCATATAAGCTCTTGATAAGCGCGAGTTTAATTTAATTTTAATCAGTTTTAACGGGTTTGAGTTTATTTTCTCCATCAGGGAGACGGGTTGAATATTATTCTTCTCTGTAAAGCGCGAGAAAATTAGGAAATTTTCAAAATGCAAAATGTTAATAAAAATAATAAATTTAATAGTAAGGAGTTCGGGGAAGCAAAAATCTACAGATCTGGATGTGGCAATTTCTGTGAATTAAAATTAAATCCTTTAATCTAGTAACTTGAGAAAAGTTTCGTCGAATTTAAGACAGCCGGAATTTTTTTTTATTTATGAGTGATAAGTTCACGATATTTCGGGGCTGGGATTTTAAGAAAATGCAAGAGAAGTCGTAGAAATGGTAAGGTTAAGTTCGTTTAAAATAAAGTGAGCTATGAAAAATAAATTATTTAGTGATGAACTAGAATGAGTAATATAGGCCGTAATATAAAATAATAATAATAAGCGTGCAGATTATATTTTAAAAATAATTTTTTATTATTTTATTTTATCTTTAATATAAATAATTATTATTATTATAATGTTTTTTAATAAATAATTTATAAAAATTCATAATATTTTTATTTTTATGAAAAATATTAATTTTAATATAATAAAAATAAAAGGCAAATATAAAAAAATAAAAATAAAAAATAAAAGCAATAAAATGTAAATGGGGCGAGTTTGAGAATTTTTATGCCCGTAATAAGCACATTTAATTTTAAATGGGAGTGGTTGGGAATTGAAAAATAAATGGCTAGAGATTCGGGATGGGATGGCGCAATAAACCAATCAGGTTGTCGTCCTCAGTAGTGTATATTCTTATTTCTTGTAACTGATAGGTAATGATTGAGTTTTCTTTATTTTTGTGGGAAAGTGACTTTTTATGAATGAAAAGCCAAGATATTTTCGAGCTTTTTAATTTTTTTTTTAAAAAATTTGTGATAAGTCGTAAAAAATTTAAAAAAACAAGCATTTTTAATCTTTGAAAATTATTTAGAGCTTCGGCGTTAAATTCAACAACAACCTTTAAAGTCTTTGTGAAAAAATCATTTAATTGAGAAAGTAAATGAAAGAATGAGATATAAATAGGTAATTTCAAACCAAGAATAACCCAAAAATCACATATTCTTCTTTAAGAAATGTTAGAATTGGAATCAGGTGCCCAAACGTGACTGACCTGACCCATTCACAAGACCCACATTCGTGATTTGAAGTCTAAGGATGTGGAGTGGAGCAATTACATATAATCCAAACTATTTTGAAACCGCTAAATATGATAATGTTGATATTTTAATCTAAGATGAGGCGGTTTTCAAAATATAGTTTTTTTTCCATTCTTTGAACAAATTTCTCTTTAACAAAAATGACACGAAGGAGATAAAATACTTTTCAATTTGGTTGGATGCATTTGTGTTGTGACAACAAGGCAGCATTTGTAAGTTTCGTCATTTTTACGTTTATTTAATAAGGAAAAAGGGCCAAAGAGCAGCCTTTGTTGGAAGGTTAGAATCATAACTTCGATTATTTTTGAAATAATAAGTTTACAAACTTTTAAAATATCGAAAAAAGTTTTTTATTTCCCGAAGTAGGTTATTATCCTTTAAATGCATTTTCAAAATGGTAACAGAAAAATACTTCATATTTTTTGTTTTTGATGAAAGAAAAATATGAAATTAGAATAATAATAATAATAATATGCTGAAGTATTTAATCAACCTCGAGGTTTGGCTGCATCCTATCGGATCCATTTTTGATAAATTGCATACATCTAAATTTCAATTAAATACTGTAATAGTTTAATTTTCAATATAATTTAATGTATTTTTTTGAAATAAAAAATAATATTATTGATTTAAAAACTTTGTAATAGATTGTTGATCGCGATACAAATAGTTAAAATAAATGGGGATAAACAGTATATAAATTAATAGCGTAATAAATCGGTATAAGCGCATAAATTTGATAATATAATGAAATAGAATATCTACGTATGGTTAACTGCTTGTACGATTCTTATAATTTGATATTTTTGATTGATCGAGATACATTTTAACGCATCTGAATCGACGTAAATAAGCGTTCGCAGAATGATGAAACTGACGTTATATCATAATATGTGATAAAAATGCAGCGTCGTAATAAGATGGCGACCAATATGAAAAGACGAGATAAAGCATGCGTCTTGAGAAAAAGCTAACATTGCGTAAGAAAATGAAAGAAAGAGATGTATGTCAGGAATGAACAAAAAATCACCTTCTTTACTTGAGGAAAAGAGGTTAGAAGAGAACAAGATGAGAGAAAAGAAAATGAGGGATGGTTAGGGTCTCTTTACAACTCAATATAATTTAAATTTTTTTTTTTTGAAATAATGTATTAAGCGTTGTTTTATTTGCTTTTATTATTTATTTCTATATTGAAAGACAAAGATTGTGCGTAAGAAGATTTTATTATGAAAGAGAATTGATTATTATTGAGAGGGTTGTGGTATATAAATATACTAATATAAGGGCAAAAAGGTAAAAACATAGAAATAATAAAATGAATCCTAAATATACTCTAATACACCTCCTTCTATATGGTGTGCCAGAAATAACATCAATCTTATTACATAAGAAAAAGAGGCGAGACTGAGATAGAGATTTGGTAAGGCGTCAATGAGCTGGTTACCGGCGGAGATATGAGCAATAATGCGGCTCGGGCGGTAGGCGAGGTCGAGCGAAATAATGGTCTGATGCAGTGTTTGAGGAGGCGAGAGTGAAGATGGGATTAGTGGAGAGATGGAGATAAATTAGCGCGAGTTAGCCACGAGGTTTTCAAACCCGGCCCGGGTATTGACCCGAGGAGGGGAGAGGGTCAAGGGTCGGAGGTTCAAGCGAGATTCGAATCGGGAGTTCAATAGAGGATAGACCCGATACATATATAAAATAAAAATATATTTTTTCTTATATATAAAACTTAATTTTAATTTAGACCAATAAAATTAAAGAGATAAGTATGCACATTAAAAGATAAATCAATACATAATCAAAATCATACTTCATATAATAATAAAATTAGGCAGTTAGCAAATTCATTAGATTTGTGTAAATACAAAATGCAAGCAAGTAGTGCTTGAACGATCGCTACGAATATCATTTAGCTCGAATATATCAACTTCATCGTTGTCATAGATTTTTTTTAAAAATAACTCATTTAACTTAAAATAAATAAATAAATATATGAATAAAAATAACACGAATTTTAAAAATTTGCCTTGGCGCCAACAATATTGAAAGTCTCGATAAAGCATGAACTGGATTATTTTGATTAATAATATTAAAAAAAATCAATAAAATAAAAAGTTAAAAAGCGTAGCTACTTTTTTTTTAGAAAGCAGTCTTGCGCGTGATCAAAGGAGCGAAAAAAAAAAAAAGCAAGAACCGGTTAACTTGGCAAGATCGGCCAAGATTCTGGGTTCGATGTAGTGTAGGTTTTTCAGATTTTTGGCTCTCCCGGTTTTTCTGGATTCGAGCCCGGGTGGTTCAGTCAGGTCCCCGATTTCAGTTGACAAGTGAACGTCCAGTTTAACAACCTTGCATTTAACCCAAATAAATAAATACATATAACAAAATAAAATAACACAAATTTTAGAAAAAAGTACCTTGAGGCGCGAAACTTATATTGAAAGTCTCAGTAAGCATAGAAACTGGATTATTTTGATTAATAATATTAAAAAAAAATCAATAAAATAAAAAGTTAAAAAACTATGTACTTTTTTCAGAATAAGCGCCACATGATCAAAGGAGGGAAAAAAAAAAGCAAGAACCGGTTAACTTCGGCGGTCGTAGGGTTCTGCGGTTCGACAGCCCAGTGGGTTTGGTTTTTCCGGTTTTTGGCTCTCCCGGTTTTTCAGATTCAGCCGGGCCAGGTTCGGTTTGATTGGGCCGTAGGAAACGATCATTTTAACAACCTTGGTTATCAAGAACAAGGTAAGTCGCGAGGTAATACTAGACGAGATTAAATGTGTGCGATTTAACCTAATGGGTTTGCAATGCGACAACAATGACGATGTGTTTGACCTCAGTGGAAAGAGCAGAGTAACGGTGCACATTGCTTTGGCAGAATCAGAGGAAGGAGGATTGGATTAGCACTAAGGAATATAAGAAAACCACCTATGGAGGTATGATCATAGGGGTTACCAACCCAGTATGCATTAGAGAAACCATGTAATGTCTGAGAAGTGTCTTCAAAAATACTGAGGGATCTCATGCCATTAAGATAATGAAGCAAAAGTTTGACCGTTCCCCAATGATGTTCGAATGAAGCGTGCATAAATTGAGAGAATTTATTCACAGCAAAGGAAATATTAGACCAGGTCATCCGAAGATGTTGGAGGCCACTAACCACGGCGGTGCATGTTAGCCGTTCAATGGAAACACGATTACATCATGAAGCGATCAGAAGTACCTGAGTGATGTAAAGGCGTGAGGTTTGGAGTCGAGCATGTTATGTTTGCTTAGGAGATCAATGACATACTTTTGTTGAGACGGTAGAAGACCTGTGGAAGTAGCCAAAACCTCAACACCACGGAAGTAAGATAGCACCCCGAGATCCTTGGTGGAGAATTTGGAGTCAAGTTGTCGAATAATAGTGTCGACAAGTGAGGGGTCACTCCCGATAAGAATCAAATCATTAAAATAGACTAGGAAGTAGAGAAGTGCATTACCGCGGGAATAAATAAAGAGAGGCAGTCTGGGATGTAAAGCTAGAGAAGCGAAGTGTGGAGATCTTGGTACGAGCTTTCAGGGGAGCTTGTTTGAATATAAATAGCCTTGTGTAAGCTTGATAGACATGATGAATGTCGGCGTTGCGCATATTGCACCATATCAGGCCTCCTCACGTGAGATGCCATTGAAAGACATTATTTATCAAATTGGCGAAGGCCCCACTTGCGATGGAGTGCAATGCTTAGAATAGTACGGATAGTGATGGGATTTATCATGGGACTGAAAGTCTCGTAAAAGTCAATACCCGGCTGTTGGTGAAAGCCTTTAGCAACAAGCTGAGCTTTATACCGTGTAGTAGAGCTAGCGAGATTTTGTTTGATGCGAAACACCCATTTGTTCCCCACTATATTCTACCATGGGCTTGAGAGGAACAAGAGACTAAGTACCGTTCCAAATGAGAGCATCATATTCTTCCTGCATAGCCTGAACCCACTTCGGATCTTGAAGAGCTCAGGCGACAGTGTTGAGTTCAGGGAGAGGGGGAAGCATGGTGGTGAGGCCATATCTCGGGTTGGGTTTGGTGATGGCATTTTTAGAGCGGGTTAGCATAGGATGAAGGTTTAGTGGGGAAGAGAGGATCACGTGGAGGGTCAGGAGGATGTCTAGGTGAGGTGGGGAGGTCTGGGGCCAGCTAAACCGACAATGGCTGATTGTGGGGAGTGGGCGGGTTGGGGATCTGGTCGACGGGAGGTCGGGGCGGGGACTCGGCGGTTTGAGTAAGCTTAGGAGGATTGATGGGGATGAACTCGTGGATTCGGATGAGCTCAGCGGTGTTGGAGGCCGCGGAGATGAGAGCAGGAGATGTGAGAGAAACGGAAGTCGTGTCTATGTAGGTGTGGTGTGGAGGTAGGGAGGCATGAGCGGGAAAGCAGTTTCCTGAGCTTGACATGACGGGACATAAAGAGCTTGTTGAGAGTGGGATCAAAGCAGAGAAAGGCTCTTTGAGTGAGGGAGTAACCAAGAAAAACACATGGATTGGATTTGGGATCGAGTTTGTGGGAAGAATAAAGGGAAAACATAAACAACCAAAGACACAGAGTTTGGAAGGGTCATGAGCTTTGTTGAATAACCTTTCAAATGAGGAACAAGAGAGAGACCAACTTTAGACATTCTATTTATTAAATAAACAGTTGTAGCAAAGGCATATGACCAGAAGGTTAGAGGAATGGAGGCCTGATGTAGGATAGTAAGACCTATTTCTACAATATGTTAATGCCGACGTTCAGAACACCCATTATGTTCAAGAGTGTGGGGAGGTGTAGTGAGATGGGATATCTAGTGGAATTCATGAAGGATCAAAGAGCTGAGAATTCTCACGATGCTCTGTGAAGAGTTATGTGTTGTGGAGTGAGTAACTCCAGCAAGTTCTTGGGTGAGTTCGAATGAGCTATGTCAGATTATTTGGGTAAAATGGGCTGTGCTTTGTGGTGATTGTTAACTCAGTTAATATTGAAATATCAGGAGAATGTTGGGGGGTGATCGACATGAGGATGATTATCTGATGGAGGGAAGATAATAACTAAGTCATTTAAAAGTAACTGAAGTACTTTATGAATATTGGAGTTCAAGAAGATATCAAATGTTCTTTGGGGAGAAATACTTGACAATTAAGTACCCAGAAAGGCCAAGACAAACGGGATGGCGGAAGGCCATGTTGTAAATCGTGGAAGCAAATCAGTGGAAGGAGCAGAGTGGGAAGCGAAAAGTGGGAAGATTAAGCTGACCAGTGTTCACCTTCCTGCCTCACTGGGACCAGAGGACATTAATGAAGCGATCTTGGAAGAAAATTCAGAAAAACTATGTTGTTAACCAGATTATGACCTGTAAAGTGGATGAAATAAGTTTTCGATATGACTTTATATTACATGCATTGTTAAGAAGATGTAGGAGAGAGGAAGGGAAGAAGGTAAGATCTTGGCGATTAAATAAACCTAATGTCATGATGATACAACATTGTCTTGGAGGCGATCTTGTGATATCAGAGGAGTGGGACAGCAGAAAGTCATGGGATCATGGGTGGGCGCCTCAGATCAGCGATAAAATTTGGAGGTGCTAGGATCTGGGATGATGGATCTTGGAGTGTGGGCATGGGACATAGTGAGGATGGGGATGGGCTTGAGCAGGAGAGGAGAAAACGAGAATGAGAGGAAAACGAAAGGAATGTTGCAGCTCTTGATGAAGTACCTGATAACACATAAGTCGCCGGAGTGCTTTGCAGACTAGATGACAGATAGGATATCTTTATACAGAGAACATTGGGAGGTGTTTGAGGCGCAGTTGTGCTCAGAGCCCCGGTTAGTGGAGTGGTAGATATTGCCCAGTGATGTTAGATGAGACAGTGACTAATGGACAGTTCATGGTTCTCTTGCAGTTGTTGTGGGGATCAATAGATGGGAAGAAGAATGATCAGTAGCTAGGTAGATGGATTGGACATTGTGAGGATAACTGTGTAAAATCAGAAGATTATTGATTGAGCATGTAATTAAGTAGGATTACTGAATAGTTCCATCAAATATAGGTTTTCTGAACTTGAAACATGAAATAATATCATGACGGGCAAACCAGGGCGTCAGTTAAAAACGGATGTTGCTTTAAACGAAATGATAAAGACGAATCATGAAGGGGAGTCGTGGTGACATCGCATATAAGTATAAGTGATTCGGAATTGCCATGAGTTATGGATCTGATCAGCGGTCAATATGAAATCAGATCTTATCTTCTGGGAGTCATCTGAAGCGTTACCGAAATGGGTGGAGATGAATCAGATTGGGATTTTGGCGGAGTGAATCGATAATGACCGTTGGAAACGTTAAGTGTGGTGAACGAAGGTATGATCGGGTTGGAGGAGGAGGAAAAGCACTTAGAAGCGATTATCATCGGCCGGAGGACGGTTTTGAGCCATCGACGAATCAGTAAATCATACGAATAAAGAGATGTGAATTGGGAACCTTTACTGCCAAGATAATTCTTAGGTTGTCAGTTTGAGTAGTGCTGAGCCCGACGTGAGAACGATTAGAGATTATAAAGGCGAGGGATCGATCCTAATTGGAAAATTTGCATCGGAAGACGAGGGAAGCCCGCGGCTTGACAATGGTGGAAGAAGATTCGTCGACCATTGGGAAGGATAAGGACCAACAAAGAAGTCGGATCATTAGCGGCGACTAGGGTTTTTACTGTTAAGCTTATGACTCTGATACCATATTATGAAAGAGACTTGATTATTATCTAGAGAGTTGATGTATATAAATATCACAAATACTGAGTTCAAAAGGTAAAATCGTAGAATGATAAGAAGAATTCTAATATACTATAATGGAGTTCAATTGTTATTTATTTATTAAACAAGATTTCATTTTATTCTTAAATAACGTTTTTAACCTTAAGAAGATTTCCTGTGAAACACTTTTTTTATTATTTGTGTATATGGTCTCCTCAAAAGAAATAAGTCATCATTATTTATGCATGGAAATCAGGCTTAGTTAAAGTTTGAACTTCTTAAGATTTAGATTTGTAATTATCCATTTATTTGATTGACAAATAACAAACTTGCCAATAAAAGAATATTTTATTATTATCAATTTTCTTTTAATTTAAAATATTTGTTTCATTTTAATTTTTTTGAAGAGAATTAAAATTAACATTCTACATGACAAATGATTTAATTTTATTTGAATTATGTGATCTTTCAAAATTTGCCATGTATCATACTCTCTCACTATACCACGTCACCTTTTTAAGGATGATTTCCTGTCGGTGTTGAGGGAAGAAAAGGTTTCAAAACCTTGCTTTCATTTTACTCTCAACATTCTCTTGTGAAGACACGTATGTTTTTATTACGATGTTGGTTTTATGTTATCTTTATTGCGATATTTTGTTTTAATCCCGTCAGCTACATTCACGTGGCTTTATTTATGTATGGATGATTCAAACAAATAAAATTGATTCAATCACAACAAATCAGATTATAGTTAACAGTATGTTGCAAACTTGAAGCCACACGTATTATAGTCACTACAGTATTATTAAATTTATAAGTTTTGAGTTAATTTATTATACTATTAACTTATTTATTTTTATCTTTTATGAATTTCTAACAAACTTGTATATGAGTTTCTATCTTGTATTTATAGTTTGAATTAATAAAATTATTTTATTTAAAAAAAAAAAAAGAGTTTTCACAAACTTGTATAATTTAATGTAGTTATACTTATATCATTAAATTTACTTGTCCTATTCAGATCCAAAGCCCAAAGCCCAAAGCCCAGCACAGCCCAGATACTGAACTCAAGGCTCACAGGATCGGGCTTTGGGTCTTAGATTTGGACAATGGGCCCCATTCTATTCATTCCGAAATATCTTCCAATCCGAAGACCCAAAGCTCTCAATCTTGGGCTTGGGCCAGCTGTGCCAACCCCCGCATTCACTGTAATTGGATGCCCACAGGGCCCATAAATATTCCAATTTGTACTTCGATGACTGACTGCATTAGAAATTAATGAATACTTGCTTTTTTATTGCAAACATTAAAAGAAAATTCTCTTAGCATCTGATTAAAACCCCCCCTCCTTTTAAAATAGATTTTTTTCTTCATTGGAACAATACTTGCTTCCTACTGCAAGCATTATAAAAAATAAAAAAATAAAAAAATAAAAAAATAAAAATAACGTAAGTAACCAGAGTAATTTTAAAAATATAGAAAACACTATATTTTGGTGTGATCTTTATTATTATCTAAATTTAGTATTTTTTATATACTTTTAGAACAAAAAATTGAGGAACAAACATATTATTCATGGTTTTGTGTTTTTATGTTTTTTTTTTTTTTTTTTTATTAAATAAAAAACAGTTTTTAAAAAATGATAAACAAATGCATGTTTGTTTATAATTTTTGAAAACCGTTTTTTATTCTAAAAACCAAGAAAAATAAGGAAAATACTACAAATGTGATTCCAACTTTTTTTATTATAAAAAAGTGAGGAGGATAGAAAATATTAAATTTAAATAAAAATAAATTTTAAGAATACTACAATAAAAGCAGTTAGAAATTTTTTAAGTATATCGAAAATTCGAGAATATGAAAATTTTCGATGTATTAATCTTTGGTTCGTTTGAGAAAATACGTTTAAATCTTAGATTTAGTTGAAAAGCCAAGAAATAAGAAAATCCGTTTTGTAAGCCGTTTTAACGAAAATGAAGTTAATAAGCAATGAAAATGTGTTTAAAATCACAGATTCTGTGCAATCCCGTGTTTTATTGGCTGATGAAAGAAAATGAAATGGAAGATGAAAGGAAGAAAAGAAAGAAAATAAGCGCGATACCGTGTTTTTAGTTTTATCCCAATCGACGAATCCTGTGTTTTGATTTAATTGAAAGCAAGGAAAAGCAATCTGAAACAATTTTAGGGAGTCTTATATTCGTATCTGGGAACGGGGCATAAGGGGTCGGAGTCTCACTGAACACAGTTTATTACGTCCCATTAAAAAGTTATTAGCTTTAAAAAACAACAAGGCCCCCTACAAATCCTGCTTGAATGGGAGTAAAGATCATGTGCATCGCACCTCATGGTGCCGGTGATGGACCTTGCATTTCCGTTCCAGAAAATGGGGAAATGATTGAGTGGGGTCGCGTGATAAAACGGGAGTTGAACACGTGTCCAAACAGTTTTCAGGCTGGCCCTCCCAGGCGTTTTCTCCTCTTCTCTCCTCTGCTGCTGCTGCTCTCCCCCTTCTCCCCCATCTCTCACCTAAGTTTCGTCGCCTCTCTCTCTTTCTACAGTGCTTAGTAACAATGTCTGTAAAACTCGACTCCATCTCTCTCTCTAACCTAACCTAACCCTAACCATAGCCCTACCACCGCTTCTCTCTGGAGGATAACACCTCATCATCCGTCCTCACAATCATCATCGTCTTTGCGCTTTGCTTTTCTCCTCGGGCCGCGACCTCATGGAGTCTCCGCCGTCACTCGCGCCCTTTCTCCCATAGGTATTGGCCATGGTTTCGGTGTACTCACCCGTCGGAGTTCCTACAGCCGTTTGGTCCTGGCTTCTGCAGCTTCTCGGGAGGATTCGGTTAGTTCTGCTTCTAAATTAGGGCTCCTTAGCTCCGGACAAATCTCTGCGTATTGTTTGTTTGATTATCTTTGTTCGGTTTTGAGTTTGCTGCATTTTGTTTCTGTTTTTGATTATGAATTCTAGCTTTATTAGAATTTGGTCGGCCTTTATGTTTTGTTTTGTTTTTTTTTTTTTTGCAATTTAATGGTTGTGAACATGCTTATGCCATGTTTGGTCGAGCAAGAAGTCGAAGGAAAGAATATGAGATGGAATTTTTTGAATTTATGTGTTACTTGAATTTTGTATTACTATTGCCAGAAACCTAATGGTAACTTACCTTGTCGTCCTCCCGTCTCTTACCCTCCGATTTTCCCTGCCGGATGTTTGAAATTATTGTAGGCTTAGATGTCAATAATTGAAAGAGGTGCAATGGTTGGGAAAGGAAGGTTACCTAGATAGGTAGGTCATGGACTCATGGTAGTCATACAAAGCTATATTTTCCTCTTCACTAATCACTATTTAGTTCGATGATAAACATCTCTCAATTTGTGTTAGTGTCTTATTAACTAATTAATAAATAATAATAATAATAATAATAATAATAATAGAAATATTATTATCATCATTATCATCATCATCATCATCAATATCTTATTTATTTATTTATTATTTTTAATGTATATATCTGGATAACTGATTTTCTGTGTCAAGCGTGCAGTTTATTTTTATTTATCATTTTGCTTATATGATAAACATATCTCAATTTCTATGGGTGTCTCTTTTTCTTTTTTCATTTTTTATTTAATGTATATTTCTGGATAACTGAATTTCTGAGTCAAGCATGCCGTTATTTATTTATTTTGATAGATAAACAAAGCAGTATATTATATAAAAAAGGAACAGGAGCCAAGACCCCCATGGTATACAGGAAGTATACAGGGAGAGGCTAGCCTAAACAAAAAAGGAGCCAAAGGCACCTCTCACCCACTAGCAAACCCTAGAGAATACACAAAAGAATCTTGACCAGAGCATCCTCCTCTACCTCAAACCCGGCCTATGGTGTGAGCATGCTTACAAAAGAGGATTTAAGTCTAGAGAAAGAGAAATGCATATTATCAAAGACTACAATTTCTTTCCTTCCAAATTGCCCAGATAAGACACACAGGGGGCACTACCCTCACGACTTTCTAGCCCTCTTCACGATAGGAAGATAGACCAACCAAAGCACAGATCCTGTCTTGGTGAGGGTGGGACCAGGAATAACTAGGGATAGAGATGAGGCCCTCCCATAGCCTCCAAACCGAAGGACAGTGAATTAGGAGATGGTTCAGCTCCTCATCAGCTTCACCACACAAGGGACATCTGCTAGCCATTTGAAAACCCCTCTTTTTAAGGTGCATCGTCGTAAGCACTTTTCCCCACCAGGCTTCCCACGCAAAAAAACACACTTTAGGGGGCATGTGGTTGTTCCAAAACATATTTCGGGGAGCTGTCCTTCTCGAATTATCCACCAAAAGAGCCACATTGGCCTTGATAGTATACACACCCTTCTTATCCCCTTTCCAGAAAAGTCTATCTTTCTCCTCATGGTATAATTTCCTGTCATATAGTAGGCTTAAAAAGCGTTGAACCTCATCGACTTCCAAATCGTTTAGGGGTCTAATAAAATTGGGGTTCCAAGCTCCCTCACCTCTCTCGTTATCCCAAACATTAGTGACCTTTGCCCCTTTTGGATCTACCAAATTGTACAAAGTTGGGAACACTTCACCTGAGAGCTTCCCTCCACACAACAATGCCTCCCGAAGCAAAGTCTTCTGCCTTTCGAGGACAAACATCTGACTTGAATTTGCTTGTTCTCCTTTGCTAATGTCCTTCAAGGCCCACCCCTCCGCTTACCTCTGTGTAGGTTTTGGTGAACAGCCTCCTTCCTCGGCTTGGTATTTAAACTTGATTACCTCTTTCCAAATGGAGTACTCCTCAGCAAATCTTCAAACTCATTTACCTTAAGGCCCTATTTCTGATAGAGAGGTTGCTTTGGGATGCCCGACCCACCTTCCTCTTTAGAAGAACACCTGATGTCCCGGCTAACCAGTGAAGAATTTCTTATCGATTCCTACCCCCATAGAAATCTCTTTGGATCTTCTCTAGCCATGACATCATGCCCTTTGGAAGCCGAAACAAGGACATGATGTAGAGAAATGTGAGGTTGGCTCAAAATGCTTTTATAAGTGCGAGCTTCCCTTTTTGAAATGTCTTGCCTCTTCCAAGAATGGGGCGAAACCTCTCCTTTGACACCATCTGAGCAAAGGTCAAGTTGCGGCGCTCCCAGTGTAGCAGGCTAAATAAGTTGTTGGTAGGTTCACGTACTCTGAGCCAATTCCATAGCCAAGCCTGATATCATCCACACGTTCCCCCACGATCGACGCGACTTTATCGGTCTTAATTTTCGAGCCTAAAGAAAGGACCAAACCCACCGACCGAATCAAATGACTAAGATAGGCCATTTGATCCTTGGAGTCCTTGTAGAAAACAAGTGTGTCATCTGAAAACAGTAGGTGGGTAATTTGTACCTCTTCCCCTTCTCTATTGGCAAATCTTGTACCCCGACAGAAAACCTTCTTGTGTTGCTTTGTCCACCATGATAGAGAAGACTTCCATACCAAGTACAAAAAGATACGAAGATAGAGGTTCCCATTGCGTAAGACCTCTAGAGCTTTTGAAGAAGCTTTTCGGACGTCCATTAATCAGCACAGAAAAGGAAACTGTGGTAATGCACTATTTCATCCAATTAACCCACTTCCTCCCAAAATCCATTATGTGAAGGGCCTCAAACAAGAACTACCAATTGATGCCGTCAGGCTTTTTTGATGTTCGGTTGCAAAGGGCAGCCAACTTTTCTTCTTTTTCCTTACCATTGAGTCCCTACTATCACCTCATTTGCAATCCAGGGCCCAGCATCTAGGATACCTTTTACAACAAAGCATCGTGAGCTACATTTACCGGCTTGCCATAAGCACTTTTTAATCTGTTTGCTAAAACTTTGGCTAATATCTTGTAAAGGCTTCCTACCAGGCTGATTGGCCTAATGTCCTTTAAGTCCTCCACCCCCCCTTTCTTTGGTATCATAACAATGAAAGAGTTGTTTAGGCTTTTAACAAATTTGCCCGAAACATGGAACTCCTTAAAAATCCTCATGACATGTCTTCATCGCACCTCCCAAACTGAATTTGCCAAAAGGTACATTTATTGAAAATCGTGGTTCAGGGCCTTATCACCATTCATGTCTCTCAAAGCGTGACACCTCCTCGGTTGAAAAGGTAATTCAAATTGCAGGTTCCATATCAGATTCTTGAGAAGATCAATCCTTGAATGTTTGCCCCTCCACTCAGCTGACGACGGGAGGGCCTAAAGAAGGCTTCTTAGCAATATCCTTGCGAAGGGAACTTTCCTCAGACCAAACACCATTGATTCTCATTCTTTTTATATGGTTGTGCCTCTTGTGAGAGTTTGCCATCCTATGAAAAAAGCTTATGTTTTTGTCCCTTCTTTTTAGCCAAATCTCCCTATATTTATGACTCCAAGACATTTCTTCCATAAGAGCCCACCTCTTAAACTCATCACTAGCTTTCACTTTTACTTCCATCTCACCTACAGAGAGGGGACGTTGGGCTTCAGCATTATCCCAATGGGCTAGGGTCTCCAGGGCAGCCTTCTTCCTCTCCTCCACTCTCCCAAAGACTTCTTTGTTCCATCTTTTTAGGTTGAAGCATGCAGTTATTTTTATTTGTCATTTTGCTTATGTTGTTTTTCTTTTTTTCTTCTTTTATCAAATTTGATCTACTCTTTGTTTTCCAGTCAGAGATTGAAGTGGATAAAGAAGCAGCAGCTCAAGCATCAGAAGAAGAGTGGAAGAAGACACTAGCTTCTGTTAAAGAACAAGCTCTAAAGTTGCAGGCTGTGTCACAAGAAGCATATGAGATATACTCTGAAAGAGCAAAAGTCATTTTAGTAGAATCTTCAACGCAGATGAAAGATCAAGCAGACAAGGCTAGCCAAGATTTGAATGAGCTTGCAAAAGCAATTGGTGAAGGTGGTAAAGAGTATCTGTCTTTAGCAGCAGATAATTCCCCTGTCTCAGTGAAGGATAACCTTGAAACATTTACTTCCACTCCAGCACAGTGATCTGAATAGAACTACAAAGTTAGTGGTCTGGCAGGATACCATATGGGCCTGCGATGTAATGTATGACAGTTAAATTGAACATATTTGATGTCCTTGTTTTCATTATTTGCATGTTCTTTATCTAGGTAAGAGTTTGATTGCTTCCAAATCCTAAACCAGAGTTTGTAACAAGATTAAGAGGATGGTGTGCGGTATCCCTGTTTTGAGATTTCAATCTTTGTCATTCAGTTTTTTATGCTTTGCAGGTGTGATTCTTTCTGTTGGTGGCTTTCTTTCCTTCATGCTAACTGGAAGCATTCCTGCCATTAGGTTTGGTGTTATACTAGGTGGTGCTCTTTTGGCATTAAGCATCTCAAGTTTGAGAGCATATAAAAAGGGGGAATCATTGCCTCTAGCTTTGAAAGGGCAGACAGGTTAGTCCACCAGAATATAGTTCATTATACAATCATGTAAAGAACAAGAAGGGAGAATTGGAGGAAAGAATTCCTTGTGTTTTTCATTGATCCATTATGAATATATATATACAAAAGCCAATCTAACCTTCCTAATAGATTATGACTCTATAAGACAAGTTTCCTAATAGGTTACACCTCTATATGTAAAGTAAATATATGCTATAACAAATCAAAACCACATGTCAATGTGGAAAAGAAAACCTAATTACATCGTAACTGATTATTAGTGAGCACTTCTAAGATATACTTCATATGGGCATATTAGTTTGGTATTAGAATGTGTCTTTACTAGTGGAATTGCTTGGGTACTTTGTTGATCAACCATTTATTTTCCATGTCAAATTAATAGGATGAAATGATGGGAGTTCCTTTTCCAAACCTTTATGTGGTCAATTATATTTTCATATGAATTTGAGAGTCATAGGACTTACACCTCAATTTTCATTCTTAGAAGGCATGAAATTAGGTATTGATTGCCTGTTTTGAAGTTCATGTTTTTTTTTATTTTTCTTTTTATGTTGATTGTGTTGAAATTTATCAGCAATTGACAAGTTACTTGATAGCATGTCTTTGAACAACAGAGGTAAGGGTCAGGCATAGGGAGACACCACTTTGAGAAGATGTTATGAAGTTTTCCCCTAGATTGGTTTCAGGTGGAACGCCCTAAATCTTGGTGTGAGAAATTAAAGCCTCAGCTCGTGTCTTATGTAATATATGTGCTTTATGCCTTGATGGCATTAGCTCATAAAGAAATAAACGTCTCACCATGAGTGAAGAATTGTAACACATATTTTTATGCAGTAAATATAATTTTAAATTCTCTTGTGAATTTCTTTGTAAAAATTTTTTGCTATAAAGCTGCCTTTTCTGATTTTTTTTTCTCTTTTGGGAGTGAATTCTAGTGTTGATTTTTTTTTGATAAGCAAGAAGATATATTAACAAATAGGCGACCCAATGGAAACAAAAAAGAGATACTCACCCCCTTACAAGAATAACAACAAAAAGCATGTACAAAACCCCGCCCAGCTCAACTAGAGGTCACCCAATCTATAAAGTGTAAAAGGGTCATGGGACCATCCACAAAAAACGATTTGGTCTCCGACCAAAGAAGTTGTACAAAAAAATGTTTTTCTTTTATATAGAAAATGCTTCGTTCTTTATAACAATACCATTCATAGTTTTCCAAACTGCCCAGAACATGCACTACAGGTCCTGTTGTCCAATCTCTTCTCCGATCCTTAACCTTTGCGAGAGGCCCTCCATCCTAAAAGAGTGTCTTGCACTGAAGCAGAAATGACCCTTGAAACACCAAAAAGAGAGAAGAGCAGCTCCCAAACCTTTTTAAAACTTTTTCCTGGTCTTGATTTTAAAACTTTTTCTTTCCTTAAGATTGTGCAATTTTGTTGAACTGAAAGTTCTAATGCAATTTTAATGCATATGTGCTTTCTCTAACCTTCTCCTCTTTATCTGTTCCTTATGAACAATTGACATGTTAATTTTTTATGTATATGTCTGCAGTGCCTTATCTTGCAGTAGTATGAAATACCTAAACTACCCTTTCACCTCATGACACTCAGATTTAGAAAATTTAGCCTTTTTGGTGAATGATTTTTCGGTCTCACTGACAGTGGACAGGGGTCTGGAAAGCCCTTGCTCCAATCCCTTTGTTTGGTCATCTTTGTTTGATCTTGTGATAATTCCATACCCTTTCAGCAAACGCTGGAACAACCTCCATTTCACATAATCTGTATAACCTGAAAATTTTGGGTATTGTGTAAATAAATGTGTTGATATTGCTTAAGTATTTGGAAAATGGATAATTTGTGTGATAGCCATTGATACTGCATCTCTTTTTTTTTTGGATAAGTCATTGATAATGCATATCTCTAATTATTGTCTGAGACTCTGACTTGATTCAGTGTCTTGGTTTCTGGCTGGAATTTAGTAATTCTTTACAGTTTTTTTTCCTATAAAATTTTACTGAATGAATTTTACTGTTCATTAGCAGTAACTAGTCATCAATACCTAAAAAATAACTTCTAACTTAAATTGTGGATCCATGTGAGTCCATAGTTGGTCGTAGCACCATCATCTGAAAGGGGAAGTTTCCCTTGAACCTGTTGGGTAAAAAACGGCTGTCCAATTCTTTCATTACATGTATTAATGTCAGAAGCTTGTATATTTTGAGGCTGTTTCCCTCCTCATTCTGGTTTTTGGAAATCGCTGTTGTTTGAAACTTCAGATGTGGAAAAAAAATTATCCTCTTTGCCATTAAGGTTTCTGTCCCCCTGTAAAATTAGTGCCCGTTTTAGAGGCATATTGCATCTTCTGTGCCCAATGCTGGGAAGAAACTCTTGTTGAATCATGATATAGTTTTTTGAAGGCTTCTGCACTTCACTTTTCATTATCTCATACTTCTTTATTTCTGTTAACAAGTGACTTTGGTGGTGTTTGTTTTTACTTAATCTTTGAATAGAACTTTTTTGAGCTTAATCTTTGAATAACATAATAGTATTAAATATTAAATTGTTTGTTTTTAACATTAGGTAGTGAGTAGGGATGACAACGGGACGGATTATTTTGAGTTAAAGTCCCGTCTACGCTCTTAATCTGCAATGTTTAATTTAATTTCAATCGGGTTTTGGTTTTTGAGTTTATTTTTCAAATCAGACACGGGTTCCAAGTATTGTTGCTTTACGCAAAACTGAGAAAATTAAAAATTTTCAAAAAATGGTAAAATGATAATAAAAATAATAAATTGTCATAAGGAGTTCGGGAAGCTTACCATAAAATTCTCTAGATCTCGGATAGCTAATGAGCAATTTTACTTGTGGATTAAATTTGTCTAAGTGAAATCCCAGTGGCCTAGAAAAGTTTAAATCGAATTAAGGCAGAGCGGAAATTTTTGATTTTTGATGATAAGTTGTTAGTGGCTAGGGAAAGCCAAGATTTTACGAAATCTCGAAGTCGAAATTCTTGAAATTTAAAGTTAATTTAAAATAAAGTGGCGAAAAGAAATAAATTGTTTAAGGCATCGCAGAGAATGACTGATATAGGCAATATATATAAAATAATAATAATAGCCAGCCTCGATTATATTTAAAAAATAATTTTTATTATTTTATTTCTCTTTAATATAAATAATAATTATTATAATATTTTTAATAAATAATATATAAATTCATAATATTTTATTTTTATAGAAAATATTAATTTTAATATAATAAAAATAAAAAGCAGAAATATAAAAAAATTAAAAATTAAAAATAAAGCAAAATAAAGTATAGCAGGGTGAATTTAGGAATTTTAAGTATAAGCATCATAATTTTAATTTTTAAATGGAATATGATTTGAGAATTGAAAATAAGCAATGAATTGGACGGGATAAGCCACAGTCCCCAAATATCAATTATCGTGCCCAGTAGTATATATTCTTGATTATTTTGTTAGACCATTGTTTAATGAGTTTTATTTGTGCTGTGGAAAATGAAACTTTACGAATAGAAAAAGTAAATATTTTCGCTTTTACATTAGAAGCTTTTAAAATTTCGTGACCAAGTAGGTAGAAATTTAAAAAAAAACAAGCAGTTTAATCTTTGAAATTTGTCGACTTCAGCATTAAGTCAAAAAACAAACGCCACCTTTGTCTTTATTCTTATTTTATTAGAAATTTGACATTTTCCCTTTTGTTAATCAGAGCGAAATAAATTCTTGTACTAAAGAAGGAGCTTGAGGTGAGAAGTCCTTCTCAAGCCTAAACATATATACAGTAAGGGTATACTCCTCTATCAATCCTGACGCTGAAATCCAGCATTTGATGCAGCAACAAATTGGAACTCCTTGAAAGCAATGGAACAAGAGGCCCAAAGGGATGAATAAAAATGAAATAGATCCCGTATCTCTTCCCTACACCTATGCCAATATTATCTACAGTCTCCCTCTGTCTCAAATGTTCCTTATATATTGCTAAGACTACAATATAGCGAATTAAAATATTAACTATTCATAATTGGGCCAATTCTATTGGGTTGCCTATTCGGCGCCTTTTTGTTAATATATCTTCTTGCTTATCAAAAAAAAAAAAATTATAGTATACTGGTTTTAGTTTTGATTGGTTCCTTGGACCTTCAACCCATCAACTCTAATATTTTCGGTTATTAGTTTCTCCCAGCAGGTCCCTAATGTCTGTTTGGACCTCACTTACCAACTCAAACATTGGATTGGGCATGGGTTGGACCCTACCCAAGTTGTGGCTTTATACATAGCTAGTAAAGTATCTAGGTGCTATTGTACAATCAATGTTATTAATCATTGTTCATTTTGTTATAATTCTTATAAGTCCATTCTTATGCTCTGATTTATTATAATTTTGGGGCCTAGTACACTGAGAATATGGTTAAGGAGTAAAATCTATTCTGGAGTTTTAACTTAACATGTGAAATGTGGGAAATGCCTTTTTTTAAATGTAGAGGATGAGATGGTTTCTTTAAACATCTTTAGGTTAAATGAAATATCAATGATGGTTATAGTTTTTTTTTGCGGTGCTACTAGTTGTCCAAGACTGCTACTCATTAGCTATTATGGTACAACTGTCAGTCTATCTGTCCCCTCATTTGTCTCTTAACATCTAAGACATTAAGGCTGTGATTAATAATATAATTGGGCCGTCATTTGTGTTAATCAAGATAGTATTAGTTTTGGATGTGGATGTCATTGGAACATGTTTATTCTTTTTCGTTTTAATTTTCAGTTAACTATTTCAATGGGAGAATTTTCAAATTGGCTTAATTGTTTCTGGAAATACAGGACATTTTTACATTTGTGTCATCTAATGCATGTTATACTTCTGTTTGTAATTCAATTTTTTGTCTGGTCTGTTTGTTCTGCAGCAATAGCAAATATTGGCCACTTTCACGAGGAGACCAAAACTACTGTCACGTTGAAATCTCTCATCAAATCCTCTTTTTCCTTTTTTTTCAAAAAGTGCTTCATGTACTGGTTGGTAGCACCTTTAAAATATATTACTTTAATTTATATTTATATCTACATTTTTTTATTCTTGCAGAGAGCATCGTTTTCTACTCGTTTGGCAGCCATAGTCAGGTTCTAAAAATTCTTTAAGCTTTGTGTTTCTGTGCATGGCTATATTTGTGTTTTTAACATCACTTTTGGAAGCTAGATAAAATATAAACTTTTCGTTCTTTCAACTAAGTAGCATGTCCTCGTTTAAGTAAGCAATGATGTTGATTTTTTCTTTAGGAGGTTTATTGCTGGGGTGCATGGTATGGATCTGAGTGGACATGAGAGGATGTGTGCTTGAACACTTTTAGGGTGTGTTTGGTACGAGGGAATGAAGAGTAGGAAATGGAATCTCATTCCATTTCTCCCTCATTCCTATGTTTGGATAAGTTTTACAAGCCTAGGAATGGAAACAAAACTAATTCAGGCGGAAACAAACTCCTACTTCTAAGTAGGATTTTGATTTACCATACTTAGGTGGTATTTTGATTTAAAATAACTTCAGTTACTATTTTAATTTCAAATTTGACTTCTCATATCCCATATTTCTAACTTGTCTCAAGTTTAACGTCTTGATTCTTATAAAATAATTCACGAATAAATATTTGAAAATAGGTTATTTCATCAACATAGAAAATTTAGGAACCATAAATATAGATAATCATCCAAAAATTTAAAATGGTTAATTATATTTTTATTAATTCTAAATAAAATAAAATAATTAATTATATTTCTATTAATTCCAAAATAATAAAAAACTTGACACTATATTAAAACTCAAAATCACCACTTTGTTCGTAATTTTATGTATATTTATTTTTTACCTTTTTTAAAATGAATAAAAGTCAAATAAAATTTTATAAATTCTGGACAAGGTCACATTGCATGTTCTTGACCTTCTAATTTTTCTTGGTTGCATTAAGATTGTATTTTTATTATAATATGCTTCTCTTGACAATATATATATATATATATATATATATATATATATATATATATATATATATATATATATATATATATATATATATATATATTATTCTAGTCAAAATTTTATATCTCACGATTCGCGGTTTTAACAGAAATTTTTTTATCACTATACTTTGTGACTCATAGTTTTATAAGAAATCAAATTCTTACACGTATAATAAATTATTTTCACAAATTTATTAGAATTATAATATTCTAAACAACTCTAAAATTTCTTCAAATAAACGTTTGTAATTTTTACACAAATTAGGGATATATGTTAGGGATATGAATTTTATTGAATATGATGTTTATTAAATAATAGATGAAATTTAACCTTTTTAAATTTTACTTTCCAAAATTTTTACTAATTTAAATTTTATATATATATATATATATATATATATATTATGAAATGAATGGTTAAATATTTGTATATTAGGTTATATGATTTTTTATAGTTATTTTAAAATTATATATTGTTTGCATTTTAATCTTATATTATTTAGTAAAAAATTATAGAAGTTTTATTATTTAAAATAAAATAAAGATTATTTAAAATCATGTATTATGGTATTGTCGAGTTTTGTTTCTTTTTCATTCCATTTCCTAGTATTACTAAACAATATAATGGAATAAACAATCATTCTCATGTAAGATTCCTAAATTAATCCAAACACTAGGAATGAAATCAAATTATTGATTCAACTCCATGAGAAATAAGACTGGAAAGGGATTCTTTATTTCCATTCCCCATTCCAATATACCAAACACCCTCTTAGGCCTTTCCAAACTGGAATTTAAGTTATATTTGACTAAGCAGCTGATTTTCCCAACCAGCTAGTGATCTTCATATTCTGTTGTGAAGGAGGCTTATTCCTAGGAAATAACCTGTCTAGATGAAGGTTCAACTCAGGTCCATCTCTTGCCACCAATCATTCTCGTAGGACAGTGGTTTCAGTAACATAGGATTTAATGCTGTATTTAACGCTTAGTAGAAATAGTCTAAATCCTTGAAGAGTCTTCTAATCCAAATTTCAGTGTATCAGTAGAAGATTTGACTGCTATCATGGTACTTTCCTCCCTGGGTTGAACTCCTAATTTGAGGAGTTAGGATTGCTGTCACTATATTTGTAGGTTTTTGTTCATAGGATCATAAGGTCAATTTGTATTCTTTAACTATAGATTTTGCAATTTGATTAAGGAAACAAATGTTGCTACTTGTGCATCTTTAGAATTTTACATATGAGGGCCAATTTATGTGTTGTAGATCTCTCTCTCTCTCTCTCTCTGAGCTGTACATTCTTTTGATATTTGTCATGATACTCAAAGTTAATATGTTGAAGATAAAACATTTTTCAAATGTAATTTATATAGGAATTTTCCGCATAATTGTGAACATCTGTTTCCATGTCATCCAAAATTGTGTTCATATGAAGCTCAAATTCTTGTGAATTTCATTTGACTGGATGCTGATTAGTAGTTCTTGATGTCTGCAGTGGAGCAATGGTGGCATTTTATTTTATAGGATCATATTGGGTGATGGTAAGCAGATGAAAGGGTCAAACCGGGAAGATGCAGATGAAAATTAGTGCATCTATGCAAGGTTAGTGGCTTACGATGCCCCAACCGATTTCATACAAGTTACCATTGTGTAATATAATCCAATCTGGCATGTTTTGTACTGCCACTCAGTGGAAGTACAGAAGCAAGAGATATGACCTTACTCTGATGGGAAGATTCATTCATGTTTGGAAACCACTCCTTGCTCTCTCTTGTATATATATATATATGCATATAGATAGCATGCTAAATTGAAACCATGTATTTGATTCCAGGTGCATGGCTAATTGGGCTGCTATCTCTTATAAGGAACTTGAAGATTTTGTAAGGTAAACCGGCCTGGAGAGGCCTGGAGAGTGCTGCGTCTTGAGTTTTTTTTTTGAAGTTTCGTTTGTGTAATAATAATGTTGATCCAGAGGAGCTATAGAATAATACAATGTGAACAACATTCTCCCCTGACCCAGAGGCGAGAAATGAGGCATTCGCTATTTTCAAAGGATATAAGTGTTTGATTTTCCTTTTTCTTGATTGCTTTCCTCATTGTTAAAATAAAAAAAAAAAAAAAAAAAATTTTACCATGAAATGCAGTTTAACAGTAATTTTGTGGAGGATGTGATAATTGTTCACCCATTGGTAACAAGAATTTGTAATGGAATCATTTTCAGGTATACTATGATTTATGACCGACAGCCAATTCCATATGAACCGAGAATACACTACACTACGAAAAGGCGGATCCCCAAGTTATTTCTCAGAAACGCCCACAGTAAATGTAAATTTTTATGCAGGGATGACATTTCCCAACCCCAAGGAACACAACCTTGCAAAGGAAAAATTGGATCACATAGGTAAAGCGTGGAAAATTTTTGTAGCTTTTATGGGGGGGGGGTGGTATGTTGACTATTTAAGATTCTAATATACATTAAGGAGTAGGATAAACAAATGTCTCACATGAAAAAACAGTAGTATGTTAGACGCAAGAAGTCCAACTTCCCACATAAAATAAAATAAGAGCGTGATTCCTACACGACAGAAGCCACCCCACTGGTGGCTTCTGTTTTAACATCTTCACAGATAATGAAAAATATATGGGAGAGGGGAAAGGGGAGAGGTGTCTGATATTCAGGACTTGGGAATGGGCATGGGCATGGGGCATGGGCATGGGGACATGTCTCCTCTCCTCTTCTCCTCTCATCTGCCGCTCCCAATAGGTGTGTCTTAAATGTCCCCATGGGGAACATGATTTGGTACCTCTCCTTGATTATCCAAAGGCATGTACTGTGCCATGATTGCCCTAATTTCAGAATCCATGTATCTCTGCAACAGAAAACACTAGTTCTCGTTAAAACAAAACAACCATGCAGGAGGATCCTTCCTCCGAGAATATCAATTACATTAATCTATGTATTTACTTATTACACATCTGGCTTAGTGGTGATGCTTTTAAAGAATTTTTTTGGTAAATATCAATCAGTCTCAAGTATTATAATTCTACCTTGCCTCAATTATTTATTTTTATCTAAGGGTTCAGGATAAGAAAGTAAGAAACCACTAGTTAAAATCTGATCCATAAATCCCAAATCCCATGCAAAGCAAGCCTATTGAGTAAGAATGTCAAAGAAGATCACAGCATACCCGGATTCTATACTTGTACAGAGCATATCCTCCAACTCCAGCTGCTGCCAGTCCGAGAAATATGACCCAAATAAAGCTCCAACTGAACTCTGTTTTAACATCTTTACCTGCATATATTTTCCCAGATGGAAGGAAATCAGCAGCAGTGTCCAATATAAATCGAAAACTAAATAACTGTGCTAAGCCTCTATAGGAAATCCAACAATAATCAATAATGGAGAACATCATAGAATCTTATATACTAAATAAATTCCAAATTCTAAGTTCATGCGTGATGTCTCAGAGCAGCATAAACCAGTTTAAGGCAGGTTTTTATGGAGCCTATCCCTATGGACCATCAAACTAAATGCTCACTAGCAGAGAGACTTTGGGTTTTTATGGGTTTGTACATCAAATTGTATCCTTAAGAAGAGTTGATACTTTGGTTTTATGTTGGTGAATTGGATAGGCTACTATTTCTCACAAGGATCCTTGCATTAAAACAGTAAAGCAGAAGAAGCATTCCGAAAAATACTCACTTATACATGTGTCATGTTCTCGCATGTACAATAGATTACCACTGCAGCTGCACTTATAACTTCCCCATGTATTCTTGCATTTGCAGTCTGGGCAATTGCAGGCAACCTTTTCTTTGCATTCATCCACATCTATGAGACAGTAAACATTGATATGAATAGAGAATCATGTGTCACTGTTAATGTCAACGAATAAGTGGTTATGAATGAAGAGACGAAACAACAATCATAAATTTCATCTAGAGTCAATTTCATTGCCAGAGATGGTTCTATATTGAAGATAGGAAATCCAGATTTATGAAATCCTCTCTTTCTCTCTCTCTCTCTCTCTCTCTCTCTCTCTCTCTATATATATATATATATATATATATATAGCATGAGTAGAGATAATTAGCCAGGAAACTTAGATGAATATGTATATGCCTGAGTAAGCCCAATTATCCTTGTGTAATGATATTGTTTGGAGACACCAAGAAGAGCAAATCCAGTACCGTCACAAGTTTTTCCATCTCCCTTGAATCCCAATGGGCACTGGCAACCTTTTGAACTGTCATCCTGAAAAATCAATTGAGAACCACTTATATTAAAACCAAGAAAATGTCATCTAATGATCATTATCATGAAAAGAGAGTATCATGAGAGGGAGAGATCTACAACACATATAAATTGGAACACTTACAACACACGCAGAGAATGTGCTGCCATCTTTGGCTTCCTTCCAACAGCCTCCATTGTTGATTCCACAGCGTAAAGCTCCTGAAGCTGTACAAACACATGCTCAAACATGAGCTCCATAAAACCATATAAACGCATTTAAAAGTCAAATGGGCAGTTTTACTAATATGGGAGGCACAATTGTGACACACAATCGTGACACATAAGGATCTATTACAGAAATATATCATCAGGATAATTTAAACTTGTACACCATAAATGGATGAAACGAGGGCAGACATTCACACCTGCCCGGAATGTGTCCTATAACAAAATATTTAGATCGGAAGAACACTAAACATAGAACCATTGAATCCCAAAAAACGTCATGCAGAGAACACAGAACATGCAAAAAAAGGTAAAAGACATGAAAGTACCTTGCATGCAGTAACATTAGAAGCCTTATCTTGCCAGCATCCACCATTATTTTCCAAGCACTCATTTGTCTCTATCTCTGTAGAGAATAGTTAAAGAGCAGATGAATACTGTTTCCACAGGGGTGTGTACTCAAATAATCCAATCCCTTTCTCTAAAATATTTCCAGCAAAACACCTCTAGCAGAAGTAAAAACCATGGTCCCTTTACTGTAGATCAATCACAAAATGCTAAACAGGGCCATAAGAAAGAAACTTAAGCTTTAAATATTTTTCTTAAGTTGTCAAAACAGACCACCCTCATCCCCTAACATTCATTCAGTGAATAAGTTACAACTGATAGCATAAAACTTCTCTAATATATGGTGACAATAACATAAGTAGCATTTTTAGGCCAATCATATAAGTAAAACTTGTCTAAGATGGTAAAACCACTTCATAAAAGTCCCCTCTCAAAAGGACTAAATGTAATTTAGTTTAAAATTGCAGTGCACCAAGCATAAAAAAAAAAAGCACATGACAATTATTTATTAAGTTTTCAGAATTTACAGATATTACCAAATACATGTAGATGTATAAGATATATGATGATACTACAACGTCAGATTAATTCTTAATCATGACATCACTAAAGCCAGGCTTCAGAAATAAGTTTATGCCAAGATGGCTGCATCCATAATCATCACAGAGATGGGGTCATGCTTTGAAAATTTTAAAAGTAATATTGATCTCAATAAAATTAAATTGGGCTTTGCAAAAGATCCTCAGAAGTGAGAAAACAAGATTCAAGATTATAGACAGAAACAAATCAACAAGATTCTGCTCAAATGAAATAGCATGCATGTTAGCAGGGGATAAGGGAAAACTTGGAAAGGAAAATCCTGGATGAAATTTAAGTAGGAGCATTGAAAGTCCTCTAAATCCAAACCATAAATAAATAAATGAGAAAGTAATGACTGACCAAGGTTACAAAAAGCAAGTTCATTCCCATGCATTCACACCAAATATGGGGGGAAGTTGTGTGATATGACATGGTCTGACAGGCATTAGTTTGTCAATTGCCAAATTTTGCCAACAAAAAACAAATATAGGAGCTTAAGTCCAGTTTGATGGAAAAGGTTTATAAATAATTACCATCAGTAAGACAAATGGCTGGTTCAGTGGTCTCTTGGAAACCGGCACAAATGGCCTTGAGAACTGCTCCTTTGTCCAGCTTACCTGAAACCAAGCAACAGTATAGGTTACAAAAAAAGCACAAGGAGTTGGCTAGCAACTGAAAATCTTAAATATTTAAACTGTCACACACCTCTGTACTGTCTATTGTTTATTACAAGTGTGGGCAATATAGTCACATCTCCACGGGAGCCTTTGCCGATCTGAAGCCAAAACTCAAGGGAAAGAAAAATCACAAATAATGAAATACAAGCAAGCAGAAAATTTTGAGAAGTCAATATGCATAATTATTAATTATAGACAGTCTCTTAACCTGTGCATCCTGCTCAGCTTTAAGAACTGGATTATCCACATCTGCCTCAGGGTCTCCAATACATTCATCTACCTTCTTCACATCGACACCTTTTAAGCGCGTCACAAGAGACAAAATAAATCGACTACTAATGTATAATCTTCAAATCCTAGAATGTATACTTGAAACATTTTAAGCATATCACAAGGGACAAAACAAATTGTGTACTAATTTATAATCTTCAAAATCTAGAATGTACACTTGATGTCATACAATTGGGAATTTGCATTTGACACAACATTCCTTAAATCGCAAGATTGATTGCACCCATTTTCCTTAACTCTGTGTGTGTGTGGGTGTGCATGTGTGTATAGTGAATTAAGGAGTAAAAATGACGAGATCAAAGCTTGAACCTAGAAAAAAGTCCTTGCATATTCATCAACAAGTAACACAACAAGAAATCTCAAACAGGTTTCTTTTTTTTGAGAGAGAGAGAGAGAGAGAGAGAGAAGAGAGAGAGAGAGAGAGAGAGAGAGAGAGACAGAGAAGAGAGAGAGAACAAATAGGTTATATGATTGGTTCAGTGGTCGAGGGGGGAAAACAAATAATGAGTAAGCCGAAAACCCACCCTAGACCACATAATTACATTTAACATTTGAATGACTCATTTTCTGGAACTTCAGCCACAACATTAGACAGTCCAGATTGGTAAGAGGTGGCTTACAGTGGCACATTCAGGATTTAAATATTATTTTATATGACAATTACATCAGAATCCATAAAATAAACAGAGGTGGTGTCTAGTGAAAAGTTTTGCAAACTTTTCAAAGATTAAATTAGAAAGTTCAAGAATGATGATGGAGCAGCTATTGATAAGCCAAAACAACCAAAAATACCATAAATAACTAAAACAAACAATAAAAACCTCACAAGCATTCACGCATTTTCACCCTGCCAGTTACAGAAAATAAAGTAGCTTTCAATCGGTAAACAGGGACCACTCAAATTGTCAGAATTTTGCAATCTTTACACAATGTGCAATAAAATTATTGCATATGTGTATCACATTAAGCTTGGACAGTATATAAGAGTTCCAGAAGGTTGCATTATCTTTGTGCTCAATTACACAATGCAACAATATGAATAAATAAGTGTAACAAAGATAAAATCATAAATCACCCTATTTTAAAACTTACCAAGAGAGCGGATAACTTGATTGGCACACTCTTTAGTATACTTCTTATCTTTCATTGGACAGCGAATTGAAAAATCGGTAACGTAATCCCACCAAAGCCAAGGCTTGCCACTTTCATTAGCCACTTTAAAAAAGCAAGCTTGGCGTAAATTTTGAACCACAACCTCCTTCCCATCATACCCTTTACTGAAGTCCTGCTCAGGATCTGGAGCACAGTATCTCCCGCGGTTGATGCACTGAGACTTGCACTGCTTGCTCAAAATAAAAGCTTCTGGGCAATACCAAGTTATATAGTGTGGGGTGAACTGAGTATACCCTTTCTTCTCAAATATCTGAGCAGCTCCTTTAAAGTTCTTGACAAACTCAATTGGCTCCCTCACACTTTATTACCTCATGTTACCACTATTTGTCAAATTCATACTCAACACGCTCATCTGGATGCGGAAGAGACTCCCTCAATCAAGATTTATGTTTACCATATCCTTAGATAGAGCATTCTTTATACTATCCCCAAAGATTTTGCTAATAGGTGCTGGGGAATGGTTATGTTCTGCTGAATAAATCAGCTTGCGCATTCTCTTCTTCAGGAGTGTCCATGGTGATCAAGGGTTCAATCTTGTCATCTGCCACTAAAATAGCAGCTGCCCCTGCATTCTGAGCATTCCATGCCTTCATGGTGAAGAAACATTCTGCAAAACCAGCAAACTCAAAAATAAGAATACACTTCATAATAGACCAAAACAATATAAAAGACACATAGGAAAAACGTTGCATGCAAGTCTCTATCAAAACTATTTCAGCTGCCTCAGGAATTTAAGGACTGACCAGTATTTGCATTTTCATCCGAACCAGGCAAAAAAGAACCCGAAAATCCAGAAAATGAAAACAAATAAGCATGGATGAAAATTCACAAATAAAATCCGTTGAAAAATACCTCCTTAGTTATGTTCCTCCAATTAAAACTACGTCCATCAATTATCCAACGAACAACAGTTGCCAAAATTCTCCATCCATTCAAACAAATCTCAATTCTGAAAAGTTTGGGAATTCACACACCGTACAAAGACAACAAATTGGTCTGGAATAACATAACCAAATGAACTTGCGGTAGCAATCATTCAAATTAGAAAAATTCAATCCACCGACAGCAATATATGAACCTTTCTCTGACAAGTTAGCTGGTAAGCTTAAAAGAAAATTTCAGTCTAATAGAGAAATGGAAAAGTAATGAAAAGGTTACCTCCACGATCGGCAAGAAGAAAGGTGGGTAGCCCTCCAGGCTTCGATTTGAAGGAAATCTGGACATCCTCGAAGTTCTTGCAAGCCTCTTGATTGGTTTAGTTGATGAGTTTGGGAGGATAATAAAACGTGAATATCGTGACGACTATGTCAAATTCCAGATAAACAAATACTCAGAATTCAGACCTCTATACGCAAAAAAGACACGTGGGAAAAAAAAGACAAAAAGATGATAGGTGGGCCGAACAAGCCCATCTTATCAATACAGTAATTGGATTGGGCTGATTGAAATTGATTCCTTTTTTTGAAAAAAATTGATTCTTTTTTTTAACTCATATGGAAGAGGCGATAAAAACGAGGCGTGAAAAATAGGTTATAATCGAGTCAAGTGAGTCCGTATAACCAAGGTATAACCAAGCTCGCTCGACTCGATTAAAAAGCTTAAATCTTTAGAATTTGATTGTGTTTTTTTTTTGTTAGATATTCAAAACTTAGATTTAAAAAATAATTGAATTAATTGAACTCGATTTGGTTAAGATAAGGTTTAAATTAATTTAAAATTAATAAATAATTATATTTGAATTTGACTCAAGATATAAGGTTTTTAAGATTATTTGTATAATAAGAATATAAATATAATTTAATAAATAACAAAATAGTAAAGTTTTATTAAATTCATAAATAGTTCGAGTTGAATATTATAATCACGGCTTCATTCTATAAAAGTATTAAACTTTTAATTAGCTTTAAAGTAATTTAAATATTCTACGAATCGAAGTCGAATAGTTAATAAATAGCTTAACTCGATTACATCCCTAATGACAGCAACATTATAAGCCGAGATTAAACGCTACGTTTTGAGTAGAGCCGACAGCCACATTGACAATGTCACCGTGAACGTCCAAGCTGCACATGAAAAACAAGGCAGGTATTATATATTTGTAGGTAACTAAAAGTTAAATTATTGATCTAACATGATATGATATACAAAGTTCATCTTGGACTCTTTTGTGATTTTTAAATAAAAAATATTTTAGGTCATGTTGATTTTAATTATATTGATAGATATTATTATTAATTATAGAAAATGAGACATTTAAACCGATAAGACATTTATTATACTTTAGCTATCTAAAAAGATAAAAATGTTTTATGGATGTGATGATTTTGAGATTGAGTTTGAACCAAGATAAAAGAAACTGCAAAAATTATATACTGTTGTGTTATAAAGTTGTATTTACTATTTTTAATGCATTACTTAATTATTAATTTACATCCATTTGACTTTTAATATCAAGGTGATTGATAAAAATAATTCATAGTTTGACAAATTTTTTTTTAATTAGCCTTATTTATTGTTTAATTAAGAATAATTTCATATTTATGAGGTCTCGTATCCATCATCAAAAGTGATTAGCTTAACAGACTAAAAAAAGTATCACATGTTATTATCTAATTGGCTTTCAAATTTTTTTATTTAAAAAAAATAGTCTGGTTCTCGATGTCGGGAGCCGACAGAGTTGAGGAAGGAGGGCTTGCTAGAGACGAATCAACTTATAGTCTGGTTCTGTGGTGGCTCGAGCCTGGGTAGTGGTCATGTTTATGGAAAGACAGTGTGGATCAGAGTGGGAATTACACTATGAAGGGGTGAGAGCGACATTGTGTTTCTTGAGAGTAGCCTCTTCTGCGACAACTCCCAGCAGTCTCTAATCTGATTTTGTTGGGGTTCTCTTGATGATCATGGACACCATTTATAGGTTTCTTCTTCTCCCTCTGATGGTAGAGAGGGAGAGGAATGGGGGAAAATGTGCATGAATACTCACAACTCTTGGCGTATGTCGAATCTCTGCACTCTCTATTTCACAAACCACGTTCCTAATATTTCTATCATGATACGCTTTATACCCTCGTCAGCATCGTAATCAAGCAAAGAGGCAACGATTAACAATATCGACTTCTGGCGCATCACATGTTAGTTGATACGCAATTTCAGACGCGATTCATTAAATCAAAAAATTATTTTGACAAAATTGCTCTTATCCCGAACCTCCCGATACCCCTCTCTCCCACCATTGTTTTCGCCACCTCTAGTCCTGATAGTGGTGATGATGATGACACTCTCATCATCGCCAAATCACCATACTTATACCGCTAATCCAATGCCCCGGCTAACTCGAATCATCATTCATCAGCATGATCCCATACGCTATCAAGAATGTTAGGTACTTCTTTTCAATGTGATTCTTATAACAATGAACAATTGCGATGCTTCATTGGTGACGATGAGGAGGAGGTGGTGGATATGGATGTCGAGGCGACGCTAATAACAATAGAGGGGATTAAAAGTTAATTAGAGGCAATGAAGTGGCCATTTAATTAATAAATCAATTGTATAGAAAATCACTTCATAACTTATAAATAACAGTTAATTGCAAAGCAATAATGAAATCTTCAAAAGAAAAAAAAGTTTCCATTTTTTTCTCTATAGAACTAAATCGAATTTAATCAAAGAATCGCATTTCACTTTAAAAACCAAACCCAAAATCCAAACCTCCAAAAACAAAACCTAAAATCCTAATCACCGAGATTCACTACGAAAAATCTCCAAATGTCTCAAACCCGAACACAAAACCCGTAATACCCCTAAATAAAAATAAAAATAAAAATAAAACAAAACAAAAACAAAAACAAAAACACACAAAAACAAAATTTTGAAAATAAGCATGTAAGTTAAAATGCAAATTTTCAAAGTCGAGGGGCTCTAATAAAAAAATAAAATATTTTGCTAAAAAAGAAACAATAAAAGTTTTCTACACAATCCTAACCTTCTTCATTTTCTTTCAATAAACGACAAAGTAGCCAGTGGTTTCAAAAAGCAGATTTTGCCAAATACATCCACATCCCAAGTAAGTATTTATTTTTTCATCTCTACCTTGGCAAAGATGTGACGCCGATGAGTAAATAAAAATCTTGAGTATAAGAAAGGTAAGTGAAAATGTTTTGTATTGTTTTAAGAGATTTATGATATCTCCTTATGAAACGATTCCGGTATAATCTATAAGCAGATAGTGACACTTGGGAAGTGTTACGATCGTTGTATAGATTCTTAGTTAGTGATAGGGTATCAAGAGTCTTTCCTTCACACCTCTTCCTATATAATCTATAAACAGAGAGTGACGCTTGGTAAGTGTTACGAACATTGTATAATTTCTTTAGTTAGTTATGGGATGCTCGAGAGTCTTTCTTTTTCAGATACTCTTTTCACGCTATAATCTATAAGAGTTTGAATATATTTGAGATAAAGAATGATATAATCCAGTAACGGTGGAGATCGTGTTTTAAGGTTTGAGTTGAGAGTTATTCTTGTTTGAAGCAAATAGTTTCGGAAATTAGTTTTTGTTTCGATAAGATTAGTGTGAGCCTTCATTCTCCTTATTCAACCGTTGAATTGCTTTTAATTTTGGATATATTTGATATAGGACCAGATCTTTCTGCTATATAAATGTAATTTGAATCGTGTTTAGAGAGCCGGATAAAGAGTTATCTTTCATTTAGAGCAATCCCGGTTTTGAAATCAGTTTAAGTTTTTGTAAGTTTAGTGTAAGCCTTTGTTATGCTTTTATTCAAGCTGTTGGATTAGATTTGAAATTTGGATATGTTTTATATAAGACTTTGATCTTAGAATTATATGTTGAATCGAATTTATGACTTGAGGAAGGAGATATTAGAGAAAAGCTAGTGATAATGATCAAACTACATTTTAAATTAGTTTGGAAAAGAAGTAATAGATAAAGGAATAAATTATTCAAGAGTAATAATAATAATATATAATAATAATAATAAGTTTAAAATAATAAATAAGTAAATTAAAAATAACATTGAAGAAAATAAATAATAGATTCGGATAATTAATAAGTTTATTTTTCGAACTTTTGATTGCTGTTAGCGTGAAGCTGAGTGCTGATTTAATTGTTGAGTGGTATCATTGAGACTTTTAGAATTTGCTTTGAGAGTAGGAAGATTAATCTGACTTTTTTTATAAAAACCACAAAATAACACATATTATATGTTATTGTAGCACCCCTTTCTAGGCAGAGCTCGTTTGGCGAAATTAGAGCAGAATCTGGGTTGCTCTAATTTTACTCAATCACCTTATCAAAATCATTTATTAATAACACGCCGTAGCGTTACACTTCAATTGACATAAAATCTTTAATCATTTTCAAATATGCGGAAGCGTTTTTAAAGGGGTAAGCTCATTTCATTTCATTCATGCAAAAGTACAATTACTATAAAGACATATCAAACATTTTCAAATGATTTACAAAATAGATATTCAAAGTTGAAATTGTTTTTACAAAATATCAATGTTCAAAAAGAGATATGGGGTGAATCATTTGGAGCATCTTCTGCCAATTCTTTCTTTATGACTCGGCTCCTCTCGATCTTTTTACTTTCGCTCCTACATTCAATGTTTCTTTTTAGATAAAACTACACGTAAGCATTTTCATGCTTAGTGGTTCTACTCTAATTCCATTCTCGGTTTTAGGTTTTAAATCAAATCATGCGAGTTTATTAAACAAACTTTAGGATCTTTTGGATGATCAATGTCAATACAATACATATACTTATTTCATATAATCATTTATGGTTCATTGAGTAAATCACGAATATACACTATATGCAATAAGTCATTGATTATCAAATCATGCATTTCACAATACTCTTTTCATTTCAATTATGTCGTGCTTTTCGATTCGATTCGCGTCTCAAATGAATTCAATTCGATTCGCCCTTAATAAATTTAACTTATGTTTTGATATCTGAGGATATCGGAATCAGAAGCCTTACCAGTCTCTTTGGGTTATGATAGAGTATAAAAAATGGTTTATAACATGATGCAGTCCGGTGAAACTGTTGACTGAGTTATAAAAAAATCAATTAGTGAACGCTGTCGATACGGTCTCGTGAGGCTGGCCTGATCGGGTGACACATCAATCTGATCGTTCGCGATGCTGTATTTTGACCGCTGACCAGGTATCTGTCTATCTTTCTCTGTGAGCTAAACGGTTCCACATTCAATTAGGGCGTTCAAATGCATAGCGGCATGCGATCTGATATATGCGTTTGTATAAGCGATTCATTTTCAATACTCATGCAATTTTCATTTTGCAAACATTCACAATCAATTTCTTCATCCAAATTAAAACAATTCAATATCTTTTAACATGCATTTAGAACCAAATAGTTGAATCTTGAAACGAGAATAGGAGAAGATAGAACAAACCAAAATTATCGCTTTGGTTCGATCTTGAATCTCGAAGATTGATGCGGGCTTTCCTCCTCATATTTTATTCAAATACAATGACAATCTATATTGGTAGGTTGTCTGGGGTTTTTGGTCGAGGAGTTTATGTCTACTTGATGCCCCTTCACTTGCAAAATTTTTAAAGACCATGAGCTATAATTTGCTCATATTTCCTTCAGAAAATTTTAGCTCTACCTCAGTCCCCATTTTTAGTAGGAATTAGAATCATCTCATTTGGATGATCCAAACTCAAATTAGAGCATTTATGTCAGGACTACTCAATTTGCGAGCGAATCGGAACTATTCTTACACATAGAAACCACTTTGACAAATTTTTGAATACTTTGAGGTTACAATTTGCATACACTTCCTTCAAGTAAATTATTCCTCTAGAATTATATTTTATCCATAATTTTGAATCATTCAATTTGGATGAGTGAAACTCAACTTATGGCTAAAACACTATAACAATACCCAAAGCGAGGCATAACTTTGTGAGCTACGAGAGCTCTGCTTTAAGCCCGTATTTGAGAGCCTTAGAGCTAATTTGCTCTGGTCCCTTCCTATACATTTATAGACCTATCTCTTATGGTCCTTTACCTAATTAGAATCCACTTCAATTTGGATGAATTATAGCAATCTATAGTAAACAAACGAGAGGTCTTGTGAAAATTTTAACTGACATTTCCTTTGAAAACCCGACATTTTTCCCTTTTACAAAGCGCTCATAAAAATAAGATTTAAATGATGCAAAGCAATCTCAAGTGACCCAAAACCATCGAAAGAACACTTTTATACCACATTTGGGATTTTATTAAACCCAAACACAAGTAGAAAGGGGGTTAGGGTTTGGTTTTTCTTACCTTAAATCTCTTTTAATCTTCAATGCCAAGCTTTCTTCTTCAACTTGATCTCTTAAACTCGATCTCTTAAACTCTTGCTTTAATGGAGCAAGAATCACAACCTCCTTACTTTGCAAGCCCTAGCTCTCCCTTCCTCTCTCTCTTAAACCGTTTTGCTCAAAATGAGCTTCCAAGACCACTTTTGATTAAATATCCCATGTCATAAGACCTTGTTGGCTTTCTTTAAAAATCCATTTGGTTAGTTCTCTATTGCTAGTTTATCCCACTTCATTTGTCTCTATTGCATTTAAATTCTCAATAATCACCGCATAGACATTAATTCTTTCTAACTTATGACCCTTAGATCCCTTATTTCCTAATTTCAATTTTTCTTGCTTTTTAAGCCCGAAAGTTGTCACCAAGGTTCAATTAATTTCTCATTTTAGCATTTAATATTTGCATTGGCTTTTAATATATAATTTAATCAACATTCGTTAACAATTAGAAAAATACCAAAGTTGGCTCAATTTATACCTGGAATATATAATAAAATTATAAAAAAAAATTATAGGGTATTTTTAGGACGTTGCAATTATGAGTTTTGAGAATTTGTACTTGTTTAAATTATATGCATTGATCAAATACAAGTTTTGTTTGGAAAATGAACTTGAAAATGTTCATGGTAGGGATTGAAGTTATAGAGATATATTTTTGTATTTTTATGAATTTGGAAACATAAAGGGAATATTTGACTTTGGTTTTTATGTCCCTCGTCAATGAGTATAAACTTGACAAATATGACTCTGGTCAAAGAGTATAAAACGACCATCCGTACTAGTCGATGGGTTATAGTAGTTGTGAAAGTAGCTGTCGGCCGAGTTAAGAACCAGTTGCCAGTTTATTTACCAAGAAGATGTTTTGAAAACTAAAGTTTAAGTATTTTTAAGGAATGACCACTTTGTCGATAGGTTAAAATGTTATTATTTTATTTAAATAAATCTTTGAGAACTATGATATATATGTTTTAAAATATTTGTGAATTTGATTATGATATGGAATTGTTTGAGAAATATGATGGATGAACATCGGTTGAAATATATTTATATCTTATTTATTTGTATTCTGATTTTATAGATTTATGAGGAAGAGTAAAATATGTTATATCTCTAATTTTGTGAATTTAAAATATTTATCGTAAGAAATGTATTAACATTATTTGTGGGTTTTAGCTCACTCCTTATTGTTGATTATTTTCAGATACCCTAAACCTTAATTGAAGAGTAGTTTTAGGGTAGGAAAGAGGTGGGCTTGAGAGGAAGCCCATTTTTTGAGGTTGGTATTGGTTGGGGAAAAGACTTAGGATTATTTAGTACTTTAGTGCTGGGGTGTCATTTACCAAACTTTCATTTGGAAATATTTTATGTTTACTTTGAGATATTTAAATTTTAAGATTATTAGTTTGAAAATTTTATCATGTTATGAAGATGATGATTCAATGACATTTTGTTATACTTTTGAATGTTTTATGCCTTTGAGAGATTTTTATTTTATGAAATTAATTTAATTATTCTTGTGAGCATATTCAGGACAAACAAGATTCATAAATGGAAATTTTGAAAATATGGTTTAAAGGTGAGATTTTAAGCCATATATGTGAATGAATAGGTAATATTACCTTGGTTCGGAGTTGGGGGTGTTACAAAAGCCGCCTATAGTTCAGACCTTGATCACCAATCACATCTAAGTGAAACCTATGTATAGAAGCCATAGAAAGTAAATAAACAAGCAAATTAGGAAAGAGAAATTGGGGAGAAAATTAGAGCTTTGAATAAGAACTAGGGTTAAGTTTTGTAGAGAGAATTTAATGGGGTTAGAGCTTAGGGATGAACTTATGGGAGATGAGGGTATCGGGGGGATATTGAGTGTCCATTGAGGGCATTTTTGTCAAAATATTATTTTAGGTTTAATGGAATTTACATGGTAGTCGCGTCGGTACAGAGTGCACGTGAGGGGTGTCACGTTAGCATCATTAATGCCCCTTTTGCCTACCTAACGATTCTGTTAACAGTAGGACTATAAGTGTGATACGACAGAAACGTTAGAGGCATGGTTGGATCCAAAAAAATGTTAAGGGTTAGATTGGACATACGATCAAATATTTGGGGGGGGCATTTGTGCACCTTTTCTCGAGAGGAATGTCTAAAGAAAATAGGTTGAAATGGTGGTAGTGGTGGTGGAGGAGGTGGATGAAGAGGAGGAGGAGGAGAGGGTGTCGGCAATGGTGAAGGTAGGGGAGAAGAGAGAGGTGGGGTTAAAAATGAGTTTGTTAAAAAAAAAAAATTTTGGAGTCAATTAGATACAAACATGTGACGAAAGAAGAGAAAGGGAGGGTGGAGAAAATAAAAATTAGAGGGACCAATTAGATAATAGACCAATCACGTGACCTTTAAACATATGAACTATTCCTAGTGTGGTATGTGAGACCAATTAAAGATTGACAGCTAAATTATAGATTATTCTTGTCAATTACCCTTTAAAATCTATTAATATAAGTATTATAGCATACATTTAATGAACTCATTAATTTAGTATATTGATTAAAATAATATTTTATTCTTTTAAGGAACTTATTAATTTTTGTGTATGTGCAAGAAAATATCTGACTAATAAATTTAAAAGTAATTAAAATTTTGAGAAATTTTGGTTATATCTAAAAATTAATTTTATATGTTGATTGAAACTTATATAATTTTTTTTTTGGACTAAAATTTTTTTCAAATATGTAAACTTTTTTTAAATTTTTGAATTATATTGAGCTAATTTTTTTACATTCTCTATTACTTCACTTCAAGGGTCAAGAAAAGATGAATAATGCCACTAAAATGATCATTCTCTTGTACTATTTTAAATTTTATTTGACATGATTTCATGATTTTATTTACAGAGAAGTTTGTTTTTTGACTTTTTCTGGAAACAATTTACCTTTTAAATTTGTAACACTTTATTTATTTATTTATTTATGTATAACTTATTTATGAATTTTTTTCTCAATAGAAAAAATCAAAATATTTGATTTTTTATTTTATTTTAAAAAGTCATATTTTAAAATCCAAACATTTTAAAAGGACAATGACAATATTTTAATATCTTTAAAATCCACACAATAATTTAAAAGAACAAGAATATTTTAAATGAACAATAATGAACAATATGACTATCAACCACATCGCTCATCCTATGATCTCTATCACCCTTGTCATTTCCTTTTATTATAATACAAAATAAGATGTTTAAAATGTTGGTTTGAAATATAACAATGTGTTTTAGATATTGAAGATACTCAGTTGTTATATTTTCTTCTTTTGGGCCGTGAAATATGCATTTGAATTGTTATTTTTGTGTTTAATTTAATTTTGGTTTTATCAATATATTTTTTTCATTATTAATTTTATATATTCTAATTTAATGATATAAAATAAATCAATATAATAAAATTACAAAAAAAAATATTTTTATATTAAAATTTCAAAAGAAAATGGAGTAAATAAAATTATTTAAAACTTGTATTTTATTAAATTATTTAGGGGTAATAGTTGAAAGCGACAAAAACAAAAAATTATAAATTTAACCGATTTTCTTAAAATCTAAAAAGAAAATATTTTACAAATTTATACCCTATAACTATCACATATAAATTAGGATTTAACATTTTTAATTAAATCCAAACTAAATAACTACTATACCTATTACAAACATAGACTTAGAAATCCTTAACAAGAATAGATTAAGTCTAATATATACTCAAGAAGTTCGATTAAGTCTAACATATATAAAAAAATTAGACATATTCAAAATTTATTAAATATTAACTTAACAATAATTAAATCTGTATAAAAAAGATTATATTTATAATATTTTTTTAAAATTTTAACTCAGAGGATAATTTTGTCTAAGAAATATTTTAAAATTAAAAATAAGAGGTTAATTTTATATGAATAACTGTTTTTTTTTATCACCTTTAAACCAATTCCTTACAATTTAATTCTATTCTTATTTTTCTTTAATTTTCTCTTTCCCTTTCATTTTCCTACAGATTTTCTGGAACCGTAAAATTAAATCGGAGAAATCTGGTTTTAGTGCTTGAGAGGTATGGGAAGTTTAGTGTTTGAAAGGTATGGGAAGAGAACTGTTGAAAGGAAAACATCAAAGGTTAGAAAAAAACTGCAAAACAGCAATATCAATCACTTTTATTCATCAGATCTCACTTCACAATAAAGAACAGAAAAAGAAAGGAAAGAATGGTAAAAAAAGCAGAGAAAGATAAGTAGCAGATCTGAAAAGATAGCACAAACCCATACTAGTCCCAAACAAAATAACAAGTGGTCTGAATGAAAGAAAGATCAATCGAAGTGACAATGGTGATGGTGATGGCAGTGGCTGTCAAATCCAAGGCACTGCATCACAGAATAACCAGCCGCGGAGACGCATCTCCCTATTCCTCTAAGGAAAGAGGACACCAACAAACATGGCCAGCAACAGCACAGCAAGAGGAGACCGCCATGTTCATCATCATGATGGTGGTGATGATGATGGTGATGACTCATCTACTTTCTTTCAAACCTTTTTACAAACACAACACAAACCCTAATTTGGAATAACAAAAGGGAGCGTTTTGGATGATTCTTCGACGTGATCTAAGAAAGAAAAATTCGGAAAAGGAAAATTCAAGGGCTCACCTTCACTGTGGGTTTCTTCAGAAGCTTTTCTGCTAATCTTTGTCAATAGGTTTTCTCCCTGAAGCAAAACTGGATTTTTTTATTTCCGGGGAGAGAAGAAGAGATGCGGTAGAAATTCAGAATCCGGAGGATGATTGGGAGAAAAGCGCTTTGGCTTTCTTTCCATAAATTTACAATTGTGGTCCCTCCATTTATTAACTTAGAGGACAAACATGTTTTCTAACTTTTCTTAGCTGTTAAGCTTTTTTGTTTCCCTTTTGTTTTCTTTTGTTTCTTTTTGTTTTTTTTTTTTTTAGAAGGTCCTTTTTGTTTCTTGAGATTAGAAGCATTTGAAGATTATATATCATAATTTTCTGAGATTAACGCAGTTTTTAGGAAATTCTATTTTATCCTAGTGTGGTCTTCTTTTAGGTTTTAAGTGTAAAATATGGAAAAACAATACATAAGGTATCAATTTGGGATTATTTGAGAAAAGAGGCCTAAGAAATTTTATTCGAGGCCCAATCTAGCTTTTCAAAAACAATTTGATAAAGAAGATTTAATATTTGATAAAGTATTGCAGCTGACTTGTACGTACAATAATAGCTAAGATTCCAAAACACATTTTCATTTCTCAAATAAAAAAAAGCCCAAATTGAGAAAATAAAATCCTCCAAAGAATCATTTTCATCTGAAACAAATTGTTTATATTGGAATCAAAGGAGAAGTTCCTACCAAAGATAATTGTGGCCATCTACGAGTTATGGTTGATGACCCTAAAACCTCTCTATTTCTCTCTCTCTCTCTCTCACTCTAAAAATATATAGAAGCATTGAATTATTTGATGATTAAAAATGGATTATAGTTTGATTTACTTACATTTCATGGTCTCAACTCTTAAATATTGAATCATTTGTTGTGCGTACATAGTGATTATGACAAAATTTGTCTATTGTTTATGTTTCTCATTTCTTGCAAACCTCCATTCTAGAAATTGATGTTTTTTTCGTTGAAAAAGCATTTTGTTGGAAAATTGATGTTTCATTTTGTTATATACTTAGTTAATTTTACCCGCTTTACTACTATAAGCTATCTCAAATCTTTTAAAAGCTTATGATCGAGTCACAGTACAAGCTATATGTAACATTAATTATAAGCATATTTGTCGCGAGGGTACAATCCAAATACATATTAGGTACAACAAACGTGAAAAGTATGTAAATTTTCCCTTTTGGTTTGTATACAAATGCTTGAATATTTATGTTTATTTTTTTAATAATGATAATAATTTTGATCAGGTGTTGGGGAATTGAGGTGTTGGGCAATTGTTACGACACCTCAAAGTAAGCCGTATTCATCTCATCGATGAGACAAGTGACCTTCTGATTCTAATATAGGGAAACAAAAGCTCGGTGACGGTGACTGTCGGTTCTTTGCGATAGGGCGGTTCTCAAAATTATGTCGTTGAAGGATCCAATTTATCTAAATTGGTTCGAAGGAATTCTATTCAATGCTTTACTTCATATGGGAGGACGATCAACATTAGTGGTCTTATTTAAGAGGGATTAGATATAATGCTTAATGAGTAGAAGATATGTGAAATCCTTGGAGTTCAATTAGATGGAGATAGAGTATATGAGTCAAAGAGTTGGCCTAATATTGAGAGTTCTGTAGTTTGAGATGCTATTCAACTTTTATGTGGGGGGCCGGTTTCGTAAGAGCACGGGAAGCCAAATGCGCATAGCTTGACACCTATAATGATATGACCATGGACGAATGAAGTTTGAGAAAGTTGCTGATGGTTCATGGGTTCGTCCGATGGACTTTGGAGCCGAAGATGTTCATTACCATGTTGACCATGATGAAGATACAGAGCGTGATATGGTTGATGTTGAATTAAACATACCCCCACTTCATACAAATAATTCACAGATGTATCAACTTATGGTGATGAGACAGGTTTGAATTTCTAATTTGAGCAGCTACACTTGAGGATTGATCATTTGAGAATAGAGTATCCTTAGATATCGGAGAATTATCCAATCAGATCAACCAATTGTTCGTTCAACATTCGGAGCTAATTGCCTTAGTTTGCTCTGTTTGTCCTCAACCATACGAGGCTTGAGTGTATGAAGTTCTCAATTAGAAAACCATTTTATAATATTTTAAGTATGACATTACGTATGATGTAGGACTTGTTAGTGTTATTTTGTATATGCCAATTTTGTGTAAAATGGTTGGAGCCATATAATATTTTGTATTACGATTAACTATTACTGTAACACCGCGAATTAGACCATAGTAGTTTTATTACAGTTTTGTAGAATAAGAAAAGTAAAATTTGTATTTTAGGATTTAAATTGCTAAGGTGAAAAAAGATAATGGAATTAATCGAGTCAAGGGGTCGATTGGTAAAATGTCACATTAAGGACTTAAAGGTCATTAGATAAGAAGATTATATGTTAAAGTAGGAATTGTGATAAGTTAGAATTGCAAATAGAATGAAATAGAAGGACCTAAATGTAAGGGGTGAAATTTGAATCAAATGAATAAGACCAAAAATTGGTCTATGGATTGAGGGGAAGATATTTTCTCATTTTTGGGAGAAAAGGGCTACGGTTACGGTGGAGGAGAAGAGCCAACTTTGGTTTGCTTGTTCTCCATTTATTAATTCTTTTGTTATTGAGAGAAGGAAGGGAAAGAAGAGGAAAAAGAGAAGAAATCAAGGTATGGAAACTATCACAAGCCTTACTTGTTTATGGGTTGTTAGGAAAAACCTAACTTCCACTTTGGTTTGCTTGTTCTCCATTTATTCAAGTTTCTTTTTGTTGGCTTGAGGAAGGAAGGGAAAGAAGGAAAAAGAGGAAAGTCAAGGTATGAAATATATGTATGGAATTATTGTATGAAAGTATGGAAACATCAAGCCCTACTTGTTTATGGGTTGTTAGGAAAACCTAACTTCCATTATGAAGTGTTGTTGGTTGGTTTTGTGGGCTTTGATGGTTTTTAGTTGGTTCAGTCAGTTTGGGAGTTGTTGTCTTTGATGTGTTTTGGATTTTGGTTGGAAATTTCGGGTGAAAATAGGCAAACATGCCATTTATGCAGAAATCGCAGGTGAGTACCAATACTGAAAGTTGAGTACCAATACTGAAAGTTGAGTACCGGTACTCAAAGTTGTTTTTGGTCCTGAGGATATTGAGTGCTGGTATTCAAAGCTATTTTGATCCCGGAGGATGTCCCAGTGCGATGCCCCCGAAAGTTGATGCTCTCGATACTCAAAGTTGTTTCTTAAAAGGATGTTGAGTCTTTGGTATTGAAAACTTAGTACCCGGTATTAATTCGCACCGAATTTGGTGGTTATATGTAAAACTTGCTCTGAACACTAGCCAATGAGCTGGCGAGAAGCTTCACTGCCTCGACAGACCCGTCGTTAGGCGGACCTTGTTTCGCCCGTTATTTGTTTGTATATAAATATAAGAATGTGAATAAAACGAAAATATGAGGCTCGGAAAAGCGGCCTGGTAGTATGCTTTGTGGGAACCCGGATAGTAAATGAATAGACCAAATGCGTTTAGTGTGGCGACACTCTGCATTGTGCTACACGACACACACCATTGCGATGGCGGTGCGTCTCTGATGGTCGCGACGACACTCTACTAGTGCTCACGACACTTACATTGCGTGGGCGAAAACGTGTCTCTATTAGTGCGGCGACAACTTTGCATTATGCTATGAGGTACCTGTTACCGATGAAGCGGAACACGTTTACAATTTAAAATCTTGTACCTTGCTTTCAAGTATCTATTACATCTTTAACGTCCCTCTCTACGTTTCTCAGTAATCTTGAAAATTACATCTGGGACAAACATTTACTATGATAAGAATATGAATAATAATGAACAATAATAAGAAAACATAAGTAATCGAGTTATACTATTTTTGAACGCTTATGGAATCATTGAAAACCACATTATAAGAATTATGCTATATGAAAACTTTGTGATAAGAATTAGTTTATACGTAAACTCTGACATATGCATTATGTTATATGTATCCTGTAATTGTGGACCACTTCAAATGGTCATATATGTTATTGTTTCCCCTGGCTTCATAACCCTTAGCGAGTGTTCTTCGTCGTAGTGAAGTGCAGAAGAGGACATCCGGGGTGATAGCATTTGTCAGGGCTAACACAACAATAGAAGTCCACCTAATGTAGGCTTTTTGATTTTGTTTTGGAATGTAAATGTAAAGGTGTGTTACAATAGTGGAATTTGTTGCAATCAAATGAGACTCAGAATATGTACAAGGCCAGTTTAAACACCGCTCACGATGGTAGATCTTGGGATTTTATTTCCGCATGGTTGCCATAAAGGAAATGGGCCCATCAAGGTTGGGGAAAGCGAGTTAACAAAGTCGAGTCTCGCATCTTGCTTCGCCCAGTGGGGTAGGGCGTAATTATGTATAAACTAATTAATATCTGAACTAACGCATTATGTTTCTTATTGTATTTCTATTTTGGATAATAATTTGAAAAGGATATTGTGCGATATTACAACAAATTGTACATAATGCAAAGAACAGGTTTCGTTCACATAAGATAGTCAGCGGGTTGAGAGGTATAATACTTTCGACGGATGGAAAGCGCAATATGACAAGTCAGAATTGACATAGGAGGTGGTGTAGATTGAGTGAAGTATATGCTTGACCGTCGACCTATTGCATAAACGAGTAAATTAGCCAGAGGATTATGTCGATGGTTGAGTATTGTTTAATCAGTGATCAACTGTGCATGAAACAAATAACATTAAGGTTAAATAATAGCCGTCAGTAGTTATGCTTTCGACCCGATCACACATATTATCACTATGTGCATTAGATTTGATAGTAGATATCCTCAATAAGTCGACTTGTCATATTGTTGTCAGTCCAACCAATTAGTGTCTACAATAAAGGAGTGGCGTCATCGTCGTCGACCATTATATGTGCGTCGATCACTTTATAATCAAATTGTGAGTTATTTTACATTTTTTTTATTTTGATTTAATTTGATATTTCTTGATAGACTAGTATGGTGTTCTAAAAAATAAACACAATTGATTCTACATAAGATGATAATGAGCAAGATAACACCATCTTACATTTTACAAAAAAAAAAAAAAAAAAATAGTTACAAGTTTAGCCTAGTTATATGATTGCAACACAAGTTCTATAACAACATGACTACATTATATTATATATGTAGACATCTCTCTTTCAATAATTCAAGTTTAGCTTGTGTTACACAAATGAACATTATATGAGAAACGAACAATATAACACCATCTTCTATTTACAAAAAACTAGTTACAATTGGAGCAATCCATGTTTCAACTATTCAAGTTTAGTGTAACTTTATAAAAAATCAGTCAAAACATCCAAAATTCACAACAATACAAACTATCCCATCCACTTAATACATTGTGGTATGAATGAGGATTTATAAGCCACATTCTTTATCACTATTCGCTTTCTCATCCTTATCTTGCTGACGAAAACTTTGATTGCAATACCCTCATTTTGATGGTTCTAACGTGTGTGTATATATATCTTCATTTATTTCCCATGAATATCGCATTATCTTCAAATGGAAGGATAAATAAGCTCTAGCGACATTTCATTTTACGCTGAATAATCCTCAACACCTTCATGAAATTATGCCAATAATCAACATTGGTTGTCATGTAAGGGTATTTGCACGCATGGGGTCATGTTATGGGAGGTGTGACGTGTAAGACTCCCCTTATTGAACTTTAAAAATTGCACATCTTGTGCCAATCTTGTTGATATCTTGTCGGACTTTGCTAGCGGCATCTCGAGATGCCCTAACCACCTCTTTCATTCAATCTAAATACATTTTATGAAATATATGACAAAATAAAAATTGTAAGGATAGCTGTAACCTAATACCTTGCTCGACTCATTTGTACCTAATGTCTAAATTAGTTGTACCGAGAGTATATATGTGTTGTACTCACGATTAACAAGACTTGTACCTAACTTTATTAGTGTTTAGTGTTCTATGCTTATGTGTTTTGTACCTTATGTTTATTAGTGTTGTACCTAGGGCATAATATAGTTGTATCCATGGTTTACATAACCTGTACCTAGATTAAGTCGTGTTACGTAGTATTCTTTAACATGGGCATACGATGTATACCCATTGTGAAATTGAGTAATACCCGTACTTACATGTATTCCTACCTACTAGATCATTTCTTAGTTTACAAATATACTATACGTGGTTATTCATAATAACATTATTAAAGAAAAGCCTACAACAAACAACCCTTTAGATGAAGATGAATAGAGGAAGATGAATCATCAAGGTTTCAGCAGGAAAGATGAAAATACATACCACAAATCAACTACTCTCAGAGAATGTAAAGAGATGTTGCCTTCAAGATTCATATGATTGATATCATCGACCCTTCTTTGCTTTGTTGTGTGAATCTTCAAGCTTTTTCAGATGTCCCTTTCTCTTCTCATCTCAAGCGTCTATGGAGGAGAAATGGTTCAAGCAGACGAAGGGTTTTTAAGGCTTCATTTTCTCTTCTCGTCTCTAGCATCAATGGAGAGAAACGGTTCAAAGAGATGAAGGGTTTTTATGTAAATGGTTCATTTAGGCTTTTTTTGATTTGGATATGAAAAGGGTGTTCTGAGAATTTTCAATAGCTATTGCACGTTGAGCTCACATGGATGCTTCTTTATCAATTATTAAATCCTCTTTATTGAATAATTCTTGAAAAGCTAGACTAGGCCTCAAATAAGATTTTTTGAGCCTGGAGACCCTATAGCGTAGTTTTCCCATAAAATATTGTGATAAGGGAAACGTGTCAAGTCACGAAGGGTGCTTTTGAAGAGTTTTGAAATAGCATGGGAGTATTCCTAAATCTTTTTTTTTTTTTTTTTTTTTTTAACCAGGGAGTATTCCAAACTCATAAAGCATAAAGATTTAGATAAATAGTAATTGAAAATGAGATTAAAAAATAAAAGAAAATTCTCACATTTAGAGTTATTTTGATTTGTTAAGATGGTTTAGGAACTTATGGATATTCAAAAGAAAATTATTACGATGTAAGTACATGGAAATGGATTACATTTACCTTGTGGTTACCATATGTATTGGTAGAAGGTGCAAAATGGGTAGTTGAACTTGAGCTGTCTCACGCTGAAGTGCAAATAAGGGAAGGGAAGCATAGAGTATCTATCAAGAAGATGAAAATGAGGTTGGTTTCAGTAATTTTCATTTTTATAAAAAAAAAAAATTACATGAGTAGTCTTCTTTTCAAAATAATCATCGAACTAGTCTTTCGTATGTTTTGAAAATCACATTCACCAATTACAGTTTTAAATAAATTACATTAAAACCGTATTCACCAACTACGATTTTAAAATATTAACCTTAAAACCTCGGTAGTGATGTAGTTTTAAAATTAACTGCTTAAGCCTGATTAGTAAATGCGGCACACCCAGTATATGGAAAATTTAGTTAGATGATTTTGAAAAAAGACTATGCATGTAATTTTTTTTTTTTTAAAAAAATGAATTACTTTGGTGCTAAACTTTGAAAAATTAAGTAGGTGGAAAGGAAATGTTGGTGAAGAAAAAGAAACGTTGAAATAGGGCAAAGGGTGATATAACCTGTGGGCCCGAATATCATGATATATCGTTGATATTTCGGGTGTCGGTAATCCAAACGCGATAAATAAAATGAAAGTCAAATGAAGGAAAAATTGGAAAATATCGGTAAATATCGGCGATATATCTGTTAAAAACCGATATATCAGAAAAATTTCGGTAACAAAATGCAGCACGTGGAAAAAAACAAAAAAAAATGCAAAAAAAAATTCCGTTTTGGTCGATATATCGGCCCGTGTTAACCTCGCCGCGGCCCGATATAGGCGATATTAGTCGATATATAGAGCGAAACATAATTTTGTCCTTACCATGTGATGCGACCAGGAAAACCCCCGACAAATGCTATTCTTGAAATAACTCTTTGCTTGGTGGAAGGCCATGACACCAAATTCGGTCCAAGAAAGATGCAATAGCCTTTAGTGCTTTGACGATCATCAGGACAGGACGTCCAATCAACATCGACAAATGCTTGAATATCAAGAGAAGGAGATTTTTTAATACAAATATCAGAATTCGCATCACAGCTAACCAGTGAGAAGTCGTAGGAGCTACCATAAACTAGTAACCCTTATTGACGGCAAAAGATATGTTTGCTCTTGTAGAAGTCGACTATTACATAATCGAGAAGATTTAATTTTCTAAAAAGGGTAAAATAAGTAAATTTTCTAAGATCAAAATCTGGGAAATTTTCCTATAGATCTCGGATGTGAAACGGACTTCACTTAGTTGGAATCGTCTAGCGGGAAATCTAGCTACCACGTCGAATTTCGTCGGTCAGGAGCGTTCGAGATTGCGTCTTTGACGTAGGGTGTCGAGTCTTTGTATGACGGCTGTGAGGTATGTGATGTGACAAAGTCACCTCACTACGTGTACCAGTAGGTGCGCATGTGCATGATTATTAAGAGGATAGAGATAAATGGCTTAGATTAAGCCCAGTGTAAGGAAGCCCTTAAAGTTAAGTAAAGGGACATGAGGGAATTAAGTGAAAAGAATTAAAAGAAAGAAAATAGAAAGACTGCTTCTTCTCATTTTGCAAAAAACGTGCGGTGAAGGGGACAAGCGGTTTTGAGAGAAAAGACGAACGCTGCAGATTTCCGACTTTAGGACCATCGGTTCTCGTTGGGCTAAGAAGTAAAGTTGATCTAGCTACGAGACTACAGTCGGACATGGAATTTTGTGGAGTTTCGACAACTCTAAGAGGTAGGGGTCTTCACCTACTTGATTTATTCTTTGGCTAAGAGCCATTTTAATGGATGAGGATTTGTTAAAGGCCTGGATGGCTGTGTTTTTGGTGTCAAAATATTTGGACCGAGTGAAGAAAATCCCTAGTGTTGTTGTGAATAGTGTCGAGACCTAGGGTTTCACTGTTCACGTGATTTGTGTGTGAATTGTGTGTTGCTCGGGTGATTCAAAATGAATTGCTTGAATTGTTTGACGAAACATTAGCCAGTATGAGGTAATTTTGGTGGTATTATTTTTATGGTAAATAACACATGATGATGTTGTGAGTTAATTTATGTTAGTATATGCATGATTTATATATTAACATGAATTGTTTAGAAATGACATAATGCATTCCATATGTACCAGGGCACCCTAGAATGGTAGGTGTGAGTGCATGACATGAAAGAAAAATGAAAATGGTTGTGAAAAGAATTTCAAGGAAGATTTTCCGAAGAATTCCCTTGGAAAGTTGTCTAACAAGCCATCTCATATTTTAATTCCATGACTATTTCGGAGGATTACCCATCAATTCACTTCGGAGGGTTGTCTAATAGATTTTACCGAAACTCGGTAGTACGTCGAGAAAAAAAAAAACCTTGGTTTTGAAAACAATGTTTTTCCTACATTTTGGCCAGCTTATATGTGAGAGGGAGTCAAGGAGACTCGGAGACATGGATTAGCATGTAGATACTGCTAGGACTGCTGCATTCGCTTGAATGTGTTGTCATATTGTATGCACTTAGGTGGGGAGTAACCCATGTAGAAGATTATCATTACTGGGCATTGCTCACCCTGTCGAGGGATCATTATTTCAAGTATAGGGAGTGTTCAGGAAGACAGCTCTCATTAGAGGCTGCTTTTGAGAAGAAAACCGACATGTGACTTTGATTACATTTTTGTAAAACATGTATGAATTATCACAATTGAAACATGTTGTATTAACTCTTAAACGATGGTAATATAGTTGATGTATTTTTAGTGCGTATGGATGTATGGGCCAATGTGACCATTTTACTCATGAATGAGTCTCATGATATGAGACACAGGTATTCCACAGGTTAACGGTGGTCAACGGGACACCTCGGGATTTGGGGTGTCACAAATATTGAAGTGCTCTCACAACACTTTGATACTGGGTTGGATTCGAGAGTGGAACACCATCATGCAGAAAAGTTCCAAACTAATACAAACTAAGAGAAGGTAAATGTGCTTGAGAAAATTTCTTTCAAAAAAAAACAATGTTTGAGGGTGGTGTCTCATTATAAGAGTGAAAGAAATAGGAGATGAAGAGATGTGAGAGAGAAAAATAAAAAGTCTTTCCTTAATAATTAATATCATTTACTGTATGTCTTTCTTAATAATTACTATAATTAATTATTTATAGAAAAAAGGAGTAGATTAAGAGTTGATTGGAATTATTATGTCTTCCTTATTAATTGCTATCATTAATTATTGTAAAAAATTTGAGAAAACCAAGACAGTAGGAGAGAAAATGAAAGGTCTTCATTTCATATACCTTCAAATTTCTGATTTTGATATATAAATTGAATATATTTTTAAATTTTGAATAATTTATAAATACTGATATATCTCTGATATAATCCTAAGAAACTTAAAACTAAGTACGAATATATCCAGAAAAACCGATATTTTATCCTTGTCTGTAATAAAGGTTCTACAGCAGGCTCTGGCAAACTCCTCGGTAATGAACAAAACAACCATACTTGCAACCTCGTGAATACGTAGCACCTTCAAGAAGTAAACTGATGAACAAGAAGACGACAATACAAGGAAAACAAGATCGAGATAAGTCTTGTGAGAGATTCCAGTAATTTCCTTAAAACATATTCACCCTCTTCCTCTCCACGAAAAGCCGAAGATTTCCAAAGCACATTTGTTTCCTAGGATAAAAAGACCTAACGAATGGTCTGCACAACACTTACAACCACTCTAATGAACCAACAGTGTGTTTGCTCTATCATAGAAGAAAGGAGAAGGGAGGGAGGTAACAAGACTATAAGTTTTTTCTTTTCTTTTGAATCTATGTGTCTTTTGAAAGAAACTAACATCCTCTATTTATATGAGATTTTGATCGTAGAAATTCCAAAATACCAAATGCTTAGCCTCTCTAGTTCTTGGAATTCAAGCTAAAGCAATGAACCCTGACAAATAGAATTTTGAACATAAAGAAATGTATTGAATGTTATTAATTTCATTCATCATTTCCAATAATTTTTTAACACAAAGAAATGTAGTGAATGGTGTTAATTTCATTCACCATTTCCCACAATTCCCCACATGAATGAAATTGATGATTGAAGACATGACAGACTTGGTGACAGAGCCAACGGTGGAGACCTGCGTCCTAACACATTTTAGTTCTCACTTTTATGTCCAGTTGGCAATGGACCTGCGCCTGGTTCTGCAAGAGCTTAATGGAATTGTGCCCTATTCAATTCCCTTTGAAGCAGACCCATTTCACTCTTACATAGGTGATCTCCTAATTCAAGAGCAACTCATCTTGCTCTTGTTTCATTTCTCATTACATAAAGATCATTAAAAGCATAACTTAACATTTCTTTTTACAAGCATCATTGTTTCATTATAGGAATGGATAATGGAAGATCCCTATAGTGATATAACCAAGTCTCTACAATATCATCCCTTTTGAACCTTAGATCTAGAATCTCCACTGATCAGGCGCTAGGTATCCATCATATCAACTTATTCTTTACGCTTGGCCTCATTTTCGATGACTTTTCAACTAACTCCTATTCAAATCTTTTGCTAGCTTGATCCGACGTTCTTTCTGGACTTTATACACCCAAAAGATAACCTAATCGAGTAATTATCCGATGGTATTATGTTGATGATCAGGATTTAAAGCCCTCTGGCCCTGGAGTTAATCCTATCAACTCATGCTGGAAGTTACTCGCGGATGTCGAGAACTGACACCACACCACTATATCCCCTTTTTCCGGGACCCATGATTTAATGAAGAGCCCCTTTGTAAGGGAGTCACCCAAAATACAACCTATACAAAAACCCGGCAACATGGCCCAATATAATACAAACGACTTCACTCGGGTCCAATTATGAGAAAAATTTCACTTAACCGAGCCCACTCATTCACACTATTAATATATAGGACTAATACCATAAATTCCTGAAGAGTTTAATTACAACACTATTACAAATATTACAATTAGAACAAGGTTGTTCCAAAGTATTTTTACAATTCTTTTTACACAAAATACAAGCTAGAACTAGTTTGTTCCAAGCTTTTTTATAAAAAATTAATTACAAGTCACAACTCGGCTTTCTTCATAATTGCGGCCTCGAGTGAGCGCCATCCACCTGCATACTCCTTGTACTTGAAAGGGGGTCCCACGACAGGGTGAGTAATGCCCAGTAGGGTAAACTCCTACAAGGGTTACTCTCCACCTAAATGCACATGCAATGCCATGTTCACACAATCAAACATTCAAAGTAAAATGTAGTTTCTACCCTGGAATGCCTACATACCATGAATGAAGTGTCACTCACCATGCCTTTAACACGAGTCCTCACTGACTCCCTCATACATGCTTATGCCAAGTGTAAGAACTTGTCATTGGTGTTTCACCTTAACGCACTTTTATCCAAACAAAAGCTTTTTACTTTAAACTCATCGACATCCTCCGACATAAACCGCTTTATTCAAAGCCATTGGACAATCTCCGATAAACAGCTTTATTCAAAAGCATCGATGGGCCTCCGATAAATCGCGAATCAAAGTATCGATTAGCCCGATAAAACGTTTTATTCAAAGCCATTGGACAATCTCCGATAAACAACTTTATTCAAAAGCATTGGACAGTCTCCGATAAACAACTTTATTCAAAGCTATGAAATGCACCCGTGAGACTCCGTTAGACGTAGTCCAAAGTACCGAGCTCACCACCCACTCATTAAGAATGATGAAGGATTATGACCATGTACACACACCCATTTAATGTGTCCCCGTGCATATGAAATGCAATTATGCTATTCCATGTCTATACTATGCCATATATATGATGAGTGCTATATGGACATTTTAAACCATGCATAATTTGGACAATCATATCAATTAACATACAATTTCCAAATAAACCACACAATACATGTCAACATATTATACACATATATATTGACATCTACAAGTCATCACCAATCAAGCAATGACTTACATTATACTCTACGCTTAATTGTGATACCATGTCCACAAATAGCCTATAACCAAGCCATGCAATGACCTTGTTTATACACAAACACATCATAAGCCAAACCATTAGAACACACAATTTGACTTCCACACAATTTCAACCAAGTATATCACTCAATTCAAGCAATGATATACTACAATCATATACCAATTGTGACAAAAATTTAGATAGTGGGTTCGGCCAAAATAGGGCAGCCTGTGGCAGTCCCGAAAAACGGACCATAACTTGGGTTATAGATGTCTAATTTGGGTGATTCAAAAGCCTAACATCAAGTTCTCAGATAGGGCTACAATTTCCTTGAAGGATACTAGTCCAAATTCTCCCTTTTTTATAACCGAAAATCAGCCCCAAAAACTTGACATCATATAAGGTCAAAACAGGGCATTATTCCCATAACCCATTATTTTGCTAAACAGCCCCTTAGGACAAAAAGGGTCAAACAGCCCCTTTAGGGCATTAAAACTCAACCAAACAACCCCTAGAATGGAAAATAACAAAAGTAGGAAGAATCCCTTGCACTTCAAGATAAGAATGAGACCTAAATGAATTTCCACGAACACCTCCCCGAACCCAAAGCTTTCGACTTTTTTGAACCTCCGCTGGCGACCTCAAGCGAAACTTGGAGTTTCGCATCCACGAGCCCTCACGAAAGCAATCCGACTTTAAACCTTGGCCCGTCAAAAAAGGACCACTCGATCTTCATAGATCGTAGAGAGAAGTTGGACCTTCTCTCTCTACACTCTCTCTTCTCCTCTCTCACTGTCGGATACAAGCTCAAAAATGAGCTTCCTCTTCCCTCCCTTTTGTCTATCTCTGAATTCTGTTGATGAGTGGCTCTAAAGGCCACGTGTCACGCGATCCGCCGGATCCGTCTCCTACCCCAAAACAATTTATTTTCTGCTCCGATTCAAGCTCAATTTATTTTAATGAACTTAACTTGAGTTATTTCCTAACCCTAAATTCTCAGAAAAATCTAGTCCCTAGTCACCACGCCCGCTACCCTCAAATCATGAAAATTCGACCGTCTCTTGACCAACGAAAATTTTTCTCGTGTAACTAGATTTCATGGTGACAAATCCAACGGTAAAGTCCGTTTCGTCATCTGAGACCTAGAGAATTTTCCAAGCTTCCCTGAACCATTATGACAATTTATTATTATTATTATTATTATTTTGCCATTTTTCCTGAAAATTTCTAATTTTCCTGGGTTTTACAATGACAATTGTGTCTAGACTTACCATTATACATATTGCTTTGTGCTCTACCAATAGCAGATTGACTATTGCAATGGGCAAATTGAGACACAGCCTTGGCCATCTTATTCATCTAAGAAGCAATGCAAATCCATTCTCGCCTTCCCCACATTTGTCTAATGCTATAAACTCAGATTCCATTATGGATCTAGCAATAACCATTTGTTTCGAGGGTTTCCATGAGACTGCTCCTTCCCCCAGTGTAAACACATAACCACTATGGGATTTTGAATTTTTAACATTTGATATCCAATTTGCATCACTGTAACCTTCGAGTGCATCAAGATATCTTGTATAGCCCATAATCACGAGTAAATCATAAGTACTTAAGTAATCTTATAATTGCTTGCTAATGTTTGGCTCTAAGATTACTCATATAACTACTCAATTTACTGACTACTTAGGTTATGTCTGGTCTTGTACAACTCATTAGGTACACCAGACTGCCTATTACTCTAGAGTATTATACTTGAGAAACACTCTCTCCTTTATTCTTAGATAAATGTAGAATTACATTTGCTAGTGTTCTAGCAATCCCAGAATTGTCTTTTTCAAACTTTCCAAGAATATTATCAATATAATGTGATTGACTCAACATGAGTCTATTTGATGCTCTTATGATTTTTATTCCCAAAATAACATCAACAGGTCCCATGTCTTTCATGTCAAACCTTGAATTTAACGTATTCTTAGTAGATATGATCATCTTATCATCACTGATAATACATGTCATTCATGTATAGACATATAATGACATATCCATGTTCTGTATCCTTGATACATACACACTTGTCACATTCATTGATTTTAAATCCATGTGACATCATAACGTTGTCAAATTTCTCATGCCATTGTTTCGGTGCTTGTTTTAATTCATATAATTATTTCACTAATTTACAAACTGCTTCTATCCCGGGAGAAAACACTTAGGTTGCTCCATATAGATTTCTTCATCTAAATCTCCATTAAGAAAGGTTGTTTTCACATCCATTTGATGTACTTCAAGGTTTCTTAATGTAGAAATTGCAAGCACCATCCTTATGAAATTTATTCTCGTCACCAGAGAATATGTATCAAAATAATCTAGACCTTCAATTTGTTTGTAGCCTTTGATCACAAGTCTGGCTTTATACTTGTCAATTGATCCATCTACTTTCCTTTTCCTCTTGAAGATCCACTTGGAACTTAAAGGTTTACAATATGGTGGAAGATCTACTAGTTCCCAAGTATGGTTATGTAGTATGAAATCAATTTCACTCTTAATGGCCTCTTTCCGCATGAGACCATCTGTAGAGTTTATTACCTCTTTATACGTTTGAGGTTCCCTTTCGAGCATATATGTTAGAAAATATAAACCAAAAGGTTTTTCTACCCTTGCTATTTTGTTGCGTCTGGGTTTAACCTCACTATATTTATCTTGATCTTGACTTTTTTCATCAATAATCTCTAACATTCGTTTTGATGAACTTGGCTCCTCCTTAGAGTTACATGGAAATATATATTCAAAGAATGATGCATTCCTTGATTCCATTATCGTGTTCTTGTGAATATGTAGGATATTCGATTCATGAACAAGCAACTGATAAGCATTTCTATTATGTACATACCCAATGAAAATGCAATCAACAGTCTTAGGTCCTATCTTCACCTTTTTAGGTAGAGGAACTGCCACTTTAGCAAGACATCCTCACACTCGTAAGTATTTGTAGGATGACTTTCTCCCTTTCCATAACTCATATGGAGTCTTTTCTGGTTTCTTTTTAGGGACCTTATTCAAAAGGTAATTAACAGTTAAAACGACTTCTCCCCACATGTTTTGTGGTAGACCATAACTTATTAGCATTGCATTCATCATTTCTTTTAAAGTGTGATTCTTTCGTTCAGCTACTCCATTGGATTGAGGCAAATAAGGTGCTATGGTTTCATGTATGATCCCATTCTGAGCACAAAAGTTAGCAAATGGCGATTCACACTCACCACCTCGATCATTTCTGAGCACTTTAATTTTCTTGTTAAGCTGATTCTCAACTTTGGTTTTATAGAGAACAAAATTTTCTATTACCTCATCTTTACTTTTGAGTAGGTACACATAATAGTACTTGATGTTATCATCTACAAAGGTAATAAAATATTTATTACCATCTCTTGTTTGTACAAATTTCAAATCACATATATCATTATGAATTAAGTCGAGAGGTTTAGTGTGTCTTTCAATGCTTTGAAAGGATGATCTGGTTAGTTTTGTCTCAACACAAATCTCACACTTATGCTGTGAGTCAATTTGGAATGCCATTATATGATATAAGTTAATTAATCTTCGTAATGTATCATAATTAACATGTCATGATCTACCATGTCATAAATTAGACAACTCAAGCATGTAAGTAGAAGAACTCGCTTTATTCATATTTGACTTGATAACAATCATTACATTGAGTTTCCACATTCCACCGCTCATATACCCTTTCCCAACGTACATTCCACTCTTGGACAAAAAAAACTTATTTGACTCAAACACCATCTGAACTCCATGACTGTTCAACAATGAACTCGAAACTAAGTTATTGCAAATTTCGGGTACATATAAGACATTTTTCAGTCACTTCCTTCCTAGAAATCATCTTCAAGACCACTTTTCCTTAGCCCTTGATTTCTGAGGTGGTCGAGTTCCCCATGAACACCTTTTTCCTAGTCTCAATTGGGTCAAAGGCGGAGAACATCTTCTTGTCCGAGCATAGATGGAAGGTAGTGCTAGTATCGATCCACCATCCCTTGGGATTTGATCCCACCAGGTTCACCTTAGAGATCACTATTGTGAGGTCAATGTTAGACACATCCTTGGTGATATTATCGACCACATTAGCCTCCTTAGTCTTGTTCCTTTTTGGCAATAGGCAATCCACAACTTAGACTTACTTATAATTGAAGAGCATTTTCCTTGAAACTTTTGCATATTTGGGATCCCTTATTTGGGTCCCATCTTAGTGCCTTTCCCTTTGGCTTTCTTGAACTTGGAACTTTGACCATGTTCCACAAAGTTAGCCTTTGCCTCCCTTGAATTGTGTGCCCCTTTATTTTTTTATCCTCTATTGTCTTGCTCAATGCAAAGTCTGACAATGAGATCTTCAATGCTTATTTCCTTCTATTTATGCTTTAGGTAATTCTTGAAATCTTTCCAAACAAGGGGGCAGTTTTTCAATAATAGCTGCCACTTGAAAAGTTTCGCTTAACGTCATACCATTAGCATGTATCTCATGCAAGATTACTTGAAGCTCTTGGACTTGACTGACCACAGTCTTGGAATCCACCATCTTGTAGTTAAGGAATCGGCCCACAAAAAATTTCTTTGCCCCATCATCCTCGATTTTATATTTATGGTCAAGGGATTCCCAAAGCTCCTTTGTTGTTTTCTTGTTTGTGTAAACATTGTACAATGAATCAATTAATCCATTTATGGCGTAATTCCTGCATAGGAAGCCAAAATGTTTCCAAGCATCTATAGCACTGATGACTTGAATGTCATGCTCATCTTCTTTGAATTCAGGAGCATCTTCAGTAAAAAATCTTATAAGATCCAGAGTCATTAGGTAGAATAACATCATTTGCTGCCACCATTTAAAGTTAAGTCCATTGAACTTTTCAGGTTTCTTTCCTAGAGATACTGAAATGGGTAGAGTAGTGGGCATCATTGGCACTTAGGCCACAGTAGGGTTTGCCTCTTTGACATATTCAGTCACAATGGCATTGTTGGATCCAGTTGCCATATTTTTTGCAAAATCACCGACATGTGTCACACGTTTGAAAAATAACTTATACAAAGTATTCCGAGGAAATATGTTTTTCCACAAACCAACAAACCAAATTGTTTGTTTGGTTCTCCAAAAGTTCTTTTGTAATATATATATATATATATATATATATATATATATATATATATATATATATATATATATTGTTTATATTGTTTAGTTAAATGAAAAATCTCAATCACTTTTTTCCTCAACAGAGTTTCATTTCCAACAAAACGTTTTTGGTTTATATATTTGTTTTAAAAAAAAATTAAAGAAAGGAAAGGAATTTTTTTGTTTTTTTTTTCTTTTGTTTTAAACGACTTTCTTTCCATGGTTTTATAAAAATTGTTTTTCCTTTCAAGTGAAAAGCCTTTTTTCAAAAAATTCTATTTATGGAAACAACTTTCCGAAATAAACAAAATTTTTTTTTCTGATCAAACCAAAATAAACTGGTTTTTCTTTTTCTCGAGAACACAGAAAGCAAAACACCAATTTTTTTTCCCAACAACATTTTAAGGATAAACAACCTTTTTTTTTTTTTTCAACAAACCAAACCAAAATATAGTTTTCGGAAAACAAAAATAAATAAACTATTTTTTCCTATTTTAACTAATATATATATATATATATATATATAAAGTTTGTTTGTTTCGATAGGGTTTGAAAATAAGGCTCGCAAGCCCACGCACTGTGCCCAAGAAAGAGGCCACCAAATAAGCTTACCTAAGGTCTACTACTTGAATCCCAAAGGAGGTTTGCCCACGGGAGGCACTTCAGCCTCTCTAGCCATCCCAAATTGGGGCACCCTAAGAGAGGCCCATCCGCGCCCCAGTGCCACTTATGAAGTCTCCCACTGTGCATGTAAAATAGAATAGTCCCTAATAAAGATATTATTCCGCAAGTCCAAACGCAAATTTCACCAATATGAAAGAAAGACAATATTATATCAAGATCAAATCGATCCCCTAATAAGAAAGGAAGATTATCCCAAATAAACTCCTCTTTCTATATCCTATACCAGATCCTATACGGACTATAATAAGAAATATCCCATCCAATGGGAATGAATAATAATTACCATCCAAATGGGATAACATCTACTATAAATACAAGGTCACCCCATCGGTAAAAGGTATGCAAAAACATACGCCAATACTTCGCGCCTACAGCCTCTTTTCTCTCGTAAAGAACCGACTTAGGGCATCTGAGCTGCCACTCGCGGAAGCCCTCGCCGACCCCCCTTCTTCTTTGTTTTGCAGAGGAGTGCTACGATCGTAGTTTGGTAGATCGGTATCAGAAAGCAAAATTTTATTTCAGCCCAGACGACCCAAAAGCCCGTATCCTACCGCTGAACCGGTCCGTACCTAACGAATTTCTACACGCCCAGCCCCAGCCCGGCCAAAGAAAGATCATCGCTTGGCGCCGCCTGTGGGAAACGAAAGTTCCTTTATAAATATAATCATTTCGCTATCGATGGTATCAACACGAACACGCGGAGCAACGCTAATCCTCCAAGGATGCAAGATCCACCGGCAACGCAGATGCCCGACTTCCGCTGTTAGAAAACAATGTGTGCCAACGGGATGAGGTGGAAGACTCCGCCTCACTAACGTTGGACGTAATATTGAACAACTCACCGTACAAATTCGACGACCCTGGAGCGACAAACTTAGGAAGGTCGCGACATTCCCATGAAAGAGCCAACACAATATCGATACTCCCAAAGGGCTGAAACCGCTGCATCCGGCCGAGCCCAGGCACTGATCACCCAGCCCCTGAGGGGAGGGCAACGAAGCAACCCTGGAGAGCACATCGAATCCGAGAATTGCGCCCATCCTCGCGAAGGAGCACGGGAACAATCATGATCAGAGGTTTAAGAACCTCCAAAGAAGAGCTCTACCAAGGGAGTGTAGTAAGAGGACGCTACTTCCTCACACTATGGATACTTTGGTACAACAAACTGAGTCACCCTATTACACCGAGGTACTTTACTTCCCTTCCGGCATCAAGTTTAGAATGCCATGTGGAAGCGCTCGATGGCACTGTGGATCCCGCCGACTGGCTTCAACACTTACAAAACCAAATGGAACTCGCACGGTATCAAGATTCGGTGACGCAGAAGCCACGTCACCCTAAAAGACTCCCCGCCGGCATGGTTCAATGTGACTTCCACCAATGCCAATCTCCCTATTCGCAGAGTTATCCATTGCATTCGCCTCTCACTTCATTGGGGCCAGACTTACGTGAAAAGCCAAGTTATCATCCGTTTACCATCGCTGTATTCGCAAGAAAGCCTGAGGTCTTATGTTCAGCGATTCAATGCCGAGTCTCTAAAGGTAGATATACCTGACGAGAAATTCGCGATCACCGCGTTCATGGCTAGCTTAAGGATTCAGTCGAAAGACTTAATGTTTTCTATCTCCAAAAATCCCCAAACAAGCATGGCGTAGGTGCTCGCAAAGCAGAGAAATACATTAACTGGGTGTGAAGAGTAACCCTCATATCCAAGAAAGAGAGTTCTTCCATTCACAAACAAAGACGGTCGACAAACGACGAGGACGGTCTCAAGAGACAAAGCCGACTGTGAAGGATCTCCAGCAAAAATGGGAACGACTCAAAGGCGTGGAAACCTTAGAGATCAGCCTAGGTCCGCAATCCGAGAGACGACGACGTTATTCGCCTCAGCTCTTCACCCCCCGATGCCTCGCATAACAGTCCCCGCTGCGAAGTACCTAAACAAATTCCTAAGATGGCCAACTCAAATGAAGTCGCACTCGCAACAAGAGACAACCCAAATACTACGAGTTCCATAGGACTACGACAATCGCGACGGACGTACCGTGATACAACTCAAGAGAGAAATGAGACACACGACGCGATACCACGCTCATATCCACCGAAAATCGTGCTCGGGACCAAGCTCGAACTGTGCTCAGCCTCAAAGAACTACTACCGCAAATGACGACTAAAGACCAACAACCCTTGGTGAAATCCGTAATCTCGTAAGGGCCCACCTACCAAGATCGTGGCAACGGAGTAATCTGGAATACAAGCAAAGGTCTAAACTACCACGACCACACGCCAATCACATTCTCCGGCTCGATCCTGGAGGGGTGCCAACACCATGACGACCCACTCCGGTAGTTCCGCATGGTGGCTAACAAAAACAGCCTTCATCGTCCTAATTGACAACGGAGTTCAACCGACATCATCTTCACGCCAGCCTTCGATAAAACGGGCACGGAAGGGAGAGACTGAACTCCGCTTCAACGCCATCCGCGGGGTTCTCTCGGGAAAAGGTATTACCTGCTCAATACAACCCAGATCACTGGGAGATCTCTCCATGTCGCCATCAATTACAAAGAAGATTCTCGTCAGACGCCCGCCCGCTATACACGGGCGCACCTTCTCTCACGTAATAAAAGCCATCCTCCGCATACCACATGATGATCAAGTTCTCAATCAGAACCCGAGTGGAATGGTTCGAGGAGACCAACGGTGGCCGTGGAATGCTACTTCATTCATGAAACAAAAAACGGCTTGGATAACATATATACCGATGAGCTCGACACACGCGTGGGACGAGGCACTGGACCCAGCCATCAAGAACTGAACCCAGATATCGATTCACGCACCCGAGCACTTCGCCTATCGGATCCAAGTTATCGGAAGACCTCAAAAACCCCCTTATCCAATTTTTAAAACAAAACAAAGACGTCTTCGCGTGGAAGCAGGCAGATATGGGAGGAATCGATCCTATAGTAATCACTCACAGGCTGAACGTCAGCCCATCCTTCAAGCCAATCAAGCAAAAGAGGAGGAGCTTCGCGCCCGAAAGACAAAAGCCATCAACGAGGAAGTCAACAAACTCTCCGTGCAAGAGCGACGTGATGTGAACATCCCGAAAGTGGTTAGCCAATGTAGTACTCGTCAAAAAAGCCAACGGCAAGTGGCGACTCTGCATCGACTTCACTGACATCAACAAAGTATGCCTAAAAGACAGTTTCCCTCTGCCACGAATCGACCTCATCGTAGATGCCACTGCTGGACATGAACTTCTCAGCTTTATGGATGCTCCTGGGCTATAACAAGACTCAAGATGCACCCAAAGTAATTAAGAAAAGACTCGTCATTACAGCCACTAGGAACCTATTGTTATTGTGTAATGCCGCTGACTCAAAACGAGCTATCAAAGGTTGGTGAATCGGATGTTTCAGAACCAATTAGGCACAACTATGGAGGTGTGTCATAGATGACATGCTATAAAATCCACTCCAACCGGGTCTACATAAGACCATATGTCCGGTTGCTCTAGATCTGAGAAACTACAACATGAACCAACCCATTTAAGTGTGCTTCTCGAGTATCAGCCGGGAAATTCCTGGGTTTCATAGTCAACCACCGAGGAATCAAAGCAAACCCAGACAAGATAAAGGCTGTACTCAACATGCCTTCGCCATCACGTATAAAGGAAGTTCACATTGACAGAAGGATCGGTCATTTTGCCGATTCGCATCCGTAAGGGGTGATAAATGCCACCCTTTCTTCCAAGTTCAAGAAGGCCTTTCAACGGGATACTATGTGAGGAAGATTTTCAATTTTGAAACATATTCATTCTCCCATTCCAGCGAAATCCCATCAAGGGGAACTCCTCACCCATACCGGGTCGTATCGTATTTTCAACCGGCTGCCTGCCGAGATAAAGAGCGAGTACAACATCCAAATATTTACTATTGCAATGAGCTTTGAGAGGTGCGGAGAGAGGTACCTAAAGATGGAAAATTAATTTTGGCTCAGACCGCAGCTGAAACTCCGCCCTTACTTCCAGGCTCACACCATAGAAGTTCCAACGGAATTCCCAATGAAGCAAGTGTTACATAAACCAGAAGTCTCCGGAAGGCTGATGAAGTGGGCCATAGAGCTTAGCGAGTTCGACATCAGATACAAGCCGAAAACTACAATAAAAGGGCAGGTCTTAATTGACCACATGGAATTCACTACAAAGAGAGTTTATTGAGAACGCCAAATAATGAACGATCTCCCCATCTGGAAGCTCTCTGTAGATGGAGCCTCAAATGCACAAGGGAGTGGGAGGTGTCTGATCCTAACCTCCGTATGAATAGATGTCGAGCACGCACCAGATTGGATTTCAAGCCTCCATCAAATGAGTACGAGGCCGCTACAGCGTGCCTCAACCTCGCCCATTCACTGGAAGTTGACCAACTAAAAGTCTGCAGTGACTCCCAACTAGTAGTAAGACAGATAGAAGATACCTACGAAGCCAAAAGCGAGAGGATGATCCTGTATCTCCAAAAGGTACTAGATTTATTAAAAAAATTCGTGTCGGTTCAGGTCAGACATGTCCCCAGAGCAGAAAACTCCCGAGCCGACCCCTTGGCAAAGTTAGCAACAGCCTCACAGGAAGACCTCAGTAGATCGACACCCGTCGAATACCTGGCAGAGTCTCTCATTAATCTGCGATAGGAGGTCGCCTGTGCCGAGTCCGAGCCGTATTGACGGACTCCCATCCGGGGATTATATAATAGATGGACTTACCCGACGATTCAAAGAAGCAATAAAATAAGGACGAGGTCAGCCAGGTTCACTAATCATAAAGGAAGCCTATACAAGCGAGGATTCTACTCCTATCCTTAAATGCATCAAGGGAAAAACATCGATCACGTATAAGAGAGGCGCACTACGTATGCGGAAATCATATCTGAGCTCGAGCACCGCGTGAGCGTCTCGGTGACAAGGATACCACTGGCCTACACACTAAAGACGCAACCGACCTAGTCGTAAACGCAAGATTCGCCAGAGCACGCCACGGTCTCACGCCTCCCATCGGGAGCCCTCGACATCAATCACAAGCCCCGCCCTTCCAACAATGGGGTCTCTTGACATATCAGACCCCGCCCGAAGGGGCCAATAAGTTCATCATCGTCGCTAGTGATTACTTCACCAATGGCGATATTGAGCTCTCGCTACACCACCGAATAAGATACGCACTTTGTATGGCGAGCCATCATGCGTTCGTATCCTAAGAGCCCCGGGTGTCGACAACGGAAAGCAATTTCGACAACGCGAATTTAGAGATTTATGCCGAGCTTAAATTAAGAATTATTACTCGCCCTCGCGATATCCATTAACGAACGGATGTAGCCAAGCCACCATCGAACTCCTAAGGCCGACAGTGCCACTGGGTCTGGAAGATCTTAAAGGAAAGTGGGTGTAATACCTCCCCGGCGCTACGTGGCCTACAGGACGGCTACGTGGCGTCAAGAACTCGGAAACCCCATTCGCCTTAGCCTTCTCGGGGTGACCGCTTGATTAAAGTCCCAAAGGATCGAAGCCGCAGCAAAGGAGCACAATGACGAGGCTCTTCATCTAAATTTGGATCTCTTAGATGAAAAACGCGAGCAAGTACTAAGGCTTACAGAAGACTACCAAAGGAAGACGGCGAGGTACTACAAACAAAAAGTCAAACCCGTGGAGCCACTGCGTGGATCTCGGGTCTTAAAAAGTACGCCAAAGAAGGAAGAATCCAAAGAGGTGGGTCCCCTGTTGGAAGCCCACACATCATATCTCGAGTCGTCGGACCAGAGGCGATTCTGAAGCTCGAACGGAGGAGGGAAAAATTTTATGCTTAGGCAGCGGAACATCTTAAACGTTTTTATCAGTAGACCTTGGTTTGTAATCTTAAATGGAGATTTATCAATTTTCAATTAATGATTCAACCGTTCACTGGTCATTTTATTAAGACGTCGCAAACAACTCAGACATATAATGTTCAGAAAAATTACATGGAACAGAATGAGAAAACTCATAGACATAAAAGGAAAAATCTCTCTTTATTCGATCGATTACATTCGATTTACAATCGGTGGTGTCATCGATTACATCTTGGGAAGCACTCGGTACAAGCGGTTCCCTCGAAAAAAAAAAACTTCGGGAAGAAAAGGAAAAGCGAGATGGAAATAAAAAGGCCAGAAAGGTGGAAAAGAGGAGAAGAAGAAAGGGATGGAAAGAGTTTGTGCGAAAGAGGGAGAAACAGATGTGGAAGAAGAGGAGAAGAAACAAAAAAGGGGAGAATGAGATGTGGAAGAAAAGATGAAAAAGAAGGAGAAGGAGAAAGGAGAAAGGAAGAGAAAGAAGAACAGAAAATGGAGAAGGCGACGAAAGAGCCCAGCCCTCGGGCACGATTCCACAGCAGCGGGTAGGGAATAACATGACTCCCGTAAAGGGGAGACTAGGGAAAAACACAGCTCCACGACGAAGTCGGCGAGGGCGGGCAGTCTTCGGGAGGATCCCGGCCAGGCGGCCGGACTTGGCGCTTCCATCTCAGCTCGATTTGATTCTGCACAGGAAGACGGAATCTTCAAAGTATAAACTCCGCGACCAATGAAGCTGACCATTTATAAGAGCGGCACCCGAAGTCGTGCGAGGCGTTCGAATTCTCCATAAATCAGTATTAAAAGACGCTCATTTTCCAGAAAATCGAATCGAATGGCCACGCGCCGGAGCCAGCGGCTCACTTTGGCGAGTTGTCTGCTGCGGGCGAGTCACGCTACGAGGAGTCGAGATCGATTCGGGCTACATCGCCGCCCACGGCCCGTGCGGGCGGCTCGGCTGCTTGAGTTCGTCTACTCACGGACAGGTCACGCTACACGAGGAGTCGGATCGGCTCGAGTACACATCGCCACTCGGCCTCGGCGCTAGAGCCCGGCCGGTTCAGCTTTGGCGAGTTCGTCTACTCTAGGCAGTCCACGCTACGAGGAGTTAGAGCGGCTCCCGGGTTACATCGCGCTTGGCTACATCGCCACTCGCGGCTTTCAGGCCAGCTCACTTTGAGTTCATACTCACGGGCGGTCATTGCACGAGAGTGAGCATTTCGTCTTCTGTCCTTGCGGCAATTTCTGTCAGCTATTGGCTGTAGCGCTTGGGCACGTGGTACGGCTACTTGAGTTCGTCTCGCTCTGCTGTGGTCGTCTTGCATGTGGGTCGGTCGACTCATTTATCGCCGCTCGGCTACATCGCCATGGCTACATCGCCACTCGATGACTCCGGGCCAATGGCTCACTTTAGAGTTGTCACACTTTGCACAGTCCTTGTTGCACGAGGGTCGGATCGACTCGGTATCGCCGCTCGACCCCACTGACACACAGGCCAGTGACTCACTTTGCCCAGTTCGATGCACTGCGCGAGTCATATTTGCACGGTCGGATCGGCTCGGGGCTACATCGCAGAGCCACGGCGCCGGGCCAAACGGCTCACTTTGTGAGTTCGTGACACTCTGGGTGAGTCCACAGCTACGAGGAGTGGGGATGGCTCCGGTACACATCGCCACTTGGCCCACGGCGCCGGAGGAGTCAGCGGTTCCACCGAGCGAGCTGCACTTATTATTCACATAGGCAGGCTCTTGACTATTCACATAGACGAGCTGTTCCCAGGCGGTCGTTAGCGAGTTTATAGGCGAGCTCTTCGCAGCGGTTGTCGACCGAGGCTGCTTGGTGGTTGCATTGACGAGCTGCGCGAGTTCACGTTGTGAAAACCTTGCCAGCGAGTCGCGTGGCGACTCGCCCGGCGATCCGCGTTGGCGAGTTCACATAGGCGAGCTCTGCCCGATAGTTCGCGCGGCGAGCTGCGCTGCGGAGTTCACGCGTTAGCGGTTCCGCATAAGGCGAGCTCGGTTCACATAGGCAGGCTCTTCGGTTCGCAAGGCTGGCGACTCTTCCAATGAGTTCCGCATTGGCGAGCTACGCGTGATTCACATTGTGAGCTCTTCGGTAGCTCCGTTGGCGAACTCGGCCATTACACCTGAGCCATCGGCTGAGGCGGTTGACCGAAGCGGCTTCGGCCGGTAGGCCCGGTGGCGCTCAGCACGTGGCGGTTCATCCCACCGGCCGCAGACCCGCAGAATCCTAAGGAGTCATTTCAACAGGCGGCAGCGGCGGGCCCGATGGCTCCCATTCCTGAAATTTAAACCATTCACCTCGGGCCATGCGGCCCTGGGGTGGATTGACTCGAGCTGACTTAGCCGGCCAGACCCGATGGCTCACGTTGGCGAACTCGGCAGATTCCGCATGGGCCATGCGGCTGGGGTCGATTCGACTCAAGCAAGTCATGCGGCGAAGCTAGTAGCTCACTTTGACGGTTCATCCGCTCGGCCACGAGGCCGTGCGGCCCTGGAGGCGAGGTTCGACTCGAGCTGACTCGGTGTGAACAGTAGCTCAGCGCTGAGTTCATCCGCCGTACCAGGCAGCGCCGGTCTAAGGGGTCATTTGACTCGAGCGACTCGGCGCGGGCCCGGCGCTCCCATTGTGGTAAACCCATTCACCTGCCGGGCCATGCGGCTTCGGGCAGTTCAACTCGGGCAACGGCGGCGGGCTCGATGGCTCACTTTGGCGAGTTCATCCCGCCGGCCACGGGCCGCAGCGATCCTAAGGGGTCACCATTCCAGCTCGAGGGCCTTTCGGCCGCGAGCCCGGTAGCTCACGTTGGCGAACTCGGCCATTCCACATAGGCCATGCGGCTAAAAATTCGAGTTAAACTTCAGCGAGTCATCGGCGGAGCCCTAGTAGCTCACTTTGGCGAGTTCATCCACCGGCCTGGGCCGTACAGTCTAAGGAGTCCGTCGGCTCATGCCGAATCAGCCGATGCAGCCCAGCAGCTCAACATCTCAACTTAGGCGCCCAATTCAGACCATGCAGACAAGAAGGCGATTCAAATTAAGAAGAACGCTAAAAGAGCACAGTAGAGCGCTTGGAAATGAGGTGTAAAAGCAGTATTCATCGAGAACCCAGGCTACATATGTTGGGGCCCCCCGGGCAGACAACACTGTGAAAAAAAAAGTGCCGCCGGCGTCGGGCGAGAGAGGCGAGAGGCTAGGCGTCGGAAGGAGAGCGGACGGTGAGAGAGGGAGTGGGCCTCGTGAGGGGTGCGGCTCTCGGAGGATAATCAGTGAGAAGGACCCTCATCCTCCTGCGTCCTTTGGGAGGCCAAAGTTAAAGTCAGTGGAATGGCGATGCTTGACCCAGCTATTACACGATGAGCCACGAAACCCATTGATTGGAAGCCAGCTCTTAGTCTTCCCGATAACCCCGTCTCTTTGAGCCAAAAGTTGACTGGCGATGGAATCCCATGACCAGCGGCAGCTCCTCATTAAGCTCCCGGTTGGCGGCCGCCTCGTTAGCCTCATGACAGAGCCTAGATCCAGCAACGTCGTCTTATCCGCGAGATCGTCTTTGATCACCACCCATTTCTTCCGCCCAGGCTGCCGGGCTCACCTTGGGACGTGAGGAGTTCGTCCACTGGCTCAATACGGGTTCATCTTGGGTGAATTGCGGCCCGTCCTAGCCTCAGTGGTGATTATGCAGCCCTCCCGATCATCCTAACCTCCCGAAGCTCGCCGGTAGCCTATCAACTATTAGGGTCGTCTTCTACCCTCGGCCGGGCACGAGCCAGTGGTATGTTTGGATCGGACTTGAGATTCACGGCTTCCCTCGGTCCGCCGTTGCAGGCCTCGCGTTTCGGCTCGCTCGGATGTGAGAAGCCACCATTGCCTTATAAGCCCGGGTTGCTTTAGCATGTCCTTCGTTTATTTGGCCTTTAAAGCTGAGCCCTTCGAAATGAGTAGCCACACGCATCGACATAGAATCGGCGTCAGCGCAAGCTGAAACTCATCTGAAAATGGAATTAAATATGGTATGGGAACTTCTGGATCATTTTGGAGAGATAGGGCCAACGCCTCATCAACGGGCAGCGCAACCGACCTCTTAAGATCGAGTCCTTAGAATAGGCGGTATTACTCTTGCATGAGCTCGGCATTTGTGAAGTAAAAAATCTATCTCTGCCCGACTTGGGGTTCGGATCTTCCTCCTTGCCTTTTCTCCGCCAGGAAGCGACTTGCCTTCTTCATTGGCGGGTTCCATACGGTAATGGTGTGATCATGCTTGGCTGCTTCCAGCGCCTCATGAGGATCCTACGCCTCTGCGGCGGACCTGAGATGGGATCGAGCTGAAACTATAGGAGCCATGTCAGATCTAATTTATGGATATGAGAGGACGGGGAAGATGAAGATGCCCCCAACTTCGGAACTTTGACCAAAACCGGCCTGTCTTCCTCGATAGAGTGCGAGGTTTTTCGTTTCCTACTCCGGGGTTTTCGAGACACCACCTCCAGCTTGGGCAGTTCCCCACAGTGGGTTGCGACGAGAGGGCCAATGGGGAGAAACTTTTATAGTGGGAAGGAGGTGAAGGCCTTGGAGCTTGACGGTCAGTGGACTTGAACTCGATGGTAGGGAACATCCGATGTCGACTCCACGTGGGGCGAGAAGGACACCGATAGCGCTATGACTGCGGCGTTATCTTGACGAGGTCGATTCGAGCACGAAGCATGTATGACGAGAATAAATTCGAGTTTTGATGACCGTACACGAGTTATAAAGCGAACGAACACTCCACGAGATTCTCGGGGGTAGTCAGTACCGGGCGCCCGAGTGTCGTCCTTGTCGAGAGAATCATGTACTCCCGATTGCGGCCGCTAGCGAAGAAATAGCGTCCCTTCCCGGCTACATGGGAGGAGGGAGATCGGAAATTACCGGAGAGACAGACGCTGAAAAATAAAGCCCTCGGATGTCTCGCCGGGCCTAAAAAGGTAAAGCGAAATTTATCTTTGGGGACAAGCTGTCCACGAAGAAAACAAGCAGACTAATCAAAATACTCCAGCCATTGAGCGCGAGTTGAGCGGGGCACACATTGAAATGCTGCAAAACCCTTTTTATGAAGGGGTGCGGAGAGCGGGCCGTTATCGAGAAGGCCGGCCGAAGAAACACACCATCCTAGGCATAGACCACATAGAGATTGGCTTATCGGGGGACCACACCCAGAGACACCAAAGGGAGGGCGATGCTTTAGCGAAAATGGCCCCATATGAGGGTGTAGACCTTGCTAGGTCCCACGGTTAAAAAGCATCTTTGAGAGCAATGGGATCTGGATATTCAGGCCCCCGAAATTATTTAATCGGGTTCACTTTCCTTAGCCCACTTGTCGAGGAAGGGGGCACCTCGGGAGCATCTCGAACACAGAGCAAACGGTTGGAGACACCACCAGTTCGTCTAGAACCATTAATAGAAGAATCTGTCGATACGCGAGAGAACGACCCCGGGACCCGTGATGAGAGTGGATAATAAAAACAAATTCAGCCCGACCCAATTAACTCGTCTTATCGCCAGATAAGAAATCAAAACGAGACGCGGTGGACCCGAAATACAACGAGAAAGACTACGCACAAGAGCAGACGGAAGACTAAGAAGGAAGTCAGGCTTCATTTAAAGGCGAATAAAGGTCCCGAGCGATGGCACCTGAAGACGAGAGGATGTCGCGAAAGAAATAATGCGAAAGGAATGGAAGAAATAAAGCGCAGCAGAAGAGTCATCATTATCCGCAAGACAAATGGCGCGACCAGCCACTGGCTTAATCCGGCCGAACGAGACCGCGTGGAAATTGCACCCGATGCGGCGTTACATTGCGCTACGTGCGCATTACCTGAAGTGACCAATAATAGGGTTTGAAAAATAAAGAACATGATACAGCGCGCCGAACTAGAAGAGGCCACGATGTGAAAGCACGAAGGCCACATTTAGTTGAATCCGAAAGAGGAGGTTCTTACGATGAGGCACTCGAGGCCTTTCTAAAGCTGACATTCAGCGCTTTTGGGGCTAGGCCGGAAGAGAGGTCAATGAGCAGCTGGGCCACTTATGGGAAGTCTCACGAATGCAGAAAATAGAATGATCATAATAGTATGTTATTCGCAAGTCGGCCCAAATCACGATAAGGAAAGAAAGACAATATTAGATCGACGCTCGAATCGGATCCCCGATAAGGAAGGAAGATTGTCGAATAAACTACTCTTTCTATATCTACATACCAAATCTATACGATTTATAATAGAAATATACCATCCCGATAGAGGAATGAATCACCAATTACCATCCAAGCGGGAGAGCATCACTATAAATATAAGGTCACCCGTCGATTGAAAGGTACGCAAAAACATACCTTGATACTAAGCGGTCGCGATCTGCTTTATGCCGAAGAAAGCGGCAAGTATCGGATGACCACGGGCGAAGTACGTAGGCCTTCTTCTTTGAACTGCCGGAGGGAATTTTCTGATCCGAGTTTGCGGTCGGTGTGCGATAGTCATATTTCGATGGGCGATCCAAAGCTTGCGTCGACTCGCCGGGAATCCGGGTCAGGCCAAAGCGACATACAGCTATTTCCGTGGGTTCAGTTGAAAAGCGTCATCCAATTTATTCCGATTTGCCCCTTCTTTGTTAAGCGAGCAGCCAGTTCTAAAAAAAAAAAATTATTTTGAATATGTTTTAAGTTTGTAACAGAAAGGTTCCAAATTATGCACCACAAAACTCTGATAATGAACAAAATAAATACGCGGCTTTGTAATACAAAGCACCTTTAAAGTAGCGGATGTGAACAGAAGAAGATATTCTGAGATGAAGCAGAAGATGATAAAAATCTTGTGAATTCCGCAATCTTAACTTAAAACATAATCGCCCTTCCTCATGGGTCTTTGAGATTTAAAAGTTATTTGTGGATAAACCATTCTTAGATGATGCACCACAGTATCTGACCCTCAATAGTTTCAAAGCGTGTTTGGTCTATCACAAAAGAAGGAAGAAGAGAGGGAAGAAACAAAACTATAACTTTTTTTTTGCTTTTGAATCCGTCTTTTGAAAGAGACTAACACCCTCTATTTATAAGGGATTTCAACCGTAGAAATTCAAAAATGGCAAATGCTTGGCCTCTTAGGTTCTTGGAATTTAGGTCAAAGCAATGAACCCTAACACAGAATTTTGAACACAATGAAATGCGATGAATGTTATTAATTTCATTCAACATTTCCAACATGATCTCCCTAGTGAGACATTAGTTTTGACATTAGGGTATCTTGCAATCCATGATCACATATCCATACAATGCATAATACTTTTTAGTGGAATAGACCAAAAGAATCGGGAAGTTTTATTCGGTCATTAACTTCAGAATCTTGTGGGATTAGTTGAGGTACGTACAAATTGGACCGGACATTCACGGTTTAAACAAAAAAAAAAAAAAAAACTAAGGGAAGGTGGATTGGAAGAAGGTAGGATATATATAACAATATAAGAAATCTCACTAGTGTTACACTCACGTACCCGTTTGAGCGTTACACGTTTTTATCAGGAGCTCTATACAAGTATATTATAAATTGTATAAGAGAAACTACAGGCAAATCCTTGGATAAGCTACTGAGCTTGTGTAGTGGGAAGTCCTTTCAGAAGTAGGAAGCTATACTCTGTCCTCCAAGGTCATTCCAGCCCACACGATCTGTTGCAGTTGAGTTCTCTCTTTTTCCACCATGTTCTGCTGTTGCCACACCAGTTATCAAAGAAACACCCCTCCCCAATAAAGCTTTTCCCGCGGCCTGCCTCTCTCTGTGTGTATGTACATTCGTGGAAACCGGATGTCACCACTGCATACGTGATATGATAATCGTACAGCGAGGAGAACACCAGAGAACAGATCCAAAGCATAAGCTTCTCACTACCTCCATTCATTAATGCTTTTATTCGAAGATAGATAATTAATACATGGAATGTCTCTCACTGGCCGAAAGAGAAGAAGGCTATATACTAATCGTCAGGTAGCAGCAGTGGTGAATGGGTATCATTATATAAATAGTGACAGATAAATTTAGAGCATCTTTTCTAAATCCTACCATCAAGATGAACCAAGCCTATAAGGTTTTCATTTGCATTCATAATAAGAAACTATTTCTCTTATATCTTTATTACAATTGCACAAATAATAAGCCAGAGAAGAAAAAAAATTGAAAACCTGCTTGCTGGAAGAGTATATGTAATCTTCTAAACACAAGATGGTATTGTTTTGTGAATAAAAATCAAGGGCGTGAAATCTTTTTGACTTCTGTCTTTATTGTTACATAGATTTATCCCCCCTCGATTTAAAGGGGATTTACTTCAGTTCAGGGAAATGAAGTGTAACCACACACATCTGCTGCGGTATGTCTCAATAATAAATGTTGATACCAGGGCATCAATTGGGTGAGTGCAGATTTTTCTCTTAGATTGACTTATAGCAAAACAGAACTATGGGTCCCTTCATTAGAGATTACAAACTATCATAGAGAACCCAGTTTCGAGAAATGCAGATGGAAAAGAGAGAAGCCGTTCCATTTTCATGATAGGTCCATGCATGTCACATCCATATTGGTAAATCAAACAAAACGAGCAAAGCCCATAGGATATGGGATAGGTTCAAAAAAAACCAACCAGCAGAAAAAAAGTGCTGGGCAATAAATGTATTTTATGTTATTGACAAATGTGAGTATGTAAATTATCTTATCAAATCATAGTGAGAAAGATCACCATCAAGAAGCAAGGAGAGAAAATAGAGAAATAAAAACAATTAAAGGCATAACAGAGTACCTAGTTAGTTGAGCCCAAAGAATACTGGTACAACAAGAGCTTAATGCAAGAGAGACTAGATATTGAATTCAGGTACTTCACGCTCAATGTCACTTCTGTATTGAAGTATAAAGAAGTAATAAAGTTAGAGGACCTGAATTAAAAACAATTGAATATTTACCAACCTTTTTTTATGGTGATAAGAGTTAAAAATTCATTTTATTTGATATTGCCTTCCAAAAGCACCTCTAATAAACATAGACACCACCACGGTGTTTATCAAGAGTCATGACTACTGATCCACCAGAAATACTTTTAACAGAAGATGGGGTAAAATTTGCTTGCTAACCCATCCATGCACAGCACCACAGATACAGGCAGTAGACCATAAATCCGTATGAGCTCGTTAGCCATGTTCTCGCATCTGCATTTGAAAAAGACAGAAAGGGAACAGAAGATAAACATTTTGAGAGTTGCAACAAGTAAAATAGACATAACATTTATCTCAAAGAACAGTTACTGCATATTGGAATCAAGTAGTCTATATGGTAAACTACACATTTTGTTTATTATATACCTGATAGCTATAGTTATTATAACATGTTACTAATTAAATTAATCTATCATATATTACATATGATAACCACTAAAAGAAAAGAAATAGGGTTCATTGAAAACCGTAACAAACCGGGGCTGAAATGTAGTACGTCCACTCCGGTAGGGTTTCTGCAAAGTCATAGATACTGAGGAGAAAATCCAAAGAATAAAGCAGGCATTCAAGAAAGTGACTGGAAGCACTAAAATTAACTTTGTTTTATCTGAGAAGTCACAGGTACTTAAATGTTCAACTAGCCCAGTTTACAACAAATATATCAAAACCAAGAAGAACTTGAGGTTATAACATCATGTTGGTCTCACCACTATAGCTCATTGAACAATCCTCAAAGGAGAAGGCGAACATTTTTAATAGAAGCAGGGTTACGTCTACACGTGACACCCACTGGTCTGCTTCCAGTATAATTAAAATTGTATTCAAAATACTTATATATTTCATCCTATAATACGCAGAGATATGGTAGTGCAACTGTATACATTCTTTCCAAAACTTGACAACGTTAGGAAACCAGACTGAGCTTTTCCAGATACAATGACATGAAGCCAAAGAAAGTCATTAAAGGAGCCCGGTAAAAAGTATCATCCTTCTGGGTTCCTCCATAATTTTCCTTAATACTGTGCCCTTTAGTTGTGGATCACAATACATAAAAATAAAGCAGCTCCATGTTATTATATCAACAGATAGAGATGCATATCATTTTTCCTTTTCCTTAAAGAAGGTTTTAATGCTTTTGCCACCTTAGCTATCAGGGTTGTTTGATAACAACTTCCAACCTTGCAGGTGATACTCTTGAAAGAACAAAGTTGTGTGCACATATGGCATCACCTTAATCCAAGGAAAGGTCCCAATCTTTCTTGCTAACCTTATCTCAAGCCATTATGGCTTCACCTGTCCAGTGCCTCAAGGGGCATTACATTCAGAGATTGGGTTGACTGTCCTCACAGCGACAGAATCAAACCCGAACTCCATCACAATTTGTTCAAGCAAAGTAAGGTTCAGCATAAATATGGATATATGAAAGTAGGAAAGTCAGAAGCGGTTTGATCTCCCGAGGTGAAGCAAATAGCCATCTTTAATGTCAATCAATCCAACAATCATCAAGTCGGCTGAGGAAAGCAAAAAAAAAAAAAAAAAAAAATTTTTTTTTTTTTTTTTTTTTTTTTTTTTTTTTTTTTTTTTTTTTTTTTTTTTTTTTTTTTTTTTTTTTTTTTTTTTTTTTTTTTTTTTTTTTTTTTTTTTTTTTTTTTTTTTTTTTTTTTTTTTAAAAAGGAAAATAATAATTGAATCACTAAAGTCTGGCTTGGGCCATGGTAGATACATGCATATGAGCTCAGCATAAAAGTCAAGTGGCTAAATCATTTACTATGGAATTGTGTGACAGAAACATATAGACTGAAATCAGAAATAGCATATATATAGAAAGTTAAATGAGTTGGAGTTGTTGTTTCTCCTCCCTTTATTAGTGAGCACTATAGAACAAGTTGGATTCGAAGAATATGAAGCAGGAACTGATAAGGGAGAAATTCCACTATGCATCATCTGTCCCCATCTATAACTTTGTTTTTGATAGGCATGGAGGAGTATGTACATTAATAAATATATAGAGTGCCAACCTAAAGCAGTGAACACAATATACCAGAAGTATACAAGTGAGAAAAAGTCTAACATGAACAAATAGGAACAAAAGAAAGGAAGGTTTCCAATAAAGGAACTAACTTATAAAAAAAAAGAAAGAAATAGCTCAACTATCTATAAAATCTAACAATGAACTAAGACATATACATTTATAGGGAATCTATGTTGTTCTTGATTTCGCTTCCAAATAACCATAAATGGAAAAGAGGGGCTATAAAACCCTTTCTCTCTTTTCCTATTCACAAGCACTTATCATCTCCCAACAAATCCTTTAAAGAAAAAAGGGGGAACCCACGAAATGCCAAAGGAGAATAGAAAGTGTCATAACTCTCTAGCTATAACATTTATAACATTTTAATGCTGATAAAATGAACACAACACAGAGCAAGAACTCAAATATGAGTGAATTCCATTCATGGTTCAAAGTTGCAGTATCAGTTATTGACTTGGAGGGTTCTGAGGCACATCAATCTCAATGTTTCAGCTCAATATCGGATGATATGCAAAAAAGTTATATTAAAAATTGAAAAAAGAAATAAGTCAAGAACATTATTTTTTTTAAAATAGATATAATTAACAAACTTAAAAATGATATTGTATAATATAATAATAAATGTAAATGATTGATATTTATCAACAAATAAATTAATAGCTTAAAAATAAATGTAAACACCCTATAACATGACTATTATATAAAATAATGCATTAACCAAATTTAAGGAGTTCATACCATAGCTTAACAAATAAAATAATAATCTTAAAATTCCTATTTATAACACAAGCATTTGAAGTGAATACTAATTTTTACATAAAATAACATATTTATCCTCTTTTATCTTCAAATTCCCAATCCCACACCATAGAGAGCACCCTACTCGGTGGATGTGGAGTGCCTACTCTGTAAAAAATGCCCACATCGTCTTTGCAGTGCATGCCCATACCATGTGGCATGTCACTAACACTACAGTTGAACAGCAGAGGCAGAGAACTCCTTTTCTTTGCACAACACACCACCTTTGCAATGCATGCCATACCATGCGGCACGCCCACACCACCTTTGTGATTAATACATCTTGCTGTTTACTCATAAAATGAATATATAAAATAAAAGAAAAGGTAGACAGTAAGAGCCTTTCAAATTGTAAACGCCACACGCCCTTGCAAGAGCGCCCATACAATACTTCATTTCCCCTGCTACACCAATACTTCATCATTACATTATCATCGCAATGACATTACCAAAATATGTCTTTCTTATCATGCACAGTAATGACCAAACCTCTCTCTTCTCTTTTTAAGCCAACAAAGATTTCTCAATTTTGCTACTTGTTGGGAAGATGGATTTGAAAGGAGGCAGTGCCACTTATGGGTAAATTGATATTGAACTGCTAACTCGAATGGCACAGTTAACTAGGTATACCCAATAGCATGAGTTTGTGACTGATGGTATTAGCCTATTAGGCTGGAATAGGTTTTTAAAGGCTCAAAGTGGATACAACCCTGGCAATACTTTTGGCCTTGATATTACCAATCCATGTATGCATAAATAAAACTATGCAGCTTGAACAGTTCTTTGAATGTAACTATGTCAACCAGATTGAAGAAAACAAACTGATGAAGAAAAACAGAACATAACTGAAAATTATATTATAATGATTCTTACAACAAATGTAATACACTTATATACAAATATTTTGTATCACGAAAAGGAAGTTCCTAACTAGTTCCCAAATTTGGGATCTGACATTCACTCCCATAGCTAATATAAAATCAGATTATTGACCTTGATTGAATGAATCTAATTTACTACTTCACACTCCCTCATGCTAGTGAATAGAGATCTTCATTCTTAGATTGCTAATAATATTTTAATGGAACACGCACACACACCTCTTTGCACAAGCATATCACAACGATGCTCAGAGGAACATATGGAGTAAATAAATTGTAACTATCTCAACTTTTCTTAATGAAGTGTCCGCCTATCTCTCTACGTGTTTTGTATTTGGTCATGTTGCATTCGATTATGAGCAATGCTGATTGTTGATTTATTATCACAACAGAGCTTACAAGCTTACTCCATTGAACCTTTAAATTCGGCACGATCTTAACTCACAAATAATTCACATACTTGTTGCCATGTTTCAACTGCCACTTGACTCATAATACATTTTATTACTCCTCCAGATACTAGATTGCCCTTGCAAGGTACAATAGTCCAGAAGTTGAAAATGCCTGGTCCACGAGACCTTCAGAAAATTGGTGACGTTGTATACAAAGCAATATCCGATGTTTTCTGAATAAGATTCCTTCGGATGTGTTTGGCAATGGAGGATTTAGTGTGGTCATTTATAGATGAATTTCTCTCAGATCATGCATGAATTGATCGATTACATTCAATAAAGATAAACTGGCCTAGTAAGGTGTAAAGATAATGAGTCTCCAACAAGCCATTGATACATTTTTCTATCCACTTTCTTTCTCCACACTCAATCTCAGGATTTTGTTAATGAGTTGCAACCGGTTTAGTAGCCATCATACTTGTTTCATGAGAAGATCAATACTATTTATGTTGAAAATGGTAATGCTCTACACCGAGTCACCTCAATTCCAAGGAAATACTTCTACCCTAAATCTTTATTTAAACTCCCTGGCTAGGCATTACTTGGGGTATTTCTCTTCATCTTTCTCACACAATAACCACAAACACAATTAATGTTGTGATTACCTCGAACCTCGAATAAATGCAAGTGAAAAGCGCATGATCTTGCAGCAGTGCATTTGTTTTAACCATTAGCTATCATAACCTTGGCGCACTCTTCCAAAACACAACCATGCGGGATCACACCCATAGTGCTTTTACCGACAAACCAGTTTCATATCACTCCCCATCAAACAACCCCAGTGTGGGAATACTCATAAATCTCATTTTCTAACTCACCAAGAAGGAAAGTATTTACATCATATCGCTGTGCAAAATTCCCAATCAAAATTAATACCGCGATGTAAAATTTTACTTCAAAGCCTATCTTTGCCAATTGAGCAAATTTTTCGATAATCCACTCCATACGCTTTTGAGTACATACCCTTTGGTGAACCAGCCTTGCCTTATCACTCTAGAGCCATAACAATCATCTTAATTTCCATCGCAAACACCCACTTTGGCACTAGCTTTCGTGGGCCACTAGGTAATCAACCAAGTCCCAAGTTTGCTCCTCTTGTAATGCATCCATAGTAAAGTTCTCACATCTCTTTAATAATGCTTTAGACAGAGTTAAGAATAATAATATGTTATTGAAAGGAAGCTTTATGATTCAAGGAAACTCCCTCTATAGAAGACACAAAGAGACAATGATTATAGTGCTTTTGCATTCTAGTTCTTTTTCAAAAGTTATAGGATCATGGTCAAGATTAGAGCTGCTATGTTCGGTAGTGATTGTTCTACTTGAGCCGTTACTCTGGGTTCCTCTCCTTGCATACACTGAATAACGAAACCGATCAAAGATAATTGCCTTCATTTCCTCTATTGGGACTTTTGGATTCAGAGATTGAATAGAAAGAGGCATTGTAACACGGCGTGTTTTTTTTTTTTTTTTTGAATGACCTTAATGAGGGGATTATTTAGCTGTAGGCTAACTCCTTACCAAGTATAATAACTCAAGATAATGAGTGAGAAGTATGTCTATTTTCAACAAAGTAATGTAAATTGAAATATATGAGCTTCCTGGATGGTTTACAACATTATATCCCTTTATGATGAGCACCCCACAAAGACACACTTGAGCTTCAGGATTCGCCCCTCGACAGATTAATATGGACAAAGATGCTCAAACCCAGAAAAAAAGAGCAAAGTTGAAGGAGGACCGGGTCTGGATAGAATTTTAGAAAACAATACTTAGTGGAACTCCAAAATTTCCTCTGAAGTATGATATATAAGGAGGCCAACCTTTCCTCAATAGGATTTGGTACATTTTGTTGAAACAACAAGGCCTAAGTACATCAAGAAGAAGATGATTGTTTTTTTCCACACTATTTGGTTTTTCCGGGAATGTGATAAGAGATTATCACTCTTCCTTTTTGAACCACTCCAGACACAATTTGATTAAATAATCACGGCAGGTCAACTGAAAGGATTTTCTACTTCCTTGTACCAACCGTTTGAACCAATACAAAAAGAAGGAAAATATGACTGGGCATTATTTTTGAGCAATGATCCAAGAAACTCTAGTAAAATCATCAATAATGTCAAAAACCACCTATTCCCCAGGTAGCCAATGGTGATGGTCCCCAAGCCAAATGTGTCACCTGTGAATTGTGAAAGAAAGGAGAAAAAGATCTTATTACTAATAGAAGGACACTTGTGCATGAGCTGCTGCTACCACAAATGTCAAATGAAGATTGAATAATGTCTGAACAAGGTAGGGAACACCATTATTTAATGTGAAAGACATGACTCAGACGCCTATGACGAATCAATGACTCCTAAGTGAAGAGCAAAAAGGATAGAATTAGACTACAAGACGATCGACTAGGGAACTCTGGGCAGAGTCCATTATGCCCTTGGAGTGTCTAATCTTCCTCCTAACCCCGGTCTGGAATTACAAAAGCAGATACCAACATAACATGACAAGTTAGACTCGTATGCAGATTATTGAAACAAGACATTGCGGATAGGTGTGGTAGACATGAAGAACATTGTGACTGATTAGTAAAACCACATTTCCTTACCAACACTGGTCAGTAGTTCCATTAGCAAAATACCTTTTCCATTGTTGACAAGGTGAATGTTTTAAAATGATTGGAGCCACATATATCACTAGACTGGGAGTAGGATCCAAGTATTCCTGGGAACTCACACGTGAAGTATTTAATCCAAGAGAACAGAAATCATCCAAAGAGTTAATGAACACATACCCGAGTTGATGCTTGAGAGAACCGAATGAAGGCTGATCATTTTCAGAAGTGTGTTAAGGAACAACGCCTGTTCTTTCTTCTGGGTCACACTCAAGAAATGGGAGCTCAACATGCACTGATGTTGATGAAACAAGAAGGATAAAGGAGATCAAGAAATAATGGGAGGGAGGCCAGAAAAAAAAAAATCAGCATTGAAGGCCGGGAGAATTACACCATCACTAAGGTTGGAACAATGTCGATTTGGCAACAAAGCAAAACCACAGAAGCTGAAGAATGCTGAAAATTTTGTTACAACAATGAAGTACTGCCTAGAAAATCTCCACAACCTCAGGGGCTCAAAACCATGAAGAAAACATAACTGAATTGAAGAAAACAGAGCTGATAGAAATTATATTAATTTCTGAACAGATTCTTACAACCTGTTCACACTACAGTGTCATATTTTACACTGAAAAGGAAGTTCTGTGGTAAATTTGTTCTCACCCTTGGGACTCGATTATTCATCCATAGCTAATTATAAAAAATCAAGATTATTGACCCACTGAATGAATCTGATTTACATACTTGCCAAACCAAGCCTGTGCCGTTGAAGCACGAACTCGGCACAGCTCGGGGTAGAGGTTACTGTGCTTCTGAGTCCCTTGGGGCACTGGGCATGAGTCCGACCACGCCTGTGCTCGTGGCCGAGGTGAGCCTCATACAAGCGTATAACAACAATGCAACCAAAGATGAAACATTATTATTAAATTTCTTATTAGCAACCGAGACAACATTCCTTGACAATTCCAAAAATACCTCACATTTAAGCATATTAAGATAGTCAACATCTGAACTTGGAATCTCCTAATATTCCTGCCTCTAACCCTTGCCACTGAGCAATGCCTCGGAATGTTCTGCTTATCTCCAAATTTGCTTCCATTCACAGAGCCGATGATAACAACAACATTAAAATCGGCAAACCGAAATTGTGTCAAAAGGCACACCAAAATTTCCAAGTGTTGTCTTACCCACCTGATCCTGTGCATTTGAGCCCCGGGATAGGACTAATCCTCCATGCAACCTTTAGATTGCGCACACATGTACGTACTGGGCCGCCAGAAATTTCAGCACAAAGGAGATGGGAATCTTCAAATTTTCCTAGATCCATTACGGAAACAGGAGAGAAGAGATTTTGTTTGTCCAGCACCTGGATTTTTTTTCAGGTGCCGTTGTTATTAAACTTCATTTGGCCTGCATAAACAACAATGCCATGCAGCGATCAACAAATTCAAGCTAGAAAGAGGCAAAGTGTTAACTGCTTGACAGTTCAGGACTACACATAACAATCCATCCGTTCTCAAAAATATCAAGATTCCATCTCAATTTCTCAGCCACAGAAAACAGAGGTTTCAGTATTCACCAAATAATAGCGTCATCCACCACTCAGTCCAACTCACTAAATTGAATCCAGCAATTCAAACAAATAAACAAGAAAATGAAGAACAAAAACGATCGAGACGAAAAATTACCTAATGAAGCTCTTGCCCTTGTTGGTTTTGTCGGGATTCTCGATTATAGTTAAAGACCTTCACTGCCTCCATGAAGCAGTTAGCTATTAGACCGAGGTGGCAAAGCTGCGTTTGTAATTAAGAATTGAAGCACTGCATATATGATGGAGTTGGATCGCACAAAACCAAATAAAAACCTGGTAGCAAATCATTTTCCGGCAGATCTTGTTCTTCAAGCTGTGTGTGACTTCTTCTCAGAGGAAAAAGACAAAGGAAAACATATAACGCTGCCTCAGCATCGTAGAACCATGCAGATGACACCTCACCTAATATATTACCAACCCAAAACGGCGTCGTTCGACTTGAATGTGCCTTGTCACGACAAGATTGGCAAGGTTGTTCTAATATATATATATATATTTTTATAGCTAAACATTTGAGTGGATTCGGGATCTTTTCCTTTCTCATACTGTCTTTTTAAAATATTAAATGTTTTACTATATGAGCTATATGATGAGCACCACTTGACTTTATTGATATTTCAAATATATTTAAGAAATTAAAATAACAGTCTTTTTTTTATAAAAAAAAAAAATAAAAAAAGCGGATTTTTGGGCTGGGAATTAATTGTAACATGTTCAACTACACTGGAGAACAATCATATATACCACTTTGAAAAGGTACAATTATATATACTTTGGAATAATTGAAATTCCTTTATTACATAGGATATAAAGAAAAGCGAATCCATAAAGCGGATTTAAATTTCGGCAGCAACAATTATTTTTTATGTTCAATTTTTTGTTTATATGATGCCTTTCAGTGAAAATATTAAAAACAAACGAATGCCTCTCTCAGCACAGACTTGGAAAATATGGTTAGAGGGTATCAATGCTTTAGGGGATACGCGAATGGCGTGATTACCTTCCATTCAGCGGTCAAACATTTTTAAATCATTTGTAAAAAATTTCCCATCTTAAAGACACCCCCACATTATGGTCCAATTCTGATGAAGCAGTTTCATGATTAAAATATTAGCACGGATATATCATAAGATTTGCAGAGATATTTTAAGCAAAAATATTTAAAAGAGAAAATTATATAAACAATGCAAATAAGTAAAATACATATATGAGTTATTTATTACTAAATTAAATATGTAATTTACTATTCTATTTAATTATTTTAATTCATATTTTTATAATTATTGATTCGAATATTATTTATATAAATAATGAGAAATGATTCATATGGTTAAGAATAAAAATCAAATGACGAATAATTATTTAATTTTAAATGATTATATATTTTATATATTTGAGATATTATATTATTAAATAATATTATTTTATTTTTCACTTATTACTACGAATATGATGTAGATAAAGAAAAATTGAAATATTGGATAATATTAAATGAGATATATCAACAACATAAGATAATATCAATTAAGAAATTTAAAAAACATTTGAAATTTCTAACTAAATTTATATTTATTTATTAAATATTTTATTTTTTTACTTCAATTATTTTTGTTAAAACATAATTAATCACATTTAAAATAATAAATAAATTATTTATGATGAACATTTTATGTAATTATCACTTTCTGAAATTCTGATAGTTGTAAAGAGAATATTTTGATTATTATTAATTTATAACAAAATTATCTATCATTTTATATTATCAAATCACTTTTATTTAAAAATATTATAATCTACACTTTTAAATTTATTTTGAAAATGTGAAAGAATAATATGGAAAAAGTAAAATTTCTATGATAATGTTTTATTTTTGAAAGAATGGAAGTGATAATATTGAAAAACAAAATATGAAATGGAAGAATATAACTAATACTTGCACTATGTACAAAGAGCTATCTTGGTGGAGCAAATGAGCCAACTCAAAGCTTTCTTTTGGTTACCTATAAAGTTGAAATATACGGGAGCAGCTCTCGATATATAGGAGAACACGATGTAATTCTGATCAAAATAACTCCTAATAATCGGGAATATCTTGTCGAAATTAATGACACCCGAAATATCGACTGATATTTCATTCATTCACATTTATAATAAGAAAGCAATAGTTACAATGACGGAGTCAGGATTTGAGTTCAGTAAGATCAAGACTAAGTAATATAAGTTTTACAAATTTAACCTACTAACTCAATAGCTAATATTTAAAATTCTCAGTAAAGGGGTACAATATTTGAGCTTGAATTTTAAAATACAATGGAAAATTACTAAAATTTGGCAATGCTTACTCCGCCCAGTTATTAGGGCTTTCTCAATATTTGTTAATAACCGAGGATTTGACTGCTATCAACTTTGGCTCTATAAAGACACAAGACGCTATAAAATTCTACCAAACACCCACTATTATAAATAAATAAATAAAAATTTTCATAGCTGTATAAAATAATAAAAAGGTAAACTGGCAAAAAATTGAAACCTGTCGTTGGAAGAGTATATAATTTAAAGGATGTACCAGACCCTGTCTGTTGCTACATATATAGATTTGTCCTCTGAAACCTTTATAGGGACTGATGCACCTGTTTTCTTTCTTTTTTTTCTTTTCTATTGAATTTCTTTAAAAGTAATAAATTCCTGGAAGTTCATGAAATTGTAGATATAAATAGAGGAGTCACTTGGAGAATTGGAGATAAAGAGAAAAGTTGTTCATTTTATATGTCCATGCATAATGTCCACCTGGTGGTAAAAAACTAATAGTATGAGCAGTTTTCAGATATGGAATAGGTTGCCAAAAACTAACTAGTTATGAAGTTCCAAATAAATTTCTTTGCTACAGGCTCACTGTGTGTAAGATAAATTATCATGTTAAGGTGTTAAGGTCTCACCTAATTTTTTTTAAATCTATGGGGGAAAAGCACCATCCAAGAGTGAGAGTGGAAATAGAAATTAAAAACAATTAGCAATCACAAATATTGTAAGTGTATTGTTAACTTCATAGAGCTCAAGTTTACCATGTTTTTGTATCTCGCATTTGAATGGCAGAAAGGGAAAATGAAGAAAAAAAACATTTTGAAGGTTATAACGTAAATAGAAGTATAAACTACATTAAGGTTATGTCTGGTTAAGCATCTCCTACGCGCCACGTCGGGTTGATCGGCCCGTAGAGAAGAGGCCTGTGACCAGCATGGGTTGGACTAATGAATTTGTTGACCGATTAATAGGCTGTAGTCTTCGTGGTTCGTTCTAAACGTAAAACAAAAATGTCATAAATCCATACAAACAAACAACGAGTTGCATCGGTGCCCAATCAAAAAACGCTGTAGTGAAAGGTCCTTAAGATCAATTTGACTCTTAATTATGCGGCACGAAAAGGCGACAATCGCCTCCCAAGATAGAATGACCTCGCTCCGTTTGATAATGAAGTTGGAGGACTCGACGTGACCCAAATGTTTAGAACGCTTCATTAAAATGACAATAACGATGAAGGGAAGTGAGAATATTTTTTGTTTTATATGCAAATGGAAAATGAGTATAATATCATGCCGAATCACGAATGCATGTTTGTTCAAAAAATATGATCCAAAAGAATTCTTTGGGGCCTAAACTCATCCGGAGAGGAGTCAACTATTTAAATCCATCTCCTCTCATTGCTTTTATTCGACATGACACATTTTCATTCACTTATTGCTCATGGATTCCAAAGTCCCAACACAGGCTTGGCCAAGTCGAACCTCACTTATTTTTTAGTCCCACATGCTGGTGTATGTATGATCGGGAGAAAGAGTTTTAAACAAAAATATTATTATTTAGGTAGGAGAAAAGGATCAAACCATTTTCCTACAGCGCTCAGCTGTGACAACCTCTCAAATAAACTATGCAACCTTTTTGATACTAGTAAGTGTACACACGTGAAGCTTTGGCTAGTTTCCACTACTATCTCCGTCAATTTTTACAATTAAAGACAAACTCACAATAATAGTGCGCCAAATATATTTATCATATTGAAAATATTTGACACTTAATATTAATAGTATTAATACTATAATATTAAAATATCACTTACTATATTTTTTAAATCGTCTTACTGTTATTTTTTTTTTCTGTCTGATTTGGTACAATCACTATTAGTAAAAGTAGATTGACTTCCATCCCCAAACCTATATGTATAAGAAAGAGAGGCATTTGATGTTTTGTAATACGGTACTTTCTCATCTATTAAATACTTTAACATACTCCTATGACATTACAATAGAGGTATAATAGCGCAAACTTGTATTTTTCTGAAATTTAAGTGCTAAAAGTGAAAAATAATAAACTCCAAAATTACTAAGAGTCAGGGTATGTAATAATAATTACAAAATAAGGACTAAATTAGATATTATGTGCAAGAAGATTATATGTTACGAAATAATGATAAGTGATTTGCAACATGAACTTTAAGGGCTAACAGCAAAAGGAAAAACTTTAAGCCAAATGAGATTTTACAAAACAAGTGATCCCAAGTATCAAATAGAGATAAGACCATTTTGCCTCATAGAATAAGGAGTTCTCACTTTGGCTTATGAGCGTGCTTAGGCATGGTTGGAAGAAGAGGTAAGGAGAAGAAAGGAAGAAGGAAGAAGTTAAGAAGAGAAAAATGAAGAGAAAAGCCAAAAAGGAAACTTTTAGCTTTAAGGTTAGGAAACCTAACTTCCTCCATCTATGGATAGTTTTGATTTAGGTTTAAAGTTTGGTTAAGGTTTGAGATTTCTTCTTCTATTTTGTGTTTGTTTGTGTTGTGTTGTGTTTTGATCCTTCAATGGAGAGTTTTAAGTGTGAAAACAGTTAGGTTAGTACATATTTAGAGGTGAAACCGTTTTTTAGACTTACTCATTGTTTGGCCATAACTTGCCATTAAACTTCCAAATTGAGTGATTCTAATTCTCTGTGCAAGAATCCGTACTTTATAGAATAAATCCCAAGAAGGAAGTGTGATCAAATTCATTCTATGGTGCTCAAACACTTTAGAACCGCATCATGAACTAAAAGGCTGGGTTTATCCTCCATTTTGGTACAAATGTTTAGGTAAGTTATTTACTCATCTAAATTGAGTGTTTCACTTTGTAATTTAGACTTATGAGAACAACTTTGAAGAGTAATGTGGAAAATTGTGTTGGAGTGTCTCATAAGGACCATTAAAATGGATGATAGACTATGTGGCTGGTCAAAATTTCGTAACCTGCTTTTCTTGTAATCGCACAACCCTGCCCCCGACCCAAATTTGATGATTCTAGCTGGGGAAGAACCTTAAGAGGTGACCTACAAAATCTAGAAGAAAATGAGAATAAATTCTAAACCTGGGTTCGTTTTTTGAGACTCAATTGAAGATACTGCCGATTTCTTACATGGGTAGGTTCATTTCAAGTACAAGTTAAGTTATAATGATCCAAATGAGATGATTATAATTTCTACTGAAATCCACTCATAGAATACAAGAAACTTCTTATGAACAGTTTGCAAAATGTCTTTTCTTGTTTGTTCAAAAAAATATGTACAAATTGTTCTAGGAAAAACATTTATAATTTGACATTTTCATAAAATGCACAGCAATAAGGCATGATAGTTATGATTTGAACATGTTGATGGCGAAAAAAAGAAATTACAGTAATAAGAATTGACTTGAAAATATGAATGAGATTAGACCAGAAAATACTCGAATCACATAATTGTATGCCCAAACCGCATAATGTATAACACACTGTTACGACACTTTCGATTAGTGTTTCAAGACTCCTGATTAGTGCCGCAACACTCCTTTAGTGCTTTGACTCCTGATTACAAGCATGCACACTCTCGCTCAATGCTTGACACTCAGCTCACATCACTTACGAAAATTCATCAGGCATCGTTAAAAAATCTATTATTCATTTTAACGTCTATGTACAAAAACACTATATGAAAGTACATGAATAAAGACTAGTATAGTACTAAGAAAATAAGAATTATGATACATCAACATATCCAGACAACGTGATCGAAAACCCTGTACCTTCTCACCCAAACTCGTGTTAATATAAATTTAATATTTAACATGACTATAAAGGATAAGATGTGTGTGTGTGTGTATATATATATATACACACACATGTAATTACCGATATAAAAATGGTTAAATACTACCTAAAATAATAGCTGGATGCTTGTTTACTGTATTTGATAATAGTTATATAGATTTTGTTTTTATGATTTCTCACATTAAGCTTATGTTTAGCATGGTGTTTAATTCATGTGGTGTCATTATTGTCGGACATCCGCTACTGTCAAGGCCCACATAGCCTAGGAGCCCCCTCAGGACCCTAATTTTTTGTAATAGAAGTGATTGTGTAATATTTTTTGTTATAGTGAAACTATAATGATGTACAAGCATTTTTTTTTTTAGACTCAAGCACATGGCTTTTCAAGACTTTAAATACAACTATGGTGTGTGTTTTACTTGGTTATATATTTTGTAGTCTGACTTTATAATCGTCAAACTTTTAAAGCATGATTATTACTTTACTTTTTGTTGAGTTGTTTCAATATTTGCCAAATAAGTATGTCTCGCCAGGTGGCAGCCCTCACCCATCATAGTGCTATGGGGTAAGGGCGCAGACCACATCGGTACGAGCCTAGGTTTACGTCGATCAGGCAAGGTTAGAAGTGTATGTGCAGGTAATAGTCGCCTACCATGTCTCCACCAACACAGGATTGACCCCAGAACCCCGCTCAAGAGGTCACAAAGTGTTAACTAAGAGAAACCAGGTTCACTCTCTGATCTCGGGACCGTGCATCAACAAGTGAGCTTCGAGCCAATAGCCGCAAAGATTTCCTCACGATATGGCTCGGGTTTTAAAGCTGCATCAAAAGAGTTCGACAGATGGGCAAGACATGGAGCGTAGGAGTCGCATGGAACATTTAATATGAAAGGTCGATTACCGCTAGAGAAGCTAAGAGGGTTTGAGAAGTAAATGTCCCCGAGCGTAGGGTCTCATGTGCGGTCTCACTTGCACGTACCAGATCAAAAAAAAAAAAAAAAAAAAAAAAGTGTGTGTTTGACTTATAAGGCCCAGACCGCGCGACCATGCTCGGGATTTCTTCACCACTCGTAAAATATGTTACGGATTCGTGTAAGGAAGCTAAATGGAAGCCACGACTTCCAAACTGAGGGTCCTGCTGACTAGTCAACCTACCAAATTTCTACCTTTAGTCATTTATCGTCGGTCCGCCACCGTACTAATTACTCACATGGACACGAGTTATTCTCAAATAACTACTTCCCATACCTTTCACAGTACTCAATTAATTCATATTTAATTCTTCAAAATATGAGAATAATGACCAATGTCTCACGTAGTTTGATCATGACTTTTACCATAATACACACCGATTATAATAAAGTGTGTGTACGTTCAAAAAAGAATTTAATTACATTTATTATACAAAATACTGCAGAACTAGTTTGTCCCAGCACTTTTTACAAAAGCATTACGCCACATGTCGCTTCTTCACAATCAATTGCCCGAAGGCCACACCGGTGCGACTTCCTGGCTGGAGTGCTGGTTGTCCCACAAGGTGTTTCACCCGCAGTGCATCGTACCTCCAAGGGCTACTTCCCACCTGGGGTGTCTACATTACATAAGTATAAAATGCCCACTCACGATTTCACAATCACATTTCAACAAGAACACACTATATGGAACTTCATACGCTATTGCTTTGAATGAGATGCTACTCACCATGCACCATGCGCCTAAGTCCTCACCGACCTCTTCACACAAAAAGCTCAATCTGGTGATAACCATTCGATGACATCTAATGATCACCAAACAAATACTTGTTTTTAAACTGTGTTTTATTATTACACCAACGACACGCGCAAGGGTTCAAAATTCATTTTATATTCAAACGCGCCAGGTGAGAGTAGGAGCTTGGTGCGCACTAGAAATTCAAACCTAGACACTTTAACGAACACTTTACTGCATTTCATCGCACTATGCCCGCCCCCCTCATAATTGGCGGGTCTTTCATCCGAGGGGATCTCAACCCAGCGATACCATCACATATTTTATGTAAATTACTAACTAATCGTGCGACTGGTCGGATTGTCCCATTTAACCGAGCCCACCCAATGAAATACCGGGGGTATGTCGATGGCCACCGGCCGTACACCTACGACGCACGCCTGCATATGTGCAATGCAATTTCATATTGCAAAGATATCATGTTATGGCTTAAGGACGAATTATAAGGAGACAGAGCGATACCATATTTATTTACTCCATCGCTTGATAATTATATCAACTAGTTACAGCACTTAAGGTATCAATCCATGTTAATATCTAAACACGAACAACATACCACATTACTACCAAGATGTGAGCACAAACTTCACCGTCAGGTTATCGTTGTAAAAAAAAGCGCCACAACACGCTGTTTTCACAACTCACAACCCACTTCAGAATCATCGTTTAGAAATTGTCCACCAACAAAGTTAATAATAATACGTGTCGCGAGCTCGGGAAACAAATTTCTTCTAAATCGCCCGGTCATCACTTTTGAAAGAGTATGAAAAACGCCTAACATGTGGAAAGCAAATCAAATTCATTCACTGCATGATTAGATTTAGATCAAAGATATTCAGCAGTCCAAGAACCATTGGGGAACGGAGTTCGAAAATTATGGTCGCCCAGCTGACAACATTTCTACCGGTGCTAAGAAATTTTTCCAACAATCCTTGTTTAATCGAAAAAGACTGAAACAATCATAACATACTTATCAAGTATCACAGATAATTATCTCTACTGCATGCAATCCACAATCCGCTGAATACAAAATATACTCTAACACGAAGTCATGGCACGAGACATGTGGCAAAAACATGCCCTGATAACCACCACTGCACGCTTACACAATAGATCCATCTAGGAAGGCCAAAATCGTATTTCAATCGTGGCGATCTAGATTTTTCCCAAGAAGGTCAGGCATGAGTTCACAACAGCTCACTTGAGGTCTTCAACCCGTCCCTCACATGGTTCCAACTAGCGCCATGGCACAAAAAAAAAAAAAAAAAAACAACATACAATCACTTCACACACAAACTGCACCAAATTTGTAATCACAAACTCAGCACCTTGCCTACTTAACCATGAAGGATTTACCATCAAACACCTTGTTCAGGTCACAGCACCCAAAATGCAGACACATCCAGCTCCAAACAAGAGTTCTGCACTCTGCTGCATTCTCATGAAACTGTCTTGATTCATCAACAACACTGAATCACCTTTGATAACCACCTAATCGCAGTCAATCTAATGCCATCGATGGCTCTTAAGAATAACTAAAGAAGAGAAAACCCCCACCTTCGGAAGTTCATGAATCACTTCACTCGTCCGTCGAACGTCTAAAAATGGAGTGGTGGAGCGCCGCTCCCTCCTCCCTTTTTCCTTTTCTTCTTCTTCTTCGTTATTTTCTTTCCTTTCTTCCTTCTCTTTCTTTTCCTCTTTTTTCTTTTCTCTTTCTTTATGTTATGTCTTTCCTAATACCAAACCGATTTCACTGAATTTAACTCTTCTAATTTCATGCGCAGATGCACTTTACATGCATCGCCAAAATAGTTGCTTTACTTATGCTGGCAAAAAGTTATAATACAGATAATACATGGTTTTACTTCGCCATGTGTTCTTGCACTTTTCTACTCTTCATTCCAGTGGGACATCAGTTTCATGACGTTTTATAACACCGCATGGCATGTCATCCATCGGTTTTTCGACTTTGTTGTCTCGACAAACGTGAAATTTCATCGTCGACTGACAAAATCATCTAGATAACTGATTTCATGAGATGAATTCAACTAATAGACCAAGCTTCATCCGAGGATTCAGTGGAGCTTCCCAGTTTCAAAATCTGACTAGAATCCACTGATCATTTTGCGGTACCAACCCTATCCGGTTACATTCTTCCTGAAGAATTTCGCTGGCTCTCACGATGCTATCACTGTGCGAGATGTGTCACACCACGTGTCGCCCGACCCGCCCCAAAGACAATCGGAATTCAACTTTTCTTAGAATTCGCATCAAAATCACTTCTGATACCAGATTAAAGCAGAGACAAATCAAAGGTATGAGGTACTCGGGCCATCTGTCTGTAGATTTAGGTTTGCACCTGTACTATAACTGTAATTGATCATTTTTTTATAAAAATTCAATTTATCCAGCTACACTTTTTCCCCTAAAGAACACCCTCGTCTTGAAATTCACACATTCGCACACAATCACATGCACATACTTTGTCACTACCAAATGATTAAACAACGCATCATTATCCTGCCAATAGAAAGGGTGATGCATCGTTCATCGCGGTTCTCACGCCCCATATCGTCTCCTCCACTTCTGCCGCCACTTACTACCTCCCCACGCCTGCGCCGCAAAACCCGGATCCTGGCTATCCATAATACGCAATGCCCTCAAAGGTCCCACTTGCAGTCGCACAAGTCGCCTAACTACAATGGGCCTTCATGATCGATCCGGAGTGCATCAACATGAGACAGAATACTTCATGGACACTGATAACTTCGAATTCCAGATAATGCCAACCGATACGCAGCTATGCCCACCCTCCGGATCTCTGGCAACTGGACAAACTGGCAATACTTCGTTGTCGACCCGACTTTCACTTATCTTTAGGCATCACCTTCAAGAAAACATGACGCTCACAAACCCTCTGGGGAGAGGTCGTTCGCTCACTGGCGTAGCTCTTCTGGCTCTGCCGAAGCCTGCCTCATAATGTTTTTCACCTTCCTAGAGTTGTCTCTAATCAACAATTTTAATTAATGGTGATTTTCTCCCACCGCCCACGACCGTAGACGACATGGCCTCCCACAAACCCTCATATTATTTATGCTCTGTAATCGTTGTTATAAAGCACCCTTAACAAGGAAATGCTCTCCTAGCTGCTCCCACCAAGACGATGCCCAGCATGTCTTTCTAAATTGATATCATTCGATCGCCCATCATTCACTCAGGATGAAAAAAAGATCATCATCAATCAAGGCCCATGCCTTGAAACTCTCCAAAAATGGTCAGAACTGGGATCCCAATCCGATATGATAGAGACTGGCACTCCATGCAACCGACGATTCGATATACAACCTCGCAGGTTTCTACACCCATCATGCTTCCGATGTCCGTGACAGAGTCACAAACTAACGCGATGTTCCTGCGCACTTTTACGCTACCCCATCATCGAGAATCACGGTCTCTCGTGCTCAGCTTCGCCCTGACATGAGGCATCATCAAACGAACCTGATGTTTCTTCACTCCACTCCGCACACTGGGACTAAGATCTGGGCACATCTCATGCTACCCTCTGATGCACAAAGAATCGAGCAAGAAACCTCTCGAGACTTCCTCTCAACCGCCAACCGAGAACTATAGCCCCACCCCATAATCGAAGACTCCGCTCATTAGTGCATGGCCTAGCTCGTCGTCTGCACCGACATAACAATACCACCCGACACACTTATCTTATCCTCGAGAAATTGCTCACTGGGCAGGGCTGCATACCTCAAACTCCCAAAAACACTCGAGCTCTGATCACGCATTGTGGTAGTCCAATCAACACCCACAAAACCTCGAGCATCCGTCAATTCTAGAAAGATATAGCGACCCCGTGATTCGATCAAAAGGAGTTCACCACCATATTTGCTCCCTGCATTCTGATGTGCAGAATGTAAAGTGGAAGCTTGCTAACTTCACATACTCCATCCATCCTGTCTCATGTTGAGGTCCCGTTGTATAAATATATACTTTAGACTTTTGTGGTTTGAGAATACCTCGAACTGTTCACCATATAGATAGTGGCGCAAAATCTTCAAGGCAAAGACTATGGCCGCCAACTCCATGTCATGTGTATGGTAATTCGCCAGGTTCTTCAATCGTCGAGAACCATAAGCTACAACCTCCCGACTGCATCAAAAAACACACCCCCAATTGGTCCTGCAGACGTATCGTATACATTGTGTACATCCGTCTCTCTGATTATCAATAGAGTCGTAAAGTAAGCCTCCTTTTCACTCTTGGAATGCCACTGCACAAGTCATTCCACTAAACTTACCTTTTCCTGTCAATCTCATTGCAAGCAGCTAACGGAGAAGTCCTCAATGAACTCCTGTAATACCCTCCTCGTGAATCCTAAGAAACTGCAGACCGAAGGACCCACTGCCCTCCTGCTCTAACTCATAACTCCAAGCCGACCTTCTTCGGTCCATTGGACACCCGGTCGACACCACATGTCTCAGACAAAATCTCAGTGTCAAAACTCTCAGACCACCGAATCAAGTGCATAACCGATATTCCTCGAGGGCCCCGAGAACAAACAATCCAAAGATCCGCGTTCTCTCCGATCAAGATGTCGCCAAAAATCCATGACCGCGCTGATTCAGATAGGTTGGAATACCTATGCAGGGCTGAGATCTATAAACAGCCGCTAACATTCGTTAATCCAAAGGGCATCATTATGAACTCGAAATGCCTGCATTCACTTCCCTAACGCCGCCTTAGATAGCCTCCAACTCTCAATTGTTGATGGCAATCACGAAGATCTATCTTGAGTAGACCCGCTTGTCTCGCTTGATCAATAAATCATCAATCACAAAGACACCGACTTTAATTCTCCGTAAAATCCCTCAAGCTAGAACCCGTTTCAGAATAATGTATACAAGGGTTTTGTCATTTTAAACCGAAAACGGCAAGGTGAAGTGCTTTTAATGAAACCTTTGGTCTGAATGAATTTTTGAATTGACCTCGGAAGTTCCGCAACCAACCACACCATCTCATGTAAGAGTCATAGGGAAATGGGCGATGTACCATGGTGTAACCTTAATCGTGAAGTCTACATTCTCTCACAGAGGTAATCCGTAGTTCATCCCGAAAAACATCCCCATATTCATAAATCACCGAGGTACCTGATTTTGCCTCAGCTCGTCTCCTGTAAGGCTTTGCCAAACAATCCCATCAACTACCTGCAAGCATAGAGTCGTACACGGTCACTTCGTGAAAGCGTGATTGTAAGCTAACCCCCGAAACATACGGCACAAACATCGTCCCGTGCGAGGCGCGAACTTTCCTACGATCACAATCAATGACTACTTGGTGTGCCGTTAACTAGTCCATCCCGAGGATGACATCAAACTCCTGCATGTCCACGCACTTTGTGGCCTGCCGGGCTGAGTAGAATCCCCTACGAGATTTCACCACAATCCCGACATATCGTTATTTAACACCACCCTAGTTCCTAGGGAGAGCTTATACAGTAAACGACTTTTCTAAGGCCTCAATCTCTCTAACCTCACCTTTACACATGATGTAACGGGAGTGAATGAATGTATGCACCAGACCAAACAAGATCTCACGACAAAGTAGATAAAGAGAACAGACTCCCAAGAATCCAATGGATCTCAGTCAAGCTCGAACTATGTATAATGGCGTAAACACGCCCCGGGTCCCCAAGTCCCGAGTGTGAGCCCCGTCTCGACTCGACCGGCGCCCCGGCCCATGTGGCCCGTCTGCGACCATTAGGTGCTTCTAGGTAACATTCTTTCTGATCTGATACCGCTTTCACTATGTCGGTAAGGAGAACAACTGTCAGGTATGCCTCATCGATGATCGACCGCATGTGTCCCATAACTCTGTGATCCTCGCCTCTAAGGGCACCCCATCTTGGTGTCCAGTTGTGGCATTTGAAACACATTCTCTCGCTTTAGCTGCTAGGAGCCCCTGGCGCTCTCCTATCTGATGACTGACCTGCCTTGCCTGGGGGAGCGGCTCCGTTTCCTAAAACTCCTCACGAGCAAAGCCCTTCAAGTTTTTTCCTGGCTAGAAGGAAGACTACTACTCTTCTTTCCTCTATCACTAGGCACCCGATCTCCTAATGTTTCAGGGCACTACCTCTCTCAATGACCATAGCTGCCTGGCATAGAGCCTATATCTCAGAGAGAGTCCCACACTCCGCTTCTGATGGACAATTTCAACCCATCTCAAACCTTTCTCACTCAAGTGTTCCAGAATACATAATCATCCCCAAACGTGATAATTCGAAGTGAACTTAGCCATATTTTGGAGTATCACATGGTTTCTATCTCAACTTAAATTTTCTGAAGCCTTTAATGTTATAAATGCTGAAAACTCGCTTGGCGCAGCTCTGTGCCTTCTTGATCCCTCCCTATGTCATGCCTCGGGCTTTTGAGGTCTCAACCAATCCCACCATAGCCTGATCCACCTCTAGTTGGAACACAACTAGTCTATCTTTACCCCGCACGAGGGTGGGGACCTCAGCGTCCTCCAATACCTTCTCAACTCATCGAATCCAACGGTCACCACCATCGATCCCCCATCCTCCCATGGAACATAGGGTGGGATGGTATTTAAACTTTGAGCCATTTCGATTCCTCCCACTCCCCATCTGTATCAACAATGGTGGTAACTCTGAGCGCCCATAGCCTCTATAAAGGCCTATTGGTAAAAAACAAGTGTGCTGGTTATCGCTTCCGGCACCTCACTGTCTCTAATTCGCTTAACTGTTACATGTACAAATAAATTGATATTTTTTCTTACAGGTCATAATGCCAAACATCAGCAATGCACGCCTTTTGAACTATCATGCTCATTTATTTCCAACCTCTAAGGTTATGTTCTAACCCTACCAGCTCGCTTATACACGCCTTCATCAGACAGAGCTTCCACTCAGAATGCACATCACACACAACTTGTAACACATTATTACACAAAGAATTCATAAAAATCAGTACAATGAACGTAATGGTCTAACTCATCCCATCGAGCCTTTGTGGGTATTCATACACGCAGCTCCTGGAGCACCAAATTGTACTCTAATATCCATGGTCCGGCTGACTAACACAACCTGGCAATTCTCGACGTTAGCTCATCACACTTAAGTCTTCGGTTCAACCGCACGCCATTCGATTTCGTGAGGTGAGTTACCTGCACCACCCTTATACGCCTCTTCATCGGACACATCATTCAGCATTAAATTAAAATATGAGAATAATGCACTTAAATACAAATCTGCGTAGTCTCTGATCACACCCTTCTACTTATAATAAGAATCTAATTATATTAAGGCTGAACCAAAAGAATTACCACAATTCTTTATACAAAATACTACAGAACTAGTTGTCTCAAACACTTTTTACAAAGCTTATCGGCGCTCACATGTCTACTTTCTTTCATAACTGTCATGGCCTCGTCTGCTCGCCCATCAGTCACCTTTGTACCCGGAAGGTCAGTTCTATGAAGGTGAGCTATCGGCAGAGAAGCACCTCCCGGCATGGTTACCCCAACGGCGGCACTTCACCTAAGTGCACATATAATGTTCACCAACATTCACAATCATGTTCTACAAGAACACTAATTTATAGTGAATCTACATGTCATGCCGCGTGAATGAGATTTGATCACGTACCATGCGCCTAGTCTCATCACCCTCACACAAAGCTTCAACCCATGTGTGATAAATAGTCATCTGATGATATCCAATGATAATTTTCTAACAAATGTCATTTATTTATAAACTAAAGTTTTGATGATACATCACAATGATCATTTGTATTCAAAATCATGTGCCTTTGTGGGTAGCTACTGGTGTTATTCAGAGTTTCGTAAACCTGCACACTTTGCCAGCCTTCTTCACCGCAATTATGTCTCGACCAGCATCATGGTCTTCAACCCAGGATCTATCCTAAACTTCGGCCGATATCTGTAACATATTTTTCACGGCCTAACTTCTAACCATGCGATTTTGTTGTACGTTGTCCTTGTAAACCGAGAAAACTAATTTTCTTGGGTAGAATCACCGGGCGAAAAACCCTGGAATTTTTTAGATCTTGGAGATTTAAAGAGACCTCACTGGAATGTCCAGAGCGAACTAGTTACCCGGGCTGAATTTCATCAACTCGAACTATCACCTCACGTTGAAGATTCTGTACAAGTGACACATTAACTGAGCTGAATGGCTCACTTTATTAAGGCCAAAATGGAGAGGAGGAAGTCAAACACAGGAGAAAGTCTGGTGGATACATGTCAAGCTCCTGATAAAGGGAACGAATACTTGATAAGGAGATAAGGTGAGAAAAAGATAATCAATGGGGAAGGATGGCAAAGAGGAGACTCACTTGAAATGTTAATCAAACCATGGAGAAAGGAAATGAGGGAAAAAGAAAGATAGGGCAAATGAAAGAAAAGAAAGGAGAAGAGGAAAGGAGCTAGAAGCCCAACCCTTCAGAAAATCAGCTGGCTCATTAAACCCAACATGTGGTTTTTCTCCTACTGGTTTTATTTTAGTCTAAGAGCTATCTAAATGGCATGAGATGTTGGAGCCGGAACGGATTATATGGGTCGGGCCCCAAATTTTGGGATCGAATGTTATAATTTAGACCGCTTCTGGACAACGTGGTTAGATTTTCTTGACCGCTGACGCCTGGATTGTATTTTGAACTTTTTTTTGGAAAATTTGAATTGAAATACGGGATTGTTTTGGTGAAGGTCCCCGATCGATTTAATGTTATTTAGTCCATGCGGTGCCAGTTACAAAGTAATGGGTAAAAAACTTGAATAAATATGTTGGGTCGTGAATCATGCTTGATATACGCTATTGATATATTAAAGCATGAAATTATGAGTGATGAATTATATCAGAAAATATAACATCCATGGAATCATAAATGTTGCATGATGGATTGGCATGAATGCATCCTGTGATTTAAGAAAAATGTGACACCTAGAGATTAAAGTGCGAGTGCATGACATGGTTTCTTGAATGAAAGGTATTTCCGAGGGGTTGTCTAATAAAAAACTATTCGCCTGAGTATGTCCACTAAATTGAGACTATGGTTGTTCCTAATAAAATATATTTACCGGAGTATGTCCACAATTATTTTGAGGGTTGTCCATAAAATATATATTTGGTTTGAGTAAATCCTTTCACTAAATTAAATCTGAGGGTTGACCAATAAATTTTGAAATCTGAGATTGTTCATCGAGCTTCAAAACAAAAATCTTTGTTTTAAAATAGTTCATACATGGAATGCATGTAGGAAATGCGAGGACTCAGATTATGGGGTATGGTGAGCTAGACATTCGGAGTAGGAATGTGAACATCAGGTTTTAATGTGTGTGTGTTGAAGAGATCGATGTGCACTTAGGTGGAGCAGCCTTAATAGCACCATCGGCCGGGCATTGCTCACCCCGGGAAAATATTGCACCGAGGTAACACCTGTATTAATCATCAAGACCTTCATTGTAAGCAAAGGCCGATGGCTTTATTCTATATTTTGTAAAATTTTTGGGTAGAAAAACCCGCTCGCTGGTAAAATGCAGTTGTAATTGGTACCATTTGTATGATAAAGGCAGTTAAGGTTTTTCTTAGATTTCATATGTTTTCAGAAGGAAAAGGTATTTTAGGTCTACCAGGTGTTTCGAAAGAAAAAGAAAAGGGAATTGAGGTGCAGAAGACCTAATAAAGCCAATACTATTCCTGCTTCGCATATTTTTTGGGGCCAGAGCCGCGATAATGGTTTCGTCAGAATGTGTTTTCGGGTTTAGCCGAAGATTTTTGGGTCGCGACAAAGCCTCCTGACTTTATGTCGCGACATGGCTTTAGTCACGGCAGAGTCAGTTACGCAGAAAGGCTCGACAGAGCGTAAGTTTATGTCACGTTAGTCGCCAAGGTTAGAGAATTTTTTTACGGCGTAGCCGCCACGATGGGGAAAGTTTCGTCGCCTACGTATCGACGAGCAATACAACGCTACGCGACCACGCAGAACACGCTGGTTACTACGCAAGACGATAGGGCGGGTGGTGACTCCCGCTGAGATTGGGAGATTCCTCTCATGCGACAGACGGTCCCATTTATTAACAAGAAAATTCAGATCACCGTTCGAGAGCATTGTTTGCCAGAGGTTTTTTTTTTTTAATTTGTTTCCAACCCGTGGTCTGAAAAAGAAAAGAAAACACCCCGAGATTTAGCGCCACAGCCCATTTGTCCGAGCCCACCTAATCAAACACCAAAACTAATGTCGACATAAACCATGCGCCACACCCATTTAATGTGATCTCCCCGCGCATATGCAATGCAATTATGTTACAAGTTATTATATCATGTCATGCATAATGAATACAGGCGATAGAGAGAATGAAGATACTATATTTATACCGCATTTGGATAATATATCAACCGATATAATTTGGTAATCATCCATGTCAATATATCTAAACACGCAAATATCAATATAAATCAAAGACACAAATCACAGCATGTCAAGACAACCAACAAATTCATACACAGCGGAAAAAGTGCCGCTGCTGAGTCGCAACCCCACCCATAACTTGGTCTTAACTGTCTAGAACCTGGCCCACCAACACGCTTGCTGCACATCGGCCATGCAGAACCACCAATAAAATGGGAAACCGTCTAACATACTCTTGAAGAGTATGAATGCCTAAATATGAGTACCCAAAATTTCATTTACTGGCATATGGTTAGGTTCGTATCTAAAGAGCTTCCTTAAAGTAACCAAGAAAACACAAAGAACTGTTCAGACGAGAAAAAGTTATACGCCCAAAGTTGATGCTTCAGATAAATGCTTCCAAAAATAGTCCGGTTTGAACTGAAAGGGCTTAGAACAACTTATAACATACTTCTGTCGGCATTAGATAGTTTTTATTCCTATTGCATGCAATCCACATCCATATCCCGCTGGGCAGACGAATAGATCTATTAATTTATAATATGTATAAATGTTCATGCAATCCAGCCCATTCTGCATCGTTTTACACACACAAATTCCATCGAATACACCACTAGATTTCAAACTCAGAAGCATATGATTTTCCTCAAGTAGGTTGTGGTATAATTGTAACGCCTGCAATTCTGTAATTCTTACAATAATTTTAGTTTATATACTCTGAAGTAATCAAAACTGGTTTTTCCTGAAAAGATGAATTGACAAATTATGAAATAGCAAATTTAGTGAACCAAAATTTGACACAAACAAGTGACAAAATTGTAAATACCATAAGAGATATAAACTCAGAAGGGTGAGATACAGAATAGAATTAAAACAAATTGATTTTGCAAAATTAAAGGTGAAGGACTTAATGTCAGAATTTGAGACTTATGGGAAAAGGTGGTAGGAGATAAGACCAAAATTCATATTTGGGTCTCCACTTGCTCAGCAAAAAACGGTGAGAGAAAGAGAGTACAAGAAAAACAAGGAGGGAAGAAGAGGAAGAAGGAAGAGGGAGGGAGGAGTCCCAAAGATCAAGGTATGTTGTCTGTAATCAAACAATATATTTTGATTCCTAGGTTTTGGAAGAGACCATCCTCCCTTGCCTAGGTTTTGTAAGAGATCACACAAACCCTTAACTTGTTGGAGGCACAGGTGAAACCCAAATGTACAAGAAAGACATGAACTTCCTGAGGCTGGATTTACTGCTTAATTAAAAGCAAAGGTCAAGAGAACAAAACTAACAAATTGTGTATTAGGTATGTAAGGCCATGAATCTATATTAGAATTGTTTTTGGAGAAAATCATGAAAGGTTTTGAGATGAAAGATATCCGCCATTGAAAGAGATGATTTTGAGGATAATCGAGGTTGTACATAGAATCTTGAAATGATTTGAAGTGTATATGAAGCATGATTTGGTTTGGGATGGAAAGTGCATGAAAATGAGAAAATACACGCCTGGCACTTGTCGGACTGAAAATCGGGTACACCAACTTGTATCGCACAACTTGTGTTCTGTCATTTTAATAACTTGTACCGGTATTGCTAGACAGGCCTAAGATAACCGGCTCTGCTTTCCCGGGGCCAACACTTGATTAACACTATAACTTCCCCATTTCTTATCCATTTGAGTGATTCATGAATGAAAATAGACTTCAAGGAGAACCAAAACTTAAAGAGAAGGCATCGTCAAATTCTGATCCGGCGGTTTGAAAATTCATTCAAAGTGAGGCCATGTAAAGCCAATTTATTCCAGCTGAACAGAGTAGTCTCGGGTTGCTCGGACGTGACTGAGTTTCGTGTTCTAATTGTGCAGATTCCAGTTGGAATAGAACCCTTAGCACCTTAGATTTAAAAGAAAGGTTGAAAACAATCAGAGTCAAACATGGTTAAGACCTGAAAAGGATAAACACAAATAGTCCTCAAAGTGTAATCTGAATTTATTAATATACGAAATGCATAACTTTGAAGTTCTCTGGATAATCCCCATTGGAATGATTCCAATTTATATAAAGAGACCTAGAGGAATGGGCATATACTAAGCCTTAAAACGCATCAGGATTTACTGCCCAAAAGTTTCGCTGCCTCATGATATTCTCGCTTAGGCACTTGACAGCAACCACCAAGAGTGTGTGAAAAAAGAAAATAATCAATTTGGCTAGTGTGTGAAGACGACAACTGACCTAGATTATTTAAAAGAAACTGGAATCCATAATTGGTCCGTTTCACACCGCTTCTTTATTTCTTATTTGTTCTATACTTGTCTTACCCATTATGAACACTGCCACGCTTTATTCTCATATTCTTCATTTGCGAATATGCATATCGAAAGTTGAATGGGATTAGTATTTGAAATAAGCGACAAAGATTCGTAAGGTGGCGCTTGTATTTGAACCATGTTTAACTTATCGCGATAAAAGTAAAATTATTTCAACGTGATATCGATCACCAACATGAACGGATTCAACGAATCAACGCCGGAAGGCAACCACGGTCAAATGCGAAATCACATCGCTACCAATGACGTATTGCGACAGATCACCAACTGAACTGTCAGAATGTCGTACTTCTATAGTCATATGAGACGGCACATGAACGCGAATCACATCGCACCGAACATCGACGGTGACGATCTACCAACTAATTCGTCAGAATGTCACTTATAGTCATGTGGCATGCAATGTTGAACGCGAAATCACATTACTAATGAATATGTCAGGATGTGATTCACCAACTCGAATCAGTTTGAATGTTTAATTCTAGTCAAATGTGAGACTAAAATATTGAATGAAACACATTACTACCGAATGACAAAATGTGCAAGATTCACCAACCGGACCTGTCGTGGATGCCTTCCAATTTTATAGCTATATGGGAATCAAAACCAAAAAGGAAATGATGTATTGAAAATGTAAGGCGTAAGTATCTTTACATTACAATCGATATACGTAAGAAAGGGTATTATTTTGATAAATGGTAATGACGTTTATATGAACGAAAATGGAATATAGAATCAGGAGAGAAACCACTAAGTTACGAAAATGCTTAGCGATTGTTTTTGAATAATGCAAAAACGTTATAATACATCGAAGCGTACCTAAGATCAGAGTCAGAAATATAGTTAAGAACATGAGTATACCCGCTTATATATTAATTACTTTCTCAGAATTAATGACATTTAAATGCTTGAACTGATCATTATTTTGTAAAGGCATTTGTTAAATAACCATAATGACATGTTAATCGTTTAATGTTTTATGAGTTTGCCAAACAAAATTCTTCCTGAACATAAATTTAAATGAATAAAATTGAGCCAAATGTTTTATTAGATAATTAAAATGCCTATAAACTTTTATTCTGGGCTGGATCCACAACTGGGTCAAGCTTTCGTGGGATTTTGTCACGACACTTTGAAAATCAAAATTTAATAAAACGATAACCAAAGAGACGATTAATCCATTCTAAGAGTAAACAAATGTCTGTCTGATCAAATGAATCAACTGTCTGGTTTTGGGTCACGCAATATTTGATGCTCATAAATATCACACAAGGCCTCAACCTGCCTTCACATGATAAACTAGGCCACACGCAGACAAAAAAACAACAACATAACTGACACAAACCGTAATCTTAAATTTTAACACAAAACCAAAGAATTACTTCACCATGAACTGCTTGAACTGGGCTGGTTTCTATCACAATCCATTCGCCCAGGCTTATGAGTAGCCTGAACATCTCGACATACATCCAGTCATGCCAATAGTTCCGTAATTCTAATGTGACCATGAAATTAGTCTCATCATCAATAGTTCAATGAACCACCTTGAACTATCATCGTTAGTCAATCTAACGCTGGTCAGATGGCTCTTGTTAAGAATAATCCAAGAAGGAGAAAACCCCTACCTCCTCGAGTGTGGAACAATGCCTACCTCAATCGGGCCGTAATCCGAAAAATCGAGGGAGAAAGCAAATGTACCTCTCTCCCTTTCCTCTTCTCTTCCTTTCCTTTCTTTTCCTTTTATTTTTCTCTCATTCCTTCCTTTCTTTCCTTTCTTTCTTTTTCTTTTCCTTTATGTTATGTTATGTTCTCTCCATTGAACTGATTCCACTCCAATCTTTACCATTCACTCGATGCAAAGACATGCACTGGCGTACCTCGATTATGGCTTTATTATGCTATGTGCTGTCTGCATGGCGTTTGTCAAGGATTTACTTGCCATGTGTCCTCACTCTTTCACCTCTTTCGTCACTTCGCCATGACAAGTGTCACTCTTTGTACGCCCCCAGGTTATCACGCCACTTGTCAGCCTGCACTCATGGTCTTATTAAACGGAAATTCCACCCTTCGCTCTGGTCTTGACGTAGACGCCCATAATCTAGATTTCGTAGATTGTCTCACCATGAGGTCCGCTAGTCATCCAGATCTAGAGAGACTCTCTCTGTGTTCAGAACCCACCTGAATCTGCATTGATCATTTTCAAAAAATCTAAATTTATCTTGGTTTTTGTTGTGCCAGCCTTGAATTTATGCAGAATATGCCTATGGTCGGTCATGAGAAGGTTTAGCCACCTGTTAGTGATGCCTGCCAATCTCATCAAGATTTATGATAGCTTGAGGATGGATTAGATGAAACCATAAAGAAGTATTCGCACTTGTTAAAAGTTCCCACAATAGGTGATTTTTGGTCACGCAAGGTGAATACAAAGTGGAAAACTGAATCTAAGCAAAGAAGTGAGAGGTTCTAAAAGAGAAAGCCGCGAGGCCTTCTCAAGTAAAAGCTTAGAGACAATAAAGCCGAATCGTATAGCCTCGCCAAGGTGGGAAGAAGACAAGTATTCGGCATCACACCTGGCTTAGGTGAGGCATGTCCTTAAGACAAGGAGAAAACCGTAATGCTCCCATTGCCACATGGCATTTGGTGCCGGTAGAAGGCACTATGCGCTTTATGAAGAGGTCATTTTCGTCAATTGTCCGGGCAGAATAAGGAGATTCAAGACTTCGCTGAAGTACGGAGGATCAATGCACTCCAACAACTCGTAGATCTATAAGAGGTCATGCAGTCGCAGCAAATAGGCGCGAAAGTACTGGTATCGACCATGGATCAATTCTATTTTTAAAGATCAAACACAAGCATATGCTATGAAAGCCTGCGAGGATCGATGTTCCGGTTATAGCGTGCATTTCACGCGATATCGAGCATGCTTTATCAGACCTTAGCTCTACTCATCAGATATCTCACTGGTATGCTTTGATGGGCTTGCATCAATAGAGCAATAATTAATGATATGTATGTGATCGCCCTCAGGTATAAAAGTTAATGTTAACAAATATATAAGAATCGCCTGATAGTGATTAATATGGGTAGAGTTTCCAGCTGACTTGATATCTTTGGCTTTCCATGAGTTTGATTTGATATTGGGTATGAATAGTTGTCTAAGCATCGAGTCATAGCTGATCGTGGGATAAGAGATTGGGTAAGGTTGAAATGTTCCACCATGGAAGGATGTTGGTATGGTATCTGAGTCATTCCATTGCTCAATATGGTTTCAAATTTATGCAAGCCCGACGCATTTCTCGGTGAAAAGAATGTGAGGTATTTTATTGGTGTTGACTTAAAAGAGGCCAAATAGAATTGGAAAATATTCTGATAGTGAGAGAATTTTTGGATGTATTTCCTAAAGAGCTACCTGCATTCATCCAAAAGAGAGGTTGATTTATCTATCGAGATCAGAATGGCACTAACTCCTATTTCCAGAGCACCATATAGGATGGCTCCAACTGTTAAAGATTCAACTACATGACCTTTTGGATAAAGGGTTGATCCGACCCAATGTTTCTCCCTGGGGTACGCTTGTTTTGTTCTTTGAAATGAAGATGATGGCAACTTTATAGATGTGTGATTTAATTATCGCATGTACCTATTACAAGAATTAAAGATCTATTTCGAACAATTGAAAGATGGTGTTCTAAAGATAGAATCTGATTAGGTGCACTAATTATGAGTAAGATGTCGTGTCAAGACAAATACAGACCTGGTCATGGCCATTAGCAGCTTTTAGTACCATTTGATTTGACTAATGGTTCAACGACATGATTTGATGAATGTGGTGTTTCGACTTATTTCGAACGCTTAGGGGTATTTATTGATGATATATTGGTATATTCTAGAGATGAACAAGAGCATGAGCAACATCTACGAATAGTTATGCAGACTTTGAGAGAGAAGAAGTTGTATGCCAAGCTTAGCAAGTGAGATTTTTAGCTAAAGGAAGTTTCATTCCTATGCATATCAGGGCTTATGGTACAATGGTTGATCTCTGCTAAGATTTGAAGCTGTAGTAAATTGAACCCATCAAATGTGAATCAAATAAAGTTTCCTAGGTTTAGCAGATATTATAGAAGATTTTGTGAAGGATTCATTATACTTTCTTCACTCACCAATTAGTCAGTAATAAAGCCTGGAGTGGATGGACAAAACGTCAAAACAATTTTTGAAAGCAAATAAGAAATGTTAGCTTGAGCACCAAGATCGACGTTAACTACCCTGTGCAAAGAGTGCACTGGTGATAGTAGATGCTTCAAGAACTGGCCTAGTTGTGTGTTAATGCAAGTTGGTAATGTAGTATATGCATCCCATTAGTCATTTCACATGAATGTAATTATCCCACACAGATTTGGAATTCACAAGTAAAGAGTATTCGCTTAAGATATGGTGACATTACTTATATAATGAAAAATGCAAAATTTATACATATCATAAGTTCCAAGTATTAACACCAAGAGATTAATTCGAGGTAATGTTCTTGGATGGGACTATTTAAAGATTATGATTACATCATAGATTACCTCACCAGAGTGTCTAATGTGATAAAAAAAATCTTAAGTAGAAGACGGTTAATTTTTAGTAATCAAAGTTCAGTAGATGGAGAAGAATTTTTCAAGTGGAAGGTTATTAGTCGAAGGTTCAACTCCGTTTTTGGAAGCAAATGATAGCTGATGCCCAAAAGGACATGTTGAATTGGTTTGCAAGGTACACTTGACGAGAGGAGTTAACTGACTCACCCAGAAATAAGCGCCAAAGTGTATTATAATAACCATTATAAATCCTATGATAAGGAAGTGAAAAATAGGTTGCTGGCATGAGTTCGGCACTAGCAGATTCACTGCGATCCTCGGCGCACCAGGATTTGCCGTGATATTGGTGCTGTTAACAAACGATGTGACAGCAGTGTCCAACGTTTTGATGTCAGCAAGAAACCCCAACATCGCGCACCATCCGTTATGCAAACCTCATTCCAGCCTGGCAACAATGCAGCGCACATTGCTATGGATTTCCTGTGTTCGTCTTCCTCTCAGCCGCGCTTACATCCAGATGTTGGTGGTCGATAATGCGGTTTTCCAATTCCATTTTGTACCAGCCGTGATTGACCATTCGGCGGATCACCAGTCGGTTTGGTTATGTGGATGGTGATCGTGGCATCGCACGCGCGCCGTTTATTATGCCGATGAGTCCAGCGATTACATCGGCTGTTGATTTGAAGTTAATTGGAACTCGGTTTATTTCAGCACAAGATTCCACCCACGCCGGTCAAATGATGTGCCGAAGGTTGATTCATGTTTCAAGATATTTAGCGTAATGAATCTCCGAAGTCGATGTGTATATTCATTGATGGAATCACTATAACAATGTTCATCGCAAGTATTGTTATGGTACAAAGAGTAAAGCCTATATGGTCAGAGATGTGGAACCCTCTATGTCGACGGTCAATGACATAAAGTGATTGGTCCGCACATAGTGAAAGATACTGTGCTGATAAAGTTCAAAGTTATTCAAAGAAAGTTAAAGTCGCAAGAACACAAAAGTCTTATGTCGACGGAAAGAGTGATATTGTATGCGAAGCCTGGTGATGCTATTCTGTGCAATTTGAGTGAAGATACTCGACGGAAAGAGAAGGAGCTCTTAGTCTAAGATTCATTGGCCCATATGAGATCAGAGAGCAATCAACCAACGTGTCATCAGCTAGCACCCTCCAGAGCAGCCAAGTTTGAAGGATGTATTCCATGTGGCCCATGCTTCAAAGATCGCCAAGATGAATCAGATATCCCGGTCACACAAGAAGTACAAGTGTAATAGATTTCAGATGAAGAAACCAAGGCTATTCGTCTGATAGCTGGCGCCTGGGGCTAAATGCACCATTAGTGAAAAAGTGGCTCACAACACCATGGTATGAGAATACTTTGAGTCGACCACTGTTATAGTAATCTGAACTTTGATTCAGAATTTACATCTAAATTTTTAAGGGGAGAGAATAACACCTTTAATTGAGTACTCTGTAAGAAGTATTACATTTGTGAGGTATAATAAAAGTAAAACTCAGATTTTTCTAGAATTTATGCTAAGAGTGAAAACGATGAACCTAGAATTATCCAAGAGCTTTATGTATAATAAATAATTATTAAAACAGACTCCAAGGACATTATGTAAGAAAGATTATATGCTATTATGAATAATGATAAATAGAATGAACTTTGAGGACTAAATAGAAAAGGAAAACCTAAGCCAAAATGAGATTTTGCCAAAAGAAGGCTGAGAAGAAAAAGATAAGATCACATTTGTCTCCATGGAACAAGAGACTTCATTTTGGCTTAAGGGAGAGTTAGCACTAATGAAGAAGATGAGTAAAGAAAGGAAGAAGGGAAGAAGAAGAAGAGAAAAAGGAAGAGAAAAGCTAAAATAGTGTTTGAAGTTTACATAGGGAAAACTTAACTTCCCTCCATTCTTATGTATTTTGATTTAAGGTTTAAAGTTTGTTAAGGTTTGCATTTCTATTTTGTGTTTTTTTTTGTGTTGTGCTTTTGTTTTCTGGGATCCCCTCAATGGAGGAGTTTGATGCAGAAAATGAGTGAGGTCTGTATAAATGCCTGAGGTGTCAGTCTCGTTTTTTTCTTTCAATCTTGTTTTGTCTCGCCATAACTTGGCCATTAAACCCAAATTGGAGTAATTTAATTTTGTAAGAACTGTAATTCTCTAGAATGGAACCCAAGAATATGTGATCAAATTCTTGTCTATGGTGTCTAGAAAATTATGGAACCTAATATGAGCTAAAGGTGGCTTCGGTATATCCCCTCTCATTTTGGTACGCCTTGGTGTTTGGGTCATAAGTTGAGTTTTACCATCCAAATTGAGCGCCAAATTTCAATCTAGAATCTTCTGAGAACAACTTTCACATGAATTATTGCAAATTGTGCTGGAAGTGTCCTTTTCCTCGTAAATGATATTATTAGAATTACAGGAAGTGCTGTCAAAATTTCCTCAAAACCAGAAGTCTGTACTGAAGCCATAACTTGTACTTTCTGGACCTCCTAAATTGATGATTCTAGTTAAAGAACTTTAAGAGGTAGACCTTGCAAAATCTAGAAGGGTACCAGAAGCAGTTCTGAACCTGGGTGTCCCTATTTTTTGCACCAGCGAAGATACGGGGTTTTGATTTCTTAACATGGGTAGGTTCTGTATTACATGTTGCTATAATGACCCAACAGATATCTCTAATCTCTCACTGAAACTAGACCTCATAGGATTATAAATCTCTATGAAATAGTTTGGTAAAATATGTCTCTGCTTGTCTCAGAAAATTGCAAGTGAAGGTGAAAATCTGTCTTTAAAAGAACATTTCAGCTAATTTTACCCTTTATAAGAAAAATGCATTAAAAGAATAAGATATAGTGGATTTGAAATATGCTGATATATGAAGAAATTCATACCATACATTGACTTGGAAAATAATATGAATGAGGTTAGATCTGTAAAATGCAGAATCACAATTTTATATGCTCGTTAAGACTGGAGGTGAATAAATAGACTAAGGTTAACACACTCCTAATTAGTGCTACGATTAATCTCTATTTAGTGCTACTATTGACTTATTTAGTGCTTCAATAACTCCTTGATTAGTGCCACAAATTATCCTGCTAGTGCTTCCAAAGACTCTTTGACTCAAATGGTTATGGCACTCGCTTAGTGCTTCAACACCTGTTGTATCAGATCGCACTTAAGCGGGCACCCACCGATTATGTACTGCTAGGTTCATTCTCACTGGCCCGTATGCCATCTATATAAAAGTACATGAATATATAATCGGTATGCTTGAAAAACATAAGACTGCAAGATACTTTTGTACCATAAATACAGCACCCTCAAAATTTCTATTTCGAACTCATATGATATGTACCCTATGAGAGAGATGAATATGATGACCGCAAAGGAGATTTATACGTATATAGCGTGTACAGGTATATGAACCCCATGCTACGAAAATGTTAAATACCACCTTGTTAATATTGCATGTTTGTTTACCCAGATTGAGAATAGCTATAAGTGGTTTTGTTTATGTATTTTCACTCACTAAGCTATGTTTAGTACGGGTATGTAAACCATGTGGTGTCAAGAAGCTCGCTGGGACATCCCAAGATTCACATGCCAAAACACAGCCTTAGGAGCCCTCTGATGTGACCTTGCCTTTGTAGTAGAAGTGTGGTTGTGTAATATTTTGTTATAGTAAAATTTGTATTGATACAATAATTCTTTTTAGACTCCAAGCATATGTATAGACTTCTTTTACACCACTATGTGGTGGTAGTTTTACTATTATATTTTTAGTCTCAATCTATGAATCAGATCTTTGTAAGACATGTGTTTTACTTTTTTTAGTTTGTTGTCAATTGGTTTGCTGGGCATACAAAGCTTGATGTGTCTCATTTTGTGTGGAAGCCCCTCACTGGCCAGAGCAGGCGGTGGCTACACTTACTGGGTACTGTAGTATTGCCCAATTGTTTGGCATTATCTTAGTCAATCTTCTTAATGATTAGCAGCCCGCTGTAATCTTCTTGATTTAGTAAAGTCGCGGCACTTGGCGACGATAGCATCATACAAAAACCCATTGGAATCCTTCGGGTGGTTTTCTTTGCGCCTTCGCGATCGAACTGACATACTGGTCAGCATTAGTAAACAATCGGTATCAGAACTCAGCCTTAGTTCGGCGCGTCGGCCGCGTGAGTTCCATCTCACATCGGTACTGGTCTCAACCGTTGATATTTAAATATGTTCGCGTTATATGGCGTCAGGCCAGCATGCATGATCTCTTCCACAACAAAAATTATCTTAATCATTGAATATACGTGAACCGCCAGAGTAGTTCCACCGCAGAATATTCGTAATTTTGTATCAATGAGATCGGTATTTTGAACGTTTGAGGAATCAATCAATTTCTCTGTAACCCTTGCCTATCACGATAATTAGCCCTAAATGGAATCGGTACGAATGATCTTCGAACCGGCCGGTACAATGAGTAGCTGTGGTATTAATAAGGTCAGTCATAAACAATCACTTTAAAAGCAGATGTTAAAATTTGACAATAATAATTTTGGTTTATATGTGAGTGGATGGTGAATGACAACTAAAGGACGGGATATGGTCTTTGAAGCAGCAATAACCCAAACACACCGCAAAGCACTGGCGAAGGTTAACACAAAACTTTAATAATCGTCGCCCAGTTAAGGTATATTATACGCTTCACGTGACGCTTAACCAGCTCAGGTATTGAAAAACAAAGATACATGAAGAAAAAGCAAAACAGAACGAAGGATAAACCTTATAGAAGATTATTTTATCTGAAGGAAACTGTATGAACATTATTTCGATATTGATGAGTCGAATAAACTGGAAATGTTGATTTATTAACTAAGACCTCAAAGATAACGAAGACTGTTGCCTAATTTTTCTCGTTGTTGAACGTATTTCAGACCTTATCCCCGCAAGAAACCATGTGGCAAGTTTGAATTGCTGTTGAGTTCATAAAACTAAAACAGCGATGCGGCACACCTTATTATCGCGGTTATTGATCAGAAAGAACAAAACAGAGCTGAAAAAAAATGGAAAATGTGGATCTAAGAGCAGGACTGAAAACAAGATATGCGCTTTGTCATAAATGAGGCCAAATAAAGACGTCCTGGTTAAGAAAGATGGAACAACCATTTGAGATTACATGATGGCAGACTTGTACATGGAGTTTTGTTTAGTTAGTTATCAAACGCCGCTTCATTGAAAGGAACAACTGATACAATAAATCGATCATACCGATATAAACGGCCCACCTTTGAAGAAGTCGGCAAGTATTTCATTAATAAGCGATTAATATGAGTCTGACCGCCGAGAACCATAATGATCAAACGGCTTTGAGATATTCGATAACCGTGTTGAAAAAGAACCTCAATCTCGTGGGGCCCTAGAATCTAAAGGTCTTGTTCTACTATTTGAGATGAAGTTCTAAAAGTCGGCTTCAGCGGTTACTATGAAGTGAGAACAAAGAATTCGTGTTTATTATAATGTAGTGGAAAAACTGGTGAAAATATACTACTTCCTGAGTGGTGAAGCATTAAGAGATTACTAGCTTGCGGCAGACGCTGAAATGCACTGAGTGCAGAGGTGTAAAAGATCCTGATAGCGACACAGCAGAGCAAAGGAAATGACCTGGGTGCATTTGGCTGAAAACCGCAGATGTCATTAGCATTGAAAGCTTATATGATACGTAATCAATATGCGACTTAGACGCCCCAACTTCCGTAAAGGGTGTCCTGCCGACTCACCACAACCTGAAAAATCTTCAAAGGTCTCTATCATGAGACCCATACATGAGTAAAATGGAAGTAATGGGGAATTATAACAATACTCACCAAACGAACCAACTATATTACTAATAGTTCGGAAGAGAGTTGGTTGAGACTACTTTTTATACATAAACATATATTAAAATTTAATTTCTTAATTATGTTTTACGAATACATATATCAAAGCCAATCCGCTTTCTTCAAAGATCTCAATGAGCCACCTCCCCAACACTCCCCGTACTGAAAGAAACGACCTTCATAAAAGCAACGCCCAGAGCGATAATTTCATTGCATCTTCACCGGGCCGATATGGCGAACCAAACACACCGGCAAACGAGATCCATTTGAATATTACATATGGATTGAGACGCACCAATCTTTCCTGACGTCTCTTGCGCCTCACCACTCTTCCACACGAATGTGCTCGGTTAACGTGAGGAAAGATATTTTCAAACAAAGGCCTTTGCCTGCGTCATGATGAATGGCTTGAAAATCATCGGTAAACCGAAGATGAATTGCTGATAACTTCCAATAATCGGTAGCTCTCATGAACTGGTTGAATAACTCAACCAACTTCCCGGAAAATCTTCGAATAAACTCTTCACGTCATTTTCCTTTCTATTTTTTCATGCCGTACCAATAATCTATCGCCAGGTGTCTTACAGATATAACGAACAGCTATCAAACAATCGTTAACAAACTTCAATCAGCGTGATATATTAATGTAACTAGCATTAACGCGCGCGATTAATCATCGATGAGATCAAAACAGCCTTCACTATTAATCAACAAACTAACCTGACTTGTCATCTCAGCATCATTTTTATATAACAAAATATTCATGTTAATATTATTTAACTCTTCAAGTATTAACAATTCTTCCACCCAAGCCAGGGCCTATTTCAAGTAATTTCTATGTAAATAATACAATAATACTTTTATCTAACTATAAAACCTTGAGATCGCTTTAACAATCCAACTCTATAGCAAATGTCAGTGACGCCTCTCTCACTCTAATACATAACATTCAATTAGAAGAGAAAACTCCATATCATTCTCCCAAACAATAACATCTAAACCATAATTTATTGCACAAACTATAACAATATAGACCTAATAATGCGATGAAGGAAATTGAACTTCAAAACACCAAATTTCACCACTTCAATCAAAGCCGGATCTAACCAAATGGCTCTCACGCCAACCGTGCACAATGTTCTGTGCGTGATCAACCCGCGAAGAAACTTCACCTGGTTATCGAAACCTCAAAACCGGTGTTTATTAGTCTCGTTTTTTGAATAACTTTGGTTTTCGCGTCTGACAACCAATTTTTCCAAACATCAAACCCAAAGAGAAGTTGACTTTCTCAACTTGACTTCCATACCGCACGTTGTCAAAACCGTGAAAGGTTCTCTTTTTTTTTCATTTATTCTCTTATCCTACCATACCATTAAACTCCATCGTTGAGATTACCTTTAATTCGTCATCCACCATTTTTTGATTTTCTCCAATAGATGATGTCAAGATGTCCCATGGTCCCACAATTTTGAGTCGGGTTAATCATTCTAGATCGGATGATAATCAGAACACCAATGGTGTTACACCTCCACCAGCGCCAGCGTCTCTGAATCGGCAAATTCTATCGTCTCTAATTGAATAAGAAATCTGACGGCAGCAGATTCTACGCACAATTCAACCATAAAGTCGTCAACATCTGATGATTGTGCAATTCGGATTTTGAACCAACATTTTGCCCTTTTGCAAAAACTGATTTTCGGTTTCACACTAATACAGCGCCATTGATTTTTTGCATCGACAAATACACTGGCTAACGTTGGTGTGTTTACCAGATACCAGAGTTGGAAGCCACTTATAATCATACCTGGCTTACCAGCGACAAACAGATACGGACACTTCCAATTACAGTCAAATAATGCCGTCTGGTTGTAGATGACCACCAGAACCCGTGGTCATTGGCAAACTATCATTCATACCATGCCACATTTATTAGAATAATCCGCGTCCACATTTGCAACAAAATATTGACGTTCACCAACACTGCAAGTGAGATCACGAAAAAGGGAATGGAGACCAACTACTTAAGATCGGGATTGTCGAGAACTCACAGCGTGATGACCAGACGCCAACAACGTTCAATCGCTCGATCGAACGTCACCAAAAAGTCGAATCCGTCGCCGGTTTGATTGAGGTAAAGCGCGATCACGTGTTATAGTTTGGTGAGACGCACACCAGCCGCCGGTGATCGTTACACATGGTCCCAGTCAGAACCCACATTTGAACATTAGATTTGCTTCCACCTCCGTCACCAAAGCATTTTGATGCTTTTGGTAGATTTAACTCCTCAACTAATTTTTAGTATTTATAATATTCACCATGATATTTACTTTTGAACTGAACTAAGAAACTGATCAGCCTAAGTTTAGAATCTTTCTATTATGAAATTTTTTGTATAATTTAATAACAGACATTTCACACCAACTCATTAATTCCACTGTCTTTCTTTCTTGTTATTTTTAATTATGAATAAAAGAATATATCAGACTTTCTATACTTTTCCTTCAAAACTTAATTATGGAACAAATATAAGAATGACAGAATAACCTTTACTTGTGTCTCTTTAATTAGTCACTACTTTTAATTAGAATAATCCCATGTTTAGGGGTTCAGTATCCTATTTGTCCGCACCATAATCCGGCTTATAGAAACCATCCATAAGAAACAAATGATCTTCTTCGCCATAAAACATAAAGAATTATCTTAAATTTTTATTTTTTTAAAGGATAATCATATTAATAACTCGTAATCTCGAATCACATTTTAAATATCACACCTCATAAGAACTGGAATGTCCACTTAAAGTTTCTCAGTTAGTCCCAACCGGGTCACTGAACGCTTTAGTGTTAATCATTCATGGTGGACTACATCACAGCATGGAGATTTTGATAGACACAACTCATTTCATTTCATCTTATTTTATTATTGTCGATTCATCATCTTCAAATACATCTCCGCAACATGTCATCGCTTCTGATTTAATTTCTAACTGAGCTCCCATTCCTACTAATCATAATTCTTCACGACCATCGCTTTTTCTAGATTTTTCCATTTGATACTAATCTATTATTCTGTTTCTTTTATTTGATTTAACAACTTAATTTGAAGTTTGGTATCTGTCTGGTGTGGTACGTCAAGCATGGCCTGGTCTGCTTTTCTTTCTACCTGAGGTTAAAGTGGGGCGCCACTCTAGATTTCATCAAAAGCTTCAAAGAACGTAAATTGCTCCAAATTAGAAGAAGCTGACAGTGTCATTAAGACTATGGGCGAAAGGCAAATCATAAAAATGATATTGTAATTTGGCAAATTAATAAAAATGAAAAACAATCAAGTATCATAGGGAAAATAATATTAAACAATTTTGGGGATTTTAAGGCAAAACTAGTATACGGTTTAGGAGAGGTGGGATTTAACTTCTTCTATGATTTGCCTTTCTTGCAAATAATGCAAACACTAGAACATTTTTAGACTATAAGATGCAAGATCAATATATGTCACTGAATGAGAAGAATGTGTACAAAGCTGTTAGAGAATGATAAATGGCTGTCAGTCGGGAAGTAAAAAGAAAATATCGATGAAAAGGTTGTGCCTGAAATGAAGAGAGATCACTGAGGAGGCGCGCGGTACATTATGAGAGATGTACTAGAGGAGTGTTATGGAAAACATGAGAATGAGCTTCCATCAACACGGCTGGCGCGCATTTATGGATAGCGGAGTGGTTGAAGATGTTCTAGCCCAACTCATATTTGGTCGCCAGTCGAATGGCTGGGAATCAGATCCGCACAGCGCACAGGCTTCGCTAAGATTTGTATATGCGCCGCGGTGTTGGGCCAGCACAAAACGTAACTGAACAGCAAACCCATTTACCAAAAGACGGTTTTGGCCTGCATGCTGAGCAAACATCGTTAATGCTAGCAATGGTTTTTGTGTTGGATGATTAGTTGCAATCAGTTATACTGGCGTTTAATAAAGCCGCTGCTTCAAGATTGCTTAGGACCAGTAATCTCAATGGACTATAATGTGGTCACGGTCTTAATAAGTCGCTAAGTCTAACATCATGTTACGGATTAATGTAATTAATGAGTGACCTAATATCCAAATACACCAAATAATCGGTATTTCAAACACGATAACTCAGATAGTTAACCAGAACACACCAAATACAAACATTAGCCAAGACCCAACAGACACCAAATGAACTAAAGTTTTGTAACAACCATAATTCGAATCTATTATAATGAGTCCATAAACGCCGCTGAGATGTTTTTAGTGGTTCGGCGTCTGAACACCAACTACTTCCAAAATGTTTCAAACACCACAAAATACAAAAAATAAAGATCACCCAACATAATCTGAACAACTTCTTGTGAATAGTTGGACCACGATCAATGGTCTGAGGTTTTTCAGATCGGTTGCCCGCATTTAAGGTTTGCAAGGTTTTTCGTTTAAAATGAAGTAAATATTTTTTATATCGGCTAGAACGCGGGGAAGGTTTAATTTTTATCAACTACAAGAACTGGGCTGGGATTTTTTTTCTCTGAATAATAAGGCTTTAATGAATGGTGGCCTCTGAAACAAGCCTATTATTTGGGTGGCCTTTCGGGTCTTGCCTCCACACACCACCAAAGGGCGCTTATTTCCAAAAAACAATTTCACTAATTTATAAACTTTACCACTATAAACCTCTAACTCTATCAGACTTTTACTTGTCCCAAAATGATACCTCCCAATTTTCACATATGGTCTAACACCATTGAAGTTAATTTTCAAGCCAGAACTAACACAGTTCATCAAGACTACATTAATCAGCCCTCTGAGACCTTCTCCAATGCATTCAGCTTAAATTTTCAACGTCCAACACAAAATCTCGTGATTGGTGATAATTTAACTGTTAAGATAACTAATCAAACAAATCAAAACAACAAAATTAAGAATTTGTAATAGAAAACTACTAAACATTCAACAAAGACTCAACAAATATAAATAGTGTAAAAGTAAAATTGAACTCAATTTTTAAAAAACTTATTATTCAAATTTCATTAATTAAATAATCTTCTAATATGATATAAAATGTAAAATTTTACTCAAATCTTTAATAAACTAATGCAAAGATGCAATAATAAAACCAATTTAATAAAAACTATCTTTAAATGATGTTCTGATTATTTAATATTTTGAATACTTTAATTTGCCTGGTGAATGGTTTAGTTCAATCATTAATGACCCATTTTCAACTATTTGACAGTTTCTTACCAAGACAAAATGGAGATATTTGAGAGAGTGATGAAACGGTAAACAACAATAAGTTGGAGAGATAAGTGAGATCAACCTCAAACGAAGTTTAATGGTATGAGTCCAACGTAATGAAGGTAGAGCAACGCTGGCTATAACAGAGTCACAAAATGTTGGTATAACAAATGAGCTCGAGGGAAGAACGTTATATAGTTTTTTTACCTGAGCACAATAATGCGGTCGTGGACCAAAACTGAGAGCACCGTCCAAAGTTGCCTATCTTATTGCAAGGTAATCAGCTTGGTAAAGAAGATGAGTTGCAAAGCTGGATTATCCAAACCGCCGACTATTTCGTGGCAACATTATCCCCACCTCTCTTTCCACCACGACGCCTTCTTCTTCCTCTCAACACCACGGGCAAATGACAGACCCATCACCTCTTGGTCAACATTGCCTATCCATATCAATACAAGAAAACACGTTTGGCATGATTTTCCGCAACCTCACGAAACCAAAACGCTATGGACCTACAGCAACCGATTTGGCAATGGCGTTACGTTGCAAAAACCGGTTGGTAATTTGAACGACTTAGCATCTTCGCTGGCGTGATCGACCATTGGTAACGGAATATTCTATTAGCATTGCAACGACTTTACATATACGTTAATTCAATATATAAACCAAAATCGAAGATAACAACGTCGTTAATAGTTATCGCAAACTCAACGATCAAGAACCGCGTTTACGTTTAACGGCTGATAATTTTGTTACTTAACCCGGTTATAACTTGTGATCAGATTGGTAAACCACCGCGAGCTGTTGAAAGGTCGTTAACGGACAAATCACAATCAAACATATCAAATAAAACCGCTTACGATAACCACGTGAATATAAGCAACTTCTTGCCAACTGCGGTAGAATGATTTGCAATAACGGCGAGTCACGCGAAAATATGTTGCCAGAACTGACAACTCGATATCGCGCAAAGATCAACAAAGATTTTTTCAACCGATTGAATAACAACGATCCACATAAAACCATTGGCAACCGCAAAATTTATTTTTTTCCTAATTTTTCACGGACTTTACGCAACTGTACCGTACTTCGTGATATCTCAAAATGCACTATTAAACGCAAACGCAACATAAAATCTTTGATGTCCATTAGTTGTTAGTCGCAACACATTCAACCACACCAACTTTTTATCTTCGTACCAGCTGAATAAACGTCTAAACAATCATGGGACCTTCCAGAAAGGCGATCCCACCGAAGAATGACCGTGAACAAAGGCACCTTTAATGCTTCGAAACCGCGCGCTCGAGCGGACCCCACGCCAGTTCGAATGCTTCCTTCCACGCCGCACTGGCTGCTCTGTCGATCGCACCGACCTTCAAAGCCCTGACTGATTATCTTCAGGTCGTGCCCATGACTGAACTGCTGACTGAATAATGCAGCATTGACAGAACTTGATTAGCGCTGATCAGAAAGATCCTCAACAAGGTAATGCACGTTTCTTAACTCAACCTCATCAGATGATTATTATTTAACTCACTGGATAACATTTAATCCTCTTACACCTATGTCCTGCTAAAATTTACACCTATAACTATACCCATCCCGAAATATATAAACATTATAACATATTTTATAAAACAAAATCAAAACAAATGAATAAAAGTTTGAACTCATAGATCTCTATGAATTTCTCACTAACAAACGATTACGTACCTTCCTATGAGTTTATCTGTATTTATGTGTAAGAGGCGACGCTTTATCCTTCAAAATCAAAAGCAATTTATATTAAAACAAGAGTTAAAAAAATAAAATAAACCCAAATATTATCAATATGCTAACAAACTATAGAGCAGTCTCAGATATGGAATCATCATAATAATCGCGCCACCTCTTGGGCTTCCAATCATCCGGTCCATAACTAAAGACTTTTTCCAAACTCAGTGATCACAATAACTGGTAAAGCTCCCAACATCAAGATGGAAATGCCGTCACAAGATTCTTCCACTATTTACATCATTGTTAAGGTCACTGAAACCTGAGTTATAAACTTTAAACTAGAGCATCTAGTGAAGGATCCAACATAATAAGTTTGATCATTAAATGCACGTCAAAATGAAAACTGTGAAAGAAAAATAGTTGGGTATTGTATGATATGTAAATTTTTATGCTGTCGCTTTGAATGGTCTGACATCTAATTCAACCTATCCATGATTATAAAGACAAAAAAAAGCAATCTTTAAAGTAAATGTCACATGATCAATATATAGAAAATTGTAGTGATGCTACTTTGTGGTGTTGAATCTTCTACGGTGGTGGTGTAGATGATGATGCCACGATCACTGGTGTGTAGTAGGGGCTAGTAGTATCATGGATGAGTGGCACTGTGCGAGATGTATGTGTATTAAATGATCCCTCTAATGATTCGGAATCTACGGGGCACTAAGGGAGGGGGAAACCACATTCCTCCATCCCTCTGCCCCTTGTCAGGATATATTCCCTACTCCTCGGCCCATATCTGCATGAGAATAAGAAAATAATACAATATATATTAATTGGTAATTAAATGGTTATACAACAATCAAATTACCAACCTAATTTTCATCACTGTTTAAATCGTTCCATTCTTCTTCTTCTTCTTCATCATATTCTTCTTCTTCATCATCATCATGAGAAAGTGTTTCAATTACATCGACATCTAACATTTCACCTATCTAATCATTAAGCAAAATAGTATCATTTTCCACCGGTAAACTAAATTCATCCACATCATTTGTTTCCTCTTGAAATGGATCTTGTGGGGTAATTTCTGGCTCTACAGGCATCTCAATCATCCCTCTAGCCTTGATTTTTCAAACGGCCCACCAAGATCTAGTATCATGTTTTAAGCTTAGATATGTGCAATATTACGCTTGTTGTGCTTGCATTGTTAAACAAATGGTTCATCTTGTGCATATCTTCTTGTATGATTTACATCCTTAATTTGTATTGCTTGTGGATCCTCGTCCCGACATTTGGTACAATGTCAAACCACTCCCTGCCCAAAGCAGTCCTCTTAATGGGCCATCTGGGTAATCAATTCCACGACTTCTTGCAATTGACCGTAGTAGTCGAGTTTCATCAATCGTGTAATTAATTGCCTTTAACGCTTACCACTATTGTTTGAAAATCTACAGAAGTACCCCGTTGAAGTGTGTGAAAACGAAAACCATTCACATTATATCCATTATAACGGTTAGCGTTGACGGTCCATCACGCTAGAACTTTAAGATATATGTTTCAACGTTGTCACGTGCACGCTAATAAGAGTGTGTTAAAAGACATTTTACCATAAACTAACTAAAACAATAAGAACTTACATAAGTCGTGAACCATGCTAGGAAAAATTCGCCAGTCACAGCATCAACGATTGCATCATTAATGTATGGCTCATTTTCTTGGTAACTTCAGTAATGAATATTGTTAATAGAGCACTAATTGGTGATTAGAAAGTTGCATCATTAGTCGCGATAGTTGAGGTCAAAGATCGTACTCAATATAGGGTTTGCTTGATGCGGTTCGAGTGAACATGCGATGTGCGACATTTATCTCTTGTTCATAGCATTACCGTGTTGTATGTCCTCCAAAGGTCGGCCGGGATGGGTGAATATTGACAAGTTCCCATCGAGAAATCATTTCACTTACTCCCGGTATGTGACTCGACATTACGAGGCAATCGCCCGATGCCTTGTATGGAAGATGTTAGTTGAAATAATTGATTAGTGCCCGAAGTGCTATTTTGAACCCTATTTATTATAGGTTTTGAGTGCTTTTGTGTACTAATAATTCTAATTAACCCGGTACATTAAGGTCCCTCTTATTCAGCGATCGCATTTTTGTGGCAAATTTTGCAATTTTTGCGAGCTATTCGTGCCAAAATTGTTGAGTCGATCAAGCATGAAGAATTCAGTCAAATTCGACGCATCGTAGATTACGTGAGAGGAAAGAAGCGAAAAACGAGAAAATGAAGCACATCAAATTTTGTAGTCCCTGACCTACGAAATTCCTTCTGCAGCTTTGTTCATTTCTCATCTGTTGTTCACCATTTGCTCTCATTCTTTCTATTTGCCTATTTGGCCTTCTGGCTATTTGTTACGATTATTGTTTCTTCCCATTTGGCCCTTGTAACAATTAAATGCTTTTGTTGTTTTTGGTATTTTCACTTGTCTTGGTGGCTATATAATCCATTTGTATACACTGTTATGCGAGACGTTTTTGCTGTGAATAAAATTAAGGCTCCAGTTCTCCCGTTTTTCTTCTTTTCTCCTATTTTCTCCCCCTTTCTCGGCTACCAAACACTCCTCTGAGGATGACAACTCGAGGAGGATGGACCAGGCTAGACTTCTTCTCACTTGAAGGGAGAATTTGCGGAGCTTTGGATTTGAGGTAAACTGACGGTCCTCTGTTTTTAACGTAGGCATTTATTTTCATTTATGTTCCTATCCTTCACTCTAGGTTAGAACTCCTTTGATGTGCCTTCTTTGATCAGTATTTTGCAATCTTTTAGGGTTCAGTGGATGCTTATTGTTAGATCCATTGAGATTCATTAGTTGCTTTCTGTTATCAACTGTGTGAGGTAGATCAAAGGAGGCACGTTTTCAGCGTCTGGGAGCATTGTGTTCAATAATAATCTTTGTTTTTCAAAGAAAATCATAGGGTTTAGTTTTTAAAGCCAAATGAAGATCCAGTTGGAAATGACTATGTCATCCTCCCCAGCCTTGAGAAATGGACCCGAGGACATGTTGAGTTTGCCTTAAAACCTAAACCGAGTGGCACGACACTTCAAGGGTTCTATTTTACATTTTTCTTTGTATTTATTTTAATACGCACCGTCAACTCCACTTGTTTTTTCCAAGCCTTAAAATCCAAATTAAGTCACCATTTTGAACCTCACTTGCTAAATCATTTGTCTGAAGAAACCCATCCACTGTGTTCGACCCTAGAGCCACTATACTGCAGTAGCTTTGCTACGTCAATAGTAGGAATCCTAGGTTATAAATTTTGTTGATTCCGAACACCTACTTGGCCTAAACGAATCAATAATGCTCACAAAAAGCTGAAGCTTCTTCAACTAAATATGTGTTGCATATGGATCCTTCCACTTTGGCCTTATTCCTTACATTGTGTTTAACCATGTGCTTAATCAATAATAAGTTTATAAATACCAATATCATATAATGATTAGTTGATAGTAGAAATGTAGTTGTATAACATTAATTTTACATACAACTCAAATGGATACATCCTGTCCGGTATTAGATTTGCAGTCTGCTACCCATAACCGTATACGGGTGTGTTGGCAAATGCTCCATTAGTCAAAAAAAACTGGGAGGGAATATCCGCTCTAGTTTGCAAATAATAGTGGTATTCGACTCTAATCTCAACATAGCTTCTGTTTTAAGCACAGTTGATGTAAGCTCCTTAAAGAACAAGCTAAGTTTTGTTAATGCTTGCCACACGGCTTATGGAAGCATTTCTTGAAATGCAATTGGTATCAACCTTTGCATAAAGACATGACAATCGTGACTTTTCATTCCAAAAAGTTTATGTTTCCTCATGTCTACACACCTGGCTATATTTGAAGCATATCCATCAAATCGCCAGATTACGAACCCAAATACACAACTCATTACTGACCATTTTGTCTAATGTATAGCAAGCTTTTGGAAGTTTGCCATCCTTGACTTATGCAATTACGGTCAGACGACATATTTCCATTAAGTCTAATCTAGACTTTGCATTGTCTTTAATTTCCAGTCAGCATTCATCTACTTTGTGTTTAAGATATTTTCAAACAAAATTTTCTCTATATGCATCATCTAAATTATGTCTTATGAGATTTGTGCTCGATATGGCAAAATCGAAAAAAAATTGCTTCTTTTTCCATCAGGTTAATTTACTAACGAGGAACATTAGCATCATTTGCCACAATCTCGGTAACTTTTAAAGCCTAATACATCGAATTTCCCTTAGCAACTCAACACCAGGCGAATTTTTGGAGGTGGTCTGTTCTGGATCGATTCTTTAAAAGCATATTTATTTATTTCTAAATGGATGATCTAGTGGAAAGGAACTTCTGATGATTATCAAACTAAGTTTGTTTCCTTCCATTCTATAGAGGTAAAGCATATGATTCATCCATATAATACCCGGACATGCTAGTACGCCGGATGTACTCAATAGGACAACATTGAGTAAGGCTTTGGAAAGTACTGATTGTCCATAAAGAGAGGCACTTAGTAGCATAAAATTTTGCTTTCTAGAAATGTCATAAGTTTCAACTCCAATTTCCCACAATGCTTGTAACTCGAGTTCAAAGGTTGTAAATACACATCTAACTTGTCCTTGATTTCAGGGCTGGGACGATAAGCATTAGAAACATGTATTGTTCAGCAAGTACATTTATGGGGGTAGATTATATGAATAGGCCATGAAGAATACTGACTCCCATATTGCCCGAATGGTTGAAATCCATCAGTACATAAGGCCCTAATATGACATTCTGACTTTAGTTGCAAATGAGGGATGCATAGCATTAAATGTTTTCCATGCGGGGAGAATCGAGAACAATGACGCATCTACGCATCTTCTCTGAAATGATCATCGTGCCGTATCATACTCTTAGCGGTGAAGCCCCACGAAGCATATAACCTTTGAAGTCTTGGTGTTGGTGGAAAATGTCGTTTTCTTATATGGCACAAGCTTTTGTCTATTAATACTTTGTGATCGATATCGAGCATGGTCTAAAATTTGCATTGAGTTAATTCAGTCATCACTGCAATAAATCATGCCACAACCATTCGACCAGTATGAATTTATATTTATGACCAATTCCATGATAAGCTTCTTGTTCTCATAGAAACTGCTCGATCCTCTTATTGTTATCATCCGGCAACAACTCCTTCATAAACTGACACAAAGCATCATAGCACCGTTCAGACAATCGATGCTTTGACTTGATGTGAAGCATTCGAGCAATGGCTGATAACTGTGAGTGCGTTTGACAATTAGGCCATACTTCTTGGTTTGCAGCATTAAGCATGTCATAAAAATTTTGTGCGGTTGGGTTTGGAGATTCCTTAACAATATTAGCATTAAATTGTGGACCAGCTGCATCATAAACCATCTAAACAAATGTTGTCGATGATCCAACATTATTTGTTATTGCTTGATGGTTAGTGGCATTCACATTATATAATGCCTCCTCCCCATATATAGATGATTCGGTCTCACCATGCAAGTACCACACACGATAATTATGGACAAAATCATTATTGTTATAAAAGGGAACCTTTATAGATTAACCTCAACAAAATTCTTATTCTAGCACTTCTTCTTATTACATGGACATCTAATGTGATTACCGTCACTGCCTTCTGGTCGACTAAGTGCAAATTGAACAAATTGTTCGACTCCCGATATAAATGATTGGTTAGACAATCAATTTGTTAGCCTTAGATACATCCATTCTTTGTTGGAACTCATTTTACATGCCCTGATATGTAACATAAATTAGTCAGTTGATTGATATACAATGAAATTAGGAAAATACTGATCATCATCTCTCTTTAAGGTGATGAATGTCCAAACGAGGAAAATAGATTCATATGCCGCCAAGTTTCTCCATGAATAACCAAACAAGAAAAAAAAAATTTATTTTCCCTCCCTAGCTTTTTTCTTTCTTCACTATTTTCTTTCCTTCACCTTTTCAGGTTAAGTTAGGGTTCCCGAACATAGCCTTAAAGATTAGAAGACCTGAAAATGCCCGACCACGAAAATTAGCATTCTAGTACACAAAAATCAAGGCTGGAAGCTTGGTGTTAAAAGACCAAATTGGTGTTAAAAGTACTTGCCTATCGGCTGACCTCGGCCTAATTGGCAATCTAGGGATGAATCCCAATCCAGCACACAAAAATGTTAAGCCACCGGCGAATGTTCATAAAAATACAAAGCCACTAAAATTCTTATATAGGCTTATCAATAAGGCTTTCAGATGTTATATCTTAACAACTATAATTCATGCCAACTAACATCAGGATTCTTTGCTTCAACTACAAACTATCTAAATTTGTTTTGTGCCAGAAAGCTTCTTAGATATAGGCTCTTGATAAATGCTTTCTTAGATATGTTGATTATGAAGTTTTCAAAATGTATTCAATAAATAAAACCCACAACTCCATAAATTTTTTTTTATTCTTTACATAAATTGTTGGGGATCCAGTATGAAAATTTAGCTCTAACAATACCTTTTGTCTCAGTTTCATTTAATTGAACTGAACCCTCAATTTGCATAATCTCCTTCTCTATCTTCACAAATCTCTCAAGAACCTCACAGGGTGCTCACAGAATTCACAAACTTGTTCCCGAAAGCAAAAGTTAAGCCCGCTTCTTTTACAAAACAGTGGAAAAAAGAGCGGAGAAATTTCGGTGGGTGTGAAACACCGGCAATTGTATCTTAGACTATGTATCTGATTAGGTTGGGGGAAAGGAATATGGCATCTTCTGCAGCAGCAGTGAATGAGTAGAAATTGGTTAAGGCCACCCTCCGACTCTCGAGTATAACCAGAGCTTTTCATGTAGCCTTCGTCCTTGTCAACCACCCATATATTCAATTGCTTGGATTGCTTATATAAATATTGTTTTAAACCTTAGTTTAGTAAAATAATCATCAACTTGAAGAGAATTTAACACAAGGCACTCCTTTACAATAAACAAAGTATTTAGAAACATAAATGTAGTGTATGGAAAATATAACTAAAATACACTCTTCATGCGGTGTAGATAATATACATATGATGTTTCCGAAGCATGCAAAGTAGTAAGGGAGGCCACCAATATTCGGGAGAGATGCGGGGTAAGCTCCCACAACGGATGCAACGGGGCACAACAGGGAGAAATAAACTGCAAATCAAGAATGACATATATTGATTAAAAAAGCAAAACAAATAGAAGTGAAGAAAAAAAAATTACATCTTGAAAAATTAAAGGGTGAATGATAATTATGAACCCCAAAAAAAAAAAGAAGACTACTTAGATGTATAAATAACTAAATCGAGAATTTATAAGCAAGAGTAATTGAAAATTGAGTACAAAACTAAATCAACCAATACAAAGCCAAATCCTAGCACGAATTAAACCATTGGTTGATGAGAAAAACTTCCAACTCAACTTTGACTAGCCCAAGACTTTGTCACTGATGTGAGTTTTTCCATTATGCCGAACCTATTATATAAGGCAAAAATACCATTTCAGTTCTTTCCCTTTTCCTAAATTTTCGTCAATCCAAATGGAAGTTAACAAAATGTTAAATAGAAAATCACGGAAATGGTCTATCTGGCAGCCTATAAAAACTGGGAAGACAACCAAAATGTCCACTCGATGTTTCAACTTTCACAAGCACACAATAAGAGAAATTTCCTTAGTTCCTTCCTCTCGGATTCCTCATTGTATCGATCCCGTATAGATATTAATAATTCAAATGTCGGGCTAGTGAACCCGAGATGAGCAGAAACACTAGATCCATCATTGATCACGCCTTTCATTTGCACCGTCAAAAGCTGTTTCTTCCCACAATTTTCTCCAAAAAATCCCAAAAAAATAAGATCAAGAATCCGTTCGACATGGGTTCTTGAAATCGAGTACTCGGTCAAAATTTTCTCAAATCTTAAGATGGAATTTTTCATCTATCCTTCCTCAAATCACCCGAAGCAACGAAGCAATAGAAAATAGCGAAAAGCGACACGGAATACCAGCAAAAAAATTTACCCGTTTGAGATGAGTTTGAGCGGCGGGAGAAATGCAGTGGAAATTCTAGGCGATGAATCACATAGATTATCGACCCTTGAGGGTCGATTGAGAATCAGCAGCAACCTTCCATTGAGAACGAATTCAAAGCAATCCTCTTTTCTTTTTCCTTACGTAAAGTATCGATGAAGCAGAGGGCGCCTAAATTTATACAAGTCGATTCACAAGACTTGCTGAGTTGCTTCCATCGACTTGGATTTTACAATAATGCCCTTTTATTTCTTCACAATCCCAAATTAGATTACAAAATTAGGATGGCATCGATGGAAATGAAAGATGCATCCGGAAAGTTCGAGAGTAATTTGGAAGAGACAAGCCTTCTCTTGACTTTGCTCCTATCTATTAAATACTTTCTTTGCCCTTAAGTTTAAATGTTGAATGTCAGTTGCCTTCATTTTTTTATTACAATAAAATCACTTTCACTTCATATTAAAGTTCTTGTCAGTGAACACTTTTATCGGAAATCACATCATATTTATATTTAAATAATATACCTATATTCTAATTTAAAAATATTAAATAATTTTTTGTTTTAGATTTTAGTGGTTGGAAACTTTTTTTATTGGATTAAATAATAAATTGTTCCTATTCATATTCGACAGAAACTCCTTCGCGTTTTGTCTTTTACGAAATATTGAGCATTTCATCTTATGAATTATCTGAGTTTAGTGTTGAGGTAAAGAGATTAAAATAAATAAAACAAAATAAAAGGGTGTTTGTTACAAGGGCGATGTGATTTGGGGAAAGTATTGTTAAGAGATAAAGGCCACAAAAATGTGTGGAGTGTAATAGAAAAGAAAATGAGGATGGAGGTTAGGGATATGAACTAAATAAATAGAAGAAAAGCAAACCATGAAGGGAGAAAACCTCTAAAAGTGTAAGATTCCAAGGGAGCAGACATCTTTTATGGAAATATATATGAGTCAATGCACACTAAAATGGATTTCTTATTTCTTTTTAACATTGTGGATAAATATCCATTATATATTGAAGAAAATACAGGATCAAAAACAGATACAAGAAGTAACTACATACATGACTGACCAAATTCAAACCCTATAATGATTTCAAATAATGAAATAATTATGAGGATTCAATGGATCCTACACTGTGTTTACAGAGAGAAAGTATAGGTCAGAATCCATGGTCTCATTTTTAGGCAATAGATGAAATTTGTTTAAAACGAAGTTTAAAATCATAACATTTCAATAGCTAGGTTAACTCATTTTCTGCAACAACAAACAAAGGTTTAAATTTTATTTTTCTTTTCCCTTCTCGGGATCCAAACATAAAATCAAAAGTGCTAAAGCATTTAAAGGATATGAGTCTGATTATTAGTAAAAATAATCGGCTCAAGGTCACAGACATTTGATAATAAAAAAATGTCTATGATATCTAAGATTCCAAATCTATAGACGCATTTGATCTGATGACTATATCGGATCGAATATTGTCATTGAATTGCCAACACGAAAATACATGAAGAAGCTAGGTTGGCATTCGACAAATACACAACCATCCATAAATCTGACTATCCATAGCCTGAAGTTGGTATTAATAACATGAAAAAACAAAAACAAAAACAAACCCAGATCCGTGTGGAAGAAACTACTAATCTATTAGAAAAAAACCTAAATGCGAGAAAAAGAAAGCGATGGATGCGATTTCAAACCGAGTTTTACGATTCTTCGAAGACCATCGGTTGTCGCATTAAGTTCGTTAAGTGCGAGTTTTGAAACTTCTTGAGGTGAGATTTTGGGACACGTGGTGTCAACATCGAGCGTGTGAGTGGACCCGAGAAGGTCGAGGCCGTGATGAGTTGGGAGAGGCCGAAGTCGGTCTTTGAGATCTGCTTGATTTCTTGGGATTAATTTGAGTCTCTGAAGATTGTTGAGTTTCTCTGATTAGCGGCTGTGTGAGGCCGACCGGAAGAAGTCGAGGGTTTGATTGGGATGGCCCGATGCGAGAGGCATTCCGAGGGGAGTTGAAGGAGACTTACTCTGCTCCTATCTTGATATGTCCCGGACGGACGAGGAATTTTATAGTGTATTGTGATGATGCCTGAGGCGGGCGGGATGTGTTTTGATGCAGTCTGGGAGGGTAGTGGCTTATGGTTCCTGTCAGTTGAAGAATCATGAGCAGAATTACCCCACGCATGACATGGAGTTGGCGACCGTAGTCTTCGCTTTGAAGATTTGGCACCACTACTTATATGGCGAGCAGTTCGAGGTGTACTCAGACCACAAAAGTCTGAAGTATATCTTCACGGCGGGGACCTCGACGTGAGCGACCGCAGGATGGATGGAGTTCTGAGGACTATGACTTCACTTTGCATTACCACCTTTGGTAGGGGAAAATATGGTGGGCGATGCACTTTCGGTCGAAGTCGCGGGGACCATTGGCTAGTATAGCTCGGGAGTGGCGGATGAGGCGTAGGCGGTTTGAATTTCTGTTACGTGAGCGAGATCAGGGCACATTGGGGAGTCTAGTAGCTACACTGTCCCTATTGAGCAAGCGAGTGATCGAGTTCCAAGGGCAGGACGGAGATAGTGTCCATCAGGGATCGGGTACAGTCAGGTATAGGTGACGAGGGCTGGACCATTCACGTAGATGGTAGTCTTCGGTATAGAGGACGGGTAGTGGTTCCCTAGTTGATCGATTTGAGAGATGAGATTCTCAGGGAGTTTCACTGCTCTCGATTTGTTGTGCATCTAGGTGGCACGAAGATGTACCAGGATCTTCGTCGCCAGTACTATTGGTGAAGGATCCCGACCCGGATTAACCTCATGAACCCGAGGGGACCTCCCGGCACTCCAACGGATATAGAAACTTTTCCTCAAAACAATCAAATAAAATCCATGGAGCGAACGCTACAATCCTTAACATATCTTTAGAAAATAATGGAGTAAGTGGTAAATTTTTTTTTTTTTTCACACACTTAGACTTTCAAAAAAATCGGCAGAGTTTCCTACATTTGAATTTCCCAAGGTACAAAAACACAACGAAAACATTTAAAAACACTTCTAATCTTTCAATTATCAACTTCCATTTTAGGACTTCTCGTCCACAACCCAATTAAGCACACAACTCAATCAAGAAAAATATATACACATATACATTTATTTACTTCAATCATCAAAACATTCAAAATTTCTTCAATTCCATGCACAGTTTTATAAAAAGGATTGGGCTTGAGCCGGACTTAACCCGACCGCCTACGTACCTCGTCCACTGAGGATCAAAGCCCACATAGTTCCTTTTCAAAATACATACATATATACATATATACATGACAAAATATTCAACATATACAATATGCAAAATATATATACAATGCAGATACATGCGTCGTCTCCTCGATGGCTCGACTCCCCTTTGCCGGGGGGATGCTCTACCGGTGCACCTATAGTCCACGAAAATGTTTTGAAACATACGGAAAGAGTGAGCTAAGGAGCTCGGTGTGTGACACCCCAAACCCGGGGGTCCGTTGACTGCAGATGCCCGCGGAATACAAGTGGATGTCGAGTTGCAGACGTCATGAATCGGGCGGGAGTCTCCTTTGTACGGGGCTCTGCAGATACAGTTCTTGTAAATAACTTGCATTTACACAATCCCAAACAATCCAATAATAAATATAATCCCAACATAAGATGCAATTGCCTCTTGGGCTCATAAACCAATACTCATTAAAACACATATCACAACTATTCTCCAATTTTCTCCAATAATTACATAGTTAGTGCACACTTTATACAAGCATATATTAACATCTCTGAGGTTATCAAAAACCATCAAGCCCACAAACCGGCTTCTTCAATCAACCTCTCAAAATGAGTTGTCTCTCGGCTCTTGTACTGAAAAATAAAAAAGGGAGTCACACGGCGGGTGACTAAAGCTCGGTAGAGGAGAAATCGCCTAAGTGGGCTACTCACCACTAAGTGCAGTGCAATGCACCCAAAGTAAACACACACTCAAGTAAATACATGATATACTTGAATGTCTACATGATCACCCATGTCCACACGGAGTCTCATGACTCACTCACACTTGCCTAAGCCACGTATGAGAAAATAATCATTTTCAAAACAACACTTTTGTTCTTGAAAATATACTACCGAAGTATTCGGTAAAAGTATGGGACTACCCTCCGAGGTGAATTGGTTGGTGAGCTTCCCGAGAAGCTTGGTCATGGTCCTCATCGAAGTGATCTGTTGGCGTGCCACGGCCGATTCTCGAATATAAATCGCTGAAATTCCTTTCGCCAATATCCGTTTATAAAAATACCTTGTCGTACTCACACCTAGCCTCTAGGTTGCAGTGCATATGAAAATACATTATGCCATTTTCAAAACCATTTACACAATATGACAATATGCATATTTTCAATCGACTACAATTACCGCATGTAATTCAATGATATCAACCATCACCCAGAATTAGCTCACTTGAGCAAATCATAATCTACATCTCCAATGGCTTATAACACAATTTAATTCCATGTAATTGTGTCATTGTACTAACACATTAATTTAATGTATTAACCTAACTAATTCCACAGCGCCAAGCCCATTCATTTCATACAATTTCGAGCACACAACACTTGGACAATTCTTATCCATTTCACACAAACCCGGGACTGTTTTTACAGTCCCAAAACAGAGTAAGTGGGCTGTCCACGGGCAGCCCACACTTCCTACACCGGTTCCTCTTTTTGGAATCGATTTCCATTCCCATTTCCGATCTTATAAACACCAAATCATAATTTATTGAATAAATTATCACAAAATGACCCATAACAGTCCATACACACACTGTTACGGACTGCCCTCATGGTAAAAAAAATTGCACAATTCGGTCCCATGTTTTGGGACCGAACATACGGCCCATTCCCGACCTTTTTCCTACAAATACATGATTTAAAGCAAAAATCTGGAATTTAAAAGACCCAAACAGCCCCTAATTTTCTGGGCAGTCACGGAGGTGAGAAAAATCACCAAGAATTTCTAACAATTCGGTCCCATGTTTTGGGACCGATCAAAGCGATCACGGCCTCAAACCAATCGAAACATCGAAAAACCCTTAAAAATGGGAATAAAACGCAAGTAGGGAGAAAATCCTACCTCTTGGAGTTGTCAAAAACTTGCAAACCCGGGGTCCACGCGTAGCCTGCTCCGCGTAGAACGTTTCCCCTTCTTGCTCCGTCGAAATCCAACGGTCCGATCGCGTGTATTTCTAGAGAGAAGTCAGAGACTCTCTCTCTAGAATGAAAGCTCCATAGCTACTGCATCACCAATTTTTGCCTCCCACGTTTTTCTCTCTTGTGATTTAATGAAGAAGGTCACTATACATTAATTTGTCCTTTTGTAACTTAATCAAATCTAAAAATGACCTTTATGTCCCTTTTTCTCAGATTTGATATATCGGCACTACCTCGGCCGTCCATTTTCATCATTTCTCTACTCATACCACTTATGGTACATGAGTACTTGTTATATGCGCCTTTCGTCGCATCGAAAAACGATTTACGGCTTTTACATGCGATGCCTCGAGAAAAGCGTGTCGACTCAAATGTTTGAAAATTACGAAATTTTACGTGCTAACTAGATTTGTGAGGCGATTCAACGGTACAATCCGTTTCGTCATCCGAGATCTAGAATAAGTCTGATTTTTAACCGTAATTACAATTTTATGTAATCAAAATTACGTTTTGCCGCTTATTCGAGAAATTGGAATTTCTCGGGTCTTACGATTAGTGTACATTTTCATTAGACAACATTTTCAGTATATATCAAAGTAATAAATACTTATACAATTAAAACCAATTTATGCTTTGACTTTCTTTCTAATGGAACCAGGGAGTAAACACACGAGCAGTTTTAAGTCGCGACGGTGAGGGACAGTCTCAATCCAGTCATAACCACTACGCTGCGGAGAAACTCACGCCTTGCATAGGGTTTCAGTCATAACACCTTATCACGTGTAAGGATATTACGCTAAAAATCTATTTCCCTCCCTCAGTTAGTAACCCTCTCTTCTTCCTCTAAATCCTTACCTGATTTAAAAAGATGCTGCAGTTGATATCGATCCTGTGATCATATGGGAGTTAGGGTAACCATCAGTAAAACATTTCTTTAAAATACATTTATAAATCCATTTTAAATCCTTTACTTTATCATTAAAACACATATGTGTTCTTTACATTTTAAACTTTCATGCCTTAACATATGCATACATATTTAATATACATATATAAACATTTACATTAAACTTTTCATTTTAACATTAAAAAATGCTCACTTTTAAAACTCAATTTTCAAAAATCAGTTTTACACTCACCTCTTTGTTTCCGAAACTTGGCGCAACTCACTACTTTCCCGCCTTTGCTTTTTAGCCCTCGTGCTCAACGAATGCGACAACGTGTGTCGCTGTAGTATAGCGTAAACTTAACGTACTTCACGCATAAGTCCTTTAGGGTCACACAACATTCATATAAAGCCAAATTAACAATTTACCCTTGAGCACTAAAAGCCTAACAAAAACCACTCATTTTGGCAGCCATTTCCAACAATACTCTATGGACTTTATTACCCAAAAATTATTCAAGGTCTTTAAAAAATTATGAAACTCTCCAGATCCGTCCTTGATATATCAGCAGTAAACATCTCTTTAAATTTTCAATTTAAAATTCATTCTCTAAAGCCCTCAACCACATAACACAAGTTACAACATGTTTTTTGATGCCAATTTGGTTAACTCACTTAATCACCTACTATTATCCTTAATTTCTGGGATCTTAACTCCATAATTTGGAAATTTTTTCTTCACTCATTTGAAGCTATGATTCTAAGGTTTCTTCTCCAATTGGAATCACCCAATTTGGATCACCAAAACTTAAGTTATTGTATTTTATATCTAGATTACTCAAATTGACAGAACAAAATCTGCACACAGCTCCACTTGGAAAAATTTCTGGGCACTTTGGGGTTATAATTTTCTTGAACTTCCTTCAGCTAACTTATTCCCCTAGAAGTATATTTTACCCATAATTTTGAATCACTCAATTTGGATGAGTGAAACTCCACTTATGACCAAAACACTACAACCATACCCAAAATACAGCATAATCAGTGAGCTACCACAGGCTCACCTTTCAGTCCCGTGTTGGGGCCTTGGAAACTGGTACTTCATAGTCCTTCTATAAATTTGTAGCCCCTATCTCTTATGGTTCTTGTAATTGGAATCAATTGATTTGGATGATTATAACTTAATCTATATCCAAAGCAAGAACAGAGAGTTTTGAAATTTTTGACAGCATTCGCTAAAACCCAACATTCTCTTTTTACAACTATTCCATAATGCCTCAAAACCACATGAAATCTAACTCAAAACAACTCACAACACTTGAATTGGTGATTTGAAATTCATACCACAAAACCTAGGTGAAAATCTTATGAATTCAACCCAAAGGTCCACCAATTCTTCTATAAACCATATAAATATGATGATTCCATGTTTATTTTTACACCAATTAGGGTTTTTACCTACAAAGCCTCAACGGAAATCTAGGGTTTGATGATCTCTTCAAAACCCTAGACAAAAGGAACAACAATTCTCCAAACCAAAACGCCAGAATGGCTCCATGGAGTGAGACAAAAACATACCTTGGTTTGGCCTTAACTTCTCCTTCTCCTTCTTCTTCCTCCTCTTCCTCTCCTTGCTCTTTTCTCCTCTCAACGTGAGCCTAGCTTTTGTGAAGACAAAAAATGAGTTTGGCTTTTGTTGTCATCACATTTGTAATCCCATTTATACCTTAATTACCATTAACTCCTTCATCCTTTTAATTTTTCAAATCAACTTATTTTATTTCAATTTTGGCATCCTATCTTCTCACATTATGACTTCTACCATATCATTTTTTTACCTTAATTGCAAAAGGGGTCCTTGATCCTTTATTGCCAAGACAACTCTTGTTATTTCTATTATGGTCATCTCTACTCATTTAATGATTTTCATATCCTTTATGGCAATTACACTTTTACCCTTGTTTTAGTACCACAATTACCGGGTTCCATAAATTTATCATTTCATATTTTCATCCTTATTAATAACTCCCAAAATATTACAAGTTCACTTGGTGTTCTTATACGCCCCTCTGATTCACATGTCTTTGGCCCACACTCTCTCGGGACGGGGCGTTACAAAATCCTCCCTCCTTTCCTCGAGAAATGAATAAACTATCAAACTCAAAAGAAAGGGAAGGAAAATACCTCCTTGGAAGTAATTAGGTGCCGCGGCGCATCGAACTGGCTCCTAGAGTATCTTCCTCTATGTGTGACTCTCCACAATGCCTTCACCCGGGAGATAGTCTTGTTAGGAGCTTGCTCTCGACGATTGAGGATGCACTTAGCTGGTTCCTCTTCATTATGTCAAGTTCTCACATGTTTCTAGTTGCTCCATCAATACATGTGAAGTGCAGGTATGTACTTGTGGGCTTGGCGCTGGAAAACATCGTGAATCGATCGAGTCGAATGTGACTCCCCAATCGATATGCCACCTCCCAGTCTCTCAGCAATCCTGTATGGTCAATATCTAGTGGACTCGGCTTTCCCACGTTTCCCGATCTTGTCTGCCGCTTCAAAGCGATCTTCAATACCATATCCCTCAGAACTCTAGTTAGCGTGGCGTTATTACGCGCCAACGCCACCATGGTCTGTAGTTTTGGTTTATCCATATAACTTTGATCATCACAAGTCCGCCGAACAATTCGGACCTACTAATTTCCTTTAGCTACCGTCTGCGGAATAGTTGAACGCGTTTGTCCATAAAAAGAGCCTCGTAAGGGGCCATACCAATCTTGGCACGATCTTTGTTGTTGTGTTATAAACTCCATCGAGGAGTGCAGGTGGGTTGTCCGTCTACTCTAACTCCATAACACGTACCTAAGCATAATATAAAAGTCTGTATAGTCCTCTCGGATTAGCCATCCGTCGTGGATGAAAAGCCCGTCTTGAAGTGGTTAGTGCGAGGCATTATGGCGGGCCCGAAAACCATGATGTAAACACGGATCTACGTAAAACAATGGAAAGCTGGCGTACCATGCGGTCGATAATCTCTCTAGCATTATGGTGGGTAACATCGTGGATACTGTTTTACGATGGGTGAAATGGGTGCGTTGATCGATGCGTGCGATCACCGCACGGCTGCCAGTATCGCTTTGGCGCTCTCAAGCGGCGTGGAAGTCCTACCACGAAATCCATCTTTGATTCTCTCCCATTTCCATTGAGGATCGAAGGTGGCGTAATAGTCCTCACGAACCTACGATGCTCGGCTTTGCAGCGTAGCGGAACAGCCAGGCGAACTCTGCAATATCCTCTTCCGTACCCTTCCGCATTAGTGTTCTTTGGGGTATGTTGTCTTTCTTTGGATGCACTTTTAGCGGAGGAATGGGCTTCCTCCGCAATCTCTCTCCTCCCACATCACCTACATCCGGTACACACAACCTCTATCCCATGACCACGGTACCATCCTCTCTCAATGACAAATCCCCTCGTTGCCCAGACTGCCGCCTCTAAACTTCACCTATGCGCGGATCACGAATCGAAGCTCTAATCTGTCTATCAATACGGAACATTACATGAAATATTGGCTAACATTACTCTGAATGCAATAGGTTCGGTCCCACCAAGGACCTCAATTCTATGAAGGAAGTGACCTCAGAGTAGACCAGAGCTATTGGGGTGTCTCTTTGAGCATCTCTTCTGTTAGCATAGGATGATGCTGATGGTACATTCATAATCCTTGATCAGTTCAATCCATCTCTCTGTCTCATGTTCGGTTCCTTACCAGTGCGAATCACGTAAGCTCTTATGATCCAGTAAAAAATCCTACAAGGCCTCCACTATAGTAATGCCTCCATACTCCCATGAGGGCCAAATACTCACTATTTGCTAGCTTTCGAGGTCAAGGTGTGTGAGATAATTCTGTTCATGCTTCTTCAATTGCTGACATATGCAATCACTATGTCATTCTGCATTAACACGACTAGGCGCGCACAAAGAGGCATCTATCTGCGCAAAGCCATCCACCTTTTGATGGAAGTGTAAGTACTAGAGTTGAGGTAAATCTCCTTTTTAGTTCGTGGCTGAAACTGTGACAAGCCTACGACGAAATAGTTCCTCTTTCCTTTGTCAATCTAGTCAAAGGTGCGGCTATCTTGAAATCCCTCCTTGAACTACGGTAATACCTGCTGACGGAAAACTCCCTTTATCTCTTTAACTTTCGTAGGAGGTTTCAATTCAAGTATGACGACCTTGCGGATCCGCTGGGCGGCGCTGTAGAAATTATGTGTCCGAAAAGCAGTGGCTGCCGAGCCAGCCCGGCGCTGGTTTTGGCATATAACCGGTCGTTCGCGTATTCGCGGGGTATCGCAAGTGCTCTTATGTTCTTCTCCGCTGCCCGAATAGATGATACCTTCGTCGATAAACGTACTCGCCGATCTAAGTAAGGCTGAAATCTGTTCGCCGAGGATCCATAAAAGCGTTTGGGCATTACCGTAAGTCCAGTGGCATGACTGAAACTCAAATGCGTGCCGTGTTCTAGTCTTTGTCATGACCTCTGTCGCGAACTCTCTGGCGGTGATAGCGACCTCAGATGAATCTTGAGAGAATCTTAGCTCCACATGGCGTCAAAGAGATCATCAATCTCGAGAAGAGGATCTGATTAATATTGATACCCCATTCAGCCTCTCTTATTAATCAATACATAATCGCATGCTTCCGTCCTTTCTTCACAAACCAAATGAGGTGCTCCGGTATGTCAGCAGAGGTACTGTTGACCATTTTCTTCCATACGCACCTTAAGTTCTTTCGTGCAGGGGCTTATCCTGTAGGGCACTCGAAATCGGTTACGTCCAGGGCTAACTTCGTCTAAATCAATCTCTCTATCACGAGGGTAATCCACAAGAGATCGTGCGACATGGGAAATTACTTTGACTCACAGGAATGTCTTCCAGTCTGTCATCCTCTACCACTCATTCTGCCATTAACAGATACCGGATACTGACACAGAACACATCTTGTTATAATTCTGGGTTGTCATACTGGGGATAATATGTTTGCCACACCCACAAGGAAGCGATACGGGTTGGGTCCTGAACAACTGCTGACAATCCGTAGTGGCGTGGTGTTTGAAGGACCAACTGATCCATGCTAGATTTTCGAGTCACGGATGTCAACAATACCAAGTTATTTAAACTCAGCTCAATAATCCCTCCACCAGCCATGTATATCTATCACTTTATAAAGTGAATCCTGGTAGGAAGGAGGCTGCCATCTTTGATCATGGTTTGCACATCTACATGTTCACTGTGCAATAAATTTGTGAAATCGCGGCGGTGATGGCACCCGGATCTATCAAGGACATAGCATCTATCAAAGCGGATATGCGTCGCGGCCTCAGGTGTTTGCATGCTCTATTGGTATTTGAACACCCAACGCATGGAGTGAGGTGCGTCGTCTGGATGGTTGACCTCCACACCCTGCTGGTCCTCCAGGTCTGGTAAATGTAGTGGGGCCTCTGCACGAGCCCCTCTCATTTGGGCCAGACACTTGACTCTGTGACCTTCTGAGCTGCCTTTGTCTGTCTGTCCCTCTGATCCCGCTGTAGGAGGCATTACGTGGGCACTCATGGCGAGTCCGTACATCCGCCGCCAAAACAATGTCGTGCCCAATCTGCACTCTGCATGTGGTTCTTCCCTGCAGGCACCTGCGGCTTTGGACCCTTGGAGCTACACGTGCTGGCCTGAACCACAGCTGAAGCCTTGATGGGCTCTGCCACTTGTCCCATGTGTCTTCCCATCCTGGCCCTTGCAGGACCTCTGAGACCGTCGACCCTCCGTTTACGTCTTGGCGAGTAGCTGGTTTCAACCCCATGCTCCTCCATTACTATTCGCGGCCTCTACTACCTGTTGTCTTGTAATGTGGGGCATCGAAGCCTCTGTGGTCCTAATTGTGGGACTGGAACCTGGAAAACCTCTGGTCTTGAAACTTTCATCATCCCTGATAAAATGGAACATGTCGTGAGCTCGAAAAACTCCATATAATAAATGGATCCCACACTCCCGGCTAAGGAACTCCTCGATAGCCAAGTCTAGCCGGCGGCTGTTAAACTATCTGATCTTCATGACCTGCCCGGGACCTCCCTCTTGGGCATCTCCTCTGACCTGCCCTCACCACTCTAACGCTCTGTCCCGTAGGAGAAAAGCAGAAAAAGTGACCATCTGCTCATCACATTACCTTTGCATCACTGTTGGGCAGCTCATTCCCTCTATTCGCAGTGATGTACTGGGGTCTCCCGATAATGTGGTCAGTGCCCCTAGCTTTCGCCCTACCATAGAAACTCTGACTCATATTTGTCTCGTAATGTGGAGTGGCTAAAAGTGAACTCGGCTTCATTACTCTCAAGATGTCTGTCTCAGGCCTCGGGAGGCGGTGGTGGCTCTTGTCATGGTGGCTGAGCGTAGGGTCACTATGTCTTTGTGGGTGGAGGAACATGCGCGAGATCATCAACATGTTCCTCGGGTGAGGTGGTACCTCGAAGGGCTCTCACAGTGGCGGGTCTCTCGACAACATTTACGTGAATTCAAAATTTAATATGTCATGTAGTGCATGAGTTTTAAATCCACATAAAATAATTGTCTAATTTTAAAATATTATTAATGTGTAATAAATTTTCAAATCTATAACATTTTAAAACCTTGGCTCACGATACCACGTTGGATCAGACCCAGGATTAACCTCATGACCGAGAACCTCAGGCCTCCAACGAATATGAAACTTTTCCTCGAAAACGGTCGATAAATCCATAGGCGAACCCCTTTACAATCCTTAACATATCTTTAGAAAATAATGCGGAAGTGAAGTGGTAAATTTTTTTCTTTTCTTTTTTTGCATAAGGTTTTGAAAAATGAGCGAGTTTCCTCCAGTTTTTTAACTTTCCCGAAGTTACAAAAACTGCGCTGTTAAAACCTTCTGATCGCTTGATTCTCAACTTCCGTTTTGGGATATAATTCACAGCCCATTAACACACAAACTCAATCAAACAAATATATACACATATACATTTATTTACTTGATCATCAAAACATTCAAAATTTCTTCAATTCCATGCATAGTTTTATAAAAGGGTTGAGCGGCGGGACTTGTGACCTTCATTCACCTCGTCCTTGAGGATCAAAGCCCATTAGTTCCTTTTCAAAATACATACATATATACATATATGACCAAGTATTCAACATATACAATATGCAAAATATATATACAATGTAGTCACAGGAGTCGTCTCCTCGATGACTCGACTCGGGGTGCTCTAAGTTGCACCTATCTAAGATCTGAAAATGTTTTTTGAAACATACGGAAAAGAGTGAGCTAAAGGAGCTCAGTGAGTGTACATTTTCATGTAGACAGCATTTTCAGTATGAATCCAAAGTAATAATGCCCATACAATTAAAAACCAATTTATGCTTTAAACTTTCTTTCTGTGGACCAGGGAGTAAACACGAGCAGTTGGTGCCAGCGGTGAGGGCAGGTCTCCAATCCGGTCCATAACCACTACATGCGGGGCTACCTCTTGCATAGGGTTCCAGTCTTAGCACTTATCAATGGGATATTACGCTAAAGTATTGTCACAAGGTTGTGTCTATAACTATTCCCTCTAAATCCTTACACGTTTAAAGATCTTTGGGTGATATTAAATTATAACCTTGAGTCATATGGGTTGGGTAGCTTATGGTGAACATTTCTTCAAAATACATTTATAAATCCATTTAAATCCTTTACTTTATCATTAAAACACATACATTCTTTACATTTTTAAACTTTCATAATGCCTTAACATATGCATATATTTAACATACATATATAGCATTACATTAAACTTTTCAATTTAACATTAAAAAATCTCTTTCCTTTTAAAACTCGATTTTCAAAAATCGGTTTTACTCACCTCTTGTTTCCCGGAAACTTGAGCACAACTCCACTGCCGCCTTTGCTTTTAGCCTACACACTCAACGAATCGCGCACTGTGTCCTTTGCATATAAGTAAAACAACGTACTTCAGTGCAGATCACTTTGGGTCACACAACATTCATATAAACCAAATTAACAATTTACCCTTGAGCACTAAAAAAAACTAACAAAAAGCGGTCATTTTGGCAACCTTTTCCAACAATACTCTATGGACTTTATTACTAAAAATTATTCAAAAGGTCTTTAAAAATTATGACTATCCAGATCCGTCCTTAAATATATCAATGACATATCTTTAAAATTTTCATTGATTCCTTCTCTAAAGCCCTCGACACATAACACAAGTTGACATGTTTTTTGGTACCAGTTTGGTTAACTCACTTAATCACTTACTGTTTATCCTTGATTTCTGGGGATCTTGCCCATAATTTGGGAATTTTTTCTTCACTCATTTGGAATCTATGGTTCTAAGGTTTCTTCTCGATTGGAATCGCAATTGGATCACCAACTCGATTATTGTATTTTATATCTGAATTATAAATTGACAGAACAGAATCTGCACATAAGCTCCACTTGGAAGAATTTCTGGGCCTTTGGGGTTTAATTTGCTTGAACTTCCCTTCAGATAACTTATTCCCTAAGTATATTTTGCAAATTTTGGATCACTCAATTTGGATGAGTGAAACTCCATATGACCAAAACACTAAACCATGCCAGTGGCACCAATCAGTGAGCTACACGAGCTCACCTTTCAGTCCGTGTTGGGAGCCTTGGGTTTAATTTGCCCTTGGTCCTTCTAAATTTGTAGCCTCTCTCTTCATGGTTCTTTAACAATTGGAATCTCGTGGGTTGGATGATTATAACTTAATCTATATCCAAAACAAGAACAGAGGTTTTACAAAAATTTTAATGACATTCACCAAAGCCCCAACATTCTCTTTTACAACTATTCCATAATACCTCAAAAAACCACATGAAATCTAACTCAAAACAACTCCACAACACTTGAATTGCTTAATTGATTTGAGTTCATATACAAACCTAGGTGAAAAATCTTGTGATTCAAACAAAAGGTCCACACCAATTCTTCTATCATCCTGTAAATATTGTTGATTCATGTGTTTATTTTACACCAATTAGGGTTTTACCTACAAACCTCAACAAAATAAGGTTTGGGTGATCTTTTCCAAAACCCTAGACAAAGGAACAACAATTCTCAAACCAAACCTTAGGAATCAAAACACCCTTGAATTCAGACAAAACATACATGGTTTGGCCTTCTTCTCCTTCTCCTTTATTTCCTCCTCTTCCCTCTCCTTGCTCTTTTCTCTCCTCTCCAAACGTGTTTTTGGCTTTTGTGAGACAAAAAATGAGTTTGGCTTTTGTTTGTCTCATCACATTTTAACCAATCCCATTATACCTTAATTATGGCATTAACTCCTTCATCCTTTTGTTTTAAATCATTATTTTATTTCAATTTTGGCATCCTATCTTCTCCACATTATGACTTTATATCGTTTTTTACCTTAATTTCAAAAGGGTTATGATCAACAATATTGCAAAGACAACTCTTGGTATTTCTATTCTTAAAAACAATATCTACTCATTTTTAATGGATTTTTTATATCCTTTATGGCAATTACACTTTACCTGCACCTTGTTTTAGTACCACAATTCCGGGTTCCATAAATTTATCATTTCATATTTTCATCCTTATTAATGCTTCCCAAAAAATATTTACAATTCGCCGGTGTTATATTCTGATTACATGTCTTTATGCACTCTTCCGGGACCAGGCGTTACGAGCTGGTCAGGTGAAGGAACACGTCACGGGACTTTGTTAGACGATGTATAAATCGACAAGTTAAATTTGAACACGACTTGGCGGGCTACGCCGGCCATTGGGGTGGGTAACAGAAAAATTGGAAGTGGGAACGCGTCGGTAGATTTTGTGACCCGCGCGCTGGACGCGAGGGACATGATCGCGGTATGGGTGATAGTGGACCGGCTCACGAAATTCGGCATTTTTCTGGCCGTGCGGATGACCTTCACATTGGAGAGATTACCAGCAGGTTGTATATTCGGAGATTGTTCAAGCGCATGGGTGCGTTGTCCTGTCGGTTGAGGCAAAGGTTTACAACACTTTTTATAGAGGTTCTCTTCAAAAGTTGTAATAAGTATGTATTTTCTTCTCATAAGCCAAAATTTGATTTTTTATGTTTCATTAATTAGTTTTTAATGATTATTTAATGCAGTACTAAAATAAAAATTAATGCGATGGAAAATAAATAATTATTTTACTTATATTAGTTTTCTATCATTTTACAATGTTTCTAAAGGGATCAACTTAAAAACATCATTAAACATAAATATTAAAATTAGCAGATTTGTTATGATGAAACTTCATTAAAAATTAATTGAACCCATTTGTATTGGCCCCTCTATATAAATGTTGATCTGAATAATTTACCTTGAATTATAAGCCATCAAAATTCTAGTTACTCTTTGATAAATTCCTTTTAATTTATAAATCTATTTGCAAAGCTAATTGCAAATCCCATTGCGAGAAATTACAGCTTATTTATCATTTCTTTGTCGTCAGTTTACCGAGTTTCTGGCGAGTCATTCGTTACAAGGCTTTTGGCGACCCCGAAAATCATTGGCCCATTCAGTTCTTTTCCAGATTTCGTAACACGGCAAATGATCCGTTGCCATTTAATTACGATGGTTACAAGTTCAGTTCAATCCGTTTACCGTTTATATGAACCTCAATTGTTAACCGAAATCGTTCTTTTGTGGTTTGTCGGTGCCAAAAATTTTGGATTATAATCAGGATTTTCACACATGGTGTCATACAGATCTGATCAGATAAATAATCTTAGGCAACATCATGGTATTGACGAAGTGAATAGTGATCGCGTCCGAATGAAATCTAAAACTGTTTATTTTTAACTCGCCTAGATGAGAAATTTATATTCAAGCCATGCCTGGAAGAGGAAAAAATATTGTAGATAAAGTGATAAGGAAAGGGTTGCCAGTGGCGTTCATGATGCATGGGTTTTTCTTATCTGATTGTATGTTTGACTTTGTCTGATGAATGCCCAGGGAAAATTGTGCGATGGTTTGGAGATAATGAGGACTATTCATGACAGTGAAGAAGCGCAAAGATTTACTAGACATAATTATGGCAGGCGGAGAAGCCATCGAATGTGAGTTCTTTGGAGATAAAGGTGGCGAAACGATAAGGCATTGAGGGGCGTTGCTCGGTACATGCTTGACAGTTCTGTAGCGTTTGATAAATTCTCGTTATTTGAATCTTTCAATGTATTTTTGTTGCCAAATTTTGGACACATGGCTTGTTTTTTCTGGAATCTTTACATATTAAGTTAGACATATATTGTTGGTGATGTAGGATGAAGAAGAGGACAAATGGAAGTGTATGTGGATGATGATCTGTTCAGGAACCTGACCAGCCCCAGGTCTAATAGAATCATCATCGATTAGTTCAGCCTAAATGGTTGAGTTGCTAACAGTAGGTGTAGACCAAACTTCACCGCTGTAGCCCATGTACCAGTACCACTATTATTGTTGTATGGCCTTGACCAGACGTAATCAAGTGTGTAGGTCATGGAATGGTCACTGTGCTACTTGTTGTTAAAAACTCTTTTAGGAACAATTATGAAGTTGTCTAGCGGTCTTCTATCAATTTCTAATAGCGTGGATCTCTTATTGGATATTTTATCACAATACACATATAATTTTACTATAAATAAAAAAAATGTAAAAAACAATAGTTTCATTTTTATACCATGTTATTTTAACTAATATATGTCCTTTAATTTAAAAACTTGAAAAGATCAAAGTGAGTTAAAAATAGGGTTGGGCTTTATTCTCTATATTCTACAATCCGTGATACCTCAAGAACTCTGAGTGGAAGTGAATGATCAGAGTAATACATACAGAGTGATATAGGGATAGAAACCATTTGAAAATGTAAACAAAACTAAAAGAATAAAGTATTTTTAGTCACTAAACCTATTAGGATCAAGTGAAAAATTTTCAACAGGGAATAAATACAACATATATACACCGTTGAAATGGTTCATTTTTAAAACTTCTAGACTTTGTGGATATTACTCAAACTTTAGTAACTTACTTTTTAAATAAAATAATTTTATTGATTCAAACTAACAATATATCGATAAAAACACAAATATCAAATCGCTACAAACCCATTAGGAAAACTTTGCTATGCAGTTTGGGAATTGTCAACCTATGGGTTATTATTCCATGACTCCGTCAAAGAAGCGCAAAGATTTACTATAAAAAGTTATGCAAATGGGCTTGTGAAATATGGGTGCACTTTAAAAGCTAGTGGTGAGATTGAGAAACAATGGGTTTGATTTGAAGCCCTTCTCAGTACAGTGTATAGTTCACGTAAAAGTGCTTAATGAGATTCTCATTGATTTTGTTCTTAATATTTCAATATTTTTGTTGCTCAAATTTTGGACATTTGGCTTGGTTTTTCTGTGATCATACATTCCACGAGTTGGACATATGACTTGTTGGTCACGTAGGGATGAAGAAGAGGACGAATTAAGGAGATGGCTTGTATGGATGATGATCAGTGAACCTGGGCTATTATGTCTATGGATATGTATCAGTGTTCAGCTGAGTAGGGACTAGTGCTAAAAAGGGTATTTGACCATACTTCACAACTTCTCAACCCACCGTAACCACTGAGCCACTATTGCTCTTCTTGTATGTATTATAACTTAGGAGCCTTAAATAGGTTATGGAGTCATGCAAATGGTCATATGCCTAGCATTTGTTAAACAACTCTTTGAACATATGAAGTTAATGTGCGGTCCTTCTCTCGAGTTCGTGACGTGGATGGGCATGTGAAAGGCACATGCAATGCACATATAATTTTATTATAAATAAAAATGTAGAGAAACGAGAGTTTATTTTTATATTATGACAACTGTAACTAAATATAATATCCTTTGATTAACACTTGAAAGAGATCAAGTCGAAGTTAAAAAATATAGGGTTGGGCTTTATTCTCTATATGTACAGTCTATGGAAGGAGACACAGAGACTTTAGATTAGGAAGTGATAAATCTAGAGTAATGTCTTTTGCGGGTGGATATAAATGATAGAAACTATTTGAAATTTTAAACAAAAATAAACAAATAAAGTATTTTTAGTCACTAAACCTATTAAGATCATGTGAAATTTTTTTAACAAGGAATAAATACACCATGTATGCAGTTTAGAATATATTTATTTTGAAGGAACTTATCTGTTTGCGGATATTAGCCAGACTTTTTGTGCTTTTTTAAATAAAATAATTTGATTGATTCAAACTAGCAGCTCTGTCATTAGAAATACAAATATTAAATCTCTAAAAGCGATGGAAAAATTGTGTTATGTGTTTGGGATTGTAACAAGGGCTATTCATGGCTCGTCGAAAAGCAGGTGGCTAAACAGGTGGAGAATGGAGCTTATCGAAATGTGGAGTCTTCTTCGGAAACACGCCAAACTGACATTGAAGCAATGGGTTGGTTAAATTGCCAAGCGCTTAGGAGTTCATGTAAAAGTGTTGGTAATTAATTTGATTAATCATTTTAATATTCTTTTATTACTCCAAATTTTTTACATATGTCTTGTTTTTCTTTGGTCTTGCATACATTGAAGAAGAATAGTAAATGGAGGAGATTGCTTGTATGGATGATGATATGTTGAACTACTGACCATCTATGTCTATGGAGATGTATCAATTGGTCAACTTACAAATGGGATTGGTGCTAACATGGGAGTACTTGACTATACTTCACCCATCTCATTCCCCACAACATCCACTACCACCACTGTTGTTACCGCCATAGCCACCAACCCAAGCCTTAAACAAGGTATGGAGTCATGATGATGCCATACCTAGGTTTGTTCCAGCAACTCTTTTGGGAACACTTATGAGATTGATATACTTAGGTCTTCTATAGGGTTTCAACATGGATGTACATTAGAAGGCACATGCAATGCCTATAATTTTACTATAGTAAGTGAAACAGAGTTTATTTTATATTATGACAAATGTAACTAAATATAATATCCTTTAATTTAAACTTAGAAGAGATCAAGTCAAAGTTAAAAAAATATATGATTGGGCTTCTCTATATTCGCCACAATCCCATGGAAGATACCTTAAGAACTTAAAGTGATAAATCTAGAGTAATGCCTTCTACAGATGGATATAAAGGATAGAAAATATTTGAAAATATGAAAGCAAATAACAAATAAATGTTTTAGTATAAACCTATTAGGATCATGTGAAATTTTGTGAAGGAAAATACATGTATCTTGGTTAGAATATGATTTATTTGAAAGGCTTCTATATAGACTTTGACATATATTATTGTTTTGTAACTTTTAAGCCAAACCATTTTATTAGTTCAGCTAGCAGCCTGTTGATAAACATAAATATTAATCCACTAAAAACCTGTGAAAAAATTGTATTTATCTGCAGTTTAGGAATTTATCAATTTAAAGCTATTACTTGCGACTCGTCAAAGCTCAGAAATTGATGGGCGGAGGGTTATGTATAATGGAGCTTATCGAAATGTGGGGTTTGCTTTCGGGAACCACACAAGCTGGGGTAGAAGCAATGGATTAGATTAAGGCGTTAGTGCATGCCGAGTTCATGTAAAGTGTTTGATGAAATTCTCATTGATTTGATAACAATATTTTTTGTTGCTCCAAATTTTGGACATATGACTTTTTTTTTCTTAGATCTTAAATACATTGATTAGGACGTATGGCTTGTTGGTCATGTAGGGATGAAGAGAAAGGACCAAATGGAGGAGATTGCTTGTATGGATGATGATATGTTGAGACTATTAGATTGGCCCCATGCCTATATATAGAGATGTATCAGTTGGTCAGCTTACAAATGGGATTAGTGCTAATATGGGAGTATTTGACCATACTTCACCCTTGTCAGCCCCCACAACAACTAGTACCATTATTGTTGCTGTCACCATAGCCACCAACCCGAGCCTTAAACAGGGTATGGAGTCATATGAATGGTCACCATGCCTAGCATTTCTTAAACAACTCTTTTTGGGAACATTTATGAGATTCAATATACTTAGATCTTCTCTCAAGTTCAAGCCTGACATGGATAAGCACATGAAAGACACATGCAATGCACATATAATATTACTATAATACAATCTTGAAAAGCAAGGTTATTTCTATATTATGTATTTATCAACAAATATTATCCTTTGATTAAACGGAAGAATCAAGTCGAAGATAAATATAGGGTTGGGCTTTATTCTATATTCGCCACCAATCCATGGAAGATACCTCAAGAACTTCTGGAGTAAGTGAAAAATCCAGAGTAATGCCTTTTGCAGGTGGATATAAAGGATAGACACTATTTCAAAATGTAAACAAACATAAACAAATAAGTATTTTTAGTCACTAAACATATTAGGATCAAGTGAAAAAATTTTAACAGGGAATAAATACAACATGTATGCACTAGTTGAGAATATGGTTTATTTTAGAAGACTTCTATATAGACTTTGACATATATTAATAGACATTTAGTAACTTTTTTTTTAAATAAAATAATTTTATTGAGTTCGACTAGCAATATATTATTGATAGAAACACAAATATTAAGTAGCTAAAACTGAGAAATTGACATGCAGTTTGGGAATTGTCAACGAAGGATATTTATGACAATCAAAGAAACGTAAACCAATTTACAACAAATAATACCAAGAATGGATTGTTTAAATGTTAGATGCGCTTTAAGGAACCTCTAGGTTAGACGGAAACGTGGTTGATTAAACATATCAGATTATCTTATGAGTTCATGTAAAAGTGTTTGATGAAATTCTGTTGATTTTGATATTTCATCTTTTTGTTGCTCCAAATTTTGGACATATGGCTTGTTTTTTTAAGATCTTACATACATTGATAAGGACATATGGCTTGTTGGTCACGTAGGGATGAAGGGAAAAAGGACCAGTGGAAGAAATTGCCATGCGGATGATGATACGTTGAGACTACTAGACTAAGCCAGCATGTCTATGGAGATGTATCAATTGGTCAACTTACAAATGGGATTAAGTGCTAACATGGAAGTATTGACCATACTTCACCTTCTTAGCCCACAACAACTAGTACCACTCTTAATAACTTTGCTTGCCTTACATTAAGGCATAAATGGGTGTATGGAGTGCTGAATGATACACATACCTAGCATTTATTAAAACCAACTCTTTTTGGGAACACTTATGAGTTTCAATATACTTAGATCTTCCTTAAGAGTTCAATGATGTGGATTGTGTGAAAGGCTTTGCCTGGTACCTATAAATAAAAATGTAGAAGCAGAGGGTTTATTTTATATTATGACGCTTGTAACTAAATATAATATCCTTTGCTTAAAACTTGGAAGAGATCAAGTCGAAGTTAAAAAATTTAGGGTTAGGCTTTTTTCTCTATATTCACTAGCAATCCCATGGAAAAGACCTCAAGAACTTTAGGTAATTGACCAAATCTAGGGAAGATAATACCTTTGCGGATTGATATAAATGATAGAAACTATTTGAAAATATAAACAAAATAATAATAAAGTATTTTAGTTGTGCGAAACTATTGGATCAGTTAAAATTTTCAGCGAATAATACAAAAATATATTCTAAATTTAAGAATAGTTTCTTCTTTTGAAGACTATATATAGACTTTGACATATATTAATATATTTTTAGTAATTTTTTTAAATAAATATTTATTGGATTGAACTATCAATATAAATAAAACTTCAAATATCAAATGCGCTAAATCAATTAGGAAACGCTGATGTGCGGTTGGAATTGTCAATCTGAGGACTATTCCATGACTCAGTCAAAGAAGCGCAAGGATTTACTAGATGGGATTATGTAGAACAGAGCTTATCAAAATGTGGGGTTTGCTTTCAGGAACTGCAAGGCCGAGATTGAGAAACAATGGGTAGATTCGAGCGTTGCTTAGGCACATGCTTGTGGGTTCATGTAAAAGTGTTTGATGAAATTCTCATTGATTTCAATATTTCAATAATTTTTTGTTAGCCAAAATTTTGGACATACCATTTTTTTCTTAGATCTACATACATTGATTAACATATACTTGTTGGACATTGGGACCAGAGAAAGAATGACCAAATGGAGGAGATTGTAGTATTGATGATGATGTATTTGAGACTACTGAATTAACCCTATGTCTATAGAGATGTATCAATTGGTTAACACAAATGGGATTGGTGCTAACATGAGTATGGCCCATATGCTGCTTCTCAGCCCTCATGGCCACAATACCACTATTGCATTGTTGTCGCCATGGCCTGTGACAAGCCTTAAACATTGGTATGAGGTCATGCGAAGGGTACCATGCCTAGCATTGTTGCTCATTACCCTTGCTGCACTTGCGTGCTCGTTTGGGGTGCTGCGGTTTCAATATACTTAGATCTCCTCTCCAAGTTCAATGACGTGGATTGTTTGCAGAAGGCCTGCAATTTTACTATAAATAAAAATGGCGAGTTTATTTTATATTATGGCGGCATGACAAACCCTTAATATCCTTTAATTTTTAAACCACAGATAGATGAAGTCAAAGGATTAAAAATATTAGGTTAGGCTTTTCTTAAATTCTCGCTAAATCACAGTAACACCTAAAAACTACCTAACAGTTTAGAACATGTTTAAAATTATAAAATAAAATAAATAAAATTTTCAAATTTAAATCACCAAAGCAAAAAAATATACAACCAGAAAAAATTTAGGAAGCCAAATAAATTTGGAAAAAATTGTAGAAATAAGGACCTAAGGGTCATATATAAATGAGTTTGTAGGTGTAAGTGTGAATATTAGAAAATTGAAGTGCAATTAGAGATTTATGGGCTATATAGCAATTAGATAAACAGTCAAGAATGCATTTTTGGTGAAACAAGGCCTTGGGGAGATAGGGATTTAAAGGACCAAAGTTGGTCTTAGATGCTCATTTTGAGGTGACACGTTTTGGGAGGGAGGAGCCCAGAGCAAAGTGTGGGAAAAGCTAGGGTTAGCAGGAAGGTAATTTTGGGGTGATTGTTTCCCATTTTCTTACTTCCCCTAAGAGACCAAGCAACATGGAAGAAGATTTAAAGAGACCAAGGTAAAGAAATAAAACTAACTGTTTTTTTTATTTTTTGGTTTGGAGAAAAACCACAGCTTTATGTAAAAGTGTTCTTGGATGGTTTTTAGTTCAGTTTGAGGTTGATTTGTTGGTTGGGATGAGTTGGATGGTTTTAGAGGAGTGTTTGTAAATAGGGAAAAATGTTGGGTTTTCAAAGGAAATATTGTCAAAATTTTGTCAAAACCCTGTTCTTGTTTGGTTATAGATTAAGTTATAATTGTCAGATCAAAGTTCTAATTCGTAAAGAATCACTTGGGAATAGGGACCACAAATTTATAGAAGAAGGTACCAGAGCAAAATTGTAGTTCAAGGCTCCTAATACGGGCTTAAGGTGGCTTCAGTGCTTCACTGGGTTATCTCTGTTTTGGGGTATTGTTATGTCTTTGCCATAAGTTGAGTTTCACTCTTCAGAATTGAGTGATTCAAAATTCTGGAGTAAATTATACTTCTAGGGAATAATTTACTTGAAGGAAGTGTATGCAAATTGTAACCCAAAAATTTTAGAAATTTATTAAAGTGGAGCTATGTGTAAAAAGCAGTCGATTACGCTTTGCAAATTGGAGTAGTATGGATGTAAAATGAAATAAAGCTTGAGTTTTTAGCCAAATTGGATTCTTCAATTGAAGAAGAAACATTAGAACCATGGCTGCGAAATGGGTAGAAGGGACCATTTAAATTTTATGGGTTAGACCTAAGAGTGAAGAAAAACGGTGAGCTAACCCAGTGAGTTGGGCATCTTGACCGAGTTTGAAAAAATGTCATAACTTGTGTTTGGTATCAAACCGAGATGATTCAATTCTGCAAGCCAGACTCATGAATCTGTATAGGTACATCTTGAAGGAAGCATGAGCAAAATGTGACTCATGTGTCCCCAAAAAAAACTCAGGCAGAGAGTATTTAGTGAAGCGTCAAACCCCTAACCAAAAACTCTAGAATATTCGACTAATCATGTGATGATTGTCATTTGCCTTTGGGCCAGAGGTATGGGATACATGATGATTCGAGACTCAGGAATCAAAGATGTTGTTCTCAGCATCCTCTCTTTATTCTAAAATATTTGAATAATTACGAAATTATTTGAATTTTGGAAATAGTCTGACAAAAAGTATAATAGTTTATGTTTGAAATGATTGTTTAAATAATTTAGACTAATTGCTTGTGAATAATTGTATAAGAAAATTGCAGATAAAAATGTTCTATTTGCATACAAGTATATATATACTATTAATAAATTGTATTAGACGGTTTTCAATACCCTTAAAATAATGTTAACAGTTAAATTTAAGTTCCGAGATAAGTGTAGCATACCAATAAAGAATTCACATGAATCATGATACTATTATGGCATACCAATTCGTAGCCCAGCAGGACAGTATCGGTAGTGTACACCAACCAAGTACATGTTTTTATAGCGTGTTTACCAACACCAAGCCAATGAGGGTTTATGATGAATTTTATCTGTGCATCGAAAGCATAGAGTTAAATTCGATAAGGGATAAAATGCAAAATGATAATAGGAATGAAAAATCCCATGATTATGAATTACGAATGATTTATTTTTTATAGAAAATTAATGGCGTGGTTTGGGAATGACAATGGTGTAATTGATTAAATGGAAATATATCTTTAAGTATACGTTATGCACATTGGTCATTTAAGAAAGTAACAAACATTGTCTTATGAAATTGCATGATTTGATTTAAAGTGAAATAAGAAATTAGTAATAGATATAAGCATAGTAGCCAGCGTGTATTTTCAGTAAATCTGCCGATAAAGAATTGATAGGCAAGAGTTGAAGTGGATACAATTGTAGAGCTCTCAGTGATCGAGAAAGTTTATGAGACCATAACTCAAATCCACCATTCTCATCATTTTTCGAGCAGCGTGTTTTGTAAACAAAGGTTCATCAAAGTATTTTTAATATATGAATCGTTTTGCATATGTGTAGTTTGGAAAAATGCATATTTTGTAAAGAATTGATTGATTGTAAATGTTTGTAGATATCTCAGGTGGTAAGCCTTTACAGTGACAAAGGCGAAAATGTTTATAATTAATGAAATGTATTTGCTAAATGGTTGATTCAAGGTTTGGTGCGAGCGATCCCAGTTCAGTTCAGGGCCGACCAACGAAGTCGAGGCGGACGGGACCGCTCTCGTCCGTGGAAGGACTCTCAGAAATTTCAGAGCCAGTATTAGGTGGAGTAATGCGCCCAGCTAAGATTGGATGTATAGGATGAAGTGATTAATCGTAACAAATCAAACAATAAGTACTTTAGTCACCTAACCTACTAGGAATCCGGTGAATATTTTTAACAAAGGAATAAATACAACATAGTATGTTTAGAATATGGTTTATTTTAGAAGGCTTCTAATAATTCAGAAGAATCATTGATGAACTTTTAATGGCTTTTAAATAAAAATCGTTTATTAGTTTATACTAATGATATATTGATGAAACGCAGAGTGCCATTAGTTTAAATCAGGTTGAAACCTTTGCATTCATTAATAATATAACATAATCAGTTGATTCCAGTACTTTATAAATTTGATAATGTTATATGGTATTTCATAAATATGATTATAAAAGGTTTGTGTGAACAAGTCAGTTAATAACATAATAAAATTACAGCTCAGCTGCAATTTGATGATATTTTGATTCACTAAATCATATTATTTCAGGTTTGCAACATCTTTGAGGATAATTTGATTTGTTGTCTTTATCTAAAGTCATTACTGATAATATCGTAATAAAGCAGTAAAACCTAAACACCAGTAACAGACAACACAAAATCAGCATATACAGCGAAGCAAATCAAAATGAAACTCGGATCACATATGGAATAACTACTTTATTAAGAAATATATTAATAGAAAGGGTTATGGAGATGAAGTAGATTCAGAGGCCGAGAATGAAAAAAATCCCACTCATTAATGTGTTTAGGAAAGACCAGTATTAAGATAAGGATTGAAAAGAGAGGCTAGTGTTTTATTAATATAAATAAATAATTAATTCATATTTATGACAAAATATATTTTAATTAAATATTTTGTTCAACAAAAATACAAGTTATTTAAAATAATGTTTTTCAAAATTAAAAAATAAATCTAAAAAAAAAGATTTTGAAGACATAATTTTTATCCACTCAGTTTACATTTTCCTCTATGAAGCCTTGAAAAATTGTTCTAAAAAAAGAGTACTCTCTATAATATGAAAAACTATTTATAAAAATGAGTTTTAAACTATTTAAAGTATTAAGTTTGCTTTAAATAACAAAATATCAAACTCATTATACAATATACTAATATAAATACCCAAATAAAAAGTTTAAAGTTTGTGTTGGATTCTGTCTTAATTTATTTCCAAAAATTAATTATCATTTTTTAAAACTAGGAGTTAAATAGTTTGATATTTTGTTATTATTGTTCAAAGAATAGTATTAATAGATTAAAATTATATAATTATAAGTTTTGGTTGTTTAAAATTAGTGATGAAACAGATAATTATATGGGAATATTTTGAAAATCTTGGATTTATTTCCAAGACCAGTTATATAGTATTTAAAGTGCCAAGGTGTGGAATTACAAATGAGAGTTTGATATTTTGTTAAATTAGTTTGTTTGAAATTAATTATAATATTTGCAGAAATAAACAAAAAAACAAATATTGTTTGTTTTGAATCTGAGTTTATTTTTAAAAAATAATTAATATATTTAAAACTCATTTCATAGTTGATGAGATTTTATATATATATTTTAATTAGTTTATTTTAATTAGTATTTGATTAAAAATATATGGAAGGAAAAATACTTATAGAATATTTTTGAAAATTTTGGCTTTATTTCCAAAAATTAATTACCACAATCATAAAAACATGGATTATCGCCGATTATAAATGATACTTTGATATTTTAAATTGGTAGTGTTTATATATAAAAAAAAAGGTTGAAAAAATCTGTGATTGCATTATATATATTATGAAAATGATACAGGTAAATGACTATAGTGATCAATAATGAAATAGACTTCAGTTACAGTCTATCTTATTAGTGAAATCTGCTCAAAATTGAGATTTTGTCGAATTAGGGAAACGATTAAAATTTAGAATTTTAGAAACGTGGGAATTTGATGCGGGACACTTGGCATTACTTGGTAAAGCTCAAGTCTTACGTATCGTATGAAATGGAGTCAACATGAAACTCAAATGGGACCGCAGAACATGTGGCAACATGGTGGATAAAAATCCATGATGAGATGGATAAGGGGATAAAGGTCTTAATATCTGACCAAACCCATTATAAGACTTGACATGCAGTGAGAGGACATTCTCTCTTGACCCATATGTGAGCAGAAAATCCTGGTACCAAGAAAAGAAGATAAAATGGTAATTTTATTGAAATGCAGGTTTTCTGGATCTGGGATTGTTGAAACAGGACTTTATTTTATTTGGAATTATATTTACAGTCTGTGATAGAATTAGTGTTGATTAAGAAACAGTTAGGATTTAGTTGAAATAGCGTCAATCAAGTTATATTTTGATGGGTGAAACTGTGGGAGACATCTTGTGTTAAGTGAATAATTGACTTGATCAAGTGTTGAATCCAGTGGACACATGGCGTCAGATGGAACAAAAAATGATTAAAGATGGATTAAAGGATGGGATTTTCTATGTAATCCGATAGACGATGATGTGGCGTGTGTGATGAGTTCTAAAAATAATGAAGAAAAGAGAACTATCTCTTCTCTGTTTGGAGTTGAATGAGCATTGGGAAATCAGTGAAAGAAAACCGACCGAAAGATTTGCGGTGTTAGGCGTCGAATTCACCGTCAAGGCGAAGCGCCGTTGTTCTGCGTAGACTACGCGATGACGTACCAGTTCAGAATTTGATAACTCAAAGTAGTTTCTCTGCCGGTTAATATCATTATTAGAAACTTTGTCGCTGGATAATGATTAATAAAGGCGTTGATGGTCGCCGAGGCCGATTAAAAGTGGAACGTGCTGTTCTGTTCCGTTGTTTAATATGCCGTATCGTTTATGCGTAAGTCGGTTCGTTATGACGAGCTGTATGATTTGGTTCTGAGCCGACCGTTAATAATGTTTTACGGATATTACGCACGGATAACGCGTTGGATCGGCGATTCGCATAACGCGACCGAGGTTATCTGGCGCCGCGATACCGGCTTTGTAAACCATGGCAAATCCGTGGGTGAGACCTTTGATTGTCATGTCTTTTAAAAATAATGGAGCTGATTCAAAAAAAATTCTTCAACTTAGTATGGGTTTTTTTCAGGAAAAGTAAAGCAGAGTTCTCTGTTTTGGGACTGCCCGATTTTAGTGAACAATGTTTGGCATTACTATTGAATTAAATCAAACTTCCATATTACGGGACTCATAAAGTCACAACCAAATCAAACACAATATACATATACCATTATTTCTTTCAAATCATCATTCATTATTATTATTAATTCATTTTAATTTATCAAAGCGACAAAATGTTCATATGATAATACAGAAGAATTGCACCAATCATGAAATTGCATGTCGTCCTCGATAAACAGAGCTATTACTTGGGAGGTACTCTAAATTTTAATCTCAGTCTGAAAATATTTGTTGAAACATATTGGAAAAGATGTGAGAGCTAAGCAGGCTGGTGGTTACATTCATTTTATATGTTGTTTTGATTATATCAAAATATTATATGTATACAATTAAAATCCATTTATGTAACATTTATTATAAACTTTCTTTCATAATATATACAAATAAATGATTTATACTTTAAATACATATTTTTCTTTAATAAATGCTTATGCATTTAAAATCCATTTATACTTTAAATTTATGCATAGCTTTCTCCACTTAATACTTATGCATTTAAAATCATTTTATATTTAAAGATTTATACCTTAACTTCTTTAAATACTTGCATTTAAAAATCCATTTATACTTTAAGCATTTAAGCCTTGGCTTTCTTTCTTTATTTCTTTCTTTCATTCCTTTTAGTGGGCCAGAGATAAACATAGAACAGTTTCGATCTTTGTGGTGAGACAGTCCTTCTGGTCATAACCACTCATGGGAGAAACTCTGGCACATAGTTCCAAATTAAAATGTGCTTTTATCAGTGTAGGATATTACTATGAACACTGTTCTCCTCAGTTAGTAACCTATAACTACCTCTTAATCCTTACAGCAAAATTGCCAGGCGAATGTCAGATCTGATCGCAGAGTTGGGTAACCATCAGTAAAACATTTACAAATGCGTTTATAATGCGTTTAAATCTTTGCTGTGTTAAAGCGTATGCCTTGCTAAACATAAACTTTCATAATACGTATATGCATACATATTTAATATATAAATATATGCGTTGATGCGAGATAAAAACAATGCGTATAAAACATTTCCATATGCCTTAACATTTATAAAATTTACATTCAAACTTTGGTTTAACGTTAAACCGATCTCTTTTAAAACCAAATTCTCAAAATATCATTTTTGCTCACGGTTAAAAAACAGATTAAAGCCTTCCATTGAGTTTGGTTCCGTCAGATCAATCATTTTTGCCTTTCCAAAGAAAATGCAACATACATTAATCATAACTTTAATTTTCATCTGCACATTCATTTTAATTGATGAACTAATTACCCATAACTTTAAAACTCATTCATTTGGCCTTAACGCCAATATGCCCTATAATTTTATGACAAAATTGTTCAAATGGTCTTCAAAATTTATGAAACTCTCCAGATCAGTTCCTTGATGCATCAAATAACATCTCTTTGAGTTTTCAGTTTAAAGTTCCGTCTCTAAAGCCCTCAACCATATAACACAATCACGCAGCCGACCACTCAGTTTGTGAACCAATCACCTTTGTAACTCCACTTTTTTTGAACCATTTTGACTTTAAGTTTACAATTTGCCGTTTATTTAGATAAAATTTTCTAGAAGTCTATTTGCGAATTTTACCGGAATCACTCAGTTTGTAGTTAAATTGCCGCTCCATATGCCATACTACAATATTGCCAAAACAAAATCAGTAGGTTACGGAAACCACCTTTGATCCGTATTTAGGAGCCTTAGAGCATTTGAAACCTTGTTACTTCATGTTTGCATCCTATCTCATATAGTTCTTTGCAATTGAATAATTCATTGGATATTCTATTGTAATCTATAGCCAAAATACAAACAAGGGTTTTGCAAGAAATTTTACAGCATTCACTTTACTTTGCTTGATCTTTATACCCTCAATTCATTTCTTTTCTAACCAATTCCCATGCATTATACCTCAATTTCATAAATCCCTAACCAGATTTCAACATATCATACACAATGCATTATCAAACTATATTATAGCAGTTTGTCAAAAACTAAAATCTGTCATGAACTAGATTTATCTCAAAATCATCATCATTCGACCACTAAATCATAGCTAATTTTACTTGTCAATACAAGAAAATCAAATCATTAGGTATGAAAAACATAAAAATCCAACACACCATTCAAAAACTTACTTGTTTTTGGTTTTCCTTGGCTCCTCTCTCTTGATTCCACTTGTAGGTATTGAAGAGGCGATGAGGAAAAATCAGCGTATTACTTGGCCTTCACTTTTCTTCTTGCTTCCCCTTTCTCTCCTTTCTTTTCTCTCTTTTCTTCATATCTTTCTACTGGGTTCTATCTTTTGAATAACAACCTCTTAAAATTATATTTTGACTAACTCTTCAAAAATTGCCCTTTCATACTTGCAAAAATTACCTTTAGACGACTCGCTCATTGGTCCATTCTAATGAATCTGATCATTAACCTATTATTTTATTCATAGCAATTCATTAAGAGAAAAGTTTTAATTGGCTCTGTAATAAAATATCTGCTTGTATGACTTTTTCTCTCCGGGTTTACCTTATCTTGCACCTCATGATTACATATATCAAAAAATATTTCTATGGTAGTCTATATTGTTTTGAACATAATCTTTTACTTCATCCTTCATTGAATTCCAGGCTCTGAAATCACGAAGTAAATTTAAAATCATTAAAGTAGGTAATCGGACAATAGCATGTTATTAGAATTACGTTCGGATCGCCTGGAAACTATCCAAACGGACTCCGTTTCACTTTATTTGATTTCGTTAGTCTTTTGTTTATTCGGACCTTTTAAGTATTTTGGCTCAATTTCGAAAAATTTCAGCCTTGAGCTCAAATTTCGGTCAGGAAATCACTATTCTTAAATCTCCTATTCTCTTGTAAATATCAGTTTAAAGTCATAGGAACTGAAATTTCTTACCAATTCTGCAAACCCCTCATTGGATGCAGAAAAATCATTATTCCTTAGGGCATTCGGTTTAATTTTGAAAATTCCACTTCATGTCCAAATGACGTCGGAGCATTCTAAATTCTAATACACCTCGTTTATCATTGGACCTCTAATCATTTCAAAACTATTTATTATAACATTCGATAAGGTTGGGGGTTTCTGATCCTTGCTCATACTCAAAATTCATTATCGAAATTTAAATTCTCATGTTCTTCTCTCTAGTGATTCATCCACAACACCTTTACTAGGGAATCACTTTGTTTCAAGAACTAAATCATTTCGATCAACAATTTGAGCAAGTTAACACATAAGTCAATCTTCTTTCAATTCAACCGGTTGATCTCTTAACACATGTGAAGAATGCGTGTATACTTTCGAAGCATAAGTATAAAATATGTCATGTATTATGGACAATTAGGAGTGGCAACCTCCAGCAAGTATACCTCTCCAATTATTTTCATAATTTTTAGTAGAAGTCCCATATAGAGAGGACTTAACTTTACTTTCTTTGGAATGTGTACCTTTCGGGTGTTATCCTCATAAATACTGATCCCCTAAATTCTAAATCTCTCTGGTTATTAACATAACTTTTACATCCAATCTTGAGCTATCTTGATATCAACGATAACTTTAACATTTATCTGTTGTAGCCTGAACATAATTTATGAACCTAAAAATTTTTCTCTCCATATAAACCCAACATAATGGAGTCCTACACTTCCTTATATAAAATTTCTATAAAACCATTTCAATAACATGATAACTGTGTGTAGGAAAACTCCATTAATGGTAAATGTCTTTCCTAACTTCCTTTAAACTCTAACACACAAGCATTGAGCATAACTGATAATACGTATGGCTCTTTTCGGATTGGTCATCGTGAAGTCGTACAATCTCTTTTATATACAAACACCAAGGTAACTTCTCAGCTAGTCACTGTTTTCCATGGGTAGGAGGTGATGATTTAGATCAATCTATCACAATCACTATATCACGTCATAACCATAAACCAAAGTGGAAGCAAAAAAAATCCATCGCTAGTTCTCCCATTTCCATGGGGATTGGAAGAACTATCAGTACCGCAAATCTTTGATGCTCAACCTTAACTGACAAATGAGACATTTAGAAATAGTGCAAACATCTTTCTTCTGCCCTCATGATATTCAGCCGGGGTGTGATGTTTTAAGTGTTTACAGGTGCCTGCTTCATCTTGAAGAGTGAGCCTCTCTGATTTATTCTTAATCTTCCCACATCTAGTACACATAACTGTGACCTATCATCACTATACCATATCTTGCGAGTACTAAAAATCCTTTTAGCACTTGATTCGACTTCCCTTTTCAATTTAATCATGATCGTATCTTGAGTCTATAGCTCACTGCATACATCTGTTAGTACCCCAGGTTAATATAAAGTCAATTCTAGTCCTTTCAAGAACAAATTCCATAAATCTAGGGAGGTACACCGATATAAGATGAATGTGAACATTAAGGCTTCTGCTAAGGCATGATTCTTACGTTAACATTTCACGATGGTACTCAATAGTGCACTCATAATCCATGATTCAGCATCTCTCTGTCTCCATATTCCTTTTTCTATGTGAATAAATATTATATTCATGTGATGTAAAAATTTTACATGCAACTCCATATCGATGAAATGCCTCCATATGGCAAAGACTGGCAACAATAGAGTTTATGTCTTGAATGTTCTGCTCATGCTTTTTTTTTTTAATTGCGCCGTCATATGCTATCACATTTTTCATGGTATTCAGCACCCCTAAGCTCTGCCTGAGCATCACCAATATATCTTGTATCTCTTCTTTTACTGGCGAAGATTATAAGAATTCAATTTGGTCATTCCTTTTAGTTCATGAATCTTCAGACATGTCTCTTACCATACAAACTTTTCATCTTTCGCGTAATTTAATTAAGGATAATAACAAAATCCATAACGACATAGATGTGCAGCAACTTCAAAACTTTGTCTGTCAAAATTAGTGGTGGTTTCAGTTCACAATTTTCTCAATCACTGAGGATCAGCGAAACCCCCTTCAAATCTGTGCAAGTGTAACTACATTAACATGTTCATTACTATATAGGTTGGCATACTAAGTAAATAGAATTTACTTAGATGCTTCTCATGATCTTCATTCTGTAAGCCGTTTAAATGTCATCAATGGTCTTATATGCGGTCAATAAGTTTTGAAAGATCCTGTTGCAGATATAAAAGCGGTGGATATAAGTTAGTCGTAGCGTGACTAGAACTCATAATGCTATCACGTTGTTTTGAAGTTTTGTAACAGGGACATATAAGACTGTCCTTTTTATTGATGGTAACACGAGCTTAGATCCATTTTCAAAAACCTAAATATAATTGATCAAGATCATCAATCACATTATGGTAGATTTGTTGATTAAAAAATGTTCCGCTATTGAATCTCTGTAATCAAATATACGATCTTATTTCAATATTTTTTTTTTTTTGCACAGAGGATATAGATAATCTGAGTGTTGACTGCTCGAATATCTTAATTCGATATGTTATCCTCCTCAACATATTCTAGGTGCCTTTTCATATAGCATAAATGTTTTATAGCCCATATTAATCATATTATTGGTGGTAGTATTTTCAGTAACCCATAAAACAACTGTCTTCCCAGCCCCTTGGGACTAGAAAGCATAACACCATAGCAACGATACGCACAGCAGCATGATGTCTGATATTGAAGTCATTTAATGCATCAAGTCATGGATATCTAAATAATATCGAGTCTGCGAAAACTCTGGCTAAAACTGATATAATTGTAACAATCAACTTTTTCATGCGCCACAAAATTTGGCAAAATCCTACACCATTACATTCATCATTATATTAAATTTCTTGTTTCTTTTAAACGATTTTCTTAACAATTTATGTAATAATTGATTCACTTAAACTAAATTAAACCCTTGCATTTCAATGCCATCTCATTACCCTCTAGCCCACGACCATGCCTTCGGGATCTCCTATATAGTCATAATTTTACCTCTAATTTCCTTACCCTCTCAATGGACAACATGGCTCACGGGGCTGATTAAATGTTGTAATGCAGTAGAGCCATCTGCTCTAAAGATATCTGTCCCTCTTACAACCTGGGAGGCGTTGGCGGCCTAGTAATCTTGCGGGTGGAGGAACATCACAGCAGACTCGCTAAACATGTTCCTCGAATTGGTGGTACTCTGCCTCGGGAGCTCTCCTGGTGGTGGTGACTCAAACCAGCGTTTTATATCAAATTAAAGTAAACTGTATATAATCATGTAATGTATACCATAGTTTTAAATCACATAATTTTTTTTTTGAAATGTAAAGAAAACATTAAAACGTCATATAAAAATAAAAATTTTCAAATCTTTATAACGGGGGGAAGTGCCAGAAACTTGACTCTGGTGTACACGTGTTGAGAGGATCGGGCAGTTAACCTCTATGAACCAGGGGGACCTCCGACTCAGGATAAACTTTCACTTAAAACATAAGTCTAAAATCAGAATGAACCCCTTTACAATTCATCACATGTCTTTTTAAAAATAATGGAAGCGAAGTGTAAAAAAAATTTCTTTTTGTTTGCCCTTACTTAGATTTTTCAGAAAAATCGGCCAGAGTTTCCTCTGTTTTTGGACTCCCAATTTTACAAAGCCTGAGTAGAAAACCATTTTAAAAACACTTCTAAACTTGATTCATCAAGCTTCATATAGGACTCTCAAGTCCACCTTGATCAAAACATGATATATATATGCATTTATTTCTTCAAATCCCATCAAAACATTTAAACCTTCTTCAATTCCATATATTTATAAGTGTGACAATATTCTCCATATACAATATACAAATTATTTTCAATATGGTGTATCAATTGTCTCTTGATGACTCATTCCCATTCTTGAGTGCCTCTGCAGATGCACATCATAAGATCTGAAAATGTTGTTTGAAACATATGGAAAAAAGAGTGAGGCTAAAGCAGGCTGGTGGGTGTACATTTTCATTTATGTTGTTTTGATTGTAATCAAATATTTATACTTGTAATTAAAATCCATTTATGCATTAAAGCATTTGTATAACACTTTCATAATACTTATACCATTAAATCGAGTTTATGCTTTAACCGTTCTGCATAACTCTTAATGTCTTGCATTTAAAATCCATTTATACTTTAAATTTATGCCTTAAACTTCTTTCATAATGTATGCATTTAAAATCCATTTATGCTTTAAATTTATGCCTTAAACTCTTCAGAAGCCTTTATCATTTAAAATCCATTTATGCTTTAAGCATTTAAATATAAACTTTCTTTCTTCATTCTTTCTTTCATTCTTTTTTGATTGAGACCAGAGTCAGCCCACGAACAGTTCAGAGTGCTGGCATGGTGAAGACAGATCTGTTCAGATCTTTAAACCACTCTGTTTACGGGCTACATGGCTTTCTGTAGGGTTCAGTCATAGTACTATCACGATGTGGGATGCCCGCCACCAGACGCTATTTCCTCACCGGTTGTTATGGCACACCTCCTTGCGTCGCACATAGTAAAGTATGACGATATAGTTATATAGCGGTCATGGGGGTTTAGGTAACCAATCAGTAAAACGCTTCTTAAATACGTTATCAAATACAACAATCCTTGCATCGTTCATTGTATGCATACTTTAAACATTTTTAACACCATAATGCCAGCATATGCATACATATTTGTACATATAAATATATGCACATTGATGCGGATCAAACAGTAAATATCAAACATTTCCATATGCCTTAGCACATAAATGTTACATTAACAGTTTAACGTTAAACCATTCTCTTTAAACTAAAATTCTCAAAATATCATTTCTCCCGCGATTCACGCTCGGTCGCTTGCTTCCCGTTGAAAGGTTCCGTTCCGTCAGATAATCTTCGCCTTTCCAAAAATGCAACTATACATTGTCACCAGCGCTGCATTTTTCATCCGCACACATTCATTTAAAGCCAAATGAACAAATTACCCTTAAGCACTAAAACTCATTCATTTTACATTGACACTTGCCAACCGCTACCCTATACTTTATGACTCAAAAATTTATATTCAAATGGTGCCAAAATTTATAGAAACTACCAGATCAGTTTATGATATATCAAATGGCATCTCTTTAAATTTTCAATTTGAATTCCGTCTCAGCCCTCAACCATATAGCTTTAAATCTACTGCTCAAATACTCAGTTTGGCAGAACAAATCCCTTTATAGCTCCACTTCAGACATTTTCTGGGCACTTTAAGTTTCAATTTGCATGAACTTCCTTTAGATAAATTTTTCCCCTAAGTCTATTTACCCAGAATTTTGAATCACTCAATTTGGATGAGTGCAACTCCTTATGGCCAAAGCCTACAACCATACCCAAACATAGCAAATCAGTGGCAGATTGCTGAGCTCTGCTTGATCATGTTGGGAGCCTTAGAGCTACATTTGGCTCTTGGTCCCTTCTATACATTTGTATCCCTATCTCTTATGATTACACCCAATTGGAATCAATTCATTTGGATGATTCTAACGTAATCTATAGCCAAAATACAAACGAGTTTGAAATTTGCAGCATTCCCTTTACTTTACAACATGATCTTTATGCCGCAGTTCATTTAACCACAACAGTTCAGTCATTATCTATGATTTCATAAATCCTAGCAATTTCAACATATCATAACAATGCATTATCAAGCCCTAACCGGCCTCACTTGATTTGATAAGAGCCTAATCTAATCCATAACTTATAGTTATCTCAAATCGTAATAACTCAGCCCTAAATGCCGCTAATTTAACATCCATACAAGAAAATCAAATCATTAGGTATGAAAAACATAAGGTAACTTTCCCACCATTAAAAACTTACTTGTTTTTGGTTTTCCTTGGCTCCTCTCTCTTGATTCACTTGTGGAGTCTTGAAGGCTTGAATGAGGAGAAAAAATCCACATCTCATACTTGGCCCTTCCCTTTTTCTTTGCTTGCTTCCCCTTTCTCTCCTTTCTTTTTCTCTCTTTTCTTCCTCTCCTTTCTCTCCTACGGGTTCTCCTCTTTTGAGATAACTTAACCTCTTCAGGTATATTTTGACTAACTCTTCCAAAATTGCATATATACTTTTAGTACCTTTGAACCAAATAAACTCATTGATTATTCTAATGAATCACAAATCCATTAACCTATTATTTTATTCATAACTTAGTCATTAAGAAAAGTTTTAATTATTCAATAAAATATCTCCCTTATAGCGAAACGCATCTCGGTTTACTTATCTTCTTTTATATCGATTATATGTAAAATATTCTATGGTCGTCTATATTTAAATTTGAACATAAATATTTTAACTAAATCATCACATTGAATTTCGGGCTAAATCACGAATCGATTTAAAATCATTAAATCGATTATCCGGACAATAAGCGTGTGTGTGCCGGGTACGTTCGGATCACACAGGAAACTATCAAGCGGACTCCGTTTCACTTTATTCGGTTCGTTAGTGCGCGGTTTATTAGGACCTTTTAATTATTTTCGGCTCAATTTCCGAAAAATTTGTATGACTCGAGTACGGTCAGGAAATCACTATTCATAAAATCTCCTATTAGCAAATATGGTTTTAGTGTGAGGCGAAATTTCTTACCAATTCCTTTGCAAACCCCTCATTGGATATAATAAGAAAAATCATTATTCTTAGACATTCGGTTACAATTTTGAAAATTCCACTTCATATGATGAGGTGGGACTCTAAAATTCAAATCTGCTCGTTTCATGTTGAATCAATTAACAAACGTATTATTATGCATTCAATGGGTTAGGGTTTACATGTGGGATTATTTAAAAACAGTAAGTTTGCTTGGACCAAAATGATCGTAAGTATTTATAAGCAAAATATTGTAGATGAATAAACTTGGTGTGTATGGAAAAAAATTGTTAATACATGAAAATTTGGTGTAACATGAGTGTTTGAATTATATAAAATGTTGTGTGAAGGCATTGGAATTAAATTGGATTGTTATTAGCCCGTATGTGAGCTAATTTAGATGTATTCAGTATGAATAAATAACATGATAACAGTGATTAAAGTCGGTTAGTACATGCATGATTATATATTAGCATGAATTATTTGAGAAACTGACATAATGCATTCCATATGCAGGCGCCTTAGAGCGATAAGTGTGAGTGCATGACATGAAAGAAAATAAAGGAAAATGGTTGTGAGAATTTCAGTGGAAGATTTGGAGAATTGGTTTGGAGGTGTCGACGATTCTGTCGGAACTGTAGATTGTTTGGAGGATATCCGACCATTACTCAGGGTGTTGTCGGCTGATTTGCATTCCGGTGGTATGTTTCGAGAACAACTATGTTTCTGGTGAACAAAAACCTTTTGTTTTGAAAATGGTGTTTTTTCACACTTGGCTTAAGCATGCGTGAGGGAGTCATGAGGGCTCGATAGCTGAAAGGGTGATGGCATTCTCATCCATATCATGTAGACATTCAAGTATGACCATGTATTCGCTTGAGTGTGTTTCAGCGCTGCCATTACACGCACTTTCAAATGAGCAACTTATGGAGAGATTCCACTGACTGCAATGCTCACCCTGCCAGGAAACATTATTTCGTGCAATGTGGATCAATGAAGACTGCGCTTATTAGAGGCCTCGAGAAGAAAGTCGATATGTGGCTTTACTGATTATTATTTTGTAAACATGTATTAGAATTCCAAATTTAATATATGTTTGTATTAAGAGTGATGTAATTAATTTGAAACTATTGTAATATAATTGCTAGATTTTTGTGAAAGATACGTATAGGCCAAAGTGGCCATATTATCACAAGGGTCTCAATATGAGACACAGTTTTCATGTGTCAGAACAACCCTGGATTCAAGGCCACACCATCTTCTCCCAACCGGTTTGGAAGGGAAAAAGACATAAAGAGAGAGAAAGAGGGAAGAAGAAGAGAGTTTTTAGAGAGAGAAAGCCTCACTTCAGATTTCCTAAGGACGGCCCACACCTCCAAATTACAAGAGGCAGAAGCTAACCACACTACAAAGGCTACAGGCACTGCATTGTGGAGTTTCGACAAACCTGGTGAGGTAGGGGTTTTTCCTGCCTGGTTTAGTTCTTGTCTAAGAACCATACAAATGGTTTGTGTTTCCAAATGGAAGGTCGTGGTAAGCAATCCTCTCAGAGCGGGAATCGAAGGCCTGAAATTTTGACTATTTCTGGGACAAATTCCAGCTTGTCTGAGACCGCCTTCCTATGGTCCCACGATTGTGTGTCAGATTGACTGATAGTACTGTTGAACCCAGGATTTTTCTATTGGCCCATGAGCTAATTTTGTGTTATTTTTACCAATAATGCAACATGTTGTTTGTAGGTTAATTTTTGTTAATATATGCATGCTTGATATATTAACATGAATTGTTGAACTTAATATTAAAATATCATATGGCACCAAAAACTTTAGAATAGTAGGTGGAGTGCATGACAAGAAATACTTCAGAGGGTTATCCAAAAAATTTTATCGTAGTGTCATCCAAGAACATATAGAACCATCCAATAATCTACATCTGAGAGGCCCAAGAATTGTTTCAAGAGTTATCCAACAAATTCCACCTGAATGACTGTCCCAACTATTTACATCGGAGGGCTGCCTACAAATAAAACAAATATTTTTGTCAAAACGTTTCTACGCTGCATACACGCAGGGTCTTATGGACTCGAGGCACGGATCGGGCATGTGTACATTCGAGCAGGAATCATGAATTCACTAATGTAAAGCCTCATCAGAATGAGTACTTAGGTGTGTAACAATCAGAGAGATTATCACCACTCGGGCTTTGCTCACCCCGTCGTGGGATCCCTCTGGGACAGGAGTATTTAGGAAGACGGCACTCACAAGAGGCCGCTTATGAGAAGAAAGCCGACATGTGGCTTTGATTATATGTTTTTGTAAAACATGTATAAAATATTCTGATTGAAACATGTTGTATAAGAGTGTAATTAACTCTTGAAGCTATTGTAATATAGTTGGTTATATTTTGATGACTATGGATGTATAGGCCTGACGTGGCCATTTTTACTCATGTTTCAGTCCTGTGAGAGATCGGTTTGTGGTATTTAAGACACTCAATGGCTACATGGGTGGTCTGCGGTCGACGGTTGTCAACTGACCCCCCGAGTCGTGGCTCACAAACAATGACCATAAGTATATAAATCATATTCACATTATTATATGAATCCTCTATTACTCATATTTAGTTGACGAGTAAATATGATCAATTGGTGCCTAAGAAAAGGGCCTCCCTCAGGTAATTGCATCCCAAGAAGAAAGAAGTCTTCATCTTTTCTCTTTAACTCTTCCTTTCCTCTATTATATCTTTCTGAAGCATAACCATTTATATCAACTCTATTCTTGTACTATAATATATTTTACAACACATTATTAGTGTTCAGCTTCACTTCTAAAGGTAATTATCTAATCCTAAACTTAAAGTTATTTTAAGTTTGCATATATTTCAACATTTGATTTTGATTAGAAACAAAAAGCTATATTATTGTTAGCAATTTTTAATATACTTTATTCTTATTATTTTGTCATAAATCAAAACTTTGTCAACAATGTCAAATCTCACAAATTTTGGCACTTGACATTACCAAAGAATTATCAGTCTGATCCTCGTGCTAAGTAACTATTGAACTTTTTTGATGAAAAATCATCAATCTACTCCAATTTGGCTCGAACGATTCCTTGAAGTGAATCAATATCATCCCAAACTCATGGACATGAATGAGGATTGATGATCAGGACTTAAAAGAATTTAATACTGATATTTTAACATCTCTCAAATTCCTTTTAGTATGGAAAATCTCACCACCATAAGTGGATTAATATTGAGGTAAAATAGGAAGCACACGCAGATAAAACCTTCCAGTCTGTATAATAATCATCATAGATGTGGTAGGAAATGGCATTGGTCGTAATCGTCAGATGTCAAACATCATTCGCTTCTACTAAGCATCAATTAAAGAAAAAGAAATAGCAATGAACTTTATCGATATAAATTAATTAGACTTAACTTACTATGATTTTCCAGTCCTAGTGAACAAAACTGATCATTTGATGAATGATGAAAATACTGTTACTGAATGATGCTTCTTATATAAAAAATTAAATAAAATATCATTTTGTTATTACATCTATTACATTGTTATTTATAATGTTTATTAGTTTTATCTGAAATCCATGTGTTATTGATCTCAAGATGAATGAGGGTGATGGCGTTCGGTCGGGTTGTGCAACCACTCACACAATTTTTCAAGATAAAAGATATTTCTAGATTTGACACACAAATGCCACTTAGCGCTCATATCCGGTAATCGCAACAACAGTAAGCTCCGTAAGAAAGAACACATAATGTTACCAAAATGAACTAGGTTCCATATTAACGATGCATTATATTCTAGCAAATGCACAAGGAATTTGCTCAACTTTAAAGATATCCACATAAATGGATATCATATTGAAACTATGAATGAAGGTAACACAAAATGTCTTTACATCACCTCTTTTGTTTATGGCAAGAAACTTATAATGGAAAAACTCTTAATATTCTTCTTAGTTCTTTAGGTTATATCATGAATATAAAGTCTATTTAGTCATATGCTATCGTGAATTTGAATTAATTACCCAAAACTTTTGTTTTGCACGCACAGTTGCGGCCAATTACGGGCCCTCAATGATGCAAAGAATCATGTAAATTGCACGACATCCACTAAAGAACCACAAGATCCTTTGTCCAATGAATACACGTAGACTTTAGGGTCAGCAAATACCAACTACCAATGAACTCCGTGACTAAAACTTATTATCGCATTTTTATGAAACTGTGACCAAGAGTCACAATAGTAGGCGCAAGCAAAGGTTTTAGTAACGGCTTCCTACGTGACCGTGACCATATAGTCAATTTTTTGTGACGGTATAACAAAAACCTTGACAAAAAAACATAGACGGAAAGGGGAACTTTTTAGTCATGGCCATCATGAAAACCTTGGCTAAAAGGGGCACATTTAGCCACAGTTTTCATGCTAGCTGTGACTAAAAAGGTTCCCTTTTGAGCTAACCATCCCTATTTTTTAGTCACGTTTTTTGTTATAATCGTCACAAAAATAGACCATACGGTCACGATTTTTTGTTTGACCGTGACTAAAAATTATTACATTTAAACAATTAGTCTTTTATATATTCTCATTTTCTCCAAACCCTCAATAATTAATCTTTTTAAACCTGTATAATCAAGCAAATTTAACACTCGAATTAAAAATTTAAAATAGTACAATATATCATAATAAATTATCCCAAGCTATGTAGTTAAAACTAACATAATATGACAAAAACAATAAAATAGATAATAAATTTAGTTTCATATGTACATCTTATAAATCACTTTCTAATATAAGTAAAATCGTAATTTTGATTACAAAATTATAATTACTAAAAGTCCGTAATTAATTCTTCTAGATCTCAGATGACGGAATCCGACAAAATCGTTGAAATCGCCCCGAAATCTAGCTAGCACGAAAATTTCGCAATTTGTCGGTGACAAATGAGTCGGCACGCTGAGGTATCGCGCCGTGCCGTAAACGCTTTTCGATGCACTTAAAGTCACATATAGCATGTACTCATGTACCATAAGTAGTATGAGTAGAGAAATGACGAAAATGGACGGCCGAGATGGTGCCGAATGTCAAAACTGGAGAAAGAAGAGAATTAATTAATTAAATTGACTTAAGCCACTAAATGACAAAAAAGGAATAGTGGCCATCTCTTCAAAACCAACCAGTTAATGCACCGCAATTCAAATGCAGAGACCTGAAAACGCGATATGAGGCGCTTCGAATATCGCAAAGAGATGTTCAATCCGCCAGTTTGATGTTAGTGAAACAAATGACTACTACATTGACCCCAGATCAGAGTTTCAAAACCCCATCGATCTTCCCGTTTATTCCTGTCGGTTAGTTTTACAATATTTATTATCGATCGAGTAATACTGATTCGTCCAAAACCAACCAATCGCAAAACAATATGGTAACAATGCCCACCAGAATTAAGAAAATGGTGGTGGTACGATCATTTCGGTACGAAAACGAATGTCAGACGCGTCTTCCATCATGAACCACAGTTACAGATTTTATTGAACTCAGAATCACCGTTCTAACTACACCAAAACAGATTTGTAAGAAAGCGTTATTTGATGATTTAATAACAAACGGCGGATTCATTATTTAGTTATTAATTTTGACGAATAATACACCGCGCACATGATCGGTGATCTTAATTTACGCACGATAACCACGTCACATGTTCATGATCGGTAATCATAACCCACATGGTTCGATACAAACCGTTGCAAGAGATGATGATATTAATCGTTCAGAGAGAAGCGTCGATAAGAGTTCAAAACGTTAATCACTGAGGTCCAATCAAACACGATCAAACGTCGAGCCGCGCCAAACGGATATTTGATCCATCTGAGGTCCATTGTAAACAAAATAAGAGAACAACCGTCTGAGCGCCCAGCTTTGATATTTTATTCATCGCAGAACCAACAGCCAATGATGATATCATCCGCCTGACTTCCAATCGATGATATATCCATCTGAGGTCGCCCATCATTACATTAATTCATACTAAGGTCAATAGTGAAGAGAGTCGTTGATGACCCGGATCCAGTCATCGCGGCATATCGGCGTGATCGCATTTATCGAACGCGCAACGGGAACACTAAAATCGATCAAAACAGTGTTCACTTTATATATTCTCCCACCAGCTAGTCACCTGGTCGGATCTCCTTCTTTCTGTAGCACATAGAAAGTAAATAATTTTCGTCTTGAGTACTGACAAGAAGTTTCCATGGCTTGACATACTACACTGGTTAGAATTCAGTATTTAAGAACATGTTGATAAGAGCAAAACATTAACTCTCAAACTATCGATAAATGATTTGCAATGCGTTATATACTTGATGGGCCCAAGTGGTCAGATTGATATATATATTGCATATATTGTTGATCGGGGACAAGGTTTATACGTTTTGTATTCGCAGAGCTCCCTGCACAAAGGAGACTCCCGCCCGATTTTCTAAAGTGGCGTCTGCAACCCGACCCACTTCAGGTCTCGCTACCACAGAACAACGACCCCGCAATGCCACACTTGTATCAGCCAGGGCATACAATTTAGAGCTCGGTCGGCATCCATCAAACAATAGTGTATGGTGCATATAGCTATAACCTATGGATAGAAAATTTGGCTAGTGCCATATTGATGAGAGCATCACCAATTAGTGGTTTGATGATATGTATAGGTATGAGGATTACCTAGAAATCTCAGACAAATACCAGACACCATGCATGTGTCGGGTGTTTGTGTGATCGATTTTTTGCAGAAGTGTGCTTGCATGTTTGTTGTATAACATGAATTGTAGGTGTTATGTGATTGGAATTTTATGCGATATGTCAATGACAGCATAGGATGATGTGTGTGGAACATTTCGGTGTTTACGTTGTGTAAACTTGAACTAAGGAATTAACCAAAATAAATTCATAATTTATTTGGTTTAGGTGGAGAAGAAATGTAATTTTTAAAGGTTTTGATAGTTGTAAAACCGAAGAAATTAAATGAAATAAATTTTACTAAATTTATTCAGATATTGGAAAGTGAGAAGAAATTTTAGTGTTAAAAAGAAAATAAATTTTTTCAAATTTATTTGCCAGTGGAGGAGAAAATAATTTTTCTAAGATTTTACAAGTGGTAAATTGAAGAAAATAAAGAAAATAAATTTTTATAAATTTATTTGAGTGGAGAAAATTTTTCACGAAAATCGAGAAAAGGAAAATAACTTATAAATTTATTTGGTTATGAAGTGGGAAAATACTTTAAGGTTTCATATGGTATAAAATTTAAGAAAATGGAGAAAATTTTTATAAATTTATTTGAGGTTCAAGAAATGGAAAAAAAAAAAAATGATTTTTGTGATTTTTTTGTGATTTTTTCAGCTGCTGGAAATAATGAGAAAAAATTTTTTTTTTTTAATTAAAGTGAAAAACGAAAAAAAAATTATGGTGAAATGAAGGGTCACGCCCGCATTGTATCGCGAGAAAGGATTTCAGACGCAGCCAGTCGATTTATATCGCAACAGGAAGGTCGCAAATAACGATTGTATCACAGAATAAGCTTATTAAAGGTAATACAAACCATGCAACAGATGGTATCGTATGGTTTCACACAGTCGATACAAAATTTAATGCGGACAGAGGTCATTGGCTGGCCGGGCGCTGCGGCGCATAAAGAAGCAGGCTGGCGCAAAGTAGACGCTGGCACGCGCGGACAAAGGCGGCGCAGCGCGCGGCGCGCAAAGTGCGCGAGGCGCGCGGCAGACGGCAAGACGGAGTGCAGATGCTGGCAAGGCGGATGCTGGCAGACGGCAGAGGCGCTGGGCGGCGCGCGCAGTGGGCCGCCGCAGCGCTGGGCGCGTGGCACCCGGGCGCGCGAGGTTCACGGTTCGGCGTGCGCGCGCTGCGGAAGCGGGCGCGCTGGTCACTGGGCGTTGGTGCACAAAGGCACTCGCCCACCTTCCGACTCCGCTGAACCGCTGATCAAGATCAACATGAGTCATTAAATGAAATGACCGTTCATCAGAAATAAAATTTTTGAAAATCAAAACAATATTTATTAAATTCAATAAAATCAAACAATTTTATGTAATTCTTTGAAAATAAAATTTGTTGAAAACAATATTTTAAACTCGAAATTGATTGCGTATATTAATCGAAGTTACGTAAGACAGTGTTCCTGGCCGGTTATGCCTTAGAGATACTCAGATGGATTTAACTACCATTCAAATGGTGATCGCGCGATAGTTGGGCGCATTTAAATTATAATATGCATGGTGTGATGCGTAGGAAAACGGGTGAATGCTAAGGTCGGGAATTATGACCTTAGGGATTCAGCCGAAATGAACAAGAGCCTAGAATTCCATGGGAATTAAACGACCATGGTTGAATTTATAACCACTGTGTTTAGAATCCGGTTAGTTCATGGTTGTCAAGTCTATTAGCAATCGCATCCGCATTTTAATAGCCGATCGAAATGAAAATTAATTGATTTTGCTAAGGCGTTGATTGTGTAAAATGGTCGTAGAGGACGAGACGAGATTCGCCCACTGGCACCAATCACGCAAGCACCACTGACACTGACCAGTCATTGTGATTTGATCAACAGCCTTCAGAGGCTCTAAGTAGCTGCAGGGCCGCTATTGCACAGCTAGTATAGCGTGTGGACATGGAGATCCTCAGTAACCTCCGCAGGTTTAGGACGTATCATCCCTCTCGACATTCTGTGGGGTAGAGATCCCACGGTGGTACCATGTTCATGTAGAACGAGAAAGTGTTAAAAAGCGTTTGAGATTACCTCTGACATGACCAGGATTAGACTAGCTGCGTTCTAGCTAGAGAGTGAGGCCCAAATATGGGTGGAAATGGGCAAGGACCCTAGAGACCTTGTGAGGAGCCGTTGTATATGAATTCCCCTAAGGATTAGGCGAATAGGTACGAGAAATAAGAAGGTTATGAAGTTGAGATCTCGAGGACTCTACCACAAATGGACCCGGTGATTATGGATATGTCGATTGGCCAATCCTCGTAACATCGTCGACGCTATGCATTGTTATCGATCGCTGAAATAGAGAGTTACCGCCTCACACTGTGATCGCACTCGTGTTGTATTTCGTAAGGGGCACTGATTTTGCCCCGCATGCGCATATGAGTCCAAGTGTTGGGTGACGCTTGGCGGGTTAGCTAATGAGCGCCCACCTGCAGGACGAGGCGAGACCAGACTTAGATCTACCTCGAGTGGTTTGCGAGTACGCGAATATTTTTCCAGATGAGCTACCCGGATCACCCGCATAGTGGGATGTAGACTTCTTATTGAGTTACACTCAGGTAGATTCACCCATCTCTATGACTAAGAGATAGATGGCAACCCATTGAAATCATGAACTCGAAGCCAAATTTCCATGAGCCACCGGATAAGGTTTATTAGACTGAGCACTTCACCATGGGGGCGCTTCTTGCTTCAGTTGCGAAGAAGAGGGGCAAGACCCTTCGACCATGCATCACACAGACAGATGAACGGTGGTTACGATCAAGCAACCCAGACCATTACCGAGGATTGACAATTTATTTGATCGGGCCGAGAGGAGCGCGGTCTACTTCCAAGATAGCCTCCTCGCGACCGGTTACCATCACCGAGGGTTAGGAAATGGATATCCCAGACAACAAGTAGACGCGCATGGCACTTGTGTTTACTGGTGATGCCCTTTGGATTGAAGAATGCACCAGCCGCATTCATGTGACTCCTCACGCATAGGTATTTCTGAACCGTTCAGACCCATTTGTCGCAAATTTCCTTCGGATGACATTTTGATCTACTCCCAGTCAGAGTGGGAGCATGAGTATCACTTGAGGATTGTGTTACAGTTGCTGAGAGACCATCAGCTGTATACCAAGTTCAGTAAGTGCGAGTTTTAGCCACCCAGGATTCGGACACGTGGTGTCAAGACCATGAGTGTCGGGCCGACCTAGAGAAGGTCGAGGCAAGATGCCAGGAGAGGACCAACGTCAACTCTCTCTGACAGATACAGTTTCGGATTGGTCAAGGCCAGTGTGAGATTCGAGGATGGATCAAGTTGTCCATTCAGATAGATCGTAGACTTCACCCACGATACTCGACCTGTACGGTCAGCGCCCGACCATAGAGAGATTTGGCATACGGAACACCTGGGATACTGTGCGGTAACAAGAGGGAGGATTCAGCTCTAATGAGAAGAGTAAGACTTCTCGCTTCACACTAGTTTCGTGACTAGGGCTAGATCGAGCATGAAATATGGATCGACCCAGAGACAGGATCCCTGAAGACTTTAGGGACAACATGTCCTGCCAATGCAGAACAAAGAGAGTATAATGCAAATTCATTCCCCTTCCATTGTCTCAGTATGGGTCATGAACCAATGCTTCCAAGCTTCTGGGAAAATATACAAGCACTCCCAAAGAAGACAAATAAATGAGGGCTGAGTGCGGTTTAAGTCAGACATTTAGGGAGCTCATGAAGATGCAAACTCTAGTAAGTGGTAGACCTATCGGGTCGCTGATGTCAGGCTTGACATGGGCGAGATGACAACCATTGGGTTGTCGGCATTGAAACTTAGCCAAGCATTACACTACATCACATTGATTCGGGGCTTAGAGTGTTAAGGCCTTTAGAGAAGCCAAGTATAGATGTTCTTCCCTAAAGGGTAGGAGTCGAATCGGATAGGTCGTAGATTAAAGTGAGACTTCAGATCTTGCCTATGGTGAGTGGGGTCAGTTGTTTTACACTCACGTCCAATTTAAGACTCATGAGTTCATCCAGAACGGCAGGCAATTAGAGCAATGGACAGCTGGTGCCAGGGGTCGTTAATCCCCTAAGGTGAGAATCCTGGAGTTAGGGTGTAAGAGACCCGGGGAAATATCCCTAAATTTCTGTGAGAATGTAAGAGGCTCGAAGTGTAAGCCAAAGAGTTATGTAATCGAGATGAAAACACACGGACACGGTTATCACGCACTTGTGGTCGAAAGTGAGCCTGGGGTGACTCGAGGTTTGGATACCCCTTTGGAAATTGCATTGATGTTGTCGAAGCCGGCAAGGGCCTCAGAAAATGGATGATATGCATGGGCATGGATTGAGCTGACACCACGGATTGTCGCTGATTGTGACCTTGGAGAGGTTAGCTGCCATACGCCCGCGCAAGGGCTGTAGGGTTACGTGTATGGATTACATACGGTGTTGGGAGGCATGCGTAACATGTGTCCTCGGATCATAAGGGTAGAGGATTAATTACTCCTAGTGGAATTCGCTTACAACAATAGTTATCAAGATATACAATGGCACCATATGAGGCATTGTATGGGAGACCATGTAGGTCAACCGTTAGGGATGGACCTAGGTGGGAGAGATCCATCACGGTCCCGATTTGATTAGACATTAATTTCTCGTGAAGGTGAGCTTGATACGATAGCTGCCTTCTCACTAGCCAGTCTGTAGGAAGAGCTTTATATAGATGTACGACGTCGACCCTTAGAGTTCGAGGTTTGAGATCACGCCTTCTTAAAGGTGATACCTAAGAGGAGTGGTCGTTCCTGCTGGAAGTTATCGCCGAGGTCATCGACCTTTCTGACAGCCTGAGAGGATAGGCACAACTTAAGTGCACTCTGCTAGCGTTACCGCCAAGATGTCGTGTCCATAAGGCGTTTCATCGCCTTCATGCTCCGGATAGCACCAGATCCACTTCATGGTGGACAGACATGTAGAGGACACCTGATGGACCTTCGAGGGAGGGACCAAGGTGTATAGTTGATAGTTATGATCTAAGTCTGCGACGCAAGACTCGTGGAGGCAGCGGAGTGCTATGGCAGCACCGTGGAGTGGAGGACAACGTGTATTTATACACCATGCATACCACCTGGTTCTCTTGTTTAGATGAAGGTACGTGGTTTAGTCGCTTAGCATTTAAATGGACTAGTTTACATGTACGGCATGTCATATGTTTAAGGCATGTGTTCGATAAAGATCGTTTTCGAATTTTCGTGATCGAAATCTTTTAAGGAAGGGAGAATAAGACCCGAGAAATTCAAATTTCGAATATGGGCAAAATCGCAATTTTGATTACAAAATTATAATTACGGTTAAAAGTTCGTAATTAATTTCTAGATCTCGCATTTATTTAAACTGATTGCACCGCCGAACGCCTCGCCACGAAATTAGCACGTAAAATTTCGCACTCACGAGACGCCGAAGTCGCAACGCTTTTTCGAGTATCGCCGCAGCCAGAAAACGTTTTCAGCCACCAAACAGATAAAGATGTGACTACGTAATTACAAGTAGCAGATGAGTAGAGAAATGACGAAATGGACTACCGAAGGAAATAATGTCAAACCTGAGAAAGTAGAGAATTAATTAATTAAACGACTTAAGCCACTAAATGACAAAAAGGAATAGTGGCCATCTCTTCAAAATCCAACTAAAAGTTAACAAAAAAACGGAATTTGGGGAGACCTACAAAATGTATGTTGGCGTGAGAGATGTCTCCTTCTCTGTGAATATCAAGAGATCCAACCGCTCAGCCTTCTAAGACAAGAGGGAAAAATGTTCACGCCGGAGTTGTGCTACGCATGGGATCTCGGATTGAGTTTTGACAAACTCTAAGAGGTAGGATTTCTCCCTACGTGGGTTTTTATCTCCATTATTACGTTTTAATGTTTCGCTGTTCGGTCGTGAGGTCAGCTTCGACCTATCCCAAAACTGGGACCGAATTATAAAATTTTGAAGAAAGGGAAGGGAAGTGTACGTGGCCGCTTCCACTACGACCAGGAAAATGGTATGGTGGTGTTGATCATGTCTGTATGGAAAAAGGCCTGAATGTCACAGGATGCGTGTTCACCAAGTGAACCGTTGAATGTGATTTTTCTCAGAATAGTGAGGTTTCCACTATTCCAAATGTCAAAACATATTTTGTGAAATAGATACGTTGAACGAGTGATTTGAAAATTAATTGTTCAGGATGCTCATCACGTCTGCTTGAATAATTACTGATGAAATGTACTGGTTCCTGAATATCGCTTTATTTTAATTTTACGCCAATATATTCACAATATATATTAAATGATTAGATCACAAATTTAATCAGATGTTATCGCTTTATTCTGGAGACGCACCCAAACATACTATAATATAGAGTCGGCTATGAACTATGTCTGAGAGGTGTCTGGTGTCTGTAAATGCACCATCTTATAGTCCAAATTTAATAATATATCAACTGATGGCCCATTTCTTTGATGATTATGATCATCTGAGGGTGGTCCACAATAACAATATCAACCGTCACACCATGATATTTGGTTCATCAGGCAGTCCATTGTAAACAATAATATCAACTGGTTTGTTTTCACTTTCACTGGATATTCTGATTCACCTGGAGGTAAACCATAAACAAAATAATGCGAGAACAACGCCCAGCTTTACCAATCGATATGGCGCAGTATCTACTCCAGGCCGCCCAACTACAATGTCAATACTCGCGCGGCGCTTGAGCTTTAGCGAGAGAGCCCGAGACCTTAGATCTGAGCTGGTCGCAAGATCGGCAGACCGCGTACTTGCGCCGGAAACGCTTAAATTCAACATCATGATCGTGATTTAGCATGAAAATTTTACCATGAAGATTCTCCACTGGGGCTTAGTCACCTTGCTTCAGATCCTCCTTTCACACACAGATGCAGCCAAAGATTTTGCTCGCTTGAGGTCGACGTTGAATGAAAGCTCTGGTTTTGACGACATTTTACATTAGAACTGAGTGGTTTTTAATATATGTCAGATAAGATAAAACATTTAATCTTGAAACTATTGGATATAGTTCGATATAGTTGCACGAAGTGTAGCCCAAGCGGGTTTAATGGATATATATAGTCGTAATATTGTTGATCGTGGATAGGGCTCATACTGGTGTTTATCGCGAGCCCCCGGCAAGAGATCGCCTGATCCCTAAAGTGGCGCGTGCAACCCGACTCCACTCAGATTCGCTGCTGACTGTGGTCACCATTCCTGTTTTCGCGCGCCACATTGCGACATCCCACGCTATATACATCAATCAACTAAACCATCATTATTAGTCATACAAAAAGTCCAGTTCAATAAGGAGAATGTGATCATATAAATGTAGTATATAACAAGTCTACTACTCCAGCTTATTAACTGATATCGTGATCATCAGACTCATTTATTTTTGAAGCTGTGCCGTGACTTTGTATTTCCATATTTTCCAATTAACTCTTCTTTCACTTTCCTCTGTCTTCCTTTGAATTTCACAATTTCTTCAAATGTTTCAACTGATTAAACTTTGACTCAGAATCTTAGCATCTCGCATTTCGTCAATACAAAGTAGATCTTGGGATCACTTGATTTTCACCGCCACCCTCTCAAAGATCATGTAGAGCAACACCAACTGATGAAGCTCAGAACACGCTCATGCCCCTCCACCATTATTTGGCACATGCCATCAGCTGATGCGATGCGCATACGCATGGCTGCACAGCATTATAAAGGTAACATCTCTTCACTGATATAACGCAGAATTGATCCAACATTGTTAAAAAACAAAAATAATTGTTATAATAGTACAAATGAGTTTAGTATGTAGTTATGATTTGAATATATATATGGGTAACAGATACTTATTACCACATCATTTAAAATCATCATCAACACAGCCTATCTTTTTGTGTGTTAAGACAAACATCTCAATCCTATCAGTTTAGTTCATCAATTCCCTTTTTAAAGTTTATCTTAAAGTAAACAATGGGTTATTTTTAGAAACTGCTGATACACAAAAATCTTATTAATAATGGGGCCCTTCTATCAATCATCTGATTTATTTACACCTTGATCCATGGCGTTTATAGACCTGTTTATCTATTGGGCTTAAGTTTTTCTAAATAGAGTCCATCAATTGGGAGTAATAGTGATATCATCATATAGTTTGTTCAGAAATGATAATAAAAGCCATTATAATTGTGCTACAAAATTATATGAAACTGGCCAATATGATCTGGTTGAAGATGGAAGTGAAGAGTACATCATGATGAAAAAACCGTTGAGATGATCTTTGCCTGTAAGTCTAAAAGTTACGCGAGACCACTGAGCCACCCTATTCATCTGATATATGGAGGTCGTATTAACTTCTTCGTCCTATTATATGGTCGGCACTACCATTTCTTCATCTTGTTTCAACTTCTAAACGCGATTCGTCAACACAACAATGGTTTCAGATGTTTCATCCATTTATATTATCCATGATTTGAGAAAATGTCACTATCATGAGGTCACTTTAAACAATAACAATGGTAATTTAGATGATAGAAAATTGACACATCAATATTAGCGCCAAAGCTTTTCCTTTTACGATGATTGATTAACGACAATCTCGACTCGGATAAAGCACAGTCAGAACGTACTGCCAACGTCCCGGGCTGTACCAGAAAGTCTTCACCGTCGCGACAACAACTTTTGTTGTCTGGAAGAAACCTACTGATTTCTTTTTCACCAGTTTCATGTCAAGATCCGTTAAGATGTCCTTTTACAGGAGAAATCTCTGGAAAGTAAGAATTGAAAATAAAAGAAACATAATTTGCCTCTCTTATATAAATTTAATAACAATCTTGCTTGATTGAAAAACAAACATGGCAAAATTACAAATATCAATAAGTAAAGCCAAACATACTATTCAAACGTCGCGTATGTCATTTAAAAAACTCAAAATCATTAATAACTAGTAGAATTAGTCGTAGTGGTTGTAACTCGCATGTTTTGTTATAGATCGTCCGAAATGTCCTTCGAGACACCGTCCGTACTCTTCCTCTTTTGATGACATTTTTATATAATAAAGTACTTATAAATGAAATATAAATAAGTTACATAAATAACATGGAATAAATTACAACGATATCAAATAATATATATTTTGGTGCTTATCAAAAGATATTAACTACACACCATTTATATCCTCATCGTGAATAAATTCATTATCTCTACAATAAATGTTTCTTGTCGATAGTAGAACATCTCGTTTCGATAAATTTCTTCTATAATATCACTTCTTTCCTAATTGATTAAATCATTCTCAACTAGGCCATGCAACATCATGTTGACTATGAAGTGTTATAGGTCAAGGCTCGGATCACAGATACTTCTCGTTCGCACTCAATTTTCCTTATTCGACTTTGACATAAAAGACTTGTTTTGTTTGAGATGCAAGTACAAATGGTTCATTTGTGCATATGGTACGTCCAAAATTCAAACACGTAAATCCATATTCATCATTCTTTATCCCCTTTCCAATATTGATTACATCCCACCAGTCACACTTAAATACAATAACTCTATTTCCACTAAGGTAATGTAACTCAACTATGTCAGTTAGCACACCGTAGTAAGAAACATGACTAGAAATTGGGTTCATGTCTCTTGCACTTGCAAAGCTAGATACCTCTACGGTTACAATAACTCCACTATTTTGAGTTTTTTTTTCTCGTTCTTTCATGAATATGAACCTCCATTAATATGTATCCTTCATAACATGTAATCGATGCACTGGGTTCACAAGATGTTGATAGTATGTTAGAAACTAGCACCTTCATGTCTCATTTGTATAACCTCCATCGACCATAAGATTATAAAAGTTTCATACATGTTTATTAAATAATATGAAAATGTATATAGTGAATGTACTACAATGCTCTTCAAACCAATCCAATGAATTCTTTGTGTAAATCAAATCTACATCTCACAGTAATTTAAAACTGTTTAGCCCTTATAGTTGAAAAATAAAGATTTGTAATTATGATGCTCATAAAGACCAAAATTACATTTCTGCATGAGAATTGAAAGAAAGTTTTATTCAAACAATCATCTTACTCAATAAATGGCGTCATTTCCTCACAATTACTTAGCACATATAAACGCTTTGAGACCATTCTTATGTCTTAAGAACACGATAAATTCTTTCCTATTTGCACGTTACATTTGAAAAATGCGAACTTTCATTGAAATGTTGTCTAGAATGACATAATTCCTTTTTCTTCATGACTGCTCGCTTCAACATCATGCAAATATTTTGAAACAAAAAGGTTGCACATTCTTCCGCTTATGTACTTCTCCGCAATAGAACCCTCCTGATGACTTTCTCTTTATTATGCACACACTTTACTATGTAAATATCCACAATCCATGTAACACAATGAGATTTATTTCATGAACTATATGAAACCTATATATATATATATATATATGATATATATATATATATATATATATATATATATATATATATGGTATATATATATATATATATATATATATATATATATATATATATATATAATTAATTAATTGAATGAGGAACATACCACTCAATAGGATACATTCATCGACATATCAGACGGTCCAGCTGACCTTTGCCTCACGGCAAAAATGAACAAACAAAACATAAATATCAAAAAATTAGAGGAAATATTCTTCCAATTTGCAAAAGTGTGACTATTATGTGATTCTAAGGTGCTCTAATCGATTAGTTCTTAACACTTAACATAAATTGTTTGAAGAAACTACATAATTCAACTATAACTACAAACATTCTATGAGAACCTCACTAATCGTATGGGAAGGAGTTGCCGTATGAGAACATGACAATCATGAGACTTTAATCCAAAATCTTTGTTCGTTCACTGGCAGCACCAGAGATGTTAGAAGCATAACCAGGAACCTTCTTCTTTAAAAAATTTACAAAATTTATTTTTCATTTGAAGTTTAAATGAATAGCATGCAGCAGATAATATAACCTATTTCCTCTTTTACATAGGGTGAAGTTGATCTTTAATACCTGAAACCCGAGAAAGAAATGGAGCTTTTCGAAAAAGGGTAAAACGATAATTTTGGTTGAAAACCAAAAATTTTCTAGATCTCGGATAACGAAATGGATTGCACCGTTAAATTCGTCTCGTGAAATCTAGTGAACCATAAAAGTTTCGTCGAATTACGGGAGCCCGGTGGAATATTTAAGATTTTACGGGTGATAAGTCGTGTTCGGTGACCCGGGGATGGGAATTTTTACGAAAATCTCATAACTAAGTTCATTTAAAATAAAGTGAACTGAAAATAAATAAATTGTTTCGGGGGAAAAACGGACCCGAATGAGGCAATATGAGCCATATATCCAAATAATAATAATAATAATAAAAATAAAAATAAAAGATTAAATCAAAAAGTTGCTCATGGGCTGCACGTGTGACGTTTGTGTGCAGACAGGAAAGTGCGTGTAGAGAGAAAATTTTTTCTTCTCTTTGTTTTCTCTAAGATCTACAAAATGGACCCTCGGTTTTTCGTGAAGCAAGAGCAAAGTTGGTTCCTGCATCGAGAACTCTGCACTTGGTGCAAAATCTTGGAGTTTCGTCAAACTCTAGGAGGTAGAGAAATTTCCTACTTTGGTTCTTTCTAGCCTAAAGGCTATTTAATGGCTTGAGGTTTTCTTAGAGGCCGTAAATTTCAATCCCAAATTTTTTGGACTGAGTGTAGAAATTTTTAGGAATTTTCGGGACTGTTTTAGGCTTGATCAGGGCTGAATTCGGGGCTGTTTTGGGCAGTTGGGTTGAATTTTAGGACTATTTCGGACGATTCGGGTTGAATTTTGGGACTATTTTGGACGGTCACGGACAAGATTTTTGGAACTATTTTCAAGCAGTCGGGTAGGTTGAGGTTTGGTTTTGATCCGAGGTGATGTCTTCGGGTTTATGGTGTCCCGATGGTCGATGTGGCTTGTGAAGGAACTAAGAGGTGTCTGTACCACAGCATGTGGGTCGAGATTTGGGTCATTTATTATTGTTGTTATTGTAAAATGTTAAATGACAGCATTGTGTAAAAATCATGTTAATATATCTTTATTTGATGTATTAACATGGATTGCATGGATGTAAATTATATGCAAAGTACAATTGTCCATGGTGTATTATTCATCTTAACTCATACTGTATGTAACATGAAGGAAAATGCATTGGCATCATGCATTTCATATGCACGATCACATCGCTTCGAGTCGGGTGTGGGTGCATGGTATTGAGTATTCACCAGTGTTAGTGAATGGGTCGTGAGCTTGGAAAATGGGATAAAGTCCCAGGTTGTGACTCACGGATGTATAAATTAATCAAAATGATAAATTGCATGTTTTGGGTGGAGCAAGTTGGGGTAAGATCCCCGGCCCCACAAATTCGAGACGAATGTTATTCACGGTTAGACATGAATCCCGGCGATGTAAGTTCGAAAATGTTGGAAAGAGTGCGGTGTCTGAGGTAAAGGCACGAAAATCAGTGGCCTTACAAAGAAAAAGAAAATCATGAAATGATAAATTAAAAGTGGAGGGTTGTCCCGATGGTTTAAGACATTGGGTTAAATACCAATGGTTAGTTTCCACCTTGGCAATTGCGGGTGTGGGGAGTGGAATTGGGACTCGAGGTTGTGAGCATGAGGGTTGCATCTCATCGTGACCTGAACATTTCATATAATGTTGCATAAATTGTATGAAATATGATTGATGTTTATGTACGTCATTGCATGTGCATTTTAGGAGGAAATAGCCCTTATAGGAAAAATTTTCTATTGGGCATTGCTCACCTCGTTGTGGGACCCCCTTTCAGGTACAAGGAGTGTACGGGAGGCGGCTCAGACGGTAGTGATTATGAAGGCGGAGTGTGTGGCTTATGACATTACTTTGTAAAAAGTATTTTGTATTAAGAATTGTAATTAAATTCTTTTGGGACTGTGTATAAATAGTCGGGTATATAATTATGGTAAGAGGGTCGTGATCGGACTCTTACGAGTTGTAATTAAGTGTTTTCCTTTCATATTTTAGATTTAAATGTGAATGAATGGATCCCGATAAATGGGACACAATAGTGTGGTATCGGGTCACCTGAAATCCACAGAAATTTCGCAGGTTGACAGGTTGTCAACGGATTTAGGGTGTCACAATATCAAAGCTTGCTAGTCAAGACGACTATTCATGTTGTCCTTCGATTTACCATCAATACTCAACAAGGTGTCAACTATAGTATCGCATATATTCTTTTCAATATGCATTACATCCAAATTGTGACGCAAAATAAGGGTTTTCCAATATGGCAATTGGAAAAAAATGCTTTTCTTTTTCGATTAACCGAGTTTATGTTCTCTTTTTTTTTCGCTTGACATCTTGTTTTTGATGTCTTCCCTAAAATAATATGTTTCATTCCATGATTGATGCTAGAACATCTTCCGCGGACAATTGTTTGGAGTCTTTCTATGCTCCTCATTTCCATCAAATGACCTTTTATCATGTAAATATATGATCGGTTGGTAAATCGCGATGACTCATGTAACACCATTTACATCCGTTTTGTAATTGATATGACAAGCAATTAGCCACAATGGGACAACAAAAATTGCCCCTTTAGTACTCCAACCAAAAAGATCTGCATATGCAGGAAAATCATTGATGGTCCATACTGCACACATACAAAAATTTTGTTTTGTTGAAGCATCATATGTTTGACTCGACCTCCAGTAACTCATTCAACTCATCTATTAATGGTTGTAAGTATATATCAGTGTCATTCCTAGGTGCAATTGGACCAGGAATAAGGAGTGACAACATGAAGAATGTTTGTTTCATACACATCCAAGGTGGTAAGTTATATGGAATAAGAACCCACGAACTCACATGTTGTATAAAGTTGACATATTTCCAAAAGTTGAACCCATCACTTGCTCGCCAAGGCCTAACATTTCGAGGTTCTTGTAAAAATGAAGGGTGTACCTTATTGAAGTTTGTCCAAGCTAAAGAGTCTACTGGATGCCTCATCATTTCACCTCTCATGCAACCATCAACATGCCATTTCATGTGAGAAGCTGTCTTCGATGACATATATAACCTTTGAATTCTTGGTTTTAAAGGAAAATATCGCAATACCTTAGTAGGAATTTTCTTTTTATTTGATGACTGATTGAACTCATCTGTAGGATGACACTTGATTTCCATCTAGAGACACCACACACAATACACTCATTCGCATTTGCATGCTCTTTTGAATACAACATACAATCTGAGGGGCAGGCATCACTCTTAATATAATGGAGGCCAAGCTCACGGAGCACTTTTTTTGTTTCGTAATAATTACTTAGCAATTTCTCACCCTCAGGAAGTGCCTCTTTTAACAATGCAAGTAACATTGTAAATGACTTATTGCTCCATCCATTAAGACACTTCATATGAAATAGTCTTATGATAAAAGACAACTTTGTAAATTTTTTACACCCTGGATATAATTCATGCTCGGCTTCCCTCAATAATTATAAAAAATTTGTTTGCATTTCATTGATGTCGATTCGACTCTCCTTGAACATGTGGACTTCTTTCAGATTCCTCATTTGGCATTGACATTCTGAATGCATCATTTAACATTTCTTCCATCTCATCATGCATATCAAACTCATTACTGCCACTATTACCAGTATTTGTAGGTTCATAAAACTAATATTCTCCATGCATCAACCATCGCACATAATTTCTAGTTATCCCATTGTCTAACAAATTGTCATACATAGTTTCTCGCTTTTGCTGTAGACAATTATTGCATCGAATGCAAGGACATAGGGCATTTCTTTTCACGATGCATTATTAAGGCAAGTCTAAATGTGAGACTCTATCTCATATTCATTGCTTACTCTTGACTTTTGCATCCAACTCTTATCTATTGGCATTTTCTCGTATCTCTATGAGAATTAAATCATTGATCACATAACAATGAATCTTCCTATCAACTTGTAATGAATGTGATATGTTTTGTATCATCTCAAAATCCTATATCAGGTAGTGGTTCCTATCCCATTTAGAAATACATAATTTGTATGAATCAATCACCAACATGCTTAGTTTCATTTTGAGAAAATTTCGACAGCATTTCTCTACAATTCTCCAAGTACACAAAATGGCCAAAGTATAAACATATTATTAGTTAGCTTAACTAAGTTGCTAACAATATGTCACCTTGTCCAAATATGCCAAGAACAAGGAATTCTTTGTTGAAATTTATCAAAATGATAAAGCATAAAGCGTGTGATTTCATAGATGTTATGTATTTCCTAAAGCTATTCAACGAGCAATTCAAAGCATCATTTGTATGACAATTTCACCAATCATATGCAAAAACATTTAAGTTGAAAACTTGAGTATGACTAAAATAAATAATCATAATATACTTTTCAACTTATATGTTTCGTATATGATCAAGACAAGCGTCATATAAGGATGCTTGAGCGAGATTTCTACGAGTTTACTAAGTGAGAATAGTTGAATGATAGAAATGAATGACAAACAATATTAGAAAGAATTACATAAAAACCTGCAGGACTAACATATCGAAAATGTATCTGAAAATTACTAACATGTAAGGACTTATAATGAATCATATACTTAGCACAAATGCATAATACTTTTCTAGCATTTTGAAGCATAAATCACATCTGCTATAACTCTTACGTAGCAGGAAAAACAATTCCATAGGGGAGGACAAAAAATCTGTAATACCCGAAAATTAAGCGTGTTTTAAATTGGATTATTAATATAAATTCTTCCTAATTATATATATTTAGGTTGACCCTAAGTATTTATTTTTAGGTCTTAATAATTATTTTTGGCCATATAAATTATATAGATAATTATTTTAATAGTTATATGGCTTAATTTAAGTGTTAAAAATAAAGTAAATACTTAAATATATACTAATTATACCCTAATTAAGTTTTAATTTCAGCTTAACTCAAATTAAATTGTAATTAGGGACTAAATTGCTCCAATGTGAAAATAAGGGAAGGATTTAAAGTTAATTTTGGAAATTGCCAAATTTCATTTTTGGCCTTTCTTCACTCCTTCACTTGACCCCTTCTCTCTTCTCCCTTAGGAGCGCCATCACCTCAGTCCGACCATTTCCCATTGTGATCTGGCCGTCAGACCTGGAAAAGGCAACCCGAATCCACCCAGGCCACCGCGTCTGCTTGGATCTACTTTGAGGCTACGATCTCGCCGGAATCGCGCCATGAGGCTCTCTCCTCGCCCGCTACTTGCTTGTGCATTTGTTCGATATTTAAAACACCTCGCCCAAGCAGGCCCGGATCTGAACTCCTCGCCCCAAACTTAGGATCGCATGATCGAGTTCAAGGTCGTTTCTTAGGTGAACGAAGGGTGGAGCTCGGAGCTCTCGCCGAGTCAGATCGTTTCGTGGCCGATTCCACGCATCCGGTGGGTCCTCCGACGAAATGATCACATTGGGTCCTCGAGCTTCGGCTTCGCTGCGGATGTCCTGTAATCTAATTCTGAACCCTCAATTTTTTTCGCCACCGCCGGCGGCGGCGACTCGAAGCGCATCAGGATGAACGTTCGCCCCCGGGCCCGCGGCCGACCTGTGATCGGGCTCCGCATTCAGCTTTGGTAAAGAATCTATACCCTAAACGTGTGGGACTCTAACGTGTAATTGTCCGATAATCGATTTTAATTGCTCAATGATGTATGTCAATATGTCCACTGTATTTGGATTACGTGAATTAATTACTTGTATTGTATAATCCAAAAAGTAGTTACTGCATTGATTGCAGTATAATATAATACAAATTGTTGATTTGATTGGATCGACGGCCTGCGCACAAAATTGTAATCGCGGTGGCCCTACGATGTTTGATTTATCGCGGTATATCGGGAATGTTATTTAACAGGTTCCTGACTTGTTTTACATGGAGTTAAGTCCGGGCTTTTGGTGGGAGGTTCACGAATTTCTAGAATTTAAATGTGCTTTATAATTCCAGCCTAGCTCGTGAATTGTCTAACAAGTCTAGAGTTGCTTAAACTCAATCTCGATATTGATTATGTCTTTCATTCTAGATCATTCAACAGCCTACGCCAGTAAGGTGCTCGAGGGTGTAGTTTTTTCTCGAGACCCGACTTTTCCGTGAGCTGATATCATATAGTTTATTATTAATATATCCTGGTGATGCACGTGATAAAGATTTGATGCAAGCATTGGGCTACACCCCATCATCAATGGCATGATTATTACTTATCGAATCGTATTTACTATGGAATCAGATTTACTATGGTAATTAAATTACCTGCTTGTTATGAAATATATCCAGATATGAGATCAAGTATGACGATGGAGTGTATTGCTATGTGATATCATTGCATGGTATTCAAATGTCAGAATGGGAACTATAGCAGACATACTACCTAATGGGTTACATCGTGACCTAAAAGGCACTTATTGGATCGACATGTTATAGGTTTATGGTTATGGACATGAGTTCTCGGGTCGAGCCGCTTTCTGGGATGCCGAGGTAAGGTCCCTCGTCAGCTGCCACTTCTGGGGCTACGGCTATAGAGTATGATATGTTAGTTGTCGGAGTTAAGGACCCCTACGAGTCGTTTCTGGCGCCAACTATAGTTTATCGGATTATGTCGATCGAGTTAAGGACCCCTCACGAGTTTTCCTGGGCGCCACTACATTGATTCGAGAGAGTCGTATGGCTTGTAGACAGGTATAGAGTCCCGCTTATTCTCGGACATTGTGATGATTATGTGATGATAGAAACCCGATGTGTGTGCATGCATACATATGTGAGTGTATTATTATATAGTCTCAATATGATATGTATATTATATTGAAATTCTATATGTATAACCTCGTTGGTTGTAGAGGTGGTATAGGATTATATGATAAACACTCACTTCGACCACCGCTCTAATTTATTTTTCAGTACCGCTTTTGTACCCTCCTTCCGTACCCTGATAAACCGTCGAATTCTCTTCCTTCACGGCGGCTACATGTACTATTATGATATTATTAATCTTTGTCTATTTAATCCAGTGTCAGCAGCACTTTTGGAATATTAGTATGTCGGTAATTCGTATAATTCGTTTCATTTTGTGTACGATGACTCGCGGTATGTGGATCGAGACTTTATTTCTCCCTATTGAGGTTCAGGGGCATCCGAGCATATTATATACATGTACAGGATATATCGTCAAAGTGATCGCATGATAGCTCCGCGATGAATATTTCAATAAGGCTTCACGTTTCGCAGGCCTTACGCCTTCCCATTCCCTAAGGTTTGGCCACTTCGCCTCAGCCGGGTCACCAGGATGTTGGTATCGTGGCAATAGGTTCATTTCCCTATGGCCTAGAGTCTAAGTTTCCAAAGATCGTTGTAATTGGGGGATCGAGTTCCTGGTCTCTCGTCTGGCCACCATCAGATCTAGTTTCGCTTCGGGTCCGTTGGGTATGCCTCGGTTGTTATCTGATAGTCTTGTGTTTACTTTTCAGTATGAGACGGAGATCAAGGGTTAATGCAGCGGCAGCTGCCGATGCCGCAACGGCAGCAGCTGCCGAGACTGCACAATTCTATGATGAGGCCCAAGATGAGGTATCCCTTCAAATTCGATCCACCCGCTCCCGGGAGTAGCATGGCTGGTGACATGTGGCAGCCCCGTGCGCCAGCCTAGATTGTGCACGGCCGAGGAGCCACAGCCGAGGAGCCACGTTAATATGCCCCAGCACGCTTCAGCACAAGAGATGCTCAGGTCGCGTACCACTCACATAAGATTTTCGCGGTACGACGCAAGTGACAAACAAAGAACTTATGGAGCATCACGGCAACAGTCGCTTAGTAGCTTCTCACGGTGACCGTGGATTTGACCCCGATCACATTCCTTCGTCTGACACCGTAGTTTAATACGAGGTTATATTTGATGGAGTATCTCGTGACCCAATGGATTTTCTTCCTGACGAAGTGGAGAAGAGAGCATTGATTCCAGAGCACTGGTTAGACCTACTATCGAGATATAAAAGCCCTCAAGGGCTTACATTGCGCGGTACAAGATTACATCAAGCCGTTTCGAGGGTATGACACGGGCTCGCCTGTGGAGAGATTCAAGAGGACCATTTCTTTTGCCATGAGGCAAGAGTAATCGAAGACAGCCAGCAAATGTAGAGATGATATGTCCGAGGGAGCACCCGTTGTGTTCATGTATCTTAGTAAATTTGTTCGGAGTTAGTCAAGTACGGAGGCTGCGAAGATCTGTATACATCACCTGCTCTACCATACTATATCCTTGCACAATGAGAAGTGTAGCTTCTGGAGGTTTCCATCGATTTAGCTTATTTATTGAGACCGACCTTCGCCTTCATGGTATCTTAGCGGATGAAGTACAAGAAGATCCGCACGAGGAGCAAACTAGTACACTGTCAAGCAAATACAAAGATTATAGTGGTACAGGTACTTTCAAGGGTACAGTCTCCGCAAACGTAGCGCTAGACCAAGGGGTCACAAGAAGGGCAGACGCAAACTTAAGGGTTATAGAGGCTTCCTGACGATAGGTTTAGCCTGCTGGGGCTGGTAGTCTCGCGACGTGAGTTCTGTGTTCTTGGCACAAGAAATACTTAGTTCGCACTGAGATGTGCCCACAACAGGCTGAGGCATCGTAGTCTCAGATGGCTGGGGCTAGTGGAGTTTGTTTTAGGTGTGAGAGTCGGGGCCATATATGGCCAACCATGTCCTGGGATTTCCCACCACAGCCCTTTCCTCGTGATCTCCGCGCTGTCGCCCGCCCCGGGCCACGGGACGCCTACCCTCAAAGTGTGTGCAAAGATAATACGCCAGGGCCGCGGGATATGGAGGTAGGAGCCCGGAGCGCATTTTGTGGTGCGGCCGTGGTCGCTCGAGCTCCTACCAGCCTCGACGCATCGCCGTAGTTTTTACGCTCACTTCCTCAGACGCCGTATGTCAAATGCCGTCGTATCGTACTATTCCTGGGCCCTCGTTATACTAGGGCTAGGGGTGTTATTAGATCCGAGTGCCAACACACTCAGGTTCCTAGTTTGCATTTAGTTTCGGGCGTTCACCACCGCACTGAGACCCGTTATCGCCTACTACCCTCTCGGGAGCGACGCCAGAGGCAGATATTTACCCCATCGTGTCCGGTCAGAAGTGTGCAGAGACCTCCGGCGTATCTTATTTTGTCGATGTAGACGGATTTCGAGTTGGCTCTGGGTATGATCGTCGCCAAAGATAAACATCACCTCCTGATCAGAGAAACAATGATTTCCATCCGTGATCCAGTTTGGTTTCGTGGTGAGTGAGATATCACCCTTCTAATTTAATTTCAGCTATTACAATTAAAGTGATGTTACTCAAAAGCAGGTTATCCGGCTCTCAGGCGGATGCCACTCACAAGAGATAGAGGTAAAGTCGATGATGTCCCTATCGCCAGGAATTTCCGGCGTTTTCCCAGAGAGTCGCTGTGGCCTCCACCGACAGGAGATAGAATTTTGCATTGATGTTGTAACGGCACTTTTCTATCTCCTTGCCACCATAGATGGCACCTCCGCAGAGTCATGGAGTCATGAGCAAGCATAGGATTTGTTGGGACAAAGGTTTTCATTCTGTGCCTGCATTCCGGGTGCCCTGTATAGTTTGTAAGGAAGAAAGATGGTTCCTGTACTTATGTATAGACTACGTATATCCGAACAAGGCGACACACTGCATGTCATCCGCTCCCGAATGGGATGACTTGTTTGATCACCAGGTGCATCATGTTTTTCTAAGATCGATCTACCATCGATATCATCAAATGGTAACAAGACACGAGGATAAACCAAGACAAGATTCAGATTCCAGGTACTACCATTATGAGTTCCTTTAGTGATGTCTTGACTCACTAATGCACCTACACTTTATGGATTTGATGAACGTGAGCGTTCAAACCCTGAGAACGCCGTAATCCAGGTCATCATGATAGAACCCAAGAACACTTTTATCGGCGATTTACGTGCCTACCGCGCAGAGAGATAATAAGATACAGCCAGGCGACTTGAGGTCATTTGGCGTCGTGCCACCTCCGGCGTAATTTGCCCGACAGTGCACCTCCCGGTCCAGCGTTGTATCCGGCGATCCTGCCAAGATGGGCGCAGTCGGGGATGATCGCGCAGACCAACCACGTGATCGAGGTTCGGAAGTTTCCCCGCCAGCCTGCCACATTCGCTGCTTTCGCATGCGATTTTTCTGAAGATCGCCGCATCCCTGACACAAGTAACCCGTAAGAATGTGAAGTTTCGCACGACAGAGGCTACCGCTGAAGAAGCCGTGGTTTCGGCGATCGCTTTCACCCCGCCCAGCGGTCGCATTACCGGGTACGTGAGGTTATACAAAGCGTACGTGCGGACGCCTAGAGCCTGGACGCGTGTATCGATGCGTTACGGTGCGTGATTGGGTTTATGCTTCTAGCACCAAGAGACACGAAAGCGTAATTACCCAACCTTTACACTTGAGATAGCGCTGATTCTCGACAAGATCTGGAGACATTACCTGTATGGTGAGACATGTGAGATTTTCACGGATCACAAGAGTTTAAAATATATTTTTCAACAGAAGGAGCTAAATTTGAGACAGAGAAGATGGCTGGAGTTGCTTAAGGACTATGATTGTACGATTCAATATCACCCAGGTAAGGCTAATGGGCGGCGTATGCTTCAGTAGAAATCACTACAAGATTTCACATTAGTGCGTAAAAGCCGACAATTGACTAAGAGTCAGATGAATCAGATGATCGGTTTGATACTAGAGGTGTTGAGTCCTGAGCACTTTTAGAAGCAATATCACGAGTCAAACCCGCCTCCGCATGGACAAAATTAAGACAACCTCCAATGCAGAGACCCACGCTTGATGAAATACCAGCTGATGAGGTCTCTACAGGTCATGATTTTGTGATTGGTGATTTATTGGCACGTTGAGATTGGGTATCAGGGTTGTGCGTCCCCGATGTTGATGGATTCGAAAGGAGATTATGAAGAGGCTCATCATACGCCTCTTATAGTATTCATCCCTTGCCCACTAAGATGTATCATGATCTTGGGGGTAACTATCGTGGAGTGGTATGAAGAAGGATGTAATGAAGCTCAGGATTCAAGTGTTGGATCACAAAGAAATAAATCCGTGAGTAAAGAAGCCGTCTGGTTACAAATAATTTCATCCCTGCAGGGAAATGAGAATATTATCATGGACTTTAGACCTGGTTACTCTTAGAATCGATTGTGGTGGCGACCCATTCAAGATAGTCATCGAATGACTAAGTCAGACACTTTCACTGTGGAAGACAACTTTTTCCGTAGCCATGCTAGGGTGTATATTGGATGTAGGATTGTTGGGTCTTCATGGGATCCCGCTCGATCAGGAAACCGATGTAGGCCCCAATTCACTTCTAGGTTTCGCGAAACTTCATGAAGAGCTTGGTACTGACACCTTTAGCACAACTTTTCACCCGATTCCGATGGACAACCCGAGAGGACTATTCGTGACGCTGGAGGACATGCCAGGATGTGTGTGATGGATTTTGAGGCCAATGGGATCGCATTTACCTTTAGTGGAGTTCTAAGGTGACAATAATAGTTATCATGCTAGTATCTGCGATGGCGCCTTACGAGGCATTGTATGGTGTGAAGGACCACGCTTATTGGAAGAAGCCGTAGAGAAGCTCGAACCGTCCCGAATTGGTCCATATCACTTCGAAAGATTCCATTGGCCCGAGGTTTGGCTGAGGACCGCTCGCCAGATGCAAGAGCTACGCCGACCTCGAAGAGGAAACATGTGGAGCTCGTGTAGTGAGTATGTATTCCGAAGGTTTCCCGACGCGAGGCGTGATGAGACTGGGTAAGAGGGGAAAATTAAGACTTCGCTACGTGGGACCCTTGAGATTGTGGATAGGTTGGGGATGTAGCTCACCGACCGGAGTTGCCACCCACTCGCCAATATTCATCCCATTTCTTCATATATCTATGTCGAGAAGCACATACGTCCTCACATGTGCTACTAGCCTCAAGAAGTAGAGATCGCTGAGATTTATCGTATTTAGGAGCGACCGTAGCTATCAGGATACCAGTTCACCAAATCACGATCAAAAGCCATTCCAATGGTCAAAGTCCTATGGCGTAATCATTCGGATCAAGAGTGCACTCTGGGAATCCGGAAGCAGAGATGTGACTGGGCTCATACCCATAATACTTGTTCCAAAGAATGAGGTATGTTTCTATTCCTAAATTGCACTTAAATTTTTTCCTTTATGTAGAGACTGTAATACCCGAAATTAAGCGTTTTAAATTGGATTATTACTATAAATTCTTCCTAATTATATATATTTAGGTTGACCCCAAGTATTATTTTAGGTCTTAATAATTATTTTCATATAAATGGTATAGATAATTATTTCTTTAATAGTTATATGGCTTAATTTAAGTGTTAAAACAAAGTAAATATTTAAATATGAATAGATTCATATTCTACACTTAAGTTTTAATTTTCATTTAACTCAAATTAAATTGTAATTAGGGACTAAATTGTAGTGAATGGAAAATAAGGGAAGATTATGGTACTTGAAATTGCCAAATTTCATTTTCGCCCTTTCTTCTTCCCTCCTTCACTGCAGTTTCTTCTCTCTCTTTCTCCCTTCCGGCGCCACCACCTCCGTCCAGCCATTTCCGGCCACTGATCTGGCCGTCCGACACCGGGAAAAGGCAACCCCGTTTCACCGCCACCCTTTGTCCTCGCTCGGGATCTCGCCCTCGAGGCCACCCGTCTGCCGGACCGCGCCGCAAGGCTCTCTCTCGCCTTGTCGCGCCGATCAGCCGCCATCCGCCACCGCCAAACCACCCCCGCAGATTCAACCCCGCCCAAAATCCTATGGATCCACCCTGATCAAGTTCCGCGTCGCTTTGCCGAATCTGGCGGTGGAGCTCTCGCCGAGTCGGATCGTTGGCCATCGCCTAATTCCGTCCTGACGAAGCGACCGCATTTTTGGGTCCTCGAGCTAGTCGCGGATGTCCTTAGAATCTAATTTCAGCGAACCCTCAATTTTCCGGCCACCGTTTACGCATGGCGACCTCGAAGCGCATTCCAGATAACGTCACCCTCGCTCCGCGGTTCACTTGCGTGATCGTCTCACATTCAGCTTCCCAAAAGAGCAATCCACCCCAAAACGTGGAACTAACTGCAAGAATGTCCGATAATCGATTTTAATTTGCTCAATGATGTATGTTGAATATGTCCATCGTATTTAATTACGTTGAATTAGTTACCAGAGTCAGAGAACCAAAGTAGCATGATTGATTGTAGGGGAGCACATGGTCACAAATTGTTGATTTGATGGATGGGACGAAGCCCGCAATAAAATTGTAACGGTGGTGGCCCTACGATGTTTGATTTATCGTATATCGGGAATGTTATTTAGCAGGCCCTGACTTGTTTTACAGTGGAGCTAAGTCCGGGGCTTAGGGAGGTTCTCGCCGAATTCTAGAATTTAAATGTGCTTTTTATACTCCGCTTCAAACGTGAATTGTCTAGTCAAGTCTAGAGTTGCTTTAAACCTCAACTGGAGCATTTGACATAAGTGTCTTTCTATTCTAGATTGTCCAACGCCTACGCCTGTATGTACCGAGGCCAGTAGGTTTTTACCTCGGTGAATCCGATTCTTCCGTGGAGTTGATATCATAGTTTATGACACATCATCTCGCATGCATCGTGATAGCATTTATGGTATTAGGCTACACCCCATCATCACGACATGATTATTACTATTGGAATTGTATTTACCATAATTGTATTTACTTGGTGGTAATTAAATTAATTAGTTTGTTATGAAACACACCGAGATATGAGACCGTTATGATGATGGATGTGAGTGTATTGTTAAGTGTGATATTGTTGTGTGCATTGTATTTTGAAATGTTGTAATGGGAACTATAGCAGACATACTACCTAATGGGTTACATCAGACCTGCAAGACCTAGCATTGATCGATTATGTTATGTGTTTATGGTTATGGACATGAGTTCCCCCGTTGAGCGTTTTCCCTGGGATGCCGAGGTAAGGTCCCCGGTTGAGCTGCTACTCTGGGCGCCTGGCCATGAGTATGATATGTTAGTCGGGTGCTGGCTAAGGACCCCCGGTCGGTCATTTCCCGCGCCACTTATAGTTTATCGATTAAGCGTTTTATCAGAGTTAAGGACCCCGGTCGAGCTTTTCTCTGGCATCACATTGGATTCGAGAGAGTCACGGGCTCGTAGTATCATAAGATGTGGTCCTCGTCAGAGTTCCTCGATTATCAGGATGATTATGTGATGATATGAAACCCGATGTGTGCGCATGCATACATATGTCGCAGATATTATATAGTCTCAATATGATATGTATATTATATTGAAATTCTATATGTATAACCCGTTGTGTAGGTATAGATTATATGATATTAACTCACTCTCGACCGACCGTCTTCAATTTCTTATTTTCAGTATCGCTACCCCTCCTTCCGCACTTTATAAACCGTCGAATTCTTCTTCACGGCTTGCTACATGTACTATTATGATATTATTAATCTTTGTCTATTTAATCTAGGTGTCATCAAGCAGCATTGAATATTAGTATGTTTTGCACCCGTGATAATTCTCGTTTCATTTTAGTGATGCACTGCAAAAGCGGACGTAGACTTTATTTCTCCCTATCAGGCTCGGGGCATCCGAGCGCTATATACATGTATGTGGATATATCGTCAGTGATCGTGATGATAGTCGGGCATGAATATTTCAATAAGGCTTCGCACGTTTCGTGGCCTTATGCCTTCCCATTCCCTGCTGTTTGGCCACGCCCCGTGACTGGTCGTGACAAAATCAATCTAAATTTCATAACAGTCAAAATAGAACATAACCCCAGCCAACCGCTTCAACCGTAGTAGACCTAAAAATGCACAAGGATGACCAAAAAATCAGTCTAGCCTTATAACAAGGCAAATAGAGGCCCTAAAACCCAATACCAAATATGAGCTTATTATCCAATACCCAAAATAGTTTTGAACTAGAGCCAAAACTTATTCTTAGCAATTGCCCAAATCCTTAGGTTAGGTCTCAAACGGACCTTCACTATTTTGAACCAATGTGATCTCTAGCAATTGTCCCAATTTCACCAAATTTGACCAAAAACAGCTAACTGTAGCCAAACCGCGACTTCCAACAATTCAAATCTGCTTTTCTAGGGTCCCAAACGGACCCTAACTATTTCAACAAAACCCACCTAGCAAATTCTGCCCCAATTTCTACTCAAAATAGTTTCAACTACACCCAAAATGATTCCTAGCAATTTCTAGCAAGTAATTTCCCATATCCTTAGGTTAGTCCCAACGAATCCTAACCTGCTTAACCAAATTGCACTTAGCAATTGCCCCACTTTACTTCAAAAACGCTTTGAACTAGAGCCAAACTAATTCTAAGCAATTTCAAGAAATCCCAGGTTATCCTAAACCTGACCCTAACCTGTCTCCTAACTAAATAAGAACATAAATGGGAAAATACCAACAAGACATACCCAAATAGAGAACAAGTGGAATAGAACAAGTGGAATAGAACAAGAAGAAAGGGAGAAAACTTACCAAAGATGCAAAAAATCGGCCCTGTAGAGAGAAAAATTAACAATGAAACCTACCGAGAGAATATGAGTCAGAGTCCAAAATCGAAGTCTCAAGGTACCTCAAATGTGAAGATCTATGGTAAGAAATTAGGTTTCTAGGGTTTTCAGCAGAGAGAGGAAGGAGAATGAGAGAGGAAATTAGAAGAGAATGAGACACTACAAGAAGAATGGTCATTGTTGACATATATTACCTTGACATAAGGCAATATATGTCAATAATTTTTATTTAACTGGGTAACTATGACATATAAAACTTGGCTTAAAAGAATAATGACATATATGAATTATATTGATTATTTCATGACTTATGATAATGCAACTTTGGACAGCGTGAGAATTTATAAGTCAATATAAAATTAATATATTCATATGTCAAGACATCTAAATAAAAGCAATAATGACATATATGATAATAACTCGATAGGAAAAAAATTAAAAGTCAATATATATACCAAATACTTCTATGTCAAGGTCGGGTAAAAGTTATCTTAACGAATAATTTACAAGCCAATTTAACCTCATTTATAAATCTATTAAGGTTATATTTATTAAAGTTATATGTGCATAACATGAATGATGTGATCATGTATTTGTATGGTTTGTGTGCTGCATAGCGCATAGGAAATTTCTGAGTTTTTACAAAGTGTAAAACCGAACAAAGAGGAGAAATAAAATAAAATTGAATAAATTCATTTGTTTGCATTGATAATAAACTAAAATGTTAATAAATTTTAAGGTTGAACACTAGGTTTAGTGTCGATCAAGAGGTTTGAGGAGATTTTAGGAGAAAAATGTCCATAAATTTAAAATGAAAAATGAGGTGAAGAAAATACCTTCTAAGGTTTTATAGTGTGTAAACTCGAAGAAATTGATTAAAAATAAATTTTTATAAATTTATTTTAAAAGTATTCCTCGGAAAATGAAAAAAATTAGGTATGTGGCTTTAGTGTCTTCCAGTAACTGGAAGAAATGAAAAAAATATATGAAAAAAAAAATGCAGAACGGAATTGGGCTACTGCCCAATTAAAAAAATGAGGTGAAGAAAATAATTTTCTAAGGTTTTATAGTATGTAAAACTGAAGAAAATTGATTAAAATAAATTTATTTCAGGTATTCGGAAATGAAAAAATTAGGTATGTATTTTGTCTTCAAAGAATCGAAGAAATGAAAAAAAGATATGAAAAAAAAAAATGCAGAACGGAATTGGGCTACTGCCCAATTGTCTTGTGAAAAAAAAAAATTGTATTGCAACCTTGCAATTATATTGCAAGAGAGAGGGTCGGAAAAAATTGTATTGCAAATTGTATCGCAAGAGAAGGGTGTAAATGATGGTTTGTATCAGAATGTAATAGCATTGTATTGCAATATAGGAGCCGATTAAGATATCAGGTCACAATACCTGATTGTACTGCACTGTGAGGGGTTGAAGAAGAGAGTATCAGATTGCAATATAATGAATCATTGCAAATAGGGAGGTTAGTTGTTGAGTCATGGATTGTATTGCAATACACTCACTATATCATGATCAGAGGTGTATCAAGAAGAGGGGTCGAAGTGTATTGCATAGGAAAAAATTGTGATTGCAACTTAGGTGAATAAGATGGGATGAACAAGACAATGAACGTAATTGTGAACAAGTATAGGTTTTCGAATTTTTTTTTTAAATAAAAAAAAATGGGACTAAAATTTAAAAAAAAATGAAATTTTCGAAAAATAAAATTTTATGATAAATATGATTTAATATATCGATAAATGGTCTTGCATTGCTTATGACGAAATTTATTCTCTGTGATCCCTGACGACGAAATGGATTTCACCGCTGGAATCGTCTCTGAAATCTAGCTAGCACGCCGAATTTCGTCGACCCGAGAAAGTGTAAGTCGGGCACGCTTGAGGCATCGCTTCGGTGCCATAAAACGATGATGTACGCGACGAAAAGTCACATATAACACGTACTATGTGTCATAAGTGGCATGAGTAAAAGTTAAATGATGAAAACGACTCCGCCGATATGCGAGTGTCAAACTCGGGAATTGAGTCCCTTAACTAAGTGGATGAGTTCTCGTGATTTCTAAGCTTCTTCTACAAGTCTTTTTTTTTCTCATCGCGTTTATAAGACACCTAGATTCGCCTGTGATGGAAAGTTCATGGTTAAGCTTTCGTGGATATCCTGCACTCAGCTTCTATTGTCAACACTAACATTTTTTTAATTAAAATAAGTGAAAACAGTATATATTCGATGACTATATATGTTATGTCTCCATAACGTGTTTTTCATGACTATTGTGGACTCCTGCGTGATTTTTTAATATTATTATATGTTTCATTCGCGGAAAACCCTGTTTTTTTCATTTGGTTTTTAAATGAAAACAAAATAAGAAAAAAACCCTAAATGTGATGCATAATAAGAAAAGCGAGTTTGAGAAAACCAAGTCTAAGCCCCTAAGGTCGACCCTATTGAGCTAATTTAAAGTATATATCACAATTGCTTGATTAATCTTATCAACATCAAAACAAATGAGACCATATAAATCAAGCTTGTGATGAAAAATGTAATGAAAAGGATGTATATGAGTGAACATGTAGAAGTGATTTTATGAAACATATATTGGTGTGTATCGACAACTATCCATTTAAGTAAGTCTTAGGTTCATATCTCAACAAGAGATGATGATGATGATATAATTTATTTTGAAGAAGATTAAAAGAAGTCAAATTTAATGGAAATTGATGAATTTAGAAATATTATTTATCGAAGCTAAAATTACAATAAAAGGGTTTAAGTTAGCTAGCTAGGCTATCCCATTGAGAACAATGAAATGGTTAAAGTCTCTCAACTTGCAACTAAACATATTTATTTTCTAAAAACTAAGTTTCCGCTTAGAAAATCAAAACTTTGAAGGAAAGAAATTGGATTGTTTAAAAAAATGTTTGAAAACAAATAAAACAAAATTAAAAAGAAGAAGATAAAACTAAAATGTAATAATAGTAAGAAAATAAAAGCATAGTAAACAAATTCATGAAAAGATCTTAAGGGCATAATACAATTCAATGACTTTAAATAAGTCATATTCAGCCCAAGCCCAGGTGGGATAGAAAAATGACATAGTGTAACGTAGCCCATCGAGGACCTAATTTAGTCATAGTCTATTTAAATTAAGGTGTATAAGCATTTAGCCCAATAGCAAGTCAATAATTTTTTGTTCCAATATAACCCACGCCGCTTGATCCCTAGTTTTTCAAGAAATAGCAGATATCAATTTCAAATACCCTCGACAGCAAGAAGTCCAAATTATCTCGAGAGAAGTTAAAACCATAAAAAGTAAAAGCATTAAAATGCCCAAAGAGAAATCCAGACATTAGCTTAAACAAAAGGAAAAAACTTCTTCCTTTTCTAAATCTTCTTTATCACCACTCAAATTACCACACCAACCATACTATATCAAATCCATCATCCTAAAAACTCCCTAAAATTCATGCTTTAATAAAGTTATTCTAAAAAATAGAGTTACATAGCATAATTGCATAGAATATTTTTATCATTGAACCATCTTAAATTTGAAGGACAATATAGCATGATGTGGTAGTGCTAAAGGTAACCCTTTCTTCACCTTGCATAGTTATATATATATGACTAACAATTAAAGCTAATGGTTCAATTTCATTAAGAAATTTAAATCCCATTCTCACTAGTGTCATCATTTTTCCATATCAGGTCATTAATCTAATAAAAGATAATAAAAAAATTAACCTTACAATTAAATTTCTTGTATTTTCATTTGAAAATAAATATAATTAAAAACAAACAAAATAAACCTCAATATTATGTTTTTCTCAAATATATGCTTGCTTTATAGTATGATTGAAAGCTTACTTTACCAAGTTAAGTGTTAACACCATTTTTCTTTAACTAGTAAAAAGTATAAAAAGAAAACAAACTAAAACCAATATTAAATAACACATTAGATATATTCACCCCTCTTCCCGCATTCTTTCAGAGACCAAATAAATGCTAATAGAATCTTCAATCTCAATCATTTCTATTGATTCAATATCATTTTCTTCTCTATGCTTTATTTCCATTTTTCATATTTTTCTAGTAACCAAATACAAAACTTAAAGAAAAAATAAAAAAAAAACACTTAAATTTTTTATACTTGAGATTACAATGCATCAATCTGAAAATCTAATTATATTTTAGTGCAATGGAACTGCTAATAAGGATGGGTATTCATTTTTCTTTAATAATAGGTCCTTCGTGCTTAAAAGTATCAAACTTATAAATGGAATTCACCGCTTAACCGTAACCTCATCCTTTCATAAAAATAACAAATTTATAATAAATAAAGAGATCGGATCCTTCCATCAAAAATAACAAATTTATAATAAATAGCGAGATTACCGAAATAGTATTTATTGATGGTCTTCAATGGATGAAACCAAGGACAAGAACTTCATAGTCATACCAAGAGCTGGACATACAAAAATCTACTTCTCACTTAGTAAAGAATGTGATAATCTATTTGACCTTGAAGCCATGGAGTCATCGCACAATGCTAACATGCCGCACACACTCGTGTAAGGAAAACCTCAAGGGAAAAAACAATGTACTGATGGGATCATAATGAATACTTTGTTGCCTGATTTCACACTAAATTTAGATGTTGAGTTCATCGCCGACATGGACACCCCGCATGGATCCGGACCAAATCCTTTATGAGAGTGAGCCACGCCGCCACAAACATCGATACATAATCAATGAGTCATTTCGCCTCAAACCTTCTGTTGCTTTGAACAAGAAAGTGCCTTCATAATTTGTGGGTAACACATAAAAATGCCGATACAAGCAAAACCCATATTAAACCCGACGATACATGGTTCTCGTGGAGTATCCGTTTCTCACCATCGACCGCATCAACACCACGCCCAAAAATACACACCCTTCTCTCATCCGACGGATCTACGCTGCACTCCTCATTTCGACCTGAGTTCGTGAACCGTAGATCATGACTGCAAAAGTCAAAGATGTAAGATTAGCCCATGGCGAGTTTAGCACCGAGGTCGGGCGCCTCACAGAGTCTGGGCGTTGTTTGGGTCACGTCTGGACCGTAGATTTCATGCTGGGAAAGAGATAACCTTTGACCTTTAAGTGCGTGAGGAGGGAAAGGGTAATGAGGGGTGTTTATAAAAGCGGTAGAATCTAAGTTCTCTTGTCATGTAAGAAATGAGTTTTCATTATGTCGAAAAATGCAATCATTATAAGCAGTCATTATTTCTATATGTAGTGTTATGTATGTGTTATAAGGGGATGATGTAAGGATTTCAATATTTGTGCATGATGCTGGGATGCAAGGATTTGAGTGGAACGATTTCTTTTGTTTGTTTAAAAGATAATATTTTATATTGAATATTCGAACAACTATTAACCTAAAGCCAAAATCATTCTATTATATTGCATTATATATATAGTATATATATATATATATATATATATATATATATATATATATATATATATATATATATATATATATATATAAGGAAGAGAGGTTATATTAATAATCTAATTAAAATCAAAATTCAAAATTTTTAAATAATATTAATGTTAAACGAAATGACTTTTATCATAAATTGAAATAAATTTTTTATATAGAAAATAATATTTTTCCCATTTCAATATTAAATTAATTTTTAAGTTGCATTTTTAAATAAAATCAAAGAATAGCATTTCATTGAAATAAGTTGACATGATGGGATAATTTTCTTTATCTATAATAGGGTTTTCAGCGAGCTACCGAGCCTAGTAAATGAGACACACTCTGGCCCGATTTGGATCGAGCCTAAAGGACGTTGATCAATTAATGTCAGCTAACCGAGCTTTGCATTTTTAAGGTCCAATGAACCTTTTAACTTTAATGCCAAAGCATTGTGCAGATTTCTTTTGCAATTAAAGAAAGTGAGAGCCAAAGTATAAATTATTAATTTCTCAAAAGATAATAATAATAATAAATTATCATAATTGCTGCGAAACCTAAAATTTTCAGATTTGATGATCGAAACGGACCACGTCGCAATTTGTTCTGCAACTCCAGTGACCTAGAAAAGCCATTTAATTTAGCAGACAAATGAATATTTTCCGACTTGGATGATGTTGCCAATGATTTGTGACTAGATTTCAAATAAAATCCTGGTCGAAACTACTGGAGTTAAGTTCATTTAAAATATCGAACCGAAAAGAAATAAAATTTTTCAGATAATCGACCGAATAAGGTAATATAAGCTATGTATCCAAATAATAAATAATAATAATAATAATAATAATAATAATAAATAAATAAATAAAATGAAAAGCATTTTATGGATAAACGGTTTTGTGCCATGTTAGAAAAATAAAATAAAATAAATAATAAATAAATAAATAAAACAAATAAAGAGAGAAAGACATTAAAAAAAAAAAGATAAAATCAAAAAAGTAGGATAATGAGACTATCAAGTATGATGAGAGAGAGATATTTTTAATTTTTTTATCTCTTCCTTTCTTTCTGTGACATGAAACTCACTTAGATTCATCCGCAGCCAGGCAAAGCTCCGACCACGCGACGAGAGCTGGCAGAGGTACCAATATCTTAGCGTTTCTAGCAAACTTCAAGATATTAAAATTTCCCTACTAGCGTTATTTCGCTCAGCGCTATATAATGGCTTAATATTCTAAGTCGTGAGACGCCATAGTAATGCATTCCAAAATTTTGTGACTGAAATAGAATTTTGGACTCCTTTCTGACAAATCCAAGCAATTTCGGACTGTTTTCTACACCGCCAGGTTCCTAGGATTTTATTCTGGGATAGTCCGAACATAATTTTCATAAATGTTTTCGTAGCGTTTTAGACTCTATGGAAAGTCCCTGAGCTCGTAATCTACCCATACGCTCGCTAATGACATTAGTTCATATTTTCCAAATTAATTGCCGCACCAAGTGTGCAACTCGCTTGGTTGCGCTGGACGCGCTGGTCTAATACATCGAACGCCGAGTGTAGTGCCGAAAGCAAGAAATTTTGAAGTCGTGCTCGATTATTGTAACCCGGTGTGAGTGTTCTTAAACTCTATTTTCCAATACTAGTGTATTATTTATAAACGTTTTTGAGACCGGGTATGTAAATGTTTGAGTTTAACCATATTTGGAAAAGCAAGAATGCGACGAGTTAAGCAACAAGCAATGGTTCTCGATTTTTAAAACCATATTTTGAAAACAAGAAATTAAATAGTTTTAAGATAAACAATGGTTTTGAATTACCAAACCATATTTCAAAGCTTGTTACCTGTTTGAATCGTTAAACCATGTTTCAAGCAAGCAAATTATATTTTATAAAACAGACCTAATGAAAACCAGTTTTGGGAAGGCACACTGGCCGAGGTGAATATCATTTCATGTGCATTTTAGATTTCACCGGCCTAATCTTAGTTCATGCATCATGGAATTTAAAGTAGGAGACCGTGGTACGTGATCGGAGTATATGTGTTAGCGCTAAATTAGATTATGGTGACGAGACAATGAGTATTTTCTACCATATTTACCCTAAAAGGTGACGTGACACAGGTCCTTCCACCAAAGATGGTCAGCTTCCGTGCTCCCCGTGTTTACTAGGCGCCAAGAAGGAAGAAAGGCCTCCAAGATGATCCTTGATTTATACATTTTTCTAATGATGTTTTAAAATCAACCATCGTAAACAAGTACATTTTATGAAAAGTTTTTATTTTTAAAGGTGTTTCGGCCAAGCCTAGGTTCGCCATTTATGAAAAGTTTTTATAAACTTTTAAAGTAAACAAGCAAAGTTAGCTTTGAAAAGTTTTGTAAACTTTTATAACAAAGCAAGCAAGGTTTCGAAAATGTCCCGGTAAAATATAGTTTTGCCAAGTATGATATTTTCGTAAAACAAGCACTTTATGAAGATACACTCACCAGCCGCTTAGCTCAATATTTCCTGCTTTTAAACTATTTTTCAGCATAAAGACGCCTGACGCCGGAGCATTTTAGTATTCTCCAGAAATGTAAAATGATAACTTAATTTGTACCAATAATGTATTGGAAAAATAATCTTAACACTAGTTATTAATATATATATATATTTTTCACACTTGATACACTTAGTTATATTGTAATAAACTATTCCTAATATGATTCAAACTCACAACCCTCCTTTTCATCATTAGCTATTTGAACATTAAACTTAGTAGCTAAACATACATATCATATATAGAGTATATATATATATATATATATGATATATATATATATATTAGATATTGAATCACAGAGAAGTGCTATTATTCATAGATTACCACGCCATTCTTAAACTCTCGCGCTGGTGTCGGAAGATAGTATTAAAATGGTATTTAGACGATTGGAAAATTGAGAGCTAGTGGGAGCAAGAGAAAGTGGCTCTATGTAAGATGTCTGGGATGATGATGGAAATCACAGTTTAGGTGTTTCGCATCGCTTGTTTGAAGGATAGTGAGTTTTTCTTTAAAATTTTAAAGGTCATGGTGAAACATGAAGGATTTAAATAAAAATTATAATATTTGAAAATTATTAAAAGTGATGATTATTGCATGATTGATTTGTTTGGTTCTTTCCATATTTCTTTTTAACATGTATTTAGCTTAAAGAAGTCTCAATAATAATGAAAATTTTTCTCATTCCATTACACAATTTTAAGCATTTTTAGTATCATTTTTCTATTTTATTTTATTTTAAATAGTATAAAACTTTAGGATTATAAAAATATATATTGAATATTAATTTTTTATTTTTTGAAAATAACCAAAAGACAAAAGTAACATTATGTTTGATTTTTAGAGCTAATATTAAAATTTTAAAAATTAATTTATTATACTTAATCAAGGTTCAAAAATTAAAGAAATTAATAGAAGGTATAACAGAAAGCACTTTTAAACATTTAATTTCACTGCTAATGAAAGCCACATAATGAAAAATAAAACCCAAAGTGTACAACAATTTTTTTTAACCTAAATTCTTTGCCTACTTTTCCTGTGTCTTGTTTTTCATGGTATTTCACCTATTCCGCATTTTCTTTCTTTGATGAATGTAATTATGAAATAATAATATTTTAATAACTATTTCCAATAGAAAAATAATGCACCTGTTTCCAAAATTAAAGATAAAAAATAAAATCCTCATCAAACAAAAATATTGAATGAACACATGATTTTTAAATGTGGATATTTTTTAATGATAAATTTAAGATTCCAACATTATGTAAAACTCATGAATTAATAGAGAAACACACATAGAGTAATGGTAAACATATTTAAAATATATACACATAAGTTTTAGTATAAAAACTGATCAAATAATATATCTCATATAGTGATATATATCTACCATGTAAACTAATAAATTATATAAATTATTATCATAATTAAACAAGGACGAAATAATGCAAAATATAAGAAATGAGGAACATGAGGAGCAAGGTGTGGTAAATTAATTGAGCAAAGACACACAAATAACATACTCGTAAATTAAAATGAGTGAAAGATAAGGCGGCTGAGGTGATTTGTGAAACCTCGCAGAAAATCCAATTTTCAAAAGAGCAAAATCAATGAAAATCCGAAATTTTTCTGATCTCATGACTGTAATCCATCATCTTGCTAGAATTGCTTCGCGAATTTTTAGCTACCACATCGAATTTCCTCATTAATCTGCATACTGCATCACGCTAGAAACCCAGAAATTCCAATTTTAAAAGAAACGTAATTTCATTACAAAATTGTTATTTTTGCGAAAAGACGTAATTAATTTCTAGATCTTGATGACAAAATCCGATTTCACCGTTGAATCAAGCCTACGAATCTAGCTAGCACGTAGAAAATTTCGTAAAATTCCAAATATAGTTCGAGCTTGACGAAGCTTGAAAGATCAATGCCTGGTGCCGTGAATGATTTTCACGATCGTTTCACATATACCACACTCACGCGCTTTCATAATTGGTATGAGTGAAACGATGAAAACTGGTCGGCATAATAACGGGTCAATAATAAAGAATACATAACAAACCGAGAAAAGATAATAAAATCGCAGATTAATGGTGACTGATTTGCTCTCACTGTAATAAATAGGAATTAGTGACTGTCTTCTCCAAATGAAAAGGAGCCAAAACGTGGGAAATGAAAAGGATAGATCCAGTAGCCGATTTTCGTTAAATGTTCGTCACCCACGATTCACCAAGATTCCGCGCTAACAAAGTTAGAATAAACTAATTTTAAATCGTGGCCACAATGCAGATTTGAGCCAGCATACACTGGCTCAGAGCTCTGCCAAAGTGAATCCATCACCACTACAAGTATTTGATGCGAGAATAGTATATGAAAACCTGTGTATCGAGGCTCGGGCGAGCCTTAGTTGCAATTAACATCACCAAGTGCGGCTCTAATGTTAGCGTGCATGAGATTACCTAGGAAAAAATCTGACAAAACTAGGACAATTACATGCACGTGTTTTTGTGTGTTTAGTGATTTGATGAATTGTCAAAGAATGGTATGCTACTATATTGTGTGATGAGATTGTGTATGTGTGCTTAGTGATTAGCACTTATATAGAGGATTTATGAAAATAAATTGTTTTACAACAACCTGAAGCATAAAATAAAGAAGAAATTTTAAAATTTATTTCCAAGTTTACGAATAATGAACCAAATTCCCAAAAAAATTTATTGGAAATCACTGTGTTAGTGTTGTATAAAGAGGCTTTGAGGAAATTTTACTAATTACTCAATCTAAATGGGAAAAATATGGAGTTTTACAAGGTAAACCTAGAAAAGAATTAGTTAAAAATAAATTTCTTATAAATTTATTTGGCTATGAGGCCAAGAAATGATTTTTCATGGTTTCACAAGCTGAAATTAAGAAGATTGAAGAAAATAAATTTTTTTATAAATTTATTATGGAAAATGAGAAGAAAAAATAATATATGTATATAAGGTGAGAAAAATTGTTCTAGTGAAAAACCTGAAAAATTAAAAAATAAAATTAAGAATTTATTTGGTTATGTGAGAAACTAATTTTTTAAGGTTTTGATAAAGATAAACTCAAGAAAATTTAATAAAATAAATTTTACTAAATTTATTCGACATGGAAAATGAGAAGAAATTTATACAAAGAAAATAAATTTTTATAAATTTATTTGGTTATGAGAGAGAAAATAATTTCAAGATTTTACAAGTTGTAAAATTGAAGAAAATGGGGTAAAATAAATTTTTATAAATTTATTTATATTATGGAAAATGAAAAATATATATATAGGTGTATTTTTATGATTTCTTCCAAACATAAATAAAGAAAAAAAAAAAAGATGAAAAAAAAATTATGCAGAAAACCGTTTTGGGCTACTGCCCAAACAATATTGTGGAGAAAATATTTTGTATTTCAATAGAGGGATTGTATTGCAAAGTATGTATCACAGAGGCAGGCTCGAATAGCTTCGAGTTGTAGTGTACAGAAAAGGAAGGTTGGTTTGGCTAGGTAATTGTGGCCATTGCAAGACAGATTTATATTGCAAACCCAATGGGCAGGGAAGGTGGCTAGTTTAAGGGGAGGAAGTGTATTGCAAGATGTATTGCTATATTGCAATAGAGGTGGTCAGTTTGGGAGAAAATTGCATCGCAACATAGTCTTTCAAAGAAGAATTGTATCAAGAAGAGCAAGCTGAATTCGATGGTTTTGTGTCAAGAATACAAAATTGTATTATTGTGATAAGGGTTGTGGTATTGCATTGTATTGCACATATGGAGGTTAAACAAATTATATTGCAACTTATGGAACAAGACGGGATGAACAAGTAATTATGAAATGAAGAATCATGAATCAGTATGTTGACTTCCAGCCAACTCGTGAACAAGATTTCGAATTTTTCTTTTTTTGAAAATCAAAGAAAAATTAATAAAATGAGTGTGATATAAAATTTAATAAATGATATAAAATTTTTGGTGCCTTCTACCCAAAGAGGGCAAAGATGAAAAAAATTAATAATATATATATATATATATGTGACACACCCCACCCCTTCCATGGCGTGTCACACTCCACAAATCCCCACCAAGCACTTCAACGACTAGAAACTCCCGTGAAGCTAAGCCGTATCGCTTACAAACCTCCTATAAAATTTCTATTCTAAACTATGATTTTATAAAATTTCTAAGAAGATAACAATGTGATATAGACATGTCCCAAATCCTCAGATGCATCCAATTTACACTATCCAAAACATGGCAACCAAAGATGGTCAACACATTCTCACAAAACTACTCTATGTACATACATATGCTCCATTATATAAGTTCAAAGTATTTCTCACACAATATTCTTAATTACAAAGATCGATATAAATGTCGTGAGAATCCTAATCGTCAAACCGGAGTGTTCAATAGACCGAAATAGTTTTTAAAAATACAAACTAATGAGCCAACCTATTCGTTGAGTATGTTTTTATAAAATGTTTTGCTTTTCTCCTAAAAACATCTCAAAACAAACTTCTTTACAATTATTTTCCGTAGTTTCTTTTTTCGCTTCAAGTTTTTAAACTTTCGCTTGCTTGCTTTTGTACTTGCTTGCTTTTAAAAGTTTCTAAAACTTTTCTTTACTTGTCATTGTTTGCTAAAAGCTATAAAACCCTCATTTATTGCTGCTTGCAGTTTATAAAACTTCTACCTTTGTTTTCTGTTTTCTTTGACTTGTTTGAAAAGTTTCTTAAAACCCTTCACAAACTCGCTTTTAAAAGTTTCTCAAAACTTCTTTTCATAAAAATGAGCCCGCTCAACCGCATTCTTGGAGCACAAACTGAGCCTGGCTCAACCGCTTGCTTTAAAATCCTCCGGAAGCCTGGCGACCGGAACCAATGGTTGATTTTTCAAAACTGTGATATTATGCTTATAAAACATCAACCACCTGGAGGCCTATTTTTGTTTATCAGACCCCAGTGAACACCTGAAGCTCGGGCGACCGTGTCTGAAAGGACCCGGGTCCGCATCACCTTTTTTCCTGAATATGGTGGAATTGATCCGCATCACCATAAATTTGGCTAGAGCTCATAACCTTATATACCCCCTGCACGTACTACATCAAATGCATGATGTCCTAGTTTTTGCCGACCGCAAAAACTAAAAATGTACGTATGAGACACTCACCACCGTGCACGCACGAAATACCTCCGACCTGGGCTTGCTTGCTTAGAATCCAAATGGGGAAGGCCCTCGCTTTTCTCTCAAACTTTCTCGTCATTACATTTCTGCTTTCACAGAAAACGGCTTACACTTTGAAACCATTTACTTTGCTTGCTTGCTTTGGAAAAAATGGTTTAATTGTTCAAAACCATTTGCTTACTTGTTTATTATTTGAAAATGCAAGTTTAATCCTTTTCAAAACCATTTACTTCCTTGCTTGCTTGTTGTTTAAAAATTGGTTTTTACAATTCAAAACCAATGCTTTCTTTTTCAAAAATGGTTTAACTCAAACCATTCGCTTGCTTTTTAACTCATTGTTTTCGCTTTCAAAACCCAAGCCAGATTCAAACCATGAAATACCAAAGGTAAACAGCTTCTAATAATAATAATAATACCAGTATTTGGAAAATGAGTTTAGAACACTCACCTCTTTTCGCTAAACTCGAGCACAGCCCACAACTTTCCCGCTTTTGCTTTTAGCCTATGACACTCGATGTATTAGATCACATACGTCAAGACAACTACAATTTGCACACACTTTCAGGCTACAATTAAATTTTCTTAAAATATGTGGGCCCCAAATGCCATTCACAGTATATGGCTAGGTTCAGACTAAAGGGACTTTCCATATAGTTTAAACACCAAAACATTTCAAAAATTCGCCCGGGATCGTTTCACTGTAACCTGAATTTAATCAACCGCGTCCAAATACCCGCCAATTCACCGATCGTCCGGTAACAGTTCATCTGTACTCGGCACCTGTAAACTAATCCAACGGACTTATGCTTCCGCCAACGGGATTCCGTCATCATATACCTTAGAGTCAATAATATAAACATAGTATTTGATCTTCAACTCAAGTCAAGATCTTTACAACCACCATAATCGAGAAAGAACTTTAAACTCTTGGTCCACCAGGCAACCCCACCACCAACAAATCAGATCCTATAAGTTCCAAAAACTTGTATTTTTCGTGACATTTACCCGAATTCTCGTGAAATCCCGTTGCTTTTTGGTACTCACGCCGTAGCCCTCGTCACAGAGCACTTTTCGTGTTTATCCCGACGAACTGGCCTGGCCGATTCAGAACTGGTGAATGAACCCAAGAGAAAAATTAAAACTCTCCTCTCTCCACGCCGCCGCCCTGGGCTTGTTCCTCTCCCGCATCATTTTTCTTTGTCGTTGTTTTGTCTTTTTTTTCTTTTCTTTTTGATGTGGGACCCACATGTCCCTTTTTCTTTCTTTCTATCCGTTTCACTTCCGAACAATTTATTTTATTCCTGCTTTCAATTTTTATATATCCTAAATGAATATTCTTTAATCTATTTACATTTTTTCGAATTTTTCAAAAAATCCCTGCTGTTTCACTTTAAACTCGTCGCCTAAAAATTTGTAAAATATTCCGACTGTCTCGGAATTAAACGAAACTTTTCTAGGTTACTAGATTTCGTGAGACGAACTTAACCCGCCGCAGCCCCGTTTCATTATCCGGCATCTGTAGAATTTCCGAGACTTCTCGAAAAATTCCGCAATTCATTATTATTTTACTATTTAAACTTCCTTAATTATACTTTCACCCCCTCAACTTTCCTTAATTGTAAATTTGTCCTCACATTTAAATATTGCAATTCCAACTTCAAATTGTATTGTGGCCCATCTCTACTGACATGATTTCCATATCCTCGCTTAATGACCATTGTACCCTCGGGTTTAATACCACAAATTCCGGTTCCATAAACTTTCATTTCCTCACTTTAGTCTCCAAAATATCACAATGTGATAATTTGGTACTCTTATACACCCCTACGCCTCACGTATCGTACACTCTCTCGGGACTCCGAGTTGTTACAAAATCCTCCCTCCTAGGGAACATTTCGTCCTCAAAATGAATAAAACTAAACCCAAAAGAAAGGAAAGGGAAAATACCCATCCCGAAAAATAAGCGAGGGTACCGATGGCATCAGCCTCCGCTCCTAAGTAGTCAGCTTCCTCTCATGATTCTTCCATAAGACTAACTAACGGAATCTCGTTTCAACACCGCCTCAGGGTCTACAACCGCATGTATCTCCCTCATAAGTCAAAATTTTCGAACCCGCACCGGGGTCGCTTCTCTCTCAATACATGTGAAGGATCCCGGATATACTTCTAATATTGATACATGGAATGTATCATGAACTTTTGACAACTCAAAATCAATTGTAGTTTACCATCCCACCTTGCTCATAATTTCATAGCGTCCAATATACCTCTGATTTCAGCCTCTGCCTCGCTTCCCAATCTCGACACCTTCCAAGGTGAATCAAAAAGACTTGGTCACCTATCTCAACAATTGTAAGTCTCTAAGACGTTGTCCGCATAACTTTTCCGCCTATCTCTCGCTATCTTCAAGTTATCACGGTAACAACTTTCACTTTCTCCGGCGATCCTCGTACTCAGTTCAGGCCTATTAGTCTTCTCTCTCACCAACCCTGTCCCAGACACCGAGAGTCCTACATTTCCTCGCCATACAACGCCCTCAAATGGAGCCATATCTATACTCGGTTTGATAGCTATTGTTGCAGTAAACTCCATTAAGTAAGTGAGTATCCTAACTTCCTTCTTCAATTCCATCACACGCTTCAAGATATCCTCTAACGTCCGACAACTCTCTCTCGACCGACTCTCATCCGCCCGAGGATGAAATGTCGCGGGGTCGAAAATGAAGGCGAGTACCTAAAGTCAAGCCGCAAACTAGCCAAAACTGGATGGTGAACCTGGGTTCTCGATCTGAAACTATCGAAACTGGAACCCCATGAAGTCTCACTATTTCGTCCACATACAACTTGGCCAACTTTTCCATTGGGTAAATCTAGAACTGGAGCTGAAGTCAATCTATCTTTCAAATCCTCGAAACTCTTTTGACAGGCGTCTACCCAATCATACTTGACATCTTTTCTTGTCAGCTTAGTCAGTGTGGCTACTATCCTGGAGAACCCCTCCACAAACTTCTTGTAATATCCCCGCTAAAACCAAGGAAGCCGAGACTTCCGACACACTTTTCAGCGCTTCTAATTTACCACTGCTTCTATTTTCTGGGAATCCACACTCACCCCATCAGCTGAAATCACATGACCTAAGAATGCCACCTTGTTGAGCCAAAACTGACACTTGCTCAACTTGGCATATAACTGTCTTTCCTTGTGTGGTCCGCAATACAATCCTCGTGTGTTCAATGCGCCTTGTACATCACTTTCAGACTCAACTGATGATACCCCGACTTTCTCAAGTCTATCTTGGAGTATACTCGAGATCCTTGGAGTTGATTAAATAACTCATCGATTCTAGGGAGTGGATACTGATTGCGGATGGTAACTTTGTTCAGCTGCCTGTAATCTATACACAACCGCAAACTCCCATCTTTCTTTTTCATGAAGAGAACTGGAGCTCCCCACGCCAGGATATGTCCCTGGCCTGGATGAACTCCTTACTTACACTCTAATCGAGCCTTAAGCTCTCTCAACTCTACAGAGCCAACTGGTGCGAGGAATGGAAATGGGCCTGGCCTCCGGATCAAATCAACGGTGAACTCCACCTCTCTTTCTCTCGAGGTAATCCCGCACATCACTGGGAATACATCTCGGGAACTCTAACAACTGGAATCTCATCCACCCAGTCCCCTCCCTTTCTTGTTCCACCATAAGCCAGATAACCCCCGACAACCCTTACGCAAAGATTCTCTCAGCAACAGCATGGGCAAGAGGATCATACAGAAGAATAACTCTACGTAATCCTCTAAACTTTACCTCCAACTTCCCCCGCGCCTGCTCAACTTTACTCCTTCTTATAACAATCCAATGTGGCCTCTATGGCGAGACACCAATCCTCATACCAAGAACCACATCAAAGTTCCTCATATCTATGTTACAAGATCCGCTGAAACTCCCCGCCCTCAATCGAATCCTACCATCTCTCGACTACTCGTCCTGGCAATGCATCTCCGTGCCTTGAAGGGAAACTCTCATACGAATTTCAATGGCCGCCCTATCCGAAGCGATCTAAGAAATGCTTGGATGCAACGCGTAGGCCCCGGGTCCACTAATGTATACGATCATGATCAAGGATAGAAATAATACCAAAGGGACTACATCCGAGCCGCACCGTGATCTCACCGGAAAGTGACAATATATACTCTAGCCCAGCGCGGGCTCACCGTATCCCGGGCACTACTCGGCTCTTCTTACCACTCGCCACCCTACCCGCGGGCCGTGTCGCCCCTCTCGCTTCGGAAACCTCTCCTAAGACTTATGTATGCTCATCTCTCAGATCGGTAAATGGGGATCATATCGATGTTTTCAGCATCAATCACCGAGGACACTCCCTAATGAAATGGCCTTCCGGCCACAAAGTGGAAACACCCGTATCGAATCTCTTTACACTCTTATGATGTCAAGCTTCGACATATATGACATACGTGAGGAATACTTGGGTGCCATCATAGCGAATCGCCTCATCATCCTCGAATAGAGATAGTCGTCAATTCGCACCTCTACTTCTTATAACCTCTCGCTTCTTGCTTTTCTTTCTCACGATCGCCCCGAAGCTTTGTCGGGAAGTGCCCTGCACTCCTCTTCCCTTTCGCTCTACTCCGATACAAGGTCGTAGTGTTTTGCTCAACTCGTAGCCGCCTCAACTACGTCCCCAAATCTATTCCCCGAGGAACTACCGACAAATGCACTCGATCTCTGTCAGAGTCCCGATAAAACCTTTACACTTTAGAACTTCATCTCGCTTGAATATAGGGAACCAATCTAACTATTCTCGAGAACTTCTTTCTAATCTTTAAATCTTTATGGCTCGAGGAAAGAACCTATCGCAAACTCTAAATCGGAATCACGTCCCATGATATGCCATCAGACACCTCCTTTCTACGGCATCCCATCAATCCTTAGCCCTGTTTCCATTAGGAAACTGGAAAATAAGACTCTTTGCTCATCCTGCAAGTGTTCCATAACTCCATATACTTTGTTTAATTCTATCTGGGGCCGCGCAACCAGTCGCTTCTCGATCACCATCAAGCATCATATGGCTTCGGCGCCTACCAGATTTCTCTCTATCGACCTCCCTGGTTCTTCCATAACCTCTCTAGGTGGCGGTGGAGGTTGCGACTGGCCGCACTTGCCGCTATGACGGGCTAAGCCCAAGTGCAATTCGTGCCACCTACTCGTCAGAAACAATCCCGGCACTCGAGCTCCTCTCGCGGTGCCCACGGGGGTCCAAAGATGCACCGTCACGGAGGCTGATTCATGTGAGGCTGGCGAAGGGAACCAACTACGTGCTCATCTCTCACAGGTACTGCAGGACGCTCGGAAACCGCTGGAATACTCTCCTAGGACGACCTCTACGTCCTCTTCCTGACATAGTGCTGTAATTACTAAAAATCAACTTTTTAATACTTTGACTCACTTGATATGTATGTACTTTGAACTTAAACATGCATGGTCACAATACTTATGCTCCGATACCACCTGACACACCCCACCCCTCCAAGGAGTATGCAGCGCCACCCACAAATCCCCACTGCTACCCCAACTACTAGAAACTCCCGTGAAGCCGTCGTACGTTTGCTAAAACCCCTATAAAAAAATTTCTATTCTAAACTTATGATTTATAAAATTTCAAGAAGATAACAATGTGACATAGACATGCCCCAAAATCCTGATACATCCAATTTACACTATATCCAAAATATGGCAACCAAAGCATACCAACACATTCTCACAAAACTACTCTATGTACATACATATGTCTTACTATACAAGTTCAAAGTATTTCCTTACACAATATTCTTAATACAAAGACTGATATAAATGTTTATATCCTAATCGTTTCCAAATAATCGAGAGTGTCTCCGTACCTGAAAATAGTTTTTAAAATACAAACTAACGAGCCAAACGAGTTCGGAGTGTATGCTTTTATAAAATGTTTTGCTTTTCCCAAAAACATCTCAAAAACGAAACTCTTTTACAATTATTTTCCGTAGTTTTTTTTTTTTTTTTTTTTTTGCTTTTCAAGTTTTTAAAACTTTTCTTTCGCTTGCTTGCTTCAGACTTGCTTCGCTTTTAAAAGTTTCTAAAACTTTTCTTTACTTGCTCGCTTGCTTTCATTTTTTTCTTAAAAGCTTATAAAACTCTCATTTATTGCTTGCTTAGAAGTTTATAAAACTTCTCAAATTTCTTTGCTTCGTTCTTTATCTCGTTTGAAAAGTTTCTTAAACCTTTCACAAACTCGCTTTTAAAAGTTTCAAACTTTTTCATAAAAATGGGAGCCCGTCTAACCGCATTCTTGAAAATAAAACTGGAGTCCGTCAACCGCTTGTTTTAAAACTCTCCGCCGAAAGCCTCACGACCGGAACCAATGGCTGATTTTTTCAAAACCGTATATTATGCTTATAAAACATCAACCACCGGAGCCCATTTTTGTTTCATCAGACCAAAGGAACACCTAAGCCCTCGCGATCGTGCTCTGAAGACCTGGGTCCGCATCACCTTTCCTGAATATGGTAGTCTGATCTCGCATCACCATAATTTAGTTAGAGCTCATAACCTTATATACTCCGACGCGGCGACTGCCATTTTTAAATGCATGATGGCGTCCTAGTTTGCCAACAAGAAAACTAAAACGCATGTATGAGACATCGACTCACCGCACGTGCATTTAAATACCTCTCGACCGGCTTGCTCGCTGTAACTAAAAAGGGCCTCGCTTTTCAAACTTTCGGGCTATTGCTTACTTGTTTCTTTTCAGAAACGGTTTTACACTTTCAAACCATTTACTTGTTGGCTGCTTGGAAAATTGGCTTTAATTGCTCAAACCATTTTGTTTACTTCTATTGTTGTTTGAAATGGTTTAACTTTTTTCAAAACCATTTACTTTGTCAAGCTGGCTAAAATCGGTTTTACAATCTAAAACCAATGTTTTCTTTCAAAATGGTTTAACTCAAAACCATTTGCTTGCTTTTAACTCATCATTAAGCTAAAATGCTATTAGATTCAAAACCACGAAATAATAAACACAGAAACAGCTTCTAATAATAATAATAATACACTAAGATTCGAAACGAAATTTAACACTCACCTCTTTCGCTAACCTCGGTTACGCTCCACAACTTTCCCGCTTTTGCTTTTAAATTTCACACACTCGATGTATTAGATCACATACGCCGCACAACCAGCCACTCAGACATCTCATACATAAATTAAATTTTAAAATATATGTACTTCCAACGCCATTCACAGCATATGGCTAGTTCTAGACTAAAGTGACTTTCCATATACCTAAAAACACCAAAACATTTCAAAATTTCCGCCCGCATCGTTTGAATAAAATCCCGAAATTTTAATCAAACTGTCCGAAAAATAACCGAATTCAGCCCTGGATCGGTCTCAAAATAGTCCCAAAATTTCCTAAAATTTCCAAAAATTCCTAAACTCAATCTAAAAATTTTCAGACCGAATTTATGGCCTTTAAGCATTCTGTGTTTCATTATATACTTTTGTGCCGAATAATACAAGTGTGAAAATTTCCCACCTCTTCAACCCGCACAAAAAGCCAAGATTTTGCGCCCACGCGCAGCTTCGGGTCGCGCAGTAACTTAACTTTGCTCGAAAATTCTCGACCACTGGGACACAGAGATCTTGGTGAAACTGGTACCTTGGCTGACATTTACCCCGACCTCAAATAAACTCGTGTTTTTGTGATCACGCTGCAATTTCGTCAAGGCAGAGCACTTTCGTTGGCTATCCCGACGAATCCGACTACGATTTTCAGAACTGAATAAATCTAAGAGAAAAAAAATTAAACTCTCCTCTCTCCTCCACGCTTTCACCGGTTTGTCCTCCTCGCATCATTTTTCTTTCGTTGTTGTTTTGTCTTTTTTTTCTTTTTCTTTTCGACGTGGGACCCACATGTCCCTTTTCTTTCTTTCTCTTATCCGTTTCACTCGAAACAATTTATTTTCATTCCTGCTTTCAATTTTTTATATATCCTAAATGAATATTCTTTAACTATTCACATTTTTCAATTTTCAAAAATCCCGCTGCAAGCCACTTGAAACTCGTCGCCTAAAATTGCAAAATATTCGACCTGTTCCTAATTAAACTAAACTTTTCTAGGTTACTAGATTTCGCGAGATCGAACTTTAATCTACAAATTCAAGCCAATATCCGAGATCTAGAGAATTTTCGAGACTCGAAAAATTCGCAATTCATTATTATTATTTACTATTTAAACTTCCCTTAATTATACTTTCAATTTCCCTCAACTTTCCAACTAGAATTTGTCCTCAAGTGATTAAATATCGGTAAATTCCAATTTAAACTGGTGATTTGTGGGCCCATCTTCTACTGACATGATTTACATCCGCTTAACGACCATCACTCTCGTTTAATACCACACCCGGTTCCATAAACTTTCATTTCCTACTTTAGTTCCAAAATACTACAACGTGACACTGGTATTCTTATACACCCCTACGCTCATGTAATCGTATAATCCTCTCGTGACTCGGTGTACAAATGTGTGTGTGTGTGTGCGTGTGTGCACATATACAGGCGCAGAAAGGTATGTTTTTTGGTGATTTTCCAAAGAAATTAAAAGGAAAAACGAGATGAAGAAAATTATTTTCTAAGGTTTTACAATGTGTAAACTAAAGAAAATGAAATTGAAAATAAATTTTTATAAATTATTTGAGTATTTTGGAAAATTTATAAAAATAATATATAAGTATATATATTTCTGTGTTTTCCAAGGTAAAAAAACGAAAAAAAAAGTGTGCAAACCGATCAAACCGCCTGTGATTGTATCAGTGGAGAGAGGGATTTGTATCAGTGACACAGTCCTAGAGAGGCCGAGATTGTATCAAAAGAGAATGCTCAGAGGGTTGGAATTGTATTGCAATATGAGGAATTTGCATTGCAAGAGGCTAGTTGCAGGTCGTTGAGATCATTGCAATAATTTAGTGTATTGCGTAATGAGAAGGCTTGGAGTGGTCGGAATGTTCAAATTGTATCAAGTAATGTAGGATTGTATCAGTGTTGATGGGTGTACAAGAGCTAAAAATTGTATCAAGAATAGGCAATGGTTTGTATTACAGAGAAGGAGGCTTTGATGGTCAGCCGTATTGCAATGCTACAGGGATGGCTTAGGAATAGGAGGTCAGTTGAGGATTGTAGATTGAGAATATAATTATTGTATCAGTAACCCTGAGCCTGCCTACGTGAATCGCTCATAAGAATCGCCAACAAGTAATTCATAACACAATCGATGAATAAGAATCGGGCAAATAAAGAATCTGGCCAATCCGGCCAACTATGAATGCAGGCTCTGATTTTTTTTACTTTTTTGCAAAAAGTAAAATAAAATCAAATAAAATGAGAGAAAATTTAAAAAATAAAATTAGCAAATAATTTATAATAAACAAAGTCATAAGATTATAATAGAAATAATTCACAAAGATTGGATAGTAAAATTAACAAGTAAAAAAAAAGAGAATGAAAATTGATAAGTAATGAATGGTTATTGAATAATAAATGACGGGTTTAATAAAAGATAATTAAGTAAATCAATAAATATAATATTAATGATATAACAAATATAATTTAATAATGTCTAGGGATGAATTATTCTCGATAATCAATAATTAGTGAAATTACAAGGATGATGAGAAAGAGCATTAAGGTAATATACAAGATTAAAATAAGTAAGGTTAATAATAAATAAAGAGAGACAAATGGTAATAGATAAAATAAATAATTAAAGTGTAATGGGCAAGTTAATACAAAAGAATATGATGAGTGATTGAGAAAGAATTATATGACTAGGTAAAAATAATGTAATGGGTAGGGCCCTACCACTAAAAGGTCAAAGCAAAAACAACTCCTATTTTGAATACTATTTACGTGATAAAAAACCTTCATATGTGCAAGTTAACCTTTAAAAAAATAAAAACAAATAAAAACTTTAGTCGCACTGCGTAGAACATGCCGGGGGGTGGGGGGACAGATTTTGATTTCTTAGGGGAGCAAAGTTGAATGTTGACTTAAGAGGGAGCAATGTTCAAGTCTCTTATTTACAAAAGATAAAATTTTTTGATAAAAAAATGTTTCAACAAGGTACATGTACTACATGGAAAGGGACATTTACACCATCATTACCAAGACATCCATTCACCCACAACAACATGACAATACTTCCATTGTCGTTTCTCAGGCTAAAAAGCGTTCTTTTTCTACTCGAATTACCCGCTTCCCACCCACGCCCTATGAAGTCATGTGTTATAGTCTCTCATGCTCTTAACTGATGTCAAGCCATCAAAGCTTATCAACATTGTCACACCCAACCTCACGCGGACCGCGATCAGTGGAAACGGGAAGGCATAAAGCCAACTAAACCAGAGGTTTCCACTGAAATACTCATACCACTTATCTACCACACAATCACCGAAATATCACGAACACATGATATATATATAACCTGGACAAATAATAGGGAGAGATAAATCTCGATCCCACATACTCCAACAATGCACAATTTAATAGAATACAGCGATTTCAATACATTTTAATATCCAAATACAAGGACGCCTAGATGAAATAGACAAGGATTAATAATATCATAATAAGACATGTAACCTGGCTGTGAAGGAAGAGAGAATTCTACGGTTATCAAGGATTCGGAGAAGGAGGATCGACAAGCATTCGAAAAATAAATTGAGACTGTCAGTCTCGAGAGTGAGTTAACATCATATAATCTATACCACATCTACAACCAACGGGATACACATACATATAGAATTTACAGATAACAATACACTCCCATGTATGCTGCAGCACAACAACACGCTTCCTACATCACCATAATCATCACAAAATCGAGAAACCTCAATAGGACCCTATACTCCAATACTACAAGCCATACGGCTCTCTCAAATCCAATGTGACTGGCGCCCCGAGAGAAATGCTCGACTGTGGTCCTTAACTCCAATCGACACTTAACTAATAAACTATAGTCGGGCGCCGAGGAGACCGCCGACTGTGTCCCAACTCCAGCGAACTAACATATCATACTCTATAGCTCTACGCCTTCGAGAAAGAACGCCAACCAGACCTTACTCCCAGATCCCCGAGAGAAACGCTCAACCGTGGAACTCAATTCTACATTCCTTAACTGTATTATAATCCGACAATACCGGCAGAGACATGCGGTCCTCGATGTAACTCCATCGTGGTATATTCTCGTTAAAATTCCTATTACAATATTTCAAATCACAACACACGTAAAATTTCACAACCAAAGATAGCACACTCCGCATCCATTATCTTAACAAACTCATGCGCATATAATTATAATAAAATGGACCACTAATTAATATAGTAACTTAATGTCCATAATAATGATAATAACAATAATAGTCGTATGTCGAGATGATGGATCAGAGCTTAATGTCAATAAGATCAGAAGCAATGCACCGAAGATGATGTGTTATAAACTATATGATATCAACTCGACGTAATATGCTCGATCTCGACCGCCTCACGCCTCAGCTCGCCCCGGGCGGTTGGCCTTTGACACCCAGGAATGGAAAAGACGAATCGATAATAAGATTAAGATTTAAACATACTTTAGACTAATTCACAACTCATGCACTAGACCGACATAAAATCAGACTCTATGTTCTAATCGAAAATTCAAGAATCCTCCCTAAAACCTGACTTAACTCCCTCAGAACACGGTCCGTAACCCCACAAAAACACACTTCTAATATCCACACCATCCATCGTCGAGCCTCGCCACAACCACAGATAAATCCACTAGCCGAATCTAATCCAATCACAAATACATCCTGATCATGATAAATTCACTATACAATTAATAGCTTAGCTTATTAAATACAACATACTTAATAAAATACGCTTTTAAATGAAATTTAATACTCTGCTCAATCACACGGAATATGATTAACATTAGCATCGAGCCTAATATACCATTTAAATTATAACGGCCCAAAATACGTGATATTACTAATTAAACGATAAATAAAGCATTTTTAATATAAGGACATTATTAACGAACAATTAAAACTTACTATCGTGACAAATACACAATTAAGGTTCACACGCTGCTTTAGTGGTGCATGGATTCTTTACCGCTCGAATGCGAACTCATCACACCGGCCTAAATCCACCTTAATCCGATGAACGTTTCCGGCTCCCGGGCATATTTCTCGAGGCGTCCGTCGCCGCCGACTAAGTGGCAAGAAATTCGAGGGTTGCCTAAATAGATTCTAAGGGACACCACGCCAAGCCCAAAGCTCAAGGGACCGCAATGTGGATTCGCTGCCGAGGACTCTCAACGGAGGGTTTAATCTACCTGACAGGTCCCCAACTTCCGGCTGAGCTCCAATTCCTTCGCTCTCACCGGCAAAACGACCTTGGAACGCCGATCATGGGTGGATCCCAAGCTCGGGCGAGAGTTCCGCATCCGTGCCTGCCGCGAGGTGGTCGGAAACGCTATGAAACCTGAGTGGCGTAGGAGAGAAAAGGGCGAGGTGGGTCTCGCGACTCGAGGCGTTTTCCGATGAGTCCCAGGGTAGTCGAGGGTGGTCAAGGTAGAGGTGAGTCTTGCGAAAGGGAGTGTGCCTGGGTGGCCTAAATGGTCGGACTGGAGGGTGACTCGGGCGCCGAAAGTGAGGAAGAGAAGTGGGCCGCGTGAAGGAGGAAGAAGAAAGGCCAAAAATGTAATTTGGGCAACTTCCCCAATTTACCTTAAATCCTCCATTATATTAATCAACTTCATTAAGTCCTAATCAATAATTTAATTTCAGTTAAACCGTAATTAAAACTTAATTGGGTATAATTAGTATATATAAGGCTTACTTTATTTTAACATCTTCTAAAATTAAGCCATAACTATAAAAACAATTATCTACAATTTATATGGCCAAAAAAATAATTATTATGACTAAAAATAAATACTTAAAATAACATAAATATATACTAGGGAAAATTTATATTAATAATCCAAATTAAACGCGCTTTAAATTTCGTATTACGCCTCTCCCTTAAGAAAATTCGCCCCGAATTTAAGAATAAGAAACATACCTCACATCGAACAAGTATGGTATGAACGTCAGATCTCCCGCCTCTGATTCGGCGCACTCTTCTACCGAATGATTCCGCCATGGGATTCTCGACTACTGAATGACTTTTGATCGAGCTGACGAACCCGAAATCCACACAGCTGGGCTGTGTCGCTCCTCATACGATAAATCCTCACCTGATCTCTACTTCGGGCCTCAGCACATGTGAAGGATCCGCACGCACTTCCTCAAGATAGATATAAGGGAAAGACCTGGAGCGAACATTCGCGAGACTGTGGCAACCCAAATTAGGCTACATCCCTAACCTATCCACAATCTCAATGGTCCCACGTAGCGAGGTGCTAACTTCCCTTTCTTACCAAATCTCATCACGCCTCGCATCGGGGAAACCTTCAGAAATACATACTCACCTACACCAAACTCCACATGTTTCAGTCCAGATAGCTCTTTGTCCGCTAAAAGCGGTCCTCAACCGATTCGAATGATGTGAATCTTTCTTAAGTGATTGACCAATTCAAAGACCTCGCTAACTTCCTTTCACCAACTTCTTCCCAAAGAAACTCCGGTGATCTACACTTCTCGCCATACAGCTCGTAAGGTTTCATACCGGGCACAGTAGCCGATAACCGTTGTCAGACGCGAACTCACTGCAGCTGGGTAAATGCCAATCCCATCGCCTCCAAAATCCATCACACATCCCCAAGACGCCCTCCAACGCTCGACACCCTCCCTGCATCGCCCATCCGTCTGAGGTGAAAATATAAAGTCCAATCGAAAGTACCAAGCCCTCATGAAGCTTCCGCCAAAAACTAGAAGTGAAATGGGGCCCTCTCGTCGATTGCACAATCGAAACTCGATCCCATGAAGACTAACAATCCTCTCAATATACACCCTAGCATACCCGGCTACGGAAAAGTTGCTGGCTCATTGTAAGAAGTGTGCCGACTTAGTCATTCGATCGACTATCACCCAAATGGAATCATACCCGCCGGGTTCGAGGTGTAACCCAAACCACAAAGTCCATGGTAATATCTCCCATTTCCATTCCGAATGGGAGTGGCCGCATCAACCCGCATTCGCCATGCTCAAGTTTGACTCGGCCGGCAAGTCAAACACTGATATAAACTCCGCTACATCCTTCTTCATACCACTCCACCAATACATTCTTAAGATCATGATACATCTTAGTGGAACCGGGATGAATACTGTAAGCTGTATGATGAGCCTCTTCCATAATTTCTCTTCTAAGTCCATCAACATCGGGGACGCACAATCTAGTACCCAATCTCAACGTGCCATCTTCCCCAATCACAAAATCACCTGCCTGACCCTGCTGAACCTCATCCATAATTTTCATCAACTCGTGGTCTGCACAGCTGTCTTAATTTCTCATTCCATCGAATCGACTCACCTCGAAATGTGCTAAAAGTGCTCCGCACTCCAACACCTCTAAATTAAACCCCGATCATACAATCTACATGTACCTCCTTAGTCAATCACGCTTCTCTCGCACTAATTGCTGGCAAGACTCCGCCCGATGATTTCCTACCAAAGCATCCGCCACCACATTAGCCTGCTCCAGTGATATTGAATCGTACAATCATAGTCTCAGCACCTGTGCCCATCTTCTCTATCTCAAATTTAGCTCCTCCGTCGAGTGTTATATTTTAAACTCTCGCGGATCCATGAAAATCTACACGTCTCACCATATGTGACGTCTCCGCATTCAATGCAAAGATCACACCGCACGATCTCCAAGTCATGAGTGGGGTACTCGCCGTAATCTCAAATAGCTTCAGAGGCATAAGCACCTTACCGCGGCCGCATCAATACACACCCTAATCCGACTGAAGGCCAACACACTCAGAGGAACCCCCGTACTGCAAGGTAATGCCAACACTGGAGCAGAGGTCAAACCATCCTTCGCCTTCGAAAACTCAGCCTCACAAATCTCCGCCCCACCGAAACCTCACATTCTTCTTCCGGTTAACCGTGTCAGTTGCGCAATGATCCTCGAAAATCCCCGCACCGAAACTGGCCGATAACAACCGGCCAACCTGTGAAACTTCGAACCTCGCCACCGTGGTCAGGTCTCCGCCAATCCATCAATGCCTCATCTTCGGGATCCACTCTGAATACCTTTCCTCGACACTACATGTCCCAAGAAAGACTATCCAACCCAAAAATCTCACACTTGGAGAATTTGATATAGCTGATGCTCCCTCAAAGTCTGCAATACTATCCTTAAATGCTCTACATGCTCCTCCTTACTCCGAGAATATACTAAGATATCATCAATGAACACAATCACAAAGCGATCCAGGAAGGGTTTGAACACCCTGTTCATCAAATCCATAAAGGCTGCCGGCGCATTAGTGAGTCCAAAAGACATCACTAGAACTCATAACGGCCGCATTCGTCCTACCGCCGTTTTCTCGAATATCCTCATGTCTTATTCTCACCTGATGATATCCCGACCAGAAATCAATCTAGAAAACATGATGCACCCGTCGATCAAACAAGTCATCTATTCGGAAGCGATATTTATCATGGTCGGTCACCTCGTTCAACCTGTCTGTAATTCATACATACCGTAGCGGGAACCATCTTTCTTCTTTACAAATAAGTACGGGGCACCCCCCGAGGAGAAGTACTGGGCACGACAAAACCTTTGTCTAACAAATCCTGTGTGCTCCTTACGGCTCGTAGCTTCCATGAGTGCCATCTATAAGGTGGCGAGGAGATAGGAAGTTGTGCGTGCAACATGTCTGAAATTCTATCTCACTGTCGGGAGGTAACCACCAGCAACTCCTGCAGGAAAACATCGGAAAACTCTGTGACAAAGGACATTATTGACCTTACCTCACATCCTTTGCGGTGTCCTCACAAGAGCGAGATATACAGCACCAGAAGTAGTAACATCACTTTAGGTATGTGTGAAATTAAATTAGAAGGGGCTGGTATGCATCTTATGAGCCAGACTCTAAATCCTGGAATCGGAAAATCCTTTGTTTCTCGGCAATCGGGGTGGCGTAGTGCAGTGACCAATCCGTACCCGAGAATAACCTCGAAATCCATCACATCCAACAAAATAAGATCCGCCAGAAGGTCTCTGCCTACTACAGAAATCGGACACGATGGAAAGTAAATATGCGCCTCTAAGGCATCACTCGGAGGTAGTAGCGTAACGGAATCCTGAGAGTCTTAATTTGGTGAACACCAAGCACATGCGAAACTAGGAGACCTGAGGTGTGTGGCACCGGATCCCAATAACACTACAGCCTTAGTATAACGGGGCCAGATAGTACGATACAAGCGGCGATTTGGCCTTACAGCGTCTGAGTGAGTGTAAAAACTGCAGCTGTCCCGTCGGGTAGTAGGAGCTCGAATCCGATACGGCCCACTGCCACAAATGCTCCGGAACTCTACCTCAGATCCACGGCCTGCGTGTATCACATTGCACCCACTTTGAGAAGAACTAGGCGTTGTCAGTGAGCAGGCGAACTGCTTGCTAACCAGCGAACCTTGAGGAAAAGGAATTTCTTTGTTGGGAAATCTAGGACATGTTGGCCGTATGGCTGACTCTCCACACTAAACAGGCTCAGTAAGCGTATACAAGGGCCACGATGCGTCAGCCTGGCTGTAGACGCATCACGAATGCAGAACTAATATTTCTTTGTGAGCTTGGTTTCTGTCCCCTTGAACTATAGCCCCCATGTTTAAGCCCTGTCAAGGCCCTCTATTATACAATGATATCTTCTTGTGACCCCTTGGTCTAAACTGCTCTGTCTGATGACTGGCCTGCCGCAAAGTACCGTCTCTTAATATCTTTGTATTTGCGGCTTCAGTGTACTAGTTTGCTCTCATGCGGGTCTTCTTCTTAACTATCCACTAAGATACCATGAGCGAAGAGTCGGTCTCCATCGTCTCGCTAAATCAGTGACCTCCAAAGCTACACTTCCTCATTACCAAGGATATGAAATGTGGTCGAGCCGGTGATGTACTTACTCGTCTTCGCGATCTCCATTGCTGACTAACTCAGAACAAATTTACTAAGGTACATGAACTGCGGGTGCCTCCCTCTGAACTATATCATCTCTCTTCGAATTTGCTCAGGCGTCTCGGTACTCTTGTCTCATGACGAAATGTAGTTAATCTTCAAATCTCTCACTGAGCGGAGCCCATGTCATACCCTCGAAGCGACGATGTAATCCTTGTACCCTTTGCAATGCTAAGCCCTTGAGGGAGAAGCACATCTCAATAAATCATTATCGGATGCTCTCGGATGAATGCTCTCTTTCCACTTGATCGGAAAATCCATTGGAGTCACGGATACCCGTCAAATACAACCTCATTAAACTGGGTGTCTTGGAGCAGATACTGATGCAGGTCGAGATCTGATCCACGGTGAAGCGCTAGCGACCTGCTGCCATTGTCTCCATCGAGTTCTTGGAGAATTTGTCGCACCCAGTCTCTGCGAAATGCCTCCATAGTGGCTGCGACAGACATCGATGTGCTGGCTATTAGCCCAGAGGCAGTAACACCAGTGGCTCCTCGGCTGTGGCTCCTCGGTACGAGTACTGTCTAGGCTGCTTGCCGCAGGGCCTACCAGTCTCCTTAGCCCTCTCCGAGAGGCTGGTGGATTAGGTGAGGGACACCTCGTACTTAGATATCTGGGCCTCGTCATAGAAGCTGTCTCGACCTCGGCCCGGTTCTTTGCATTAACGGCATCGCGTCTTAGTGGTGACCCTCGATCTCGAGTCTCATGCGAAAAGTAAACACAAGACTATCGGATAACAACGGATTGTATGCAGACAGAGCGAAACTAGGCCTTGATAGTGACGAACGGGGCCAGACTCGATCTGGCTGGTTAAGCGATCCTTTGGAAACTTGGACGCTCTAGGCCATGAGGCCAGACATATAGGCTACGATACCAGCTTTGTCACGACCCGACACGGGGCGTGACCGGCACTGTGGGAAGGCGCCAAAGCCCACTTGAGAGCAGTAGTAAGCCCTAATTGAAATACTCATACCACTTATCATCACCACAATCACTGAATATCACCGGAACACATGATATATATATAAGCGATCAAATAATAGGGAGAGATAAATCTCGATCCACATACTCCTGACAATGCATGCAATTAATAGAATCACGAGCTGATTTCAATACATTTTAATATCCAAATCACTGCGGTGGCCTTTAGATGAAATAAACAAAGAGTTAATAATATCATAATAGTATGCTTAAGTGAAGGAAGAGAATTCGAGCGGGTTATCAAGGATGCGGAGAAGGAGGGTGACGATTACGAAAAATAAATTGAAATTTGTCAGTCTCGATAGTGAGTTAACATCATATAATCTATACCGCATCTCTGACCAACGGGATACACATACATATAAATTCTGATATATGACCCTCCCGTAAGTATGCATGCACACATTAAGTTCATATCATCACATAATCATCACAAAAATCGAGAACTCTAACGGGACCTATACTCGATACTACAAGCCATCACGGCTCTCCTGAATCAATGTGGTAGCCACAGGGAGAATGCTCGACCGGGGTCATGCTCAATCGACACTTAATCCAAATAAACTATGGTGGCATCTAGAAATTGCTTTCGACGGGGTCCTTAACTCCGGCAACTAACATATCATACTCTATGGCAGCTGAGAGCAGCTCGACGGGGACCTTACCTCAGGCATCCCAGAGCGCTCAACCAGGGAACTCACCTCTACATTTCATGTCTATTATAATCGATTAATACGATTAACATGCAGTCTTTGATGTAACCCGTCAGGTGGTATATTCTACTAAAATTCTATTACAATATTTCAAATCACAACACCACGAAATTTCACAATCCGGCCTGCTTTTCGCATCCATTAGCCCAACAAACTCATATGCGGATATAATTATAATAAAATAATTGATTAATTAATATAGTAACTTAATGTCATAATAGCCAATCATATAATATCTCATTATGTTGAGATGATGGAATTTTGTAGCTTAATGTCAATAGTATTGTCTGATGCAGAAGATGATGTGTTATAAACTATATGATATCAACTCACAGAATATGTCGGATCTCAGAATCGCTCCTGCGCCTCAGGTACAATCTGGCGGAACTGTCGGACAATCTAGAATGGAAAAGACGTAATCGATAATAAGATTAAGATTTAAACATACTTTGGGCTAGGCCGGACAACTCCGCAGGACTAGGCCAGAGCACTTAAAAGCGCCTTATGTTCTCCAGAAAATTCGTGGAACCTCCCACTAAAAGCGGACTTAACTCCATACTGGTCGAACTTTGATAAAAATACACTTATAATATCACAATTATCCAATGTCGAGCCGGGCCACAACTACGGATAAATCCATGACTCTGACCCAATCAATCCGCAATGCAGTCGGATCACGATAAATTCAATTATACAATTAACTAGCTTGGCTATTAAATAAATACGATTAATAAATACGTTTAAATGAAATTTAATACGGTTCGAATCTCCAGGAATATGATTAAATACAGTATCGAGCCGGAATATACCATTTAAATTATACGTCCAATCGTACATACGTAATTAAGCGATAAATAAAGCATTTTTAATATGAGACATTATTAACGAACAATTAAAATCGATTATCGTACAAATACACGATTAGGTTCACACGCGTTTTTAGGGTATGGATTCTTTACGAAGCTGAATGCGGAAGCCCGATCACAGGTCGAACCGCAGACGGGGGTGACGTTCTGTCACAGGCAACGCTGGTCGCTGCTTAGCCGACGGTGTGAGAAAATTTGAGGGATTCTTAGGAAATGGATTCTAAGGACACCGCGTGACCCTGGCTCAAGGGACTGAAAATGTGATGGTTTCGTCGGACCCTTTGGAGTAGGCGGGTCAGTCACGACCGGTCCTAACTCCGGCCAGGCTCCACCCTTAGTTCATGACCAAGCGATGGCGGGCGTTGATCAGGGTGGATCCTTAAGATTTTCGGGCGAGGAGTTCAGATGCGGTGTCGGTTTGGCGGAGGTGGCGGAAAAAACGCTAGAAACGGGAGTAGCGGTTAGAGAGAGAAAAGAGCGAGGTGGAGTTCAGGTCGGCGTTTTAGGTGAATCGGTGGTCGGGTGGGCGGCGTCGGTGGAGTCTTTTGCTAGTGAGTGCGGGCTTGGGGGTGTAGAATGGTGGACCAATTAGCGCCGGAAGGGAGAAAAAGAAAAGGGCGCGTGAAGGAGGAAGAAGAAAAGGCCAAAAATGTAATTTGGCAACACCAGTTGCAGCTAATCCCTCCATTATATTAATCAACTTCAATTGAGTCTAATCCTTGATTTAATTTGAGTTAAAGCGTAATTAAAACTTAATTAGAACATAAATATTTATATATTAAGTATTTACTTTATTTTAACACTTAGAATTAAGCCATATAACTATTAAAATAAATTATCTACATAATTTATATGGCGAAAATAATTATTAAGACCTAAAAATAAATACTTAGGGTCAACATAAATATATATAATTAGGAAAAATTTATATTAATAATCAAATTCATGCTTAAATTTGAATTATTACAAACATTCTCTCACACCATGAAATCTAAGCGTTGCAAATATGACGAATTGTGATAGCATCTTAGGGAAATTACAGTACCATTCTCAATGACGCTCTTGGATTGAGTCCAATGGAGGAGTCTTCCGGGTTTCGGTTTTGTTGGGAGTAATGCGAAGATAGAAAGAGCAAAATGTCGGCGTTTTTAGATGAAGCGGCTCCCAGTCTTTTGCATTGAGACAACAGTGTATGCTCCGCCTCCCACGTTCAACACTCCATTTAGGTCGCAGCTTGCTTATATATGAATGTTTTCATGTGAGTTATTTTTAGATAATAAATGCTTGATTTCAAGTACCTCATTTATGGTGTGTATTTGGAAACCGGGAAGATGTTACTTTTCTTATTTTGGTTGTTATTATGGAAATGTAGATTAGGAAACTATGCATGCCTTTTCCTTTGTTTTATCAAATTGAGAAGCGATGATCTTTAGATAAGGATAAGAATAGCGACCATCTTGATAATTTTATTTATGAACTCTATGTTTTTTAATGGTATTAAACAAGGCACACTAAGATTGATCCATAAACTTATTGGCAGTGCTGAGCTTCCTATTTGATTTGCTTAGATTGGCCATCACTGATTTTAAGTTGAGTGGTCAGTAGATCATATTAACCCTTCTACAAAAGTACTAGGAAGGAAAAGAAAATAAAATGTAAATATAGAGGAAGAAAATTGGAAAGAAATAAAGTTTGGAAGAAAATTAAAATATTTTTTAATTTTAATAAAGTCAAATATATATGTTTATTCAAAACCTATTCTCCCTATTATAAAGGACTAAATTTTAATAATGTATAAAATTTTTGAAGAATTATAATTATACGATTACATCCTATAAAATTTTAAACTACACATCAATAAGACTACTCATTCAATGAAACAATTTTAAAGAGAGAGAGAGAGAGTTGTTAATCGATTGATGATTTAAATTATTTATATTAGACTTTAGTAAGAAAAACTCATTTCATGAGGAGCTCAATTTATTATTTGGATATTAACGTTTATTTTATCAAATGCATTAATGTTATAATTTTGATTGTTATTTGAATTTAGTGTCCTAAAAAGCTCAGACATAATAGATATTATGCATTTTTGTTTGATTGTTTTCAATTATCTCCTTTTAGCCTCTAAAATAGTTTGCTATTTATGAATTTGGGATATGTGCTCATGGTTCAACTTTATAAACTTTATATTGGTTAATTTGGTATGAATGCAATAAGATTTATGTTTATACTTGTTTCTTTACTCAGCTAGTATGGTTATTTTAAGTTATATTGGTCTTGTTTATGAAGTGAATAATAGTGAAAGTAAAGTGATTTATTATAATATTGCATTAATTCATGATACTATTTCAATTTCCTTTGATTAACCCTTTTTTTTTAATATTTTGCGAGGTAATCTCAACAATGTTTTTTTACCTTTTCATATTAGGCTAAACTAAAAACCTAAATTAAAACATTGAAACCATGAATTCTAAAACTTGGTCAATTATTGCTTTTTTAAGATATAAGTTACAAAAAATAAATTAGAGAAAATTATAAATATATAGAATTGAAAAGGGGTTTTTTTAAATCAAAGCGTAGCTAAATATGTTTTGAGTATTCACTCATGATGATCCATTTAGTGTGTTTTCAAAATACTTAGAATATATATATATTTTAGAAAAATATAAAATTTTAAAAATATTTAAAAATATATATATATAGAGTTAAGAGTAAGACAAGAGTGGATTATAATTTTAAATAAAATTGGAATAAAGTTAAATTCAATTGAAATCAAAAAATAGAAATCATTGACAATTAAGAGCATATGTGAAAAGAAAATAATATTGAAATACGAGGTTTCTATATGTGTTTTTGTTTAGGCATGCTTGATGGTTGAGTTAATTAGACAATAGAAGATCATAACTCTTAATTTTGCATAGGGATGAGGACATCAACATTATTGCATGGCAACTTCATCTAAATTATGTAAGGACCAGGGGCCCACTCAGACGAGGGTGGGTCCCGCTCCACGAGGCTATCCACCTAGCTCACGGGGTTTCTTTAGTGGGCTCAGACACAGGACGCATGAGCTTAGATACCCATTCGGTGGTTCCATCTGTAGAGCTCTTTGTAAGGGCCCCACCTTGGCCCGCTCAGACGGGGTGGTCCACTCCTGAGCTATCCCCACCCCAGCTCACGGGGTTTCTTTCGCCTCAGTGGGCTCGAGCACAGGACCATGAGCTTAGATGTTCGAAGTGGTTCCCATTACCAGGCGGGCTACTAGCCCGAGTTGGTAGTGAGACTCTGATAGATATCTAAAGCTCGTAGTCATTGGCCTGACCACGTGAGGTAGGAACTAACGTGAGTGGACCACCCCTCGGCTCCGGAGTGTAACGAGTGGGCCCGCTACAAAGCGCCTTTTTGTAGGGCCGCCTGGCCCGCTCCCGGGCGGTGGTCAGCTCCTGAATTTATAGGGGCATGTCCCTTTGCTTACTTTTCTTTGGCATAGTGAGGCTCGAACCCCAGACGAAAGGGACATGTGAAATGGGAGGCACTCTCGCTGCCAAGTTGTGACTGGCGCAGGGGGTCGGGTTGGCTGCCGTCGGCCAAGATCTAGTGGATGTCGAGTTTGACGCCCTTGGCAATCGGTAGTCTCCTTTGTACGGGAGCTCTGCCCGATTACAAAACACATTTACATCCCCAAGCGGTCAATATATACAATATACATCAATATAGCCACTTAGGCCCATAAACAAATACTCATCACAGTATATCCAAACTATATCCAATACAGTATCTCTAAGGCATACCACAGCCCGAGACACTAATCATACACATAACTCAGTGTATACGTAATCAATTTCGCGTTTAAAATATTGTTTTCGGCGAAATTTTATTTTTCAAAAAATTTATTTTTGAATATTTTATTTTATTTTATTTTTTTGAAAAATTTTGTCTCATTTATAAAGAATTTTATTTTATTTTATTTTCAAAAAAAAATTTTTTCAAAATTACTATTCCTGGGTTAATGGGCAATGTTCTTTGTTCATGATAATGTTCACATTCGCATTCATGTAATTGTTCACGAAGATGCTGATACGTCACAATACAAAATTGTATTGCAACACAATTTACCTTGCCCTACTACCTTGTAATACAATTTCCAACTTCCTTTTCTTACTGATACACTCTTATGTATATTGCAATACAATTCTATGTTGTTTGCTTCCCCACTATGTGCATGCATAATACTGCAAGTACAATTTCCTCCTTCTCTTGCTGCAATACAATCTACTTCTTTACTGACAAAGTTGCAATACAATTTTGTAATCTGACTCTTCTATTCTGCAATGCAATTCAAGCTACTCAAGCCTTCTTCTCTACATGTCAAAAATTGTATTCTTGATACAATTTCCTTTGCTAAGCCTTCCTTGCAATACAATCACTTGTCTGATGGCTAGCCTACCTCCTCTATTCTGATACAATTCTCACCCTACAGAAGCGCTGGATTGCTGATACAACCTCAACCTTGCGATACAAAATTTTGTTCTCTGTCTGATACCTCCCGACCCTTCAAGCTTCATTCCGCAATGCAAAGCGTGTACTGATAAAAAAATTTTTTCAATATATTTGAGCGATAGCCCAAAAAACGATTTTGCCCAAAAATTAATTTTTTTTCATTTATTTCCAGAAATTGGAAAAATCTCTAAAAATCCACTAAAATCATTTTTTTTTCCATAATACATCAAATAAATTCATAAAAATTTATTTTCTTCACTTTTCTTCAATTTTACACCATATAAAACCTTAGAAAATTATTTTCTCCTCCTCTTAACCAAATAAATTTATAAAATTTATTTTCTTTTTCCAGTTTTCCACTGAAAAATTTTCTCCACTCAAATAAATTTATAAAAATTTATTTTCTTCCATTTTCTTCAATTTTACTACTTGTAAAATCATAGAAAATTATTTTCTTCAATTCATCAAATAAATTTTGTAAATTTATTTTCGCCTTTAAAATTTCTTCTCATTTTCCAACAATCCAAATAAATTTAGTAAAATTTATTTTATTCAATTTCCTTCAATTTTACATTGTAAAACCTTAAAAATTAAATTTCTTCACCTCTAAACCAAATAAATTTAAAAATTTATTTCCGCCTTCATTTGTTCCAATTTTTTACCTTTGTAAAAACTTTAAAAATTTTCAACACCTCATGTTTTCCTATGTGCTAATCACTAAGCACACAACGACTCAACACCTAAAACATGTCAAGCACACCAAACACACAACGTTCATCAACCACAAAACACATCAACACACGTGCGTAGTGTCCTAGTTTTAATCATGATTTTCTAGGTAATCCCATACCTAAACTCAACGTCAAATACCTTTAGTGGTAGTGGGAACTACCTCGAATGGGTACTCTAAGCTCATGGTCCCAGGTTCGAGCTCACGGAGGCGAAAGAAACCCCTGTGAGCTAGGGGGATAGCCTGTGAGTGGGACCACCCCTCGTCGGAGTGGGCCAGGGGGTGGGGCCCTTACAAATTATATCAGCATGGCCATTAGGCTACATATGGATGTTTAATTTGGTCACTAGTATTGTGAAAGAAAATTGCCTATGTTAGAAACTTAAATAGGTTACATTATCATACATATGGATTTGCTTGTGAAGTTGATGACTTTAGATTTTAATTATTAACTTCTATTTTGATTCTTGCCAAGTCTAATTAAATTTCTCTACTCATGAGTTTTCAAGTGAATGTATTTCTTTTTTTCTTCTAGTTGGAAAATATAAATATATTAAAGGATTTAAATATATTTCAGTGTAATGTTTTTAGGGTACTTAGGTAGAATTTCAATAATTAAGTACATGCATGAAAGATTAGACTTCCCATTCTAGCATCATTGTATGACAAAAATTTCTCTTATTACATGCTTAGACTTTGAAGTTGTCAAAAGATTAAAATAGTTCTATGAATGAACTAGTTTGGAAGTTGACAACTTTTAAATTTGTCCTAGCATGTGAATGAGTTCATTTTTCTCAAATGATGCTTGAATTATCACGTTAGACAGTATAAGAAGAAACATAATTTATTTGATTACTCTCTTATGCTTGGTTCATTTTTAGAATTTCAAGCATAACTCCTTTGTTCTGCAGGTGCATATTTGGGTAAGGCTAAATGTTCTTCCCATTTTAATGGAGAACTATGGAATCTTGCTAATTTTTCTAAAGTGAAGCGAACATATTACTTGAGTTGACACATAGGGATTATGTATTCACATATGGGATATGAACCACGACCTAAACTAGAAAGTTGGAAATTCTAGAAAAGCAAATATAAGACACGTAGTCTAAGTTGATTTTAGTTTTAACAAGATAGAATGATAGTTAAGTTTGTTTCTAGGTTTAATATTTTGGTAATTAATTTTTATTACAATTTCTGAGAAATATACATATTAAGAGATTTTGAAGATCTAGTGAACAAAGACTTAGATAAATCTAATATATCTTAATTTTCCATTTATATGGTAGTACATAGTAGATAAGATCATAATTCTATAAAAAAAGAAACATGATTTTACTTTGGTTATTACATATGAAATTACATATATTCAATAAGATGGAACATTATGAGTAATAAGAGACATGCATTTTAAATTAATAATTTATGGCATGAACTACAATAAGGAATTGAATAACCTGATTTTTAAATTTAACCATCCCACGTTGATATACTTGTAGACAACATGGGTATATTACATGATGGATTCTTTTGGTATATGATATGGGACTGAAATTTCCAGATTAGAGTTAAAACAATAACTTGTTGTAGAACCAAAAAAGTGATATAAAGCATGAGGCAAAAGCCCTTATTCTTAACAACTTGATTATAATGTTAAAATTCTTTGTGGTTTAACATTTTGTGTATTTGAATCATAGAATGGATCGAAGTTGGATGTTTAAAGATAGAAGGTCAAGGGAGTACGAGGAAGGAGTTGAATACTTCATTAATTTTGCATTGCAACATTGTTCGAATCAAAGTGCCATTCGTTGTCCCTGTATGCGATGTGGAAACTTAATACATCATACGCAATAGATTACGGGAACATATGTTTTCAATGGTATTGACCATAGTTATCATAGATGGTATTGGCATGGAGAAGCCAGGTCCTAGTAAGCAACCAAGTGAAATGGCAGTGTTATGTTCTGATAGTTGTGGTGATGTTGCTAGTCTGATAGAAATGGTTCATGCCACGAGAAGATGAGTTCATGACTAATCAATGTCATTCAAACAATTGCTTCCAGAAGATCTTGAAAAACCTTTGTATCTGGTTGTGTACAATTTACAAAGCTTTACGCATTAGTTAAATTGCCTAGCGATAAGCCACAAATATGGGTGGTCGGATAAAAGCTTTAGTTACTCCAAATATTAGGGGATATCTTCAGGTCTGACAATGAGATGCCTTTATCTATGTATGAGGCTAAAGAAAGAAGCATTAGATATGTAATACCGTAAATTTAGGCGCAATTTAATTTTAATTATTGAGTTTTAAATTTGGTTATTTATCAAAATTTATTTAATTATGTATACTTAATTTTTCCTAAGTAATTATTTTAGGTCATAATAATTATTACGTAGTTAAATTATTTATATACTTGGTTTAATATTTATTTTGATTCATTAAAATATTAAATTAAAGTTATTATTTATTTAAATGCTAATTTTTCCTTAATCAAAGTTTAATTGCACAATTATGCCTTAATTAAGTTGATTGAGGGCTTAATTGAAAGTGATTAAGATTAAGGGGTATTAAAAAAGTTTGCATTTGTGGCAAACTACCAACCAGACCCTTCTCTCTCTCTCCTCTCCACGCGCGCCACCACCTGCCCGGCGTCATTCGACCACCTCGACCCGCCAGTCAGGCCATGCAGAGCACGGAAAAGCGTCACCACACTTCCTTGAACCCGACCACCGCGGATTCCCGCAGGACTTCTCCGTCGCCCAGGAAAACACCTCGCCATTTTCTCTCTCTAACTGCCACTCCCGTTTCTCGCGTTTCCTGGCCACCTCAGCCCAAATCAAGGCCAGAAATGGAATCACCAACCCTTAAAACCTAAAGATCGACCTTGAATCGCCATTTTCACCGTCGTTTTGCCGGTGAACGGAGATGGTGGAGCTTCTCAGCGAATCTTGTATTTGGGCGATTAGGCCACTTTAGTCAGTCCCTTGAGAAGCCGTTTGTACTTCAGTTATGGACCTTAGGCCGGCATTAGGTACCCTCGAATCAATTTAGACCACCTTGAATTTTAGGCCCGCGTCGTGACGAGACCTCCCGAAGCATGCGGGACAAAATGTCCGTCCACAGATTCAGTGGTTGACGGTCTGTCAGTTTCCGCGTCGAGCCGGTAAAGAATATACCCTAAGCAGCGTGTGAACCCTAATTGTGTAATTGTCTTGCTATGTCGATTTTAATTGTTAGATTAATAATGTCTTTATATTAAAAATGCTTTATTTATCGTTTAATTACGTATGTACGTATTTCAAAGTTATAATTTAAATGGTATATTCTAACATACGTATTTAATTATATTCTGTGTGATTCGAACCGAATTAAATTTCATTTAAACGTATTTTATTAACTGTATTTATTTAATATCTAAGCTATTAATTGTATAATTGAATTTATCGTGATTCGGACTGTATTGTGATTGGATTGGGTCGAGCCGTGGATTTATCTGTAGTTTGTGGCCCGGCTCGACATTGGATAAATTGTGGATATTTTAAAGTGTATTTTATCAGTTCCTGACTAAGTATAACGGATAAAGTCCAGCTTAGGAGGCTCAACAATTTTCTAAGAGAACATAAAGCACGCTTTTATGGTCTGGGCTAGTCCGTGAGTTGTCCTGTCGAGTCTAGAGTATGTTTAAATCTTAATCTTATTATCGACACGCTCTTTTCCATTTTAGATTGTCCGACAGCCTCCGTCAGATACCGAGGAGTGGAGTCATTCTCAGATCCACATATTCCGTGAGTTATTATCAGCTTATAACACATCGCTGCATGGTGAAAGATTCATGGCATTAAATTGTATCGTCATCCCGATCACTATATTATTATTACTATTATTAATATTATATCTCGCATATGAGATTGTCGGATGGCGGATAAGTGAGAGTGTATCATTGGATGTGGATATTGTCGGCATTGTATTGCAATGTTTGTACTGAACTAGAGTGATATATACCACCTGATGGGTTACATCAGGACCGCGTGCGCACCGGTATTAACCAGATTATATTACAGATTAATGATTATGGATATGAGTTCCCCCGGTCAGCGCTTCTCTGTGGGATGTCTGAGGTATGACCCCGGGTCGAGCATTTCCTGTGGCGCCTACTTATAGGTTATTGATTATATGGATCTGAGTTAAGGACCCCGGGTCGAGCATTCTCTCGGGGCGCCAGTCTCATTGGATTGAGAGAGAGAGCCGTAAGGCTTATAGCATTGGAGCATAGGTCCCGCTTAGTTCTCGATTGATGGATACTCAGGTTAGACACAATCAACAAAAAGATATAAGATATGGGAATTCTTATTAATATGATTTTCATTACCATGTTTATATTATGAATTACTATAAGTATGTATAACACTTTGTTGTAGATGTGGTATGAATTATATGATATTAACTCACTCGAGGCCGATGCAATTTCCTAATTTATTTTTCGGGCACCGCTACCCTCCTTCTCCATGTGATCCGAGCACCCGCCGAATTCTCTTCCTTCATGGCGGTGTTACACAAATAGATGATATTATTAATCTTTGTCTATTTAATCTAGGTGTCACCGCAGTACTTCGGAATATTAGTATATTTTGTAATTCAGATAATTCTGTTTATTTTGTGTATGATGATGGTGTATGTGGGATCGAGATTTTATCTCTCCCTATTGATGTTTAAAATCGAGCATATTATATATGTATGTTGATATATCAGGTAGGTGATCGCATGACGTCTGGTGATGAGTATTTCAGCTTAGGTTTGCTACTGCTCTCGGTACCTTACGCCTCCCCATCTCCCTAGCGCCGGCCTCGATCCCCCGTGATCGGTCGTGACGTAACGTGACAGCATGGAATACGAAAAGATACGATGCCCAAATGATTGCATAATTTTACAGAATGAGTTGAAGGACGATCTTCATGTCCTTCACGGTGGAATGTCAAGGTGGAAGGCAAATGTATGTGTGAGAAGTACTCAAGAGGACTCGAAAGGTGTTGTGGTATTTCCCACCCATCCCTAGGTTTAAGAGGATGTTTCAATCTCCCAAAACAATGGAAGACCCAAATGGCATGCACAGGAAGAGAAAATAATGGTAAGCTTCGACACCCAGTAGATTCCCTAACGTGGCAACTAGTGAACCAAATGTGGCCTGAATTTGCTTCAGATTGTAGAAACTTAAGACTTTCCATTCGCCAGATGGCATCAACTCATACAAATCAGTCATCCCCTCGTTACGTGCATGAAGAGAAATTTATGATGTTATCTTTGCTAATATCGATTCATGACAACCGTAATGATATCGATGTTTACTTGACACCTTTAGTGGATGACGGAAAACTTTGGCGGGAGGTAGGGGTGGGAAGCTTAAGGATGCACATCAAAAAGAGTTTTTACATTAAAGGCTATTTTGCTATGGCCACCAATGATTTCCCCCAAGATTTGGGAACCCTATCCGGTTGCAACTGCTAAGGATATTATGCTTGTCCCGATATGTGGAAGAAACATATTCTCATATCAAGCAAAACATGGGAATAAGAACTCAGATATGTGCCATAGAAGATTTCTTCATGCAACTATCCATTTAGAAAGCAAAGAAGGCATTTAATGAACAATAGTTTAGGGCTCGTCTCCAAAAGAATCTCATCGAGATGAAATATTTGTAAAGGTTGATACGATCTACAATTCATGGGAAAGGTGTTAAGGTGAAACAATGTCAATCCTTGTTAATCCTATGTTGTTGGAAAAAAGAAGTCTACATTCTTCGAACTGACACTGAGATATTTCATATCTCGAATACAACTTGGATGTCATATATCGAGAAGAATGTTCGTGGAGAGCATCATTGAACTTTGCTTAATGTTCCCGTAAAACAAAGGATGGGAGTGAAGTCTCGACTGGATCTTGTTGAAACGTGGCATACGACCAAACTTAAGACCCAAATTACATTAGTGAACTTATCTTCCCCGCATGTTATACTCTAAGTGTAAAGGTAAGAAAAGGGTATTGCAAACTTTAGCCGATTCGTGTTCCCGGCTGTTATTGTTCAAACTTTAGAAACCTTGTGTCTATGAAGAGCTAAAGCTTAGTGGTCTTAAGTCTCATGATTATCATGCACTTATGCAACAACTATTGCCAGTAGCAATTAGATCTGTGTTGCCTAAGCATGTTAGATATGCTATTACAAGATTGTGTTTTTTCTTTAATGCACTTTGTGCAAAGGTGGTGGATGTGTCAACACTAAATGATGTACAACAAGACATGGCTGGCCATACTTTATGCTTGCTATATAAGTATTTCTCTAATTCTTTCGATCTTTTGACATCATGCTTCATTTAACAAGACACTTGGTAAGAGAGGTTAGATTATGTGGACTGGTGTATATGAGATGGATGTACCCATTTGAAAGGTACATGAAAGTCCTAAAGGGTTATGTTCGAAATCGTAATCGCCCAGAAGGGTGCATTGCTGAGTGTTATATCGCAGAGGAAGCTTTAGAGTTTTGTACAGAGTACATATCAGGCATGGATGCAATTGGGATTCCTTTTAGTATAAAGATGAATGGAAATGCGGGAAACCTTTACTTGGTGGTCGCACAATTACTATTCATGATTATAATTAGTGGAGAAAGCACATCATTATGTTCTACAAATACAACCTTAATGCAACCTATATTGAGTAAGTGTCACAAATGTGGATATATGAGTTTGTTACAGACGGTCCAATATTTATGCAAACCATGATCGGGCTCGTTTATACTTTATAAGGAATATATGAAATATTTGAAGATAAAATATCCCCGCTAATCAAAGAGGGTGAAGTGGTTGGAGGATGAACATGTGACACATTTAGCTATCGGTTAAGAAAAAGGTATGAAACTCAATACGCATAAGACTCCCTTAAATTTAATTGTTATAAATTTTAAATTACACAAACTTACATATCATCAATCAAACTTGTAGGTTTCAGATGAAATAGGTAAGAAAGTACCTATTGAAGAGGAAATTAAGTGGCTTGCACAAGGACCAAGGTGTGACACCCCATAACCCGGGGGTCCATTGACAACCCGTCAACCCGCGGAAATCTACATGTCTCATGTCATGAGGCACGTACATGTGCAAAAATGGCCACTTAGGCCTACACATCCTACTCATAAAAATGTACATTTTATACAAACATGATTTATTACAATCTGTATTTAATTACAATTGTTACAAAACCGGGTCTCTGCCCGCACTTTACAAAATACATTAACATGGCCATTTCCTTCATCTCTAAGGCCCTGACAAGGTCCCATCCCCAAGCTGCCTTCTGGCACCTAAACAGTTAAGCCCACGACTGGTGAGCAAAGCCCAAGAGGAATTTCCCTACTTGGATTACTCCCCACCTAAGTGTAATGCAATGGCACACAAACACATAACACATGCTAATATATCACTCATGCATATATTAACATAATTAGTTCCATAAATCATGTTATTCATTTTATAATAATAACATAAACTTAGGCCTCACATGGGCTAAGGCAATAATCCGAGATCTGGCTCTCTGAAATGTACCCCAAATTTCACAATCAACATGTTATTCACCCATGGAAACAACACACATCACACAATCACACAAATGAATCAAGGACTCCATTCAAACCACACCAGGATTTATTCACTTCTGGCCCAAATCTGAATCGAAATCACCTACCGCCCTCGGGCCTCAACAAATCCCCACCCATAAAGACCCTTAAGCAAAAAGTAAACAAGTAGGAGAAAACCCCTTACCTTTTCCCGGAGTTTCCAGAAATTCCTCGAACCGGCACTCACACGTAGCCCTCGACGCAGACCAATTTCGCTCTTGTGACCGAAACGAGCCGATCATCCGATCGTCAGAGATCTTAGAGAGAAGTCGACTTTCTCTCTCTAAAACCCCATCTCCTACCACCTGCTCGTCAAACCACCCGCCAAGAAGAATGAAAGTGAGAAGATGATGTCTTCCTTTAAAATTACAGTTTGCCCTTCATTAGTCGAATCTCTCTCCAACCCACTTTACATGTGGCCCAATGTGAGCCATGGATCTCCTCTGGTGCCATGTGTCCCCAAGGCGAGGACATGCAAATACAGCATTTGGTCTCCTCCACGTGGCACTCTCTAATCCCTAATTTGGCATCCCTTTACCTTTGCCATTGTCATCCGACACCCAACGCCTTGAAAAAGTGAAATTCACCACCTCTAATCCAAATCGAAATACCCGACGTGGTAGCTAGATTTCGCGAGACGATTCCAATCTGAAGTCCGCTCATCCGAGATCTAGAAAATTCGGGATTTTGACCAAATTACCATTTTATCCTTCCTTAGGAAACTGGATTTTCTCCCGGTCTCACAAGGCAACAAGTTATCATATCCCGTTATATCATTAATGGTTGTCGTTACCATATCAAGCATCGCGGATGAGACACGAGTCAACCAAAATAGTGGCGTTAGTATCGCGGGCATCGACCATGCAAATTGCGGAAAAGGTAAAAGAGTTAAGAATCCCGTGCTCAGACATGTGTTTTGCTGGATTGTCACATATATATGGGACTTGGATTATAACATGTTTAATATTTGTGTTTTTAAGTGTGATTGGGTTGATAGTACAAATGGTGTCAAAGTTGATGAGCTTGGGTTTACATTAGTTGATCTGAGTAAGATAGGACATAAATCAGATCCTTTCATTTTGGCAACATAGGCCAAACAAGTATTTTATGTAGAAGACCAAGTTGATCCAAGATGGTCCATTGCATTATCAAGGCTAAAAATGGAGGACTTCAACATTGAGGGTGATGATAACATGACTGATCACATGGAGTATAACCCATTTGGCGAACGGGATGCCTAATATCACTTTTTGATGAAGTTGAAGACTGATGAAATTTGTATGCGTACCGGGACAGAGGGGACTTGATTGAAGATCAAATATATTAGGCATGCTTTATTTTTCTTGTGTTTTTGTGACTACTAAGTAATTGCTATAGTTTGTGTGATTTTGAGCTGTTAATATACAATGTGATGATATACAATGTTACGCTTTTTAATTTGATTCCTATTAAATATGTTTTTCATTATACACTTCTAAGACATTCTAAAATAAGTGGAGCTAGTATCATATTTCAGTGTCTATTGAATAATTTTAAGTTCTATTTGATCTTAATGATATGTGGAGAAATAAATGTTGCTTGTATGTTGGTATTCTAAATTCAATTTTAGATCGACAAGATAAAACAATCACTACTTATTTCATATTGATTGAAATTTTAATTAACTAAGGGAAAATTCATTAAAGATTTAAGGGATTTCAACACTACTAATTAATATTTAATGAAATAAATAAACATAATAACAAATCGTCCTACATAAGGTTGATTTGTATAAGGAATCATCCAATAAGGAAAGAATACTTTGTAATTGATTGTTGAATATTCGTTTTCCCCACTAAAACAATATATTAAGAACTTGATTTTCGCCTTCTTTGGTCGTTTCCTTTGTTTTAGGTAACTTGTTTATGATATGTAACAAAAATTATTTTGAGAAATAATTAAGCAAGTTGCAAATTTGGGGTAATTGAATAACATTAGTTCTAGAAAATCGAATAAAGTTTCATTAATGTAAAATCTAGTAATGGATTTATGATTAAATGTCAAATTAGAGAACATGTTCTTCAATTAATTTAACTTAATAAAACTTATGTATTTGGTTTGTGATTGTTAACTATTAGTGGTACTACCTTATCATGAATGTTATGATAAGGAAGCCTTGTATCCTAGAATCATTACAATTGACTGAAACGCTATGTGCTTCATGGTAGGTAATCCAAACACCTTGCAATGCATCATCAACCCACACTTTTAAACTTTTTTATGAATATTACATCTCAACTTGAAGTTTCTGGATTCTAACTAGAACCTTGTAACAATTGTGAATAAAATAGATATAATTTAATCAAGCCATAATGGTGGAATATGTTTTTATTTATTATTTTTAATGTGAGATAAGTAGTAGTATTTTTTCTTAAAAACTCGATGATATGTTGTTGTTAAGATTAAGCAACAGATTCTCCTCCGACTTTGTGAATATTTCGCTATCAAGATTTAAGATTTTTCATGTATTGAAATTTTGTAGAACATCAATTGGATTTACTAATGAATAATTTGTAACTAACTTCTTTATATTGAGTTGACATACATTTTCAATTGATGTTTATTATTACTTAATTCGCAATCATTTGAGAACTCTAAAAGAAAGTTATACATGTTTATAAATGTTTCCACCAAGAGACAAAATAGTAACCACAAAATACCATGCTTTAGTTTTGAAATGTGTAAGATATATATTATGAGATTGATCATATTCTTTTATTGCCATGTAGATATGAAAGGGGAAAAAAAATATATTACTTCACCGAAAGGTTAAGAGGTCCGACTTTAAACCCGAAATTGCTAAAAAGAGAAGTGAAGGAGGAAATTGATATCAATATAATGATGATGGTGAGGGATGGGAGGGATATGTACAACTAATCTCATACTGGGTGTGTTAGCACCCGACCATGGTGCCAAGATATCATAATGATTGGAGGGTAGTGCCAAATGTAATTGAAGGAGAAATTATGGGATTGTGTGAAGGTATATAGCAATCTTGTAAATTGTTGCATTTTGTGTATAACTTACATGCTTATTGAATAATTAAGATATTCTATATTGTGGTGCATTCTCGTTGATGAGAATAGCAAAACAACATCATGTCATCCATAGGGACTAGCTTTAGATCATTCAGCACACATTGACAAAGAGTATATCCTTCCTTATAAGGATAAGCCTGAAGCACCTTTGCGCCTACCCAATTGAATATAATTACATTCCAATCAAGATTGAGAAAATTAGTGGCTACTAGAAGGTCAAAAAGAGCTCAAAATTAAATCAAAAAAAGGAAAAGAAAGAGGCAAAACACTATATACCACAGAGGAGTAGGAAAGGATATGTAGGACTTCAAGAAGAATTGGTAAGTTTAATTATTTTATTTTATTTTATTGACTTTTACCTTTGTAAAATTTAATGATTAATTTTATTTTTATTTTTGAAAGATGCAAAAGATGTGTTCTAGGAAAACCTATTGATAGATGGATCTTATGGAAGCTTAGCAAGAATGAAGAAAGGTGAAGATGATGTTACAAGGGTTGTGGTAGAAAGATTGTAAGTTGTCAAACCTATATATGTATATATTTAGTCAATTTCCTCATTTGTTTATATATATATATATATAGTCAATTTCATATGTTCTCTATTTTATATGACTCTCAAGCATCTTATATTTTTGGAGGATGAGCGAAATGGTTGATGCCGAGAAGCGGAAGATTACATGCAGCAGGTAAAATATATCCTCACTTTAGCATCGGGGCACACCGAGCATCCCTGACGAGTTAGGGGAAAGGGTGGGGAAAAAAAAGCTCAAACAATTCTTCAACACACCAACACCTTCAAAAGCTCCTGAAGAAGAGGAATGCGAAAGGATGTTAAGGAGAAAGTGAGGACTCCTGGGAAGAGGAGATTATTGTTTTGAGTTAAAAAGAACCCTCATTAATTTAATTCGAGTGAGCAAGCATAAACATAAGGAAGTAATTGTTGCAACATGAAGAAATACAAGAAAAGGCTCATTATGGTGCTCATGTGGAGGACCCATCATCACAAGGGATTGTAAAAGCTTCTCAACTAACTCAGGTATATATGGCTTTTCCTAGGTTAAGTTTGTAAAAACAATATATAAAATAACTAAAATTAAAGATTATGGATTATAATATATGTTTTTACTGTAGTTTATAAATGCTGCTTTTACAGTTTATAAATGCAAATTGTTTCAAACTCAAGGAAACATTGTTGCATATGGAACTTATTTACGAGATTTTAAAAGTTCCACTGTTGATTCTCGATATATTAGTGAATATCCTTATCCTCTTCAACCTAATGCACTTCTTCCATTCCCACTCACAAAACATACATACAATAAGGGGAGGTCATGATATGAGGTTTGTGGCCTACTACATTTGTGATAGACTAATTTTAAAATGATGAGGTGAATATTAGTGTTATAACTAAAATTTCTAAGTTAAGTTACATTTTCCTACACTCTTGGTTTGTTTTCTTAATGTCATGCATCTATTTATACGTGTTTAGATGTTAAGTAAAAAGGGGAAGAATAAAATGAAGAAGATACAAGCATCCCCAAAGAAAATCGAGTATGAAAATCCTAGAGATATACAACCTATTTTTAAAACAATAAGATTGTTGAGGGTAAACTGCACCCAAAGTTAACTTTCCAATCAATGTATTTCCTGGGATGAAATTTCAAACTCTTCACAACCAAATGTGGATGATCTAATTTATGCAAAAGAGTTGAATATGAATTGTTTATGCTTCTATATTTGGTAAGATATTGTTATAAATCTTTTGTTATGTTCATAATATAAATAGGTAGAATTCATTTTTTTTCTTTTTAAAGTCATTCTAAATCGTGATATTTCATTAGGTAGTTGTACAAATTGGATAATGCACTACAGGAGAAAAATGATATTTGTTCATCTAGATGCAGGTCTGTGGTCGGGATTAGTAGCTCCACAAATTGAAAACGGAGCAAGGTTCATCACGACGACTAATTGACTCTAAATTGGCGGACCTTATTTTTGTTCCATATAACCTAAGGTAAGTTGTTAATCATTATTTATTTTAAATTTCTTAGCCTTACGTATGTTATTTATCTAAATCATATGTTGATATATTGTAGATTTCTTATCGGGTTTTGATGTAATTGACCCAAAATCACAAATAAGTCTACTTATTGACTCACAATTGCAACAACCATACAGATTCAAAAGATAATGCGAACATGTAAGTCTATCATAATTTTAGTTTTCATGTCTCAAAATGAACACTAATTTGAACTTTTATTTAGGGGTTTTCGAATTTTTGTATCTCAAAAGAAGAAAGGATCTAAAAAAGAGCTCAAATGGATGGTTATTGAGGTAATATTTTTTTCCCCTCTTCAACTTTTTGTTCATTTATCTAATTTTTTAACACTTACTCACATTTGAGTTGTTTTATTGAAAGTTCACTTGATTTTTGAAATGTAAGGATATTTATATAATTATTGCATTTAGTTATGAATTTTCTTAGCTTATATTTGGTTTTAGTTTTATTTCCTATTCCTAACTTGAGTTGAGAAGGATATTGTAAACTAACTTCAGTTAAGAAATATATTGTAAACGTTGGTTGATCACCTTATGAAAACATAATCTAAATTGTTATGAATACAATGCATTCATATGTCCACTATTCTGCTAGTAATGAAGTAGTACTAAAAAGGAACAAACCCATTTTATCATGTGATTGAAAGATTTATGATTCATTTGCACTTTACAATTATTAATAAATAAAAAAATAATAATGGAAACTAGAAGAAAAGAAATATTTGTAAAAATGCATGAGTACAATATTTTTCAATCTCATTCTAATGTTGAATATCAAACCTAGGAAAATTCACAAAATTTAATGAATTTATAATTAGTCAATTCACAATGTTGGTCATAGGAAGAACAATTATTAAACTTTGATCACTATATCCATATATTCTCTTATATGTGTGTGGGGTAAGGAAATAATTCAAGCATATGTATAACTTTGATCATACTAATTATGTGAGTTGTTCTTATATCTTCATCAATTAAAGGTATTGTATACTTCATTTAGTTTACACTCACCTTGTCGGGTATAACCCCCTCTCTCTCTCTCTTTAAATAAAACTCTCAACTGTTTTATCCATCTTCAATCAATTCATTTGCAAAACAATTTTTTCTTATAATTGCTAATTGCATTTCTTTTCTATAATGATAATCTATGAGATGTAATAAAGAGGTCAATACCACATATTTCCAAATATGTTATTGATGACTACTCTTAAAGCTTGATTATGATATACCCAATGAAGCCTTGAAATCATGATATTTATAATTGGATATTACCACAATGAACAAAGCACTCTACCTTTTAATAGTGAATCGCCATTCTAATAAATATAATAATCATTGTCTTCATCTATTACTTTTTTTATATCCATATTTTACATGAAGCATATTGCTTGACATTCTTATAACTTCACATTTTATAAACCCAATGAACTCTCCAGTCTGAAATTGGGAGCTTAGTGGTCCCTACTAACTCTAGGATATTATGTTTATTATGTATTGACTTACGAGGTAATTTTTGCTTTCCAAATTAATATTATGTCATTCATTATTCTTATAAAAATGTGAATGATGAAAAATTAACCCAAGTTTATATGATGTCATATTTGATCATGGAAAATTTGTTGATATAATTTCATTATAGGCCCAAACAGCTTGGATGGTGTCATGCGATATTTTATTGTTTTATTACATAATGACATAATTGCAAATAGAAGCCTCTTAACATCTCAGTTTATTTAACTATGTATTGTCATAAGTGCATAAGAACTAATACATATATTTAATTCTACATATTAACATATTTTTTCTTGCCATATTTTAGTTTGAAGGGAAACCTACTCACGAGGCGAGTTAGGATGAAGTGAGACTCGAATAAGTATCATTTTACCAATTTTATCTTAGATCAAGTATAGTGGGTATGAATTTTATAATTTTTTCTAATAAATTTAAACATAAATTTAAATTAATGTTGCATTTTTTCCTACTTGCAGTGCAATGATGACATTTGCACCTATTGTACTTTTTAGATTACGTGGATGATGCATAAGATCTTGTCAGTTTATATATAGATGTTGGATTTTGGAAACTTTGGGTATTATCTACATCTTAATGTGATGAAGGTACAAGTTCATACATAGTTTTTTTTTTTAATTATATATATTTACTAGGTTCTTTTTTCATAATTTTGGTACATATTAATATCTTTTAGTAAGTTTTCAAATATAAACTTAAATTAATGTAGTTTTTTACCTATCTACAACATGTTGGATGACATTTATGTATAAGTGCATTGAGAGTAACGTGGACGCCCAAAACAGACACATGTGCCATGCCACATGTATTGAAATTCTAATTTTAATATATGTTGTGTAAGAGTAAAACATTCAACCTTAACTATTGGATATAGTTAGTATGTTTTTTATGGGTATTGTAGCCTTGGAAGAGGCCAGTTTTTTTATCCATATTCAGATCATTGTGGATTATATCGACCGCTTGGGACAGCTCTATGTGTGTGTTTTAATCTGCAGAGCTCCCTGCATAAAGGAGACTCGCCCTCGATTTTCTTCATGGCGTCGGTAACCCGATAATCCAATTTGTATTCCGCGGGTTGATCTGGCAGTCAACGGACTCCCTGCTTTAGTACACAACAGCCAAGTACAAAATCAGCATGGTATGTTCTTGCTATCATGTAAAGGTGTAACTATTTTTGATATTTTTAGGTACATACATTATCTAGATTTTTTTTTTCCCAAAACATGATTACTACATTGTTTTGGGATATATTTGAATATAGGTTTATATATTTTTAATTGGTGTACATCTAAATTCCAAACATAAACTAATATTGTTTTTTCTACTTGAAGATGTTAGGTGACATTTGCAAGAGAATTGTGCTTTTGAGTGCAAGATCATGCATAAGTTATAGTCATCATCTATGAACCTCAGTCACCATCAACTACAGAGAAAATGATATTTGTTCATCTAGGGATGGTGTCTGTGGTCAGATTATAAACAGCCAAATCTGAAAACTGTTAAGGTTCCATTGTCAATTTAATTAATGACTTTAAATGGAGTGGACCTTATTTTGTTCCATATAACCTAAGCGTAGTTGTTAATCATTATTTATTTTAAATTTCTAGCCTTATGTATGTTATTTATCTAACCATATGTTGATATATTGTAGATTTCATTGGGTTTTGATGTAATTGACCCAAAATCACAAATAGTCTACTATTTAGACTCACAACGCAACAACCATACAAAGATCTAAAAGATATCGTGAACATGTAAAAGTCTATCATAATTTTAGTTTTCATGTCTCTAAAAATGAATACTAATTTGAACTTTATTTAGGGTTTTCGAATTTTTGTATCTCAAAAGAAAGATCCAAAAGAGCTCAAATGGATGGCTATTATGCATTTTCCTCAACTTTTGTTCATTTTTCTAATTTTTTAACACTTACCTACATTTGAGTTGCTTTACAAAGTTCACTCTGATTTTTGAAACAATATATCATATAATTAATGATGAAGGCGAATTTTCTTAGCTTATATTTGGTTTTAGTTTTATTTCATTCCTAACATGAGCGAGTAATATATTGTAAAACTATAATCTCAGCCAAGAAATATATTAAACGTTGGCTGATCACCTTATGAAACATATCTAAATTGTTATGAATACAACTGCATCCATATGTCCACTATTCCTCTTAGTAATGAAGTAGTACTAAAAAGGAACAAAACCCATTTTACTGTTAATTAGTGACTAAGATCATTTGCACTTTTTACAATTAATAAATAAAAATAATAATAAAACTAGAAGAAAAGAAATATTTGCAAAAACAATATACAATATTTTCAATCATATATTCCAGAATGCTGAATATCAACCTAGGAAAATCAAGAAAATTTAACTATAATTAGTCAATTCATATACTGCTAGTCATAGGAATAAACAATTTATTAACCTTGATCATATCCATATATTCTCTATATGTGGTAAGGAAATAATTCAAGCATATAGATAACTGACTCATACTAATTATGTAGTTGTTCTTATATCTTTCATTTGGCCTTAGTATGTATTGCATAATTTCATATTTAAGGCTTTACACTCACCTGTTAGCATAAATCCTCTCTCTCCTCAAATAAAACTCTCAACCATTTATCCATCTTCAATCAATTCCATTCGCAAAACAATTTTTCTTATAATTGCTAATTGCATTTCTTTTCTATAATGATGTAACTGAAGAGATTAAATGAAGATGTCAATACCATATTTCCAAATATGTTATTGATGACTACTCTAAAGCTTCTCTGATTATGATATACCCAATGAAGCCTTTTAAAAAATCAAGGATATTTTATACTCTGATATTATCACACAATGAACAAAGTCAATTTACCCTTTTAATAGTGAATCGCCATTCTTAATAAATATAATTAATCATTGTCTCTTCATCTATTACTTTTTTTTATCCATATATTTTACATGAACATATTGCTGACATTCTTATAACTTCACATTTTATAAACCCAATGAACTGTCCCAAACTGCTTGGTGGTCCTGCTTAACTTAGTGATATTAAAAGTTTATAATAATGTACTGAACACTCCCATTTAGGTGTAATTTTGCTTCCTTAAATTAATGCATATGTCGCCCACATTCTGTAAAATGAATGATTAAAAATTCAACTGTTTATATGATGTCATATTTGATCATGAAAATTTGTTGATATAATTTTTTCTGTGGCCCCAAACAGCTTGATGGTGTCATGTGTGCGGATATTTTGTCATGCGATACATACGAGATATACTGCAAATAGAAGCTCTGAACATCTCAGTCTACTGAACATGGTACTTATTAAGTACAGAACTAATAAGCATATATATTTAATTCTACATATTAAATAGCATTTTTTTCTCGCCATTTTTAGTTTGAAGTGAAAAACCTACCTTAATGAGGCTAGTTGGGACATAGAGATCTCGAATGGTATCATTTTTTACCACTTATTCAGATCATATAGTGGGTATGCTGACTTTATAATTTTTTCAATAAATTTCAAACATAAATTTAAATTAATGTTGTATTTTTCCTACGGTAAAGTAATGATATACTGTACCTATTGTACTTTAACATGGTGATTATTTACAAGATTCACACATATATAGATGTCAGATTTTGGAAACTTTTGGGTACATATCTACATCTAATGATGAAGGTACAAGCTCATACATAGTTTTTTGTTTCAATTATATATATTTACTAGGCCTTCTTTTTCATAATTTTTAATACATTACTATCTTTAGTAAAGTCAAATATAAACTTAAATTAATGTAGTTTTTTACCCATCTACAAATATGTCGGATGACATTTGGCGATAAGGCATTTTTGAGAGTACTGTGACGCCCCAAAACCGGACACATGTATGATGTAATACACAAAATAAAACTTAGACTTTAATATATGTTGTATAAGAGTAAACATTTCAATCTGTAGAACCATTGATATAGTTGGTATGTTTTGCTGGTATTGGTAAGATGGGCTCAAGAGGCCGTTTTATCCATATTTGTATCATCAGGATTATATTGACCGGCCGGGACGTGTTTCATGCAAAGGCGAATTGGGTAGAGCCCCGTACAAAGGAGACCTCCCGCCCGATTCGGGCGGTTTCAAAACCCAAGATCCACTGCATTCGGCTGACGGATAATAACCCGACTCTAGCTGGGCGCCACAAATTTTGCTCAAGTACAAAATCATATATATGTTCTTGCTATCATGTAAAGTATAACCATTTTTTTGGATACTTTAGGTACATACATTATCTAGACTTTTTTCCTAAAAATACATTACTACATTTGTTTCAGGGATATATTTGAATATAGGTTTATATATTTTTAATTGGTACATTCAAATCTAAATATAAATCCACATTGTTTTTTCTTACTTGGAAGATGTTAGTGACATTTGCAAGAATTGCGCTTTTTTTTGAGTGCAAGATCATGTATGCTATAGCCATCATCTACAACTTCTAGATTTTGTACATTATACCTTCCGCCCTCCCTATATTTGATAAGAGTAGAAGATCATGACAAATGCCAAATGTCATTTGTGAACAGCATCTGATATATTCGGGTAAAGGCTTATATCTTTTTAATATAAACATTAAGTAATATTGTTTTTCTTACTTGCAAGAGGTCGAGTGACACCTCGCAACATTTGTACTCAGAGTATAAGATTGTTGACAGCTCGTATTGTCCATACACCATTGGAATTTTGGGTAAATATCTACTACTTTTTCGAGAGCATTTTATAATAGCACATCATGTGTATGGTTGCTAGGTTGTTTGTGATACATTTAGATATTTAAAGGCATGTTTTACATCTTTTAATGAACTTTCAAATATAAACATAAAAACAATATTTCGTTTTCTTTTTCATACTTGCAAGAGGTCATGACATCTTGGATATACCTAAAGCATGAATTCTTCTCATTGAACTTTTAATAAAACTTATAACTATAACATATAGTAATGTTATTTTTCTTACTTTGAGTTGGGTATTTATTTATAACATGATACATAAAATTGCTAGGTTGTTTGTAAATTCATATTTGGGTATATTTATTTATTTATTTATTGACCAAACGTAAACTTAAACTAACACTTTTTTCCACTGCGTGACATTTTGCAATAGTCGGGAGTTTTCAAGGAACAACAAGATCCTCGGGATATCTCTATATATCATGCATAACTATTGGATTTTTGGGGCACATATTGGGCTTTGAATTTTGATATATTTACGACAATGGAAGATCATGTAGATAAGGTTTTTCTTTTATTTCAATATATTCTATATTTGGCTCTGAGTTTGTGACGCCCCAAATCAGGAGGTGTCAGATTGACTACAGTCAACTGCGGAATTCTATATGTGTGATGCGGGGCTTTTTTTTTTTTTTTTTTATGAGTAAAATAATAGCCACATGAGGCAGTACATCGTACTCGTAAAACAAAATATCTCAAGCTATACTCTTAGTTTGTGCTTGTTAAAAAGCTTTATACGTATTTACAAAATATTTACTTAAAGCCACATTTCGGCTTTCTTCAAAAAACTACCTCTGCGATGTCGTCTCCACTGGATAGTCTACGTACTGAAGGGGGTCCCACGACGGGGTGGCGAAAGCCAGTAGAAAATTCTCCTCTGAGGTTACTCCCCACCTAAAATGCATATGCAATGGCATATATAAGCAATCAATCATTCCATACAATTATTCTCTATATGAAATGTCTCTGACATGCATGAGATGCAACCCCTCATGCTCACAACCCCAGTCCTGGCCAGGCTCCTCACACTTGAAATGCAGCGTATTCAAACTGTCACACACCATGACTAAACCATTGGACACCCTCCAATTTATTTATCAAACTGATTTTTGCAGTTCTTTTCCTTTATTTTGTGGGCAGCAGTTTCGGGTTTCTGCGTGGGGCGCCCGCACGCACTGACATTTTTCGCGAACTTTGCATGCGTCGGTAATTCATGTCTAGCAGTGAATAACGTGGGACTTCACCACAGGGGGGATCTACTAACTTGCTCCGCCCAAAGCGTATAATTTATCATTTATTCGTTTCTGTATTTCGTGAATCTGTGGACTTTGTCCCATTTTCTGAGCTCACGACCCACTCACGACAACGATGAATAAACCACCGCACCCGCTTTAGGCGGCCCGCGATGTGGCCGGAATTGCATATGAAATGCATGATGTCGATGCATTTTTTCCTCATGTTACATGCATGAATGAGCACTAAATGAAACATTTACAAACCATGGAACATTATAATTTATACATATAATCTACCTCCATTACAGAAACCATATCAATACATCAAATAGCATACATTGACATCATATTTCCACACTTAGCATGTTATTCGAAGCAAGCCATAACACACAACAAGGTCTCAACTTGCAGGACCATTCAACGAAGTACCTCCGCGGCCCCTTCATGAGCATAGATTATATTGGTTCCAATCATTTTATCATGACAACAAATACACACCTAGAAACTTTCGGTTCCTAGTAAAACTATCACATAGTCAGAAAGCGATCATGAAATCCATACCCTTTAATTCCCGAAGCATGGAACTAGCACATGGCCTCTCATGGCCTCCCTTGAAACAACCCTAACATTATAAAACTTTAGAATTTGAAATAAATCAGTAGGAAATATCTGCCTCTTGGAGTTGAAGAAACTTCCAATAGAATCACGCGTTGTCCTCTCAGAGTGTAGAACACTTCCCTTCTTGTCTCGAAGGAATCCGACGGTCGGATCGCCTACAAATCTAGAGAGAAGGAAGACGTTCTCTCTCTAGGATTTCTCCATGTTTGGCCACTGCATCTTCCTCTCCACGAATTCTTTTCCTTTTTGCTTTACTTTTGCTTTTCTTTTTTTCCTTTCATTTTCTCCTCATTTCTCTCCATTTTCTCTTTTCTCCTTGCACTTTCTCCTCCTTTTTGAATCATTATACATATGAGACAAACATGAGGAAATTTCCTCCTCTCCGCCCATCAGGCTTGATTGTGTGCCTTCCTTTTGCATCATTTCCTTTGTTATAGTGCTCTTTTTATGGCGTCATCGTTTACGTGAACATTGATGTGAGCCATGGAATCCCACTTCTCCACATGGCTTAATTGTGAGCCACTCCTTTATACCAAGTGTCACCTTTGAGGAGTGCCATGTGGCATCTTCTTATCTTGCCATGTGTCATGGAGCACTTGCATACTCGAAAAGCGTGAAATCCAGGCCACCTCGGAATCCTAACGAAATTAGCGTGGTGCTAAATTCGCAGACGATTTCAGCGAGGAAAATCCGTTTTAGGTCATCCGAGATCTAGTAAAATTCCGGTTTTCAACGAAATTTCTATTTACCCTTTATCCAAAAATCTTGGATTTTAGGGTCTCTGAAGTTTATATCTTTTTTGTATATATTTTATGTACTCGTAGAATTGAAATTAATATATATATATATATATATATATATATATATATATATATATATATATATATATATATATATATATATATATATATATACTCTATATATATATATATATAATTTTTAGTTTTGATAGGTAGATTTTTGTTCTATGATATGAAAGTTAATATTGAATTTTGATAATAGATTATTCAATTTTGCAATAGTTTTTGGATTTAGCTTCAAATCATTTTGGCAACAAGTTAAGTTTTGACACATTCCATATGCAACCTTGACATAGAATGAATAATTTCTTTGATATATGAACAAAAGAAATCTTGACAAAAATAAAATATATTCCTTGACATAAGAGCAAAGGAACCATAACATATTAAAAGTTTAACTTTGAAAAAAAAAAAAAAAAACCATCCTTGACATTTGTAAAATTATATTTGATACTCAAGCTTGACATATATATTGATACATAATCTTTTAAAATAATGGAGTCAACCTTCACACATATTTAACATAATCTTGACATATGCATATGTCAAGCTACCTTTACCACTCTTGACACTGGCATAGATGACATATGCATATACCTATCTACTTTGACAGATATCCCTTATCTTGATGGTGAAAAACTGTCAATGAAGACCTTTTTTCTTGTAGTGAGAGAGGAAATGAGAGAAGAATGCGGAGATGGGCGAGAAATGGGAATTTATAGTCTTTTCTGTTGAAGAACTGGTCGACCCGGTTGAAGCCGTCGATATAAGCCGTCGACGAGTTCCAGCAGGTTGATATAAACTTGTCAATCGTTTAGTAACCGATCGATCGTTTGATCGAAATCTTCTGTAATTCAGTATCTGAACCTCCCCCTAGGATATTTAAGTGATTTCCCTATGGTTGAGATACCTAATTTTAATCACAAAATTACAAGAGTAATAACCCACCCCCAATTGCATTCGAATGTTAACAAAGTGTTCCTCGTTAAAGGGTTTGGTGAGAATGTGCAAATTGGTCTTCGATTTTAACAAATTCAAGGGAAATATCCCCTTTTTGTGCATGATCTCTAAGAAAATGATGTCTAATCTCTAAATGTTTAGTCCTAGAGTGTTGCACTAAGACTAATGGTACTTGTGTTGTCACATTTTATGGGAACATGAGAATATGTTAAGTCAAAGTCACTAAGAGTTTGTTTCTTTCAAAGTACTTGTGCACATCCTAACCCAACGGCAATATAATAATCACATGAGAATATGTACCAATATTTTTTCTATCAATTTTGCAACCACCAAAGTCCGCATCTAAATAGCATATCAATTCAAAAGTATCACATTTTGTATACCAAAGACTAATATCAATAGTGCTTCTCAGAATGCATTGCCTAGGTATATTCTCTTTGCAGTTCAAATGAGATTCTTTGGACATATGAAGAGCATAAGCAGCACTATTAAAATTCTCGGTTCATAGGTTATACATTTGGGAAAAATAATTATTGGGTTAGGAAAATAATGAAACCATATATTAGTAGAAATAAAATTATTGAGAAAGAAAAAAAAAAATTGTAGATGAAGGGACAAAGTTTAGGTTATATAATTTTACAGCAACAACTAATATTTCATTTTTAATTAATATCTATAAATTTGTATAAATTTTTTATAATAAGAAATAAAAATGTTCATACCAGCCCGGTCCCTCCTATATTCCACCACTGACCCCCCAAAAAATCTCATAATTATAACTTCACATTTACCCGATCCCTTCACTTGCTAACCAACGACTAACCCCCTAAAAAAATCTTATACTTATAACTTCACCATATATGTCAACCACAAGCTTTAAGATAAAACTAAATGGAATTCAAGTCATCATACACTAAATATAAACTATTTAAAATAAATAAACATATTGCTTAATTTTAAAAAATTAAAATTTATTTTGTTATACACTTGCAATATTATTATTATTTAAATGTTATTTAAAATATTCCTCATTTTAATAATTATTATTTGTGAATGTACAAACAAATTGCTTCTAATCTAAATACATATCTATATCCTAAAACCATTAATGTTGAAATCAAAATTTTTCTATAAATTATATAGTCATTGAATGTAATAAAATATTTTCATCATTATCTATATCCAAATTACCAATATTTTATCCACCAATTTTTTCATATAATATAAAAGCCTTAATTTTTATAATCTATATAGAAAAAGCGTTTTCCTTTTTTAATTTTTAATAAAAAGTCAAGGTAAATTTTTAACTAATTAGTTTAATATATATATATATATATATTATGAATGTATGTATGTGTGTGACTAAATTATTGGTGCTAAACTTTCCCTCCAAATGTTACATATAGTCAAAGTCCAAAACTAGCTACTTATAGATTTGATCACAGTTTTCCTTAAAACCGTTACCAATACATGCTAACTAAGGGATTTGAGTAAAACCTTGACCAAAAGTCGCTCGTTGTACTTTTGGTCACGGTTGACTTTTGGTCATGGTTTTTGCCAAACCATGACCCAGCCACATGCTACTAGGGATTTGGTCACATTTTAAGTAAAATGTGACCAAGAAATCCTCATTGTAGTTTTGGTCACTATAAAATCGTGACGATACATGATAACTTATGAAATTTAGTCACGGTTTTATTTGAAGTTGTGGTACATTGATGCGCTAAAACGGGGTCCGGATTTGGGGCTAAGCCGTCAGCACAAATTTACGCTTAGGTTATTGCGCACCTAAGTCTTGTGCGGGCTGGTACCGATTACTCGTGGACAAGTTTTCGTATAGCCTCGTCGATCCTTTATTGAGACCATTGATTCATTTTTTTTGTTAAAAATACGAGGATAATAATACACTTAAATACAATCCGTAAGAATCCGATCACGACCCTTTTACCATTATTACATGCAGAGCTATATCGACAATGATTCAAAGATTTAATTACAATTCTTTTATACGAATACATGCTAGAACTAGTTTGTCCAAAGAACTTTTACAAAAAAAGATTTATCAAGGCTACATGTCGACCTTGTCGAAAATAAATCCCATAGGTGTAAGCCTTACACCTGAAAGGATTATCCCATAAAGGGTGAGCCACGCCCAGTAGAGAATACCTCATCTGAGGGCTACTCACTAGAGCATGCGATGTTCACTCGACATTTCACATTCACATTCAGCAGAACATGCGATTTTATATGGAATCCACGCCATCATACCATGAAATGATATGCGACTTACCATGTATCATGCGCTCGAGTCCTCACCGACTCCCTCACATAATGTCAAAGCCCATGTGTAATAAACCGTCATTCTGGATGACATCCAATGATCATTTTCAAAACAAATTTCATTTATAAACCCAACTTTTGGATGATACATCACAATGATCATTTTATATTAAAAAACCATGCGTCTTTTTGTGGGTAGCGGATTTTTGGTGTCCCACCGTAGGCTCTGCAAACCTTGACACTTTTACTGTCTTTCACCGTTGGGAACTATGTCTGACCATAATTTGCGGGTTTTTTACCTAAGGGGGATCATCGCCTTCTTCTTTACCGTACGTATTTTCTTGCCATTTTCAACCATGGGACTCTATTGGATGTTGTCGCATTTATCAAACCCACTTAATCAAACACCAAACGTGGTGTCGATTTACTAACCATGCACTCATACCCATTTCATGCGATGTCCCAGTGCATATACAATATAATATATATTCATGTTATAATATATCACATGCGTAATAGATGCTACATGGGCAAACCTGATCCACCATTCTGGAATTGTCATGGGCTGATCACATCACCTACATATGACTTCCATACATCATTTCATTCATATCAATATATCATACAAGCATATATCAATATTCACATTCAACATGTCATTCTATGATCAAGCAATGACACACACTGCATGAAACCTGTATTAGCTGTTGCGCATAACAATTCATCACATGTCAATACGTTGGAGTACTCATATTGACATCTAAACGGGTCACTACATTGTCAAGTAGTGGCGCACTCACAGTCAAGCCATGTCATGGCCATTTGCATATAAAAACTCATCACATGTCAACATGTTAGAGCACCTGTTGACATCCAGACATGTCATCTTGCGAATGATGACACACTCAGACAAGTCTGATGGCCCCAGAGAAGCAAGAAGCCACAACAATCTAAATCGGACCTTGGAATCGACCTCAAACAAGCCATAATAAAACTACCAGTGATGATCTGGGCTCGCCCTAAGTGAAACCCTCCTTAAGCCTAGGCGGGGAAGTGGTTTACCTAGGCGGCGAGGCTTCAGCAAGCGAGACCCGAGACCCTAAATTTCCGGTCGTTGGAAATTTGTAGGCAAACCAGAGACCCCAAATTTCCAATCATTGGGCTCACCTAGGCGTACATGCTCACACCTAGGCGAACACCTTCGCCTAGGCGAAGAACCAATCTTCCCTGAGAAGATTCACACCTTTGCCTAGGCGAACTGAGGTTCACCTAAGTGAAGAAACACCAAGCAAAACCCGAAAATCCAGTTTTTCTTCACCAAACAGGCCCTTAACGAAAAACCATCTTTTCCTGGCCCAAAGATGGAAAGTAAACCCAGTGAAGATCTCTTTCCTCTGAGAGTGATACAGTAAGCCTCCTAAACCCAACCTTCCAATTTCCCGAAATCTCCCTCTTGGATCTTGGTAGGAAATCCTCTTTCCAAGTACCCACGCATACCCCTCATCGTTGCGATGAACTTTCTTAGTCCAACGAAAACCTACCAACAGAACTTTGAAGATCTTGGGAGGAAGCCTTGGATCTCCCCTTTCTTTCTTCTCCTCTCTCTCTTGATCAAAACCAGGAAAAAATGGGGCCCTCTGGCCTAATTCCTCCTTGTCCCTGACTTAAGTTTAAGTTGGATGTGTGGCCCACGTCGTGCCACGTGTCCACCCTTGTTCGGGTCCGATTCTGGCCCGAAGCGATTTATTCCGTCTCAGTTCAAGTTTAAATTATATCCCATGAACTTGACTCAATTAATTCACGCTTGAATTTTCGTAAGCAATCACCGTCGCAGGAGTCCGCTGGACTTATCGCGAAAAATGTAAAAATCCGACTGTCTCGGAATTCGACGAAATTCACCTGGGTAATTAGATTTCGCGAGACGAATCCAACGGTGAGTTCCGTTTCATCATCCAAGATCTAGAAAATTTTCAGGTTTTCAACCTATACTATTATGGCAATTTACCATTTGCCATTTTTTAGAAAAAATCGATTTTCTGGTTTCTGTTGACGAAAGTGGCATTCGCATAGTTTTAGTCACGATTTTGGGAAAAAATTATTTAAATGGTCGCACCAAATTTTCCCGCGACCAATTTTACGTATGGTCATGGTTTCAGTCGCCGGTGACTAAAATTCGCATCAAATATTTTGGGTGACGGTTTACGATGGTCGTGACAAAAAATCACATTTAGTCACTGTATTTTGTGATCGTGGCTAGATAGTCGTCACTAAAAACCTTATTTTTTATAGTGATACCCTTGTGTTGCCCCATACAACAAGGTAAATTGATAGTCAGACTATTCTTTATCAAAGTCACATTTGAGTCACCGGTCTTCTTAAATAGAATACACATGGACATATGTGGACCTATCCATCCACCATGTGGACCTTTCCGTTACTTTATGGTCTTAATAGATGCGTCTACAAGGTGGTCACATGTTTGTTTTCTTTCTACACAAAATGTTGCCTTTATTAGATTCCTTGCATATATGATCAAATTATGAGCCCAGTTTCCTAATTATCCAATTAAGATTATCAGACTTGACAACACTAGTGAGTTTACCTGCCAAACCATTATTGACTATTGCATATCAGTTGGAATAAATGTTGAGCATCTTGTTATCCATACTCACACAAAAACGATTTAACAGAGTCCCTTATCAAACGTCTTCAATTAATAGCTTGACCATTACTAATAAAAACCAAATAGCCGACTTCTTCTTAGGGACATGCTATTATGCATGCTACAAGTTTAGTTCGTGCCCATTGACAACTTACCATTATCTCTCCTTCACCCTTGTATTAAGTAAACAAACCAAATATTTTCATTCACGAATCTTTGGTTACTCGGTTGCTATACAATTGCAACTTCGCTACCCCAACGAAGACTTGGGATTTAGGTATGTTTTGATTCTCTGTCTATCATAAGATATCTTGAACCCTTAACAGAAGATGTTTTTGCAGCCCGCTTTGCGGATTGTCATTTTAATGGGGGTTTATTCCCACCATTAGGAGGAGAAAAATCGGTTCCAAAAGAATGACGAGAAATTGCTTGAAATGAAATGCATCTACAATATCTCATTTTGATCTTCATACAAATCAATGTGAACTGGAAGTTCAAAGGATCATTCATTTACAAAATCTTGCAAATCAATTACCATATGATTTTATTGATACAAAGAAAGTGACAAAGTCACATATCCCGACTACGAATGCTCCAGCACGGATTGATGTCCTTGAAGGATAGTTAGCAAATGAGTCTAAAATACGCTTAAAGCGGGGGAGACCTATTAGCTCAAAAGATATAACTCCCTAGAAGAGGAGAATACAAAGGAGAATTGATACCTGAAGAGGTACATGATAAACAAAAGGCAACTTGCCTTAGGGTATGATAAACAAAAGCCCACGAAGAGAAGGGTATATGGTGAGACAAGGGAGGCCCCTATGAACATATATTAAACAAGAAACTCCTAAGAGGTTTGAGGTAAAGCAGCCCTTGAAGAGTGCAGTACCTAGAAATTATAGATCTCAATGAGTTATATTACACGAATATAAATGGGATCAAAATGATATGTTATCAATATCTTTTCCAAGTGGCCTTAGACATCTTAAGAAATGATGAGGATCTTGAACCACATAATGTGTGGAAAAATGTCGACATAGAAATGGTTGGCCAAAATGGAAAGAAGCTATGTAGGTAGAATTAAACTCGTTAATGAGACGATAAGTTTTTGGACTTGTAGTCCAAAAACATAAAGGTGTAAAGCACATTTGGAGTGAATGAGTATTTGTATGAAGCGCAATAAAAATGTGAGATCATAAGATATAAAGCGCGATTGGTAGCACCGAGTTTCTCACGGAGAGTTGGTAGTGACTAACGAGAAACATATTCACCTATCATGGCTAGCAATTACTTTAAACTATAATAAGCAGGAGTCTTTGAAGGGCCCGAATATGCGTCTCATTGATGTCATTACAACTTGTCTATATGGATCCATAGATAATGACATATATATGAAAATCATCGAAGGATTTAAATTGTCTGAAGTAAATAATACAAAGCCCCGTAGTATGTGCTCAATCAAATTACAACGATCTCTATATGGCTTAAAGCAATTCAGACGCATGTGGTACAATCGCCTTAACGGGTATTTATTGAAAGAAGGGTATGCAAACAACCCTATATGCCCATAATCGGAAACCAGATTTTCAATTATTGTTGTGTATGTTGATGATTTAAATCTTGTTGGGACTCTTGAAGAGCTTTAAAAAATAACAAAATATTTGAGAAAGGAATTTGAGATGAAAGATATTGGGAAAACAAAATTTGTCTATGCTTGCAGATCGAGCATTTCCCTACTGGAGTTTTGGTTCACCAATCAACATATACTAAGAAAATGTTAAAGCACTTTTATATGAATAAAGCACACCCTTTAAGTTCTCAAATAGTTGTCCATTCACTTGATGTGAAAAATGACCCATTTCGTCCTTGTGAAAATGGTGAAGAATAACTTAGTCTTAAAGTACTATATCTTGATGTCATGGTGCACTTTATGTATCTTGCTAACTGTACTCGCCCAGATATTGCTTTTTTTTCAATTATTAGCCAGGTACAGTTCATCTTCAACCCAAAAACATTGGAATGATATTAAGCACATATTGCACTACCTCCAAGGAACAACTAATATGGGTCTATTTTACTTAAAGGAATTGTAGAAACGATTGTTTGGATATGCTGATGCAGGATACATGCCAGATCCACATAAAGCTAAATCACAAACAGGGTATGTGTTTAATTGTAATAAAACTACTATTTCATGTAGATTCTTTAAGCAGACGATGGTGGCCACATCATCGAATCATTCATAGATTATTGCAATTCATGAAGCAAGTCGTGAATGCATATGGCTAAGATCGATGATTCAACATATCCAAGAATCATGTAGACTCCCCTTTATCAAAGCCAATTCGACAACATTATTTGAAGATAATGTTGCATGCATTACACAAATCAAATGAGGTTATATTAAAGGAGATAAATTCTAAACACATTTCTCCAAATTTCTTTTATGCACATGAACTCCCGAAGAGTGTTGAAATTGATGTTTAACAAATACGCTCAAGTGATCATCTAGCAGACTTATTCATAAAGTCATTGTCAACCTCAATATTCAAGAAGCTAATATACAAGATCGGAATGCGTCAATTAAAGGACATCAACATGAAGGGGAGTATACTTATGACATGATGTTCGTGCATTGTACTCTTTTTTCTTTCGTCTAGGTTTTGTCCCACTGGGTTTTATTGACAAGGTTTTTAATGAGGCAATCCTAACAGACGAAGGACAATCTACAACATCATAAGAATATTGTACTATTTTTCCTCCACTAGGTTTTCTCCCATTAGGTTTTACTAACAAGGTTTTAATGAGGCATAGCTTATGTGATGGTCATTCAAAGGGGAGTGTTGTAAATGGTGCAATAAATTACTATAGGTGCAGTGAATGCCCATAAGCGTATAACCATATTCACACATACATGAACCCTCATTACTCACATTTAAATGATGAGTAAATGATGGCCAATTGGAAGCTTATAAAAGGGCCCTCTCCTCCTTGTGTAATTGCATCCCAAGAAGAAAGAAGTCTCTCATATTTCTCTCATATTTCCCCTCTCTCCCCCTCTCCCCTCTCCCTTCATTATATCTTTCCAAAGGAAGAATAATATATCTTCATTTACATCAAATTTACCTTGCATTTTATAATATATTTCACAACAATAAATATATATATATATATATATATCATTGAAAAACTAAAAGAAATAATATAGCGAGAGGGGGTATGGGCTAAGGACTTACGAGTCAATTCAAGTCTAAAATGAAGTTTGTCGGGCTTTAATCCATTGGGTCAAGTTGGGAGCTCGTGGCTTTTTGAAGATGGTTATATTTGGTTCTTGAAAAGTATTAAGAAAAAAAAATACTAAAAAGGTGATTTTCTTATTTTTAGTTATCTAATAAAAAATCAAATATTAATGAATTTATTTGCTAATAGCCTAATATACATATTCTTAAACTATTTGGATCAATGCTTGGGGTTGGGTTCATGGTATGCAAAGTCAATAGATGTTAAAAAAAAAATTAATTTTCATACGAATGAGTTAAAATAAATAGAAATGTTTGAAGTTATAAATAAAAATCTTGTCTCTTTATTTTCTTTCCCTTAAATTTTATAGGAACCGAACATGGCTTGAATCAATGAAGTTTGATTTGGTTTAATTTTTCCATCACTGCTATTTTTAAAATCAATATAAAACAAAGAAAGTTGTTCTTCGCTTTTTCTAAAACCTAATAGAAACAAAAGACAAATGGAAGAATTAAGACTTCTCTTGAATGTGTGATTCTTCATTAGAGTCCAAAAGAAACTATTAGGGTTGGGTTCTTTCTTATTACTTTTTCTGTGTAGTTCTCTATGGGATAGATCTCTAAAATTAATAATCTTCCTTCTTTACACAAATACCAGAATTTAACCACCACCACAACTGCATTTGCCCTCAAAAAATGATAAACACATCAGACGTCTTTCCAACACTTGAGTGTATCTTCCACTTACCTACAAAAAAGGTTTTTTTGAAAGCTAATAAAATATTTTCACTAAGACTCAATATGAGACCTTTTCAAACTCGGGACTCCCCTTTCCTATGATCCTGTCTTTTAAAACATTGAACGTTCTATAACATAACTAAACATGATGGGCACTTACAAAAAAGTTTATTTAATAATTAAAATAATTATTTACTATCCAATTTTACACATATGTATTTAAAATTTATTCCATTTATTTTTAGTGAGATTTAACTTGATTGCGAATTTATATTAATATAAACTAGTGCTGAATTTTAAACATAAAATCAATTTCAAATATTGTTGTTTCTATAATATTTTGTTTTTTGCCTTGGAAATAAGAAAGGTGAAATGTACCCTAAGAATTCATAAGCTTAACGGGACTAGTCGATGTTAAAATCAACCTAACTTTCACACAAAACATATGCTCAATGTCGACTCAAGGCGGAGCATTTAAGTCGATCAACATTACAGTTTCTTGATCTTATTTCAGTCTTGAGATTAAGGGTTGCTTGTAAGTAAAAATTATTTCCTAAAATATTGAGATATTAAAAGTTATTTTCAAACTTATTTTCTTGAGAAAAAAAAGGGTTGAGCCAGTGAGCCCAGTGATTATTTGACCAAGTTTGAGTTTTGGAATATTGTAATGCAAAGTGATTAGATGTGAAAAAATAAATAAATAGAATGGTTGATTCCTCCGTGAAAAATATTAATAAAATTCAACTAAAAGATCTTTTATTTAAAATTATATATCATTGGAACGGGGATGATTCATACCCAAACTTCTCATACCCAAACTTCTCATGAATCTATACAGAGTTTCTAAAATCTTCCTAGGTCGGTCCTCATCCTACGCAATCTTTTATCTTAAACCATTCCAATTAGAGGTATGCCTCAGAGATACAATGGAAAAAAAAAACTTACCTCATTGTTATCTCATAGTATAATCTATCATGTACATTCACTTAGAATGATCATGACATTAAATTTGAATAGGAAAAAATAAGTAATTTTCGTTATCTGGGAACAATAAAATGGAAATATACAATTAGAGTCATATTTTCTTTCTTGATTTTAGGCACCATCTTCTCATTCTCATATCCCCACATTTTCGTATCCCAAAATATTAGGTTATATTTTCTTCCTTAATTTGAGGCGGAATCTTCTCCTTCTGACACATGTTCATGATCATCAAAATATAACAATTCAAAATTAAGCTTATAACTTGACTAGTTGATGCCAAATCAAACTAGCATTTAAAAGAAAAAAGCATGTTCTCAATGCTGCTACAGTTCAATGAACCCAATTTCTGTGATAGCTTCATGCTGTAAAAGCACCTTTTTGGTGTACTATGCATTGGAATAAGCTCATTGGATAATTATTTTAATCTTTTTTTTTTAAATCCTAATTTAATGGTTTGATCCAACAGGGATAGCATAAATCAGTGTCACAGCCTCAGTGGAAACCCATAGCATATTTGCAGTAAAATCATTATATGGACATAATGCCCATTTCCTACTTTCCACCACAGCATTAATGCATACCACAACTCCCACTCCCATGACTTTCTCTATTAAAGACTTCCTCCTTTCACATGCATATTAGTTGAAGATGGAGGAGTTCTTGATTTGAACACCATCTTAGTGCCCTTCAGCCTCTTCCTTACGGTGGGCTACAATGTTTTTCTGTGGCATAGCTTGAAGAGGAAGCCTTCTGTTACTTCAATGGGAATGGAAACATGGAGGAGGAAAGCCTGGTTTCGACTCTTCAAAGAGGTAACCCCTAACACCTCATTTGTTACCTGATCTCCATTACAAATGACATTCTGTTTTTGTCTTCTTTTTCTTTTACTTTTATTCGTTTTACATTATATCATTGTAGTATTTTATTTTTAGATTTGAATACGTACGGGATATACTGTAAACACATTTAACCTTTTTACCACTTGAGTTAGGCTCACGGTAAATGACATTCTGTTATGAAAGCTATAATTTGAAGAAAAATAAAATAATGAAGGAAAAATGGAACAAAAACAATATAGGCAGGAAAGTACAAACCATATTCCTGAGATGAATTTTCCTTATGCAGGATGGTGAGAAGATGGGGGTACTGGGGGTCCAAACCTTGAGGAACCCTCTAATGGAAACCATACTGATTTCTCTAACCGCCATCACCATTAACATAGCATTGGCAGCTTTCACCAACAATGCCTACTTGGCCAGGCACAGTCTAAGCGGTTTGGTTTCAGGTCGCAGTCAGCCAGAATATGTTCGGTCAAACTCCTCTCTCCGCCTCACTGTTCTATTAACCAGCTTCTTGTGCAGCGCTCGATGGGAGTTGGGTGTGATAGATATATCTTGGTGAATTCTTCGGACGAGTTTTCGATCACCTCCGGGATATGCGGAAATGATAATGGGAGAAGGGTTTCATCATTGCAGGGTGGTGGGGAATAGGATGTTGTGGACGGCGTTGCCTTTGCTGGCATGGATGCTTGGTCCGGTTTCTTTCATGGTGTCTTCTGTGGCATTGGTTTGGGGATTCTATCAGCTTGATTTTGGCTGGCCCGTTTAAGTGAATGACTCTGAAATTGTTCTCTAGAGGAGATAAGATAATCAAATAAATATTCGGTATAACTCAAAATTTGTAAACTTAACCTATAACTGTGAAAAACAATTTATTGTTGATAATGTTGTTATATTTATATTATTTATGTGCATGCTTTAAAAGATAAAGAGTTGTTTTACAAAGAAAATAAGAAAATGTTTTCTTAAGTGTAGTCAGAATTTGATGAAATGTTAGATTTTTAAATTTAATTTTAAAAATTCCTTTTAATTAAATCACACCCTAATTGAAGCCTAATCTCATAAGAGTATATGATACTTAGGTTGTTTTTGGATTTAGGGATAGCTAGAAATAATAATAATAATAATAATATCTTCAATAATAATAATAAATATTATTATTATTATTATTATTATTAATGAATTAATAAATAAGTAAACAATGGGTGACATATTTGGTGCCCTATGAACCATGGTCTATCTACTTTGAATTTATCTATTAGAATTTAACAAAATATATATTTGGTGCCCTAAGAACGCAGAGCATTCTTGAGCCTAAGAATTGTTTTCTCCTTTTTTTTTTTTTTTTTTTGGGTCCTGAAGCTGATTTTTTTCTTTATTATGTTTATTTTAATTTATCTTTTCTCTGCTCTGTTGTCGTTTTGTTAGGCCAGTTCATTATTTAATGAGTGGGTCCCTTGTCAGTTGGGGTAACGTGAAAATACAAGTTTCCTTGTTGAGATTTATCTTCTATTATTTTATTTTGCTAGGGTTGGGTTCGAGAGGCCCATTTCCCATCTGGTGTTGGCCAGAAAACCTATTTTGTCGCCTCCTTTACTTCAATACATTAGTTCTATATGATATTATAGAGTAGTATTTAATTTTTAGAGGTTCTTTTATTTATTAAGTTTATTTTTTAGGTTTAACTTTTTATTAGGTTATATTTTGTATTAAAGTGTTTCGTTAAAGTCAGGTATAACGAGGAAATGACCTCTGTCTTGAAAAGTCCGTAAAAATTATCTAAAGTGTGAGTTATACGTAGCGTTAGAGCTTTTTTTAGGGTTGGCTTGATAATAGATACCATGTCGATTCACATGCGAAATTAAGGAATGGTATTTAACGATCAGGATTATACGCTGTGGTCCATTTTAGTCGTGCTCGACATAGGTATCATGTGCTTTGTTTACCACTTGAGTGATGCATCATGGGCAATTCTTACTTTGGAATTAATGTTCATTCTAATTGTGATTATTTGAATATAGAGTAATGGCGGTTGCGGGTTTTGTATGAATGATCCTTCAATGTGCCAGCGTTCCAGGCATTTTATACCCAGATTGCTAAAAGGGATGTTAACCATAGGTAGAATCAAATATTCAGAACATTGTTGTCTATATGATAGAAGTATGATATATTTTATGTTTTATTTGCCTATTATATTTCTTTATAGAAATATAATTTTTAAATAGGAAGGAAATTATATAATAATATATATTAGGTAACGTATAAAAAAAGGAGTGTCATATTATATCTATACTTAATTGAAAAATAATATAATATAATATAATATATTATTTTTAGATGTTTAAGACAAAATTACCATAGTATTCCATTTTTTTTTTTAAATATGATATTTATCTTACATTTAAGCCTATCTATGGTTCATAATGTGATAATAGTCTTTTAAATTTTTTGTATTTACAATAACTGGCTTACATATTGAAATTTATTATTTATTTTATCTAATTCGAGGTCGAGGGTGGTTCTTCAAACGACCCTCCATCGACCCAATCTGAAACTAGCCCAATCCAAAGCCGCCGCCGAGCTTTGGTGACATGTTCATAACAAATGGGGCCAATTACCTTAATCGCACTCTGGACGGGCCGTAACCTCACAACTCGCACATAATAATCTGGACCGGCAGCTGGAAATTGCCCTGGGCGCTCAAAATCCGTGGCGCCCAAAAACATACAATAATAGTACAATTATGGACGGGCGGCCACATCCCAATTCAGTTCCTTTTACTTAGATCCTATTTGGTTCAGTTGATAGCTGATGTTGATAACTGATGTTGGTAGTTGATAGTTACTAACTAATTATAAATTACTGTAAATTACTGTTTGATAAAGTAATTGATAATTGATAGTTGATTTAAGATAAATTTATCTATATAGACATGATAGAGAAAATTAATAACAATGCACATACAAGCAAAAACTCAAATAAGATTATCGAATTTTGTTGAAAAAAAATATTGCAACACTATATCCTACATAGGTTAAAAGTTTTTTTTTTTTTTATCTATAACCTTAGACTTTGTTCACATTTGTTTGATTTTGATTCCCTTACATTTTCATCATACTAAAATATTAATAAAAATTAAAGTATAATAAAAACTCTAAAACTCAAATTGTTTTTTTAAATAATCATAAATCTATTATTATATATATTTTTTAATATGATGTTATATATTAATAATCAAAGCCATTAAGCTAAATATAGTTTATTAAATATAATTTATGATAAATAAAATTAGTATAATATTTAGTTTCATATTCAATTTTTATTTCTTTTTTGTTTCCTATGTCAATATATTCATAAATCATGTCACAAAAAATTTTATATTGAAGTAGAGTTTATTTTGATTTATGATTTTATTATATTAAATAACTAAAAAAAAAATTAGTATAAAATTAAAAATAAAATTTGACTTTGTATAATTAAAACAAATTTTAATTTAAAATATTTATTTGTATACAGATGAATTAAGACAAATTTTATTTTAATATTTATCTATATACAAATAAATTAAGACAAATATTTATTTAAAATATTTATGTGTATACAAATAAATTAAGACAAATTTTATATAAATTTTTATTTATTTATTTATTTTTTTAAATATAAACTTCTAGATAAAATTATTTAATAAAATGTCTCAAAATTATAAAAATAATTAGATAAATTTTCTTAATAAAGTTTGTTTGAGAATTTATAAGATAAAAAATGGAAAATATAAAATTTTATAGAAGCATTTAAGAAAAAGTTACAATTTGTAACTTTTTCCTCCTGAATTAGTCATAATAAGCTATCAAAAGCTAATTATGTGTTTTTATTAAACACCCTAAAAGAGATGATTAGGGGTAAATCAGCTCTCAACTCTTGGTTCCTCCTACAATCCATTCAACCAAGCAAAGTCTTAAACATTTCTCATCTCTACCCTATTTAAAAAAAAAAAACTAAAATAATGAGTGGGAGGTTTAGCAAGAATATAATAGAAAATTCCTATTTTCGCACCCTTTGTTTTGTAATTGTATTTTTTCTTATATTAAAATTAATATATTTTAGAAATAAATAAAATATTATATTTTTATTATTATTTTATTTAAAATTTATTCAATTTTATTTATTTAATATTATATATATTAAAATATAAAATAAATCATTTTTATATAATCGAAGGAAAAATCGTTTATAAAATTATCAAACCCATCCAATGGGACACTAGGGCGGAAAAGATACCTGATAAATTCCCTCTCTGCCATCCTTACTTTTATGATATAATGATGGTACGTACCATCCACCACTTCCTTCTTTCAGCTTTCCTTTTTTTTTTTTAAGATCAATTCTTTTTATAGTTACTACTAGCAATCACCAATCGGCCTCACGTCTACACCTAACCGTCAACACGAAATTGTCATCCCTATTTTTGCCTATCACTATAACGATGAAGCCGATTATGGCTGTATCTTTATGTCCCCGGTTTTGAAGTGTGGAATAGTACTTAAGTTCAAAAAATTTTTTTACTTAAATAGGATAGTCTTTTGGATTTGATTTTTTCATTGAATTTGAATACTTATCATTAATGTTTTCATTGAGAGTCAATACCTAGGCTCAAAGACTAACCTATTAGATGGGTTCGTACCTATCAATACAATTAATCAAATGAATTGTCACTCGTATTGATTAGTCGATGTACACACAGGTTAACCTAGACATCCACGATTATAAAAAATAAAAATATATAAAAAAAAAACAAATTTTCTTCCATATTGTTATATATCAATACAAGTCATCAATATGAATTTCCACCCTTCAACATAATTACATAAATTTTGACTCTAACCCTAATAACCTTTTGTGAGTTGGAAATTATCTGTCCAATGCTTATTGATACAAGAGCCTATTGATCTGAGTGCAACATCGATACAAAGTGTTAGGATTGCGTTTGTTTTTCTTGTCTGAATGGGGCTTTTTTGGCTAATCTTGATAGTCTTGTATTAGTATTAAGTTGTTGTTTTTTAACGTTGGGTGAAGTAGTAGGGATATGGCGGAACCGGATGTTGGGTTCAGCCTCGTGTCGCGTGCAATGAGACGTGTTTGGTTTTAGCGCTGTGTCAGCGGGTTTAAGCGAGTTTTGTTTATTTTCTCGGAATCGAGACAGTTTGGGAGACGGGTTGAGATATTATTCTTTCGCCATGTTACCGTCCAGTCCATATTTAAATATTTTTTTATTATTTTATTTTATATTTTAATATAATTAATAATAATAATAATAAATTAAAACCTTTTAATAATAATTTATAAAATTCATAATATTTTTATTTTTATGAAATATATTAATTTTAATATAATAAAAAATAAAAAGCAAATATAAAAAAATAAAAAATAAAACAAAAATCAAATCATAAGCGGGACGGGTTTAGAGAATTTTCTCTCATCCGATCCCGCGCCATTAATTTTTTAAAATGAGATAGGTTGGGAATTAAAAAAATAGCTTGGCTAGAGATTAGGATAGGCGCCTCGTCCCAAACTCTCGTTAATAAATCTATAGTAGTGACAGTGAGTGTTCTTGAAATACTTTTCTTTTTAGAGTGATGGAAGTTGATTTTAACATTTTGATGGAAAATGACTTTTTTACAGATAGAAAAATTGAAATATTTCAACTTTTACATTCGGAACTTTTAAAGAATTTCGTGATAAGTCATTGAAAATTTTAAAAAACAAACGAACATTCTTTGAGAAAATTTGAATAGTTTCGGCGTTAATCAAAACGACGTCGCAGTACGGTATCCGTATTATATATTATCGCCTAACTTTCTTTACTAAATATTGGAAAATTTAATGTTGATCAATTCTCATTGATACAAAAGGACCTACCATTACAACTCATCAATGCAAATCTAATCTCTTCTAAAGATGAGAAATTTTCATAATCAATAATCATTAATGTGAAAGAGTTGGATTCTCATTGTATAATAATTCATGGAATAGCTACTAGCTCAATCCTATCCTGAAATCTAAAAAATAAAAATAAATAAAAGCTTATATAATTTGGTAGAATTATAGGTGATTCTTAACTATTGAAATACTTATGGAAAAAATTAAGCATTTGACAATTTTGTAAAAATAGTTTGATTCAAACTAACAATACATTGATAGAAACATAGAATCAAAATTTTTAAATACCACAAAAGATAAAACAATATCTAGGTTAATAGTATAATTAAATTACTCAAAACTTATATATTTTATAGTTGATTGTTTGATATTGTGATACCAGTAGACATGTTTGACCGGTTAAATAGCGTCTTGAAGGCGAATTTAATTTGATTTTTATGTTTGATGTACCATGTTTCTTCGTTGAATCGCGCAAATCATAAATAAGCGTCGTCTGTGCGATGAAAAGCTCGGCCGTGAGTGCTAGATGGCCATAACTGTTTTGTCATGTGAGGCGGCTGACGGCCGTTTGTGCGAAAACGGCGCGATTATAAATGCGTAAAGATGATAATTTAGATCGCGAAAAACATATAAAAACCTAGATTTATGTGGAACAATCATTTTATTAAGAAAAAAAAAAGATGGAAAAAAGATGTAAATTGATGATTTCAGATCAAGAATGACAAAAAAAAAATCACTCTTCCTTACTTAAAGAAATAAAAGATTATAGTAGAGAAAAAATTGAGAGAAATAAAGGATAGAGTTTTATAAAAATAGTCTTTAGAAACTTATAAAATGATTCATCAAATTTTAGGTATTTTCAAAATTGAAGGTAAATGTAAGGAAAGATAGAGGAAAAGAAGAAAGTAAAGAAAATTATTTTTAAAAAAAAAGTTAATAATTATTTTTATTTAAAACTTGTTTCATTTTTTTTTCTTTCATAATTAAATATTTTAGTTTATAATATAATAAACTATTTATTCTTACTATGACTTGAACCCAATAACCTTATATCCTGTTTTTATTTGTGAAACGTTGAATGCTCTGGGGACTGGGAGAAGAGAATGCAAATAGGAAAAAGTGAGGTCGAATATATTTATGTGCATGTAATCGAGTGTTGTTGGGATTGATGGATTTGATTGTGCCACGTAGTGTTAGTCTTGAGTCAGTGAATCTTTATTCTCTATGGAAATGGATATTACATCAAATGATTCAGTCATGTGTAAAAACTAAAAAGACAACACGAAATGAAGTAAGCAAGAAGGTTGATGTCTTGATGATGACCACTGAGGGTAGCAAGGCCTCCCCACAGCTGTGGTGTCCAGGAAAAGACCCACCTCAGCTTTGGCCACGTTTTCCTTCTCTTTATCATAAAAGTTACTTGCTTTTAGGTTTCTTTCTCCACCCAACCATTACTTCCCAGTGCCTGCTGTATTATGATTGCATCTTCCCAAGTGAGAGGCTCATTGCCCTTTTTCTTTTCTTTTTTTTTTTCTTTTTGTCGAATAACTGAATAAGGTCCACTTCCCTCAATTTACCAAACTTTCTCTAATGGTTGATTTCAAAAAGGAAGATTGGATTCAGCTAATCCATTTTAGAAATTGTTAATAGTTGGGTTGTTTGAGCTCACCACACCTCTTTTCTAGGATAAGATGGAATGAAATATACAGTTTACTTTGGACAGCTCTCTTTGTCTTTGTATTCTGATTAAAAAAAAAGATAATGATGATATTTTGTTAAAAAAAATAAAAAAACCCAAAAGAGATGAGATAGGCATATGAAAGTATCAGGTTCTCATCCTTGTTTTACAAATAATACAACCCTAATATGTAGAGCTGAAAGTAGAAAATAAGTAAAAGAAAAACACAAAAAAAAAAGATTTTTAATCAAATCACCCAAATCTAAATCCACTTCTTGTCTCTGTCCTGCTTTTTTGTTTGTTTGGCTAGCATGAGAGGATGATGTTCATGGTAAGGGACTAACACCCCATGAAGTGTTCTTTATTGAATTCAATCCATGTCTATGTCCTCATGTGGAGAAAAAAAATCTCTTCCTATGTTTAAACAAATCCAAGGTCGGTTACAAAATCTAGGACTTTGAATAGGGTTAGATCACAAAACCCATATCTCCACTACTTTAATTTCCTATATATATATATATATATATACACTTGCCCCATAATTTTAATTGAAATTCCCAACCTCATTGTGTTTCACACTTAACAAAAAAAAGCGAGTGGTCAGTCAAATGCCAACCACAGGACCCTGTCGCCGGATCCTTTTTTGAATTCTAATGGAGAAGGTGAACTTTTCTAGATCCATTTGACGTGTTATATGAATGAGATAGAACGGGTAGGAATCTTGTAAAGAAGTTCACAGTTGGACTGTAATCACTTTTCGTTCCCCCATTAACAATAAAACAATGGTGACTACCTTGACACTACTTTAAAACTTTCCCAACAAGGATCAAGCAGAAGCTTGAGAGAGAATATGATTAACATATAAAATTAAAATATTACCATAAATAAAATCATTAGGGCATTGTTAGGGTTGGATAACCAAACTTTTTCCAATTCGATCCAAATTTCATTAAAATATACATGCTATAAATATATTTATATATTATAGGGTTTTGTAGTTCTTTTCTCTAACACATATAAACTATAATTTTGTGTTTATTTGGTTTAAATCAATGATTATTAGCCATTACCTAATTATAAATTAATACTTAGTAAAATACCTTATTAGAAGTAGTTGAAGGTTAATTTTATTTATATAGATATGATTGAAAATGGACAATTTTTTATGTAAATAGGGAGAGAAGACAAGGAGGAATTTATATATTTTATAAGATTGGATCAAAATAGCTACGATTTATAGGTTTTTAATTTAAGGGTTGTTCGATCATGTCAAACATATTTGCCATAATTAGAGCCTTTATCAAATAGTATGTAAGAGTTGATTGAGAGTAAATAAGTTATCTACTCCCCAATCAAGTCAACCTAGTCTCCTTTTATTTTCATATTCGAAAAAGGTGCATTTCTTTAAGGATGGATTACGCGTAAATCTATGTATTCACGTTCTCTTTTCCCCTATTCATATAATAATATCACTCATAAATTTAAGGACAGATCCTTCAAATGATAAATAGATCTTATATTGTTAGAGGTTTACTTATTTTAGCTAGAATCTAATAGATAAGCAATTGATATGAAGGGAAAAATAGTTGGTAATCAACCCGAAAAGCAAAGGTGACATATGACCTCCCAATCAAGAAAGAAAAATCATAAATACAAAAGTGAAAATGTATACGGATTTGGAATGAAGATTTTGAACATATTAAGGAAAGAATGACAGATGATAGAAATTACTTAAGATGGGAGCTTATATTTCAACAACAAAGATCAGGGTGTGTTTGGTTCTTGATTTTGAATATTGTTCTTGTAGAAACGATTTAAGAAGAGAATCTTATTTTGGTCTTCTTTGAAAATTGTTAACATTTAAATTTAATGTTTTACATTTTTTTGTGTTTTTTAAGAAAAATTAAGGGTTGATTCTGATTTTTAAAAATTGTTTTTGAGAATATATTTTAAAAATATAGATAACATTATTTTGGTATTTTCTAAAAATAGTTCTTATTGACTGAATTTAGTATTTTAATGGTCTCAATGTTTTTTAGAATTAAAAAAACTAAAAATCAAATTTATTCTCTCTGTTTTTCTTATTATTATTTTTTTACAAATATAAAACAATTTTAAAAAGTAAAAACCAAAATATGTTTTTTATATTTTACTTGTTTTTAAAAATAAAATACAATTTTTTAAAACAGTAAACAAAACAGTCTGTACCTAGCTACAGAACATGCTTACTCTGAACAGAGATGGAAAAGCTCCCAAGTGGTTGTGACATAGAAATGGTCTGGGTGCCTACATTTTCCCACACACGAGGGTAGAATTAGAAAAGAGATTCTCATTTTCACACCTATCTGGTCCCCATTTTGTTTTGACCCATCACCATAATGATTGATGTGGAAACACTTTGAAATTTCTATCATCACTCCCTCTCTCTTTCTCTCTCCATGGAAACTGTGTCTATCCTCACTCTCTCTCTCCATGGAAACTGTGTCTATCCTCACTCTCTCTCTCCATGGAAACTGTTTCTATCCTCTCTTTCTCTCTCCATGGAAACTGCTCCATTGTTTCCATTTGTCTCTCTCTCTCCATTTATTTTGTAGGAATTTTCACCTTTTTTCTCCCACACAATTTCATGGAAAGTTCAATTTAGTAGGGGGAGACACAGGATATATACTAGGTTTGAATTCCTGGACACGTTAGTTGAATGTGTTGTCTGTTTATCTTTCATGGGAGCTGCCTAGAAAAACATATGGAGTGTGATTGTTTTGATGTGAAGTGCCTCATCCCACTTGGAATTTTTATGGAATGACGTAAAAGGTTATAATCTTCTAGATGAGATAATCATCATATCAAAATTTTACCCTCCACCCAAAATAAAATATAAAAGTACATACTATTCCAACCACATTTTTCCACTAGACATTCTAAGAGTGATCATCCCTACGCATGTGTAGATGTTGTCAGTTTTGAATACTAAGGGGTCTGACTTTCTGAATTTAAAACAGGTTTTCTTGGTTTTTGGACATTTTAGTTCTGTTTTTAAATTATTCAACTGTTTTAAAAACACAAATAATATCATTTTGATATTATCTTAAATTTGTTCTTATTTTTTAAATTTGGTATTATGTGTTTTTCATAATTAAAAAAAAAAAAAGAAACCAAACATTATTTTTTCTCTGTTTTTTTTCTCATCCTTTTTATTTTCAGATCAAAAATTAGTTTAGCAAAAAACGATAAACAAACATTCAGTATATCTCATGACTTTAAATTATGTCTATTAGATTGAAACTAGCGCCGCATACAACGTCTGGCAACTTTCCTTATGAAATGGGGGTGTGGCACTGATAGAAGATTTTCCTATTATATATGAGGACCTATTTTTTGTGCAGCCAAGCTATTCCACCAACCACATTTTCGGCCACTCTTTTTGTATCTTGAAATTTGGCACCCCTATCATACCATATTACTGCAAAAAGCACCCATTAAATTTCTCATAACCATATGGTATAATTCATCTTTCTATTTAGATAAATCAGATTCAGTGGACAACGGAGATAATTCTTCCAACAATCAGTTAACACTCTTTTGATAATAGTTTGAGTTTGGATATGAGTCTTTACCATGATTCAGACAATACATATCTGGATCATAAAGGCTCATCCACTGTTTTTTACATAGAAGCGTTATTCACATGAAACGTTAATCTTTACATTACAAACCAAAAATACAGAAAAAAAAAAACCAAACCAAAAGCACCACTAAAAGCAGTCAAAACATCATCAAGTCCATCATAATATCATCAAGCCGTGGTACTGTCCGTACAAGAAGAGTTAACCCCAGAAAAGGACATCCCCATGATCCAGTAGACCCAGATTGGATTCAAAGTTTGTAGCTCCTGGGACAGAAGATAGTCAAGAGGATGAGGAGTTGTTGTACTGTATTGTGGTTGTATTGGTGTGGGGTTATTTTGTGAGTCACCTCCTAGTCACTTGGAATCTCACTCCTCTTGTTTTTATATATGGGAATGAAGAAAAGGAACTTATCATATCTTGGTTATTAGTTCAAAGCTGAAATAATAGGAGTCTCTAGCAGTATCAACATGATCTGAGATGATTTCATCATCATGCTTTTGCATGTATGCTGGCCATGGTATGTGGTCTTGTACTTTTGGGGGTATCATCTTCAGTCATTCTGAACCTGTTTTGTTGCCATGCATCCTGAGGTCATGCTTGTGGGTTTCTATAGTAGCTTCTGCATAATACAAGAGCAAGTAGTGAAATTAGAATATTTTTCATTTTAATTTCCATCAAGATAATTTTAGATAATTTTTGCTTTAGGGTGAGGAAATTAATTGTAACCAAGTTTGATTTTATGAGGTTGTTGGTCCAAAAGGTATTTGATATTGTGAAGAAAGATGAATATCATAATAGGAAGGAAATGATTGTGGAATTAATGACTTGATCAGGTGCTTGTATTATCCACTTGTAGAAAGAGTAAAAGGTCTTGCTTTAAGCAAGAAGCCAGCCATCAGATAAAGTAATAAATGAATGAATTCATCCTCAAATCCTCTTTATTTTGGTAAGGTTTAGAATATATGAGTCTCAATCAATAATAAAAATCATTACAAAATTGGTTTTATGAAGAACATCAATTCAATGATTTTTGTGTAGACATATGATTATATATTTCAGATTTAAACTCTGCCCTTGCGATCGAATAGGGTTTGAGTTGGGGATGCAATCTTTTATAAAATTAAGGAATTTATGTATTTAAGAGGATATTTTTATAAATTTAATTAAAATGTATCGTATTTTGTCCCGATAAAATTAAAGGATTTATCGTGTCTTCATCTTATTACTACACCAAAGTTCATTAAATAAATACCTTTGGTGTTTGGCATTAGTATGACTTTGTAATTTGGGGAATTTTTAAATCAAGATTGGTAGTTTTCCTGTAATTAATAAAATGAATTGCAAAGATTTACTCGTGAAATTTTCACTAAAACATGAAAATCCCAAACATAAATAACTACTAGCATTTATCCACGAACCAAAACTATGAGATGGTAAATTGAGGCATGGAATCGAGGGCTGAAGAGTCAACAAAACACAGAGACCCCATCTTTCCAATGAGATCCGATTTTTACTGGCTGGAAACCGGGGGATATCACGTTAAATGACCAAACTACACCTGGATAAATATATTATAGTAATCAATAATCACCTCCGCTTGTAGCATCCCCTTCGATCCTGCAGAACTTAACACTCCGCCGGATTCCGACTTCGGCTGTCCCAACCATGAGTACAGCTGAGCACCTGTCGGACCTGGGAGGCGGACCTCATCGGACTCGCTGAACTCAATATAGAAAGTGTTCAGAATGACCTCAAGAGATTTCCGCTGGAAGATCCTGGTGACCGGGCTGATTCACTTCATAGGCTTTCGACAGACGACAATATTACACGGACTTGATCTCACCAGTCTCGACGGCCTCTTCCATTGTCGAAAGCCCATTGAAGGTCCATTACATCACAGAGGTATGCTTTCCTCTCCCCACTCGCCAGGTGAATATCAAAAGGATAGCTTTATTTGTGGAAAAGAGCATAGCACTGTGGATTGTAAGAAGATATGGTAGCTTGGTACCTCCCACAGACCACCACCTGATGCACTGCAATCACAGACCTGCCCTCCAACAGGTGGGCCAAGCAATAATCACTTTCTCCCCACCATCCCCACCCACTCATCAAGGCCTCAATGTTTGGGGAGGTGGGGAGAGGTATGTCTGCCTTCCCATAAGGTGATGTCACATGGCGTCATGGATATGCGAGGCTCATAACACATTGCCATGGGGCCATGAGATGATTTTTTTTTTTTTTTTTTGAATAAGAGATGTGGGTCCAGCATTTTGAACTGATAGAGACAAAACTGTTCTGCCGAATGGATTATTTTTTCTTGGCTTTGTTGCTATCCTTCTGATGATGTGAAAGAGGGTACTAAATTTGTTTTCCTAGCAGATCATAGGATGACAATGAGTGCACATTAATTCACAATTGTCATACAATATTTCTGATTTTTACTTTGTAAAGATTCTCATTGATGAATAGATGACTAGGCTGAGGTGGGTTCACAGGCATCGTCCTCCACCTCACCCATTCGTACGCTGATTCAAACAACTTTCCGTAAGTATGATTAGAACCGGTCCGATGCAAATGCAAAGGGCCTACTTGTAATAGGATTAGAATTAAACTGTGTTTATTGTAATAGTAACCTTACTATTGAATTGATTTAGATTCCTCAAAATATATTATGTTTAGTGTTATGATATTATCATTATTGCCAAGCTATCATCAATCTGCTGATCATGAGAAACAATCCCGTCACGACGACACCAAGGTCGTCACCATTGCTTTTTCACTGACACAAGACAGATTGTTGATTTAATGCGATAGACATGTAGCTTCGATTCTTTATATTAACTCTGAGACAGCATCACGCCGAAAAGCATGCGATTTTTATTTACGTTTAATGATCAGGATACTAACTAATAACGACATTAAAAATGTTATTATATTAGAATCTGTTATTAATTCTTATTATAAATAAAAAGAATTTATAATTTATTATATAATGTAAAAAGGTAGAATAAAGGGAAATGTATATAAAAGAATCAAATTAATCTTTATAATACAAAGATATTATCAAGGCATAATACGCAAAAAGAGTTTAAGTCAAAAGAAAACTATTCTGTATATTAAATTTATATACCACTTTATAAATTATGATTACAAAAAAGACTAGAAAGTTATATGGAAGGAAATAGTGATTTAATTATGATTAAATCTAGCTTTTAATCAAATCATCTGTCATATCCGGGACATTTATCAGCAACTATTTTCACCTGAAAATATAAGTCTTCATGGCTCTGTCAATTTGGTTTTCAAAAGTTTATAACGAGAATACCCTTCAGACCATCAATACGTGTTAAAATTTTTCGCTTGAATTCGAATCAGATCAAGACTAAATTTATGCAATAGAATTAGAATATTTATAATATAGAACTCTAAAAAATTTCATGATAATGAAATAAAATTATATAAAATATTCTCACAATAGTAATAAAGAATAAATAAATAAATAAAACCCAGGAATTTGTTCCAAATGACTAATAGAGGCGACCCTTCACTGATATTTTAGACATCTATTGAACAACACTACCTATACCCCAGACAAGATCCCATAGGTTTTTTGCTATTTAAACAACAATTATTTATTTATTTATTTATTTATTTATTTATAATGATTTGTAAGCCACACCCTTCCCACTCGCTGCTTACAAGAGAATAGATGTCTGTAAGACCAACGGTTGAAAAAAATTATAGAGTAGTCATTCCTCATCGCCAGGTGGAGGTCTTTTTTTTCCATACTATAATTCCAAACCTCCAAAAACAAACCACAAGATCGTTTTTAAGGCCATGTTTGTATTCGCTTTAATTAATATTTATTAATTTCCATAAATACATAATTAAATCCACCAAACATGCACTTACCCATAATCCACTGGTCAATGTACATCCAATTGAGCTTATTCTAATTTCTTCTACATCTCTCTAGCTAGCCCATTAATTTAATTAAACTTATCCCTACAAAATTCAAGTGGGTTTGAGTTTTCATTATCAACCCCTAGTTTTTTTTATCTCTATTATGTTTTTTAGAGTATTATTGGGAGCAGAATGGTAAGGAGGTGTATGAAGCTGAAATGGTAGGGAAAAGATTTTAGAAATTTTGTTATTTAGATGCCACCTCTTCCAGGTCCTATACTGAAAGAGATATTTGAGTTGAATAAAGAAAAAACAAAAGGGTATTTGTTTGGCTTGATGGAAAATTTAAATATTGAGATAGTTGAATTTTGTAAGGTAGTGATATTATTTTTGTGGTTTGTTAGAAAGGTTGATGAGTCATATAGAGACTGTGGAAAGAATCTTTGTGTAAGATTAACATAGAGACCTCTAAATGATTGACGCTACTAATAGGAATGGACATGTGAGTAGTGTGATATAATTGTACCCATCCAGGTTGAATGGGATTTTGAGAATGAATCCTTTAAGAAATATAAATCTATGAGAATAATTCGTTTCTTTTAATAAAGTTTATAACTAATACCTTCAAAGACATCACGCCCACCTCACCTGATGCAGAAACATTCATCGTTTTAATCGCGTTAAGGGCATGAAGAGGATTCCCGCATTCGAGACTGAGTCCTAATAATAAGACACTGATTTAGATTGAAATTGTGTCAAAACCCACCATGACTCATCACAGATCTCGTATGATCAAACAAAGAATGCTAACCTGAAAAGGTTATCGTCCGGGGCGGTATGGGCCGATCACACTCTCCGATAATTAAGTCACTAAGATTAGAAGGAGAAGTGTATTCACATATTAATCAGTTATTTCCATGGGGATCTTTCCACATTTGAATTTGCTCACAACCTCCCCTCGATTTGAGGAGAACTATTTTTCCTAATGACTTAATTCTTCAAAGATAAGGGACTAACTTGGCCATTGTTGATAATACACTTCTTGTATATTTTCCTTGTAGTATCCTATCCAGGTGAATCAACTTCATATACTGATAGGACTAATGGTCGAGGACTTAAAATCCTAAATTAGGTAAATTTGAAGCTGAAATGAAGACATCGGCCTTTAGATTGAACTTTAAACTCCTGTCTGGGATAACACCTCACTGTTCACACTATAATGGCTTGGTTCATTTACAATGGGTTAAGAGGGCTCTAGCCCATTAAGGATGGGTCTAAAGATACTATGACTAGAGCATCTACAACAAGTGTTATTATCTAGTTAAACAATAAAAACATATTAAAATATCAGACATTCATTTTAACCAACCACTCAAAAGCTCAAATTCATCAACGCCATTCCAGAGTTTCCATCTCATCACCTCCAACTAACTTTAACTAACTTCATCAATGTGCCCTAAAATACTATTTATATACATGTCATCCACTGATATTGATGACATGATCATTGGTTGATATTATAAACGCACACATCAAATTTTTAATTTTAAAATTTTTTTAATAACGACTGATATTTACACTAGATCACTAAATCCCAAAATTTTAAAATTTAATTTTCAACAAGGAATATTTGCAACTAAGAATATTTGCAACAAAGAAATTGAATTCATATAATCTTCTTCCAACATCTATCGATATACAGAGGTTATTCAGTCTAATCGAGGCATGCAACTGTGACTAAAAATAAGACATTCATCTTCCTTTTTCATTTATTCATCTTCATTTTCTTCTTCTTCTGAAGACGTCATCTCGACACATATTTATTTAATACATGAGAAAAATGTGCAACATACATAATATATTATATTATAAAGGGTAATTAAACTTAGTTCTGAATTTTGCTCACAATTTTCCATAATCGGTTTTTGATTGCACTTCAGATTTTTTCCCGTTTTCAGACATTTAATTTTCCGAAAATCTCTCATTTTTTCAAAGTTGTTTAAATTTTATCAATTGTTTGCAATTTGCTTACATTTTAGGTAGAGAAATGATAGTCAGGGAATAGATAGCAACATGGCTAAGAAAATATATTAAATGAGAGCTAAAAAGATAGCCAAATATAGTCTTAAGTGAGGATTTAGAAGGAAGTTTAAATAGTTAAGGAGGGTTTGAATAGCCTTCTTGAGGATGCTCAAGAATGGCCCCTTTTCCTCAATGAACTTTATGCTTTTTCACTATAGGAAAATACCGTGCTTTTAAGCCTCAAGAAAGTTGAAAGGATCAGAGAATTGATGTATGATGATCCGCAGACTAAGGTGATACATTGATACAAAGTGAAAACAGCGACGTCTTAAACATGTCTCACAAGGATAGGCCTCAATGTGCATCACTGTGTCTGTCACATGTTTCATCAGATGATAGGAGCCACTCCAGGTGTTGAGCTCACACACTCAGAGCTCGCCCATCAAACTCATATTTCTTGTTATTCTAAAGAATCACTGATCCCTGACAACTTTCACTCAGCTGAGTTTCAGGCAACCCCAAACTGCATACACGCCTAACGGTGTGTACTAAGTCAGAGTCTATCATGGTTTGTATTAGTATTATAAAGTTTTGTTCCTTTCTATATGGCAAGAGATCATCATTCGCTTCATGGGCCTCAGTGATGATACTACAGATAGTGAGATTCCAGTCAGTACATCCCATTGTGGTCGCTAAGGTCCTCAGTCTAAGGCTCTTTAGATCTCGTGTTACTAATGGTTGTTAAACCCAGGATTTTTGTTTTGAGGTCTCAAGGTCATCTCGTCGCTGATACTGGGCCCCAGATCCCTTTTTTACGCAGAGCCTCATAGAATGACAGTAGCAAGTGAAGAGACTAACTCAAAGAGGCAGAGGGGACCTCCAAACCGCCACTGTAGTTCCCGTCGCCATGTCTTATAGAGTGAACGAGATCATTCAAACAGTCTCAACGACATCAGTACTGAGGTAGCAGATGTCCCTGTACGCCTAACCAGGTTGTGATATAAATAAAGGTTTATTTCACCGTGAGGAAGCAATACTGACTCGCTTCCTCGTTGTTCTTCATCTTGAAGGTTAGCCTGATCATTTTATAAGACTTCTCAGACTGAGCATCTAAAACATCTTTCTGATTCTGAACGGCTAAATGTAGTTAAACCTTTCGCACGAATCGATATTTTATTGTAGATATTTGTTTTATTTATACTTTGAAACTTTCGAGTCAGTCGCGCATTCGCGTCAACCTATAAAGCCGGGCCACAATTTATAATCAGTCTTACTCCCAAGACCGCCAAAGGCCGCTTTCGTCAGGTCCGTGGCATGAGACGCCGTGCCTGTAGGCTTCATTGATCCAATCTGTCCTTTCACCCGGGTCGGTTAGCGATGAGCTTGTAATTTCCTTAGTTGTCTATATTTGATGGCGCCTTTCTCTCTAACTTTGTAGAAGCAGAGGCGCCAATCGTCAACTGGGCGGAAGGTCAGACAGATCGCATCGCACGGCTACCGAGATCATCGAGAGAGTGCACCACGCCGCTCCTTTCAACATGCAAACTTGCAGATACGCCAGCCTTTTTACAGAGAACCAGGTTACCTCGCCCTGCTTCCAAGAGCTATTACAGAACATTTATTTGGCTACTTAAATTAATCAAAGGGTTTTACAAAGGGTCCAATCAAGAGTCATAATGAGTTCGCTTCAAGAAGCTTACTACCTAGAATCTTCATCAATCACCTTGGCCATTAGACCTGTAAAACCCCGCCTGCGGCGTGTGTCATGCTGGAAGGAAAGAAGGGGATCTAAGGTCGATAGGAAGCCCGCCAAGATGAGGTAGAAGGCTTGTGGATTGCAATCCAACCCTCAGAGACTCATTGTCCTCGCTTCCCATACAGAGCCGATCGAGGAGTGATACCGCACATTTCAGTCTGTTGCCGCATTTGTCGGCGAGGGCGCCAAGCAGTGCTCAAGGGAAATCACGCCCGCCTGCTATTGCCGTCCAAAACAGCTAGGTTTAAATGAAGAGGTTCAAGAGCTCCGACAATTACTTCGAACTCTTCGGTAATAGTTTCAGTGCCCTTCCGCTGAGGGCGACATCCAGAAGGCCTCTGGCGGAGGCGCTGCAATAACTTTAGATATAATTTAACTATGACCCCAAATATACCGTCAGAGGCTCTCCAGACGCAGAATAATATCGCCCGTGGCTGTCCAACTTCGCACTCGCCCCCAAAGCCATGGGGTCCATAGTCAAAGTCGACTGATTACATCGATGGCGGGGATCATCTTTTTCGCGAACACGCTATTCCTCGGGTCCAAACGCCGCCCACCACCATTTGATTCGCCGGAAACTTTCTTCAACGAGGGGACACTTTCTTGTCACCAACATGCATGAACTTACCCAACCAACCTTTATCGGGGCGTGTATTTAAAGAGAGGCTTCATTCCCTTTTCCCCATTATAAGCGGATAAAGAATCCTACCAGCATGTGGTTGAAGATGGAATATACATTGTAACTATGATTTACTGAGACGATCGAGTCGGTAATGGCTGCTAGACCTCTAACGCTTGAACGCAGGAGTCTTATGCTTTGATTTTCTTCAACACCTCTTATTTATGCGCTTGCCAACGTTATCCGGAAATATGTGCCAGCATAGGGAACTTATCTTCGTTGGACTATCGCCGGTTGAGATGATATGCTCAATCGGGCCGAGCGGAATCACTTTAGAGGACGCTCTATGATCGGAGACTATGTCTAAGCACTAGGTAAAGGCTATGAGGGTATAGAGAGGATTTGATGAAAAGGAGAAAGAGAGGATGTAGCGAGTTAAGAAGCTCAGATCACTTGACTAGCTGCCGTAGCCGAGGGTGAAGCAAAGGCGCGAGTAGAGGATGACTTGGCTAGGGTCTAAGACGCCTTGGTGATTGAGGAGGAGACCAGTGTCGTAAGGCTGAGCAAAGCTTCCGCCCGAGGTTGAACGATATCACTTGTTGAGGTCAGCAACCACAAAGATGAAGGTCTTATCTTCAACTCGGGCTAGTAAGGACAAAGGTTACGGAGGACTATTAGAAGGCCTTGGAGCTGATCTCTACTTATGGTTACAAATGTTGTATGTTAAAACACAACATCTATGGTGATCAACCAGAAGTTCCAAAAGACATGCCCATCCCTTCCAAAGTTCTAGAATTTAGCCTCTGTCCCAATGAACAAATACCAAGGCCATAACAAATGAGGTGGATCAGAGCTAAGTGGCATAAAGGAGGGCAGAGAAACCTACAGAGTGCTCTGATTTTGAGTTGAATATCTTAGTGTTCTCTTTTCCTTTTTTATTTAAAATGTAAGGACCTCAGATATACAGATGAGTGGAATCACATCGACGCCATTGGCGATAATTAGTACCCCAAATAGTGCATTATTGAGCCTTTGTTGCAGGTGTTTAGAGGCGTTGGTTGACTAATCATTTCAATAACTCAATTGTTGCTATCAGTCCCGCTGCTACCGATCACATTTTAGAAGATTTAGGTGTTTTGTAGGTCGAATGCCTTCATTTCTTCAATTTGACTCAAACATGATGAACCTGGAGCCGATTCGAAGATGCATGATCAAATCGTATGGAGCAAATTGACAGAAGGAGGAGCAAATCAAGTGAAATTGGGGGTTGCAATTGGCAATTGTAAATTTCTCGCAGTTGCGAATTCTCACACAACTCATAAATTTCTCGCAGTTGCCAATTTTTCGCACCTCGCACATCAGTTTTCTACCATTGCTTTTATCTCACTTGCTGCGGTTTATACAAGTTTGCCCTTATGTAATTTTTGCTCAAACACACTTTTGTAATTTCTCCCTTATACCGGTGCACCCATAAGCTCGCACGTTGTAATCAAATCAACTTTTTGGCATTCTAATCGACTCAATCATGAAATTGCACGAAGCTTCCTTTCCTACCGGGTGGTGATTTTCTTCTTCTCCCCCTTTCACTTTGCACTTTCTTGGTAGCCAAACACCCCCTGTGATGACAAATCAAGGGATGCCAGTTAAAAACCCCGATCCTCGGGCGGTAAGGCCACCGGGGTGTTGCTTTTAGGCTTAGCTGCATGTTCTCATGCTCTTCATGTATGTATTTAAGGGTATTTGTGCCCCTACACCTTAGGTTAAAATCTCTTAAGCATGCTCTCCCTAATGTGTATTTGACAAGCTTTTTAGGTTTAGTGGATACTTTCACTAGATCCACTGAGGCTCAGTTAGTTGTCTCCTATTAGTTATTGTAGGGTAGTGTTTTTGAGATGTGTTTTCACTACTAGGGACATTTATGCCTAATCAAATGCCATCTTTCAAAAGGAAAACACTTAGGGTCTAGATTTTAAAGTTAAATGAAGATCCGGTTCGGGAAATGACTATATGTCATGCTCCCCAACGCGAGGAAAAAGACCCAAGCACATGTCGGTCAACCTAGAACCCTAAGCCCAGTGGCCCGAGACTTCAAGGATTTCTCTTAACGTTTTACATCAGTTATTTCAGTCTTCAACCATTCACACACACTATTTTCCACAAACCCGATAAATCCAACGAGAAAACACCATTTTCAATGCACTGTAACTCTTCTCTCACGAAGAAAACCCATTCATGTGTTCGACCCTAGAGCCACTATACTGCAGTAGCTTTGCTACGTTAGTAGTAGGAATCCTAGGTTATAAATTTTGTTGATTCCGAACACCTACTTGGTACAAACGAATCAAATGGCGCCGTTGCCAAGGATGGTGCCCTGAGAGAAAATGTGAACTCAGATTCACATCACAAGTTTTCAAAAGTAATCTCATTTCTTTATATTATCATTTTTCCCTACTCATAGCTCAACTAGGGGAATTCGAAAACTTTACCCATAGGAGTTTGAAAACTTCACTATGCACTGTTAACTCGTTTTGATTTTAGTTAAACTATAACCTGTTAGTTTTGTTTTTATCGGTCTCTTGCTTTCGTGTGATCAGCAACTTCTATGTAGTGACGTAAACACCGCAGCATTGGAAAGGCTAGGTGTTTCAATTGAAAAGGGTTGTGAAGTTAGCCTGCACACCAATCAGATGGAGACCCTACTTGAAGAGCAGCAGAGCCAACAAGGGGTTCATCGGGAACCCAATGCATACAGATCAATGAGGGATCACATTCACCCACCAAGGGTGAGTGCACCCTCATGCATTATACCCTCGCAGGATGTGGCGTTGAGACCTTATTTGCGCCCCGCTCCTCGACTTTTCATGATATGGAAAATGAAATCCATACAAATATTCGGGATTTTGAGGAAGTTTGGTACCGACTTTCAAGGAAGGTGCATTTGATATGGACTTGCTCTGCTGAAGGTTTTCCCTTTGACCTCAAAGATAAGTACAAAATTCGCTTAACTCACTAGGGCCAAGGACCATCAGAATCGGGCCGGAAGTTAGAAGTGAATTTTGAAGAAGTTTCGCCTATAAGACCAACAATCTTAAGAGGAAGATCTACACCTTTGCAAAGCCATGACGTTGAAAATTTTACACGCCGGAAAAGGTATCTTGAAACCATCATGTGTACTCCTCATCATGGCTTTGATACATGGATGCTAGTGAACCATTTCATACGATGGAATGTCCCCTTCCATGACACAACTCCTAGAGACCAGTGTGTGGAGGACTTCTTACAAAAAACTCGATGAAGCCATGGACTTTCTCGAACTACGGGTGGTTGAAACTCCAAGGGATGTGGGATGAGCCAAACCCAAGGGAGGTAGAGAATGAAACCAACAAAGAAACCCAAGGAGGCATTTATTCACTGAGGAGGATGTGGAATTAAAGGCTAAGTTGTCCACCCTAAACAGAAGGATGGAAGAACTCGAGCAAAGAAATCACCAGGAGATAAGGGCAGTGACTGAGGCATCTATGCCTAGCCAACCATGTTTCAATTGTCAATCTACCAATCATCAATGAGAGAATTGTCCACCCCCTCGCAAGGGGATTCATGGTTGAAAATGCAATGTTGTGGGCTAAAATAGGCTACCTCAACCGATGCCCGCATGGCAACACTTATAATCCTAACTGAAGAACCACCTCAACTCGTCTTGAAGCCTAAACTTTCCTGTAGAGCATGTTTCTCAGGGGCACATCACAAAGAATAGCATGGGTCCCCTCTAACAAAGCAGCTAGCCACCAACCTCATCACCTGTGGAGCAAGCTTTCATGAATTTGAGCAAGGTGGTGGGGAATTTTGTAGAGGAGCAGAAAACTATCAATGCCCAGATCAACCAAAGAATAGAACAGGTAGAAAGCTCCATAGAAAAAAGGATTGATGGGCTTCATAAAAGCCTAAATAAAAAAATTGATACCATGCACTCATCCATCAGTAGCCTGAACAATCAGCAACAAGTGTGAAAAGGGAGATTCCTTCCCAAACACGCCTAACTTAGCGATGAACTGCTTTCTTTCTCGCCGAGCCCGCACCAAAAAATGGATGAAGTCCAGCCATTATCACCCTCGAGGAGGCGAAATTGATGTACCAATGCCCAAATATGTGGGAAAAATCAGAGAACAGGAGGAAGAGGAGTCTGAACGCATAATCATCATCAAAGAAGATTCGATGAAAGAAAGCATGCGCCCCCCATTTCCCTGCCACCGAGACAAAAAGAAGGCTCTAAGCAAGAAGGCATCCCGAAGTGTCGAGGCAGGTCAAGGTGAACATCCTTAACGCTTGATATGATCAACAGTTCCAACCTATAAATTTCTAAAGGACTTGTGCACTGGCCAAAAGGGGTCAGTATTAATAAGAAGTCCCCGACCGAACAAGTCAGCCTCTATCATCCAAAGGCAAAACCTTATTGAAATACAAAGATCTGTGATCCCCCACCATCTCGCCAATACTGAGGACCCGCATGTAATAAGGCATTGCTAGATTTGAGCCGCTGTCAACCCCCACGCCATACCCAATGTATAAGCAATTAGGTTTGGGGGAGCTGAAGCCTACAAACATCACCCTATCCCATATCGATCGAAAATACCAAAGGATAGTTGAGGATGTGTCTTGGTAAAGGTAGATAATTTCTATTATCCTGGATTTCGGTTCTTGATACAAGAGTTAATGGTGTAGCATCACCAAGTGCCCATCATACTGGGAGGCCATTTTTGGCCACAAACAATGCTATAATCAACTCGCTCGGACCAAGTTATGCAACCACCTTCGGCAACATGACTTTGGAGCTCAACATTTTTCACTGGAGCAATGCGATAAGCCACCGAGGATAAGAGCAAGTCGAAGAAGTCTGTTTAAGCGGCACCGGGTGGAGAAAAAAACACGTTGTTCATGAACTACAAGAAGAATTAATAGAGAACCAAAAGCAATGATGAAGGATCAATCGACTGGCCACTCCTTCCGTGATCTCACATGCCACCAAGACACCAGAGCATAAAGCTTAACAACCAAGAGCAGAAGTTGAACTCAACTGCAGCACACCTCACTGCAAGCATGGAGAAGCTTCTCCTCCTTGACCCCCCATGAGACCTCTTATCAAGATGTCATCACAGAGTGGTTCTCAAGTAGAACTTGAAACCACTCCAAATTTTAATTTTAGATTTTTGTTTTAGTTTTATTTCAATTTTAAAATAGATTTTCATTAATGTCCTTAATTTCCAAATTTTAGGAATTTTCTTATTTTACTTAGCTTAACTACTCATAATATTATTTGGTCTGTGTTGTTGTGTGTATCACAGTATTGTGTGGTAAAATTTGCTTGAGACTTCTTGTGTTGTGAAAATTTTCGCAACCTCTGTGAATATTTCAGTCGCGAAATCGCAGCCCCAGAAGACACCGCTCATCTTCTCCTCCCGCAACTCTTCGTTTTCCCGCAACACCGCTTTCACGCTCCCGCACTAAATTTTATACCTTTTGAGCCATTAAATTAATGGTCATTAAAGCCATTAATTCTCTATATCTTCCCACCTACCCTCCCCTTCTATTTAAACTTTAGTTTACTTTCATTTTCTACTCTCACAACCATCCCTGCTTCCAAAAACCCATCTCCTCTCAGGTTTGCTCTCCCTCAGGTCCGAAAATGGCAAAGACAAGAGGAGCTCAATCTTTCAGGCCGCGGGTGCACCAAGGCCCCACCTCCGGTCCTCTCAGCAAACGCAAAGTAGCGCCAGCCCCACAAGTGCCCTACGCCCCCGCGTCAATGCTTCCCGCCCCACTCCAGCATCGGGCCTCGCCGCTGGCAGGGATGCCGAGGGTTCCCTCCTCCCAGGGCCCCTACCTAGAGGGAGATATCACCCGGTCGGGCCCACTCCACCCGCCCTTCACATCCCGCACTAGGATCCACCGCCAAGAGGGGCTCCTGACTTCAGCCCGTGGGAGTCATCCACTTCGGATCCGTGGCGCCCACCCTCTCCACCTTATCGGTATCACGGAGTCCCGCACTTAACTCCGGCATCTATCATCAGGCGGCCTTACTTCCCCTGTGACCCCATCCCGGGGAATGTTAGCTGTAGGGGGAGAGATTTCCATGGAGAGGCTTACTACAATCTCTCGACATTTGCCGCGGACCCGGGGCTCCGAGACTCCATGCTCCTCGTACAGCGATATCATCAGGAGCCATTCATGGAGCCGTGTCGATTCTATTATCCTTGGGTCGTCATAGAGTTTTATCATACGATGACATCTAGGCAAGAGGCCAATCCGACTGCTCTTCATTTTTCTATCGACGACCGACCAGGGATACTTCGGGCCTCTGACATCACAGCTGCTCTCCATCTACCAATGGTCTTCGCCAACGCGCCGCTATATAGACAAAGGTCCGATCCTTCGACCGAGAGGGTCCCACCTTCTCTCATGGACGCTACCCGGTGGGTCGATATTATTCAGCGGGCACCTTCCGCAGCCAAGATGCCTGGAGCACTACATTGAGGTCTAATATGTTTCACTTCCAAAGATATTGTTCAGGAGGAGAGGAGCTATCTCATGGAGGTGTTATATCGCATCGAGGCTACCGGTTCAAATTCGACGTAGCTGATTATGACATCCTTATTTCATTTCTAGGACAGAGTCCACAGCCGGAGTCTACCCCGCGCTGAGTCCTTGCCTCTTCTGTTTCCTCGACTTTTATGTCATGTGCTTGAGCACATTGGGTTCCCGATCAAGCCTCGATTGGAGCGTCACCGCGGCTGTGAGGCCACCCTTACTATTGATCGATGCATGGCTGTGCCTGAGCTTCCATCTTCCCTCCGGATCGACGAGGACGAGCCTACGATGATACCCTCGAGGGGACCTCGTCCCCTATACCGAAAGCACACACCATGAGCCTCCCGCACCAACTTCACCCGCATCCCTCCAGCCTCTTCGCCGCCAAAGATCGTGAGCCTGCCCGCGGTCCTCTCGGCCCCTTCGTAGCCTTCAAGCCCCATGCCCACCGCCGGCCGATATAATGGACCAAGCACCAAGATCGCCCCTCGCATTACATTACCCTCTCCGCCAGGGACTTCCCGGTTCATGGAGACAAGCCGCACATTCCCTCGCCCATGATACCATTTGTAGCTTCACAGCCACACTTGCAGAGAGGATGACCCGCACGAGGCTGCCTAGCACAACCAAAGCGCATCATGCTACAGAGCCACTCGCCTTCCCGCTTGTCTCCTTCAGCCCCCAGCCTCAACTATCCCACCACGGCGTGATCGCCTCCACCATCATCCCCGTGCCGCCGTTGATGTGCTGGCACCGCAGCAAAGATCAACCACTTCACCATCAAAGACCTCAGCCCGCCAGCCGAGGATGATCCTTCTCCCGCCGCCAATCGATTGAGGAGGTAATACTCTCCACTAACTTTCATCCCATGTCGACGCTTTAGTGTTGGAAGTGATATTCATACTTTTGATTGTAGTTACTTGTACTACATGCCCAGCAAAGCCCATTTTTTTGTTTAGAGGTCATTGCTTACCACTGCTTGCAAAAGCTCTAAAATTTTGTAAATACACCTGATATATATAATACAAATCTATTTTCTACACTCAGATCTCATTTCGGGCTCCTATATTGTCAGGGTGGACTATGCCTTTCCCCAGAAATTGAAAGTCGAAACACCAGATGATACCAAATGTTAGAATGGTTCCATGCCCGATTGAGTTTTTGGTCGCAATACATCCCGGTAATACCCCCTGTTCTCTCCACCATTCTCTAGCCACACACAATTTACATTAGTTTTCATCAATGGGCTAAGAGGCTGCATTCTCCTTTTACTTTATAAAATCGGCCTTAACATCGTTGACAGCCCATAATAGATTAGAGTTCCTTAAGAAAGAAGGCTAATGAGTCTTCCAAAAGAAAAAGAAAAGCCAAAAGAAAAAGAAAAAGAAAAGAGACATGTAAAGCCACGCCGTCATTTTGAAACCCTTGTTAACGGTCCAAGGGGTCTACTAAGAAGCCTTTAAAGCCCGTGCCCTAAACCAACTGGCTTGAGTCAAATGGACTTGTGCTTACACAGGTGGACGGGGTGGAGTTTTGAGAGTTGTAGGTACTAGATTCGAAATCAATTCAAGTCCTGGTGAAACCCGTAGAGTTCTCGCGGTCGAAAGATCCTTTTAACTTGATGCCCTAAACCTTAGTTGGTTGGGAGTCGTCGGTGGATCCCCGTTACCGGACTTTGGTGAAGTCGAGTTTTCAACATTGCACCTTATAGTACAATATAAGTGAGAAATAAGAATGAAATTGAATCTATTTAGGTTGGTCGCCTAAGGCATCGCAAGAGTTGTCGGGGAAGTAACTTTGCAGCTTATTGGTGCAAACTGATCACCTAAAAACACTTAGATTTTGGTGGAATTTAAGGTTGATTTCCTTGGAATAATTGCTGCCCTTAAACTTGCTCCTGTATGGCATTTGTTCTCCTAAGCTGGTCTTTATACAGAGTCCCAATTGTCGCTACCTAAAGGCTCTGCATTATTGCATTACACTTTTGAACAGATGTAAATTCCATTTTTTGCAAAAACATATTCCCGTATGATCTTCCTTTTCTTTAATCGCTTATGGGACTATAATAAGTCTCGGTTGGGGGGAGTGATTAGTACCTAAATAGTGCAATATTGAGCCTTGTTTATAGCAGGTTTTATGCGCTTTTTGTGTACTAATCGACTTCAATAACTCAATTGTTACATTGGGGTCCCGACTTTGCTACTGATCACATTTTGTAGCTATTTTAGTAGTTTTGCAGGTAGAATGCCTTCTATTTCTTCAATATGACTCAAACACGATGAACCTGAGCCGTATTCGAAGATGCATGATCAAATCGTAGGAAATGAGCAAATTTATCAGCATGGAGGAGCAACCGTTGAAATTTTGGGTTTCGCAAATTTGGCAACCTCGTAAATTTAGTGTGTTACACTTTCAGAATCCTGCGAAATTTCTCAGTTAGCTAATTTTCGCAACCTCGAAATTTCATTGCTGTTATTCGCAATTTAAATTTCGCAGTTGCTAATTTTCGCAACCCAAGTAATACTACTCACTTGATTGCTTTCGATCCACTTGTCATGGTTTTATACAAGTTTGCCTTTATGTACTTTTTTGGTTCTTTAACATACTTTTGTAATTTCCTTATATACCGAGCACCTGTATAAGCTCGCACGCTTGTAATCAAATCAACTTTTGGCATTCCATCAATCAATCAAGGAAATCAAGACTAAGCTTCCTTTCCTCTCGCTTTATGGTGATTTTCTTCTTCTCCTTTCACTTTCTTGCACTTTCGTATCCAAACACCCTTATGACAGTAAAAAAAAAAAAAAAATTTTTTTTTTTTTTTTTTTTTTTTTTTTTTTTTTTTTTTTTTTTTTTTTTTTTTTTTTTAAAAATCATGATGCTTACTAAACCCTTGATCCTTGAAGGGTAAGGCAACCGGCGTTGTTTTTAAAGCTAATACATGTTCTCACGTTTCTTCATGTATGTATTTAAGGGCATTTCAGGCCTCAGCTTCTCACCTTAGGTTAAATTCTTAAGCATGCTCTCCTAATGTGTATTCTATAGTTCGTATTCGCGGATACTTTCACTAGATCCACTGAGGCTCAGTTAGTTGTCTCATATTAGTTATTGTAGGGTAGTGTTTTTGAGATGTGTTTTCACTACTAGGGACATTTATGCCTAATCAAATGCCATATTTCAAAAGGAAAACACTTAGGGTCTAGATTTTAAAGTTAAATGAAGATCCGGTTCGGGAAATGACTATATGTCATGCTCCCCAACGCAAGAAAAAGACCTCGAGCATTACGCTGTCAACCTGTAACCCTAAGCCCATGTACTCGAGACTTCAAGGATTTCTTTAACTTTTTACATTAGCTATTTCAAAGATTCAACCATTCACATACACCGCTTTCCCACAAACCCGGAGAAATCCAATGAGAAAACACCATTTTCAATGCATCAGAATCCTTCTCACAAAGAAAAACCCATCAATGTGTTCGACTTATTACCATATCAAAGAATAGCTTTGCTACGCGTAGGAATCCTAGGTTATAAATTTTGTTATCTTAACACCTACTGCATAAACGACCAGCGTATTTGAAATTCTTCATATTTGATTTACTTATGCAATTGATATCCATTATTTCACAACTTTTTGCTATGAGTCTTTGTAAAATCTGGGAAAATTTTAATTTTTATGAAAAAATGGTAAAACGATAATTTCGATTGAAAACTGGAAATTCTCTAAATCTCGAATGACGAAATGAATTGCGCTGTTAAATTCGTCTCGCGAAATCTAGTGACCCAGAAAAGCTTCGTCAAATTCTGAGACAAGTGGAATATTTTACGATTGTCTAGGTGATAAGCCGTCAAGCACTGTGGACTAGATTTTTACGAAAAATCTCTAAGTTTCTAAATGGTTTTCTGAGCAGTTCATTTAAAATAAAGCTCGAACCGAAAAATAAATAAATCGTTTCGGCGTAGAAACTAATCGAACGGAAGAATGACCACGATCCAAAATAATAATAATAATAATAATAAATAAAGAAGAAGATAAAAACGAAAATAAAAAAGGGTAAGGCAATTGTCGGGCGAGAGAGAGAGGGTGTGCAGAGAGAGATTTTTATTTTTATTTTTTCTTCTTCGCTTTCTTTCTTGTATCTACGCAATTGACCATGTGTTTTCGTCGTCATAGCAAAGTTGATCCACGCAACGATGGCTACGCGTGATTACCAAAATCTTGGAGTTTCGTCAAACTTCACGAGGTAGAGAATTTTCCTACTTGTGTTATTTTTATCCTAAAGACCATTTAATTGCTTGGGATTGGCTTAAAGGCCATGAAAGGCCGTAAATTTCAGTCCCCAATTTTTTAGACTGAGTGTAGGGAATTTTCCTACTCAGGTTATTTTTAGCCTGAAGTCCATTTAATGGCTTGGGATTAGCTTAGAGGCCGTGAAAGGTCGTAAATTTCAGTTCCCAATTTTTTGGATTGAGTGTAGAAATTTTTAGAAATTTTCGGATTGCCGGACAAACTGGGCTGGAATTTTGGGATCGTTGCACAGTCAGCCGAATTTTCGGGATTGTTTTATGATAACCGAATAGGATTTTCGGGCAGTCATGGACTGTATCAGGTTTGATTTTGATCCTGTGGCTGATGTCTTTGTGGCTTATGGCGTGTTTTGAGATCTCACACCACATGAATCGTGAAGGGACCAAGAGGTACCCTGTTTTCTATGGGTCCGAGATTTAGGCCATTTCACTACAAGAAAGAAGCAAATTAGAAACGGCCAAATCCGTTTCTAATTCCGTAGCTATTTGAAAATAGCGACGGAATTAGCAGTAGAATTATTCTGTTTCAAAAAAACTCCTTTCTAAATTTTAGAAATTTAAATTTGTTTCATGCTTAATTTTTTTATGACTTTAAAATTCCATTTCTAAACATAGCGACGGAATAAAAACTCTATTTCCGTTTCTAAATGTGAAAAATAGAAAGGGAATTTCTGTTTCTAATCCGATACTAAAATAGCAACGGAATAGAAACTCTATTTCCGTTTCTAAATTTGCAAAATAGAAAGGGCATTTCCGCTTCTAATCCGATACTAAAATAGACGGACTGTTTCGTTTCTAAAATAGAAACTGATTGATACAAAATAGAAACGGAACTTCCGCTGCTAAAAATAAAAACGGAAATGATTCTGTCTCTATTTTGTTGGAATTTGAAATCGACAGAAACGAAATAATTTCGTTTCTATTAACTAGAAAAATAGAAACGGAATTTCCGTCTCTATTTACACCCCAATTTTTTTTTAATAATTTATTAAATTGTTTATTTTTGGTACGGAACAAATATTTTATTAATTACACCTTTTTGGACAAAATTTTTTCATTTAAAAATAAGTTTAAATACTTCATCTTAATATTTTCATATTACATATATAAATTCCAATAACATACAATGCTTTAACCATCTGTATTGCATATAGATTATAAGTATAAATTGTAAATATCACACAACAAAGTTTTAACACAATAAAGTTTTTAACGCAACAATGTTTAATAAAATAAAAACCTATCACTCAAAGTCAAGAGGAGTAGTCACCGAGATCCGATGGATCTTCTCAGCCGGGCGTTGATAAACAGATGAAGCCCTGGGCTAACTACACATAATTTGCTCCATCTCTGTAAATCTTCGTTGCATTTCATCCTCTCTTTCACTTTTCTTCTTTCTTTTTTTTCATCTCTTCAATTTGTTTTTGCATCTCTTCATTCTTCACATTCTTCATTTTTTTAATGCAAATTTTCTTGAATTTCCTTAACTCCTCCCCGCAACCGCTCATAAAGTATTGTGAATGGGAAGAGGAGGATGAGCTCGAGACGTATCCGGATAAAATGTAGATGGCTGGGTACCAAGACCATACACTCGGGGCGCTTCGGCTCCACCCAACGGCTTGAAGGTAAATATGAGCAACATCAATCTCTGGAGCCTCTGTAGATTCATCTGTCAATTGAGAAGCACTTGCAACCATATTCTCCACAACTTCCTACAATTGTATAATACAATAATATATAGTACATTAGTTAAAAAAAAACAAACACAAGCATGCATATCCTATAATTTTTATTTAAAGGCAAAATAATTTTTATAATTCACATAGAAAACAACAATTATATGTATGGATTGTAAATACAAAATTCATTTGATAAATAATACTTAATTAGCTAAACTCCACAAAGAAATCACATGTTTATATGTAACAACAATTACAAAGTTTAAATTCATCAACAAGATTCCAGATATAAACCCCAATAAAGAACAAGTAACTCTAGTTCAAATTTTAGGCCAAATTATCAACATTAAACAATCAATCAAAATAAACAAAAATATATATAAAAATTGAGATTTCAGAATAATAATAATAATAATATAGAAAAAATGATACCATATGATATTCTCTCCACATCTTCCTATAAAATTCAACATAATAAAACTTGTAGATATAAAAAATAATACAAATTCCTAACAATCGGATGCTGGGAAAGAAAACTCATTAAAACTCTAAATGCAATAAACATTTACACCCTCCAATTCCACATTATGTGTGACACCCCAAATCCGTGGCTCATGACAACCCAACCTCGCGGGATTTGTGGATGTCTAAAATCCCAACATCACTCCATTGAGTCCCCTTTTCCCGTGACCTAGATTTAACTAATCGCAGAGAGTCTCCTTTGTACTGAGAGCTCTACCCAAAATACAATTCTATAATTTCACAAGAACTCCGGTCCCCAATATTATACAAACGACCACACCGGGTCCACATAAGAGTAAAAAATGGCCACCTATGCCCATTTATCCATATAAATACACCTATATCATCAAGCCACCAAGAGTTATTACATCACTCTTAATACAAAACATTATATTAAAACTAACATGCTCTAATATAATATACAAAACATGAATCAAGGCCACAATCCGGCCCGCTTCATAATCCTATCCTCTAAGGACCCATTTATTATTTAATTTTATATTTTTAGAAAATTTTAAATTTTCCGGGGTTCTACATTATGTTGCGTGAATAGTGTATTTTTTGGGAAAGAAAATACACTATCCACAATTATGAAATTATGACCCTCCAATCCTAACATAACGGTGTAAATACAAATTCCCAACATATGGGAAGTGTTACTAATCCCCTTCAATTCCACAATATTCAATAAATTCTAAACGCGATAAGCATGCTAACACTAACATACATAATGAAAATAAATATTGAAAAATTTACATTAATATCATTTGATCGCTTGTCTACAAACAATCCATCCTTCTTCTTGCGCATGCGCTTAAACACCTCAAACAGTGTTGGTGGACGTCCTAACTCAGCCTCCTAAAAATTAATAATATTAAATAAATTATGTATCGTGCATATTTAATGTGATTAGTATTTTTTACATACACAAAGTTAACAACAAAATTAAATTGGAAAAAGACTTTTACCAAATCTATAGAATGTTGGATGGGTCGTTTTGGAGCCACCAATATGTTTTGAAGGTCTTGATCCTTCACCTGCTTTCTCTGATCGGCGATTTTGGGATGCCTTCTAAGATAAGGCCTTGAACTCTCTACCTGCTCCAATATTCCCACCCATCTGTCTAAACTTCGATAACACTATTTGGCTTTGCATCTTTACCATACTTCTTTCTCCATTTTCCAAGCTTGTCATTGTATCGGACACTAGCCACATGTTTCCATGTATCCTTCACAGAGATCAACAAAGCAGGATTCCATTTATATTTTTTCTACAAAAAAAAAAAAAAAAAAACAATTTATAGTAGTGCATTATTTTTATTATAATTATTAATAATTCAACACTTATCAAATAGGCTAAATGCATTAAATTGTACTTCAAATTCTTCCCAATAATATTCCTTCATATTTGAAGGCACTTTGCTCCACTTAATACCCTCCTCAACTAGTTTCTCCTTAAATATCTTCCCGATTCTACGAGAAGTCGTTGAATAAACCTCAGAAATAAAATAACATAAGCATATTATACATATAAAAGAAAAAATGACTTTTTATAAATAATTTGATATAATTTTCTTTTTATTATTTTTTAAAATAAAGTAATAAACATAAATTAAGTATGATATTATTTTTTATTCTTAATGATAATGATGGTGCAATAAAAGAAAAGTTAGTTAATCTACAAATTATACAAGATTATCAACTAAAAACTACATTTACAAGATAATCAACAACTATAAAAAATCCATCAAAAAACAAATAAAAAAATAATAATATGCATGAGGTAATAAATTTTATAAAATACGCACTGCTTATCGTCGAGAGTGGGCCGAATGATTTTATTATTAGTTTACGCTAGGCATGGATCAGAAAACTAAATGTGGTCACGTCGGGCAGAGACTGGATACCTCCTAAGATAGGTGGGATAAAGCTAACATTACCAGCTGGTGCATAATGAGATGAAGATGGAATGTCACTGGCAGACAATACGGGTGTGTCAAGAGGAGGTGATGCCAACGTATCCTCTGTACATGTAGGTGAATGAGGTAAAACATCTTTGTGAGTATTATTCCCATCGAAAATTGTTGAATTCTCCTCCAATACATTATTTTGTATTGTGTGCTTATCTCACAGACATTATTCTCCTCGCACCAGATAAGAACTCGGCAAATGTCATCAAAACACCTTTCTCGTAAAAATGATGTTTGGCCTTTTAAATTCAAATGGGCCCTGCCACCGCTGATAACTTGAGTGGCCATAATGAATTGGCTGTGCCAAACCTCTTGTTCGATGCTTTAAGCATTTACAAAGTTCTTGTGTTAAGAGTTTGGGATATCCTCGCGACATTAGATCGGGAGGACTGACCAATAACATCCATTAACATTACATGTACAAGTTAGGTTAAGTATATTCTATTGCAACATCCGATTCAACACTTCTTCAGACATTTTGTTTGAAGTTTGTTGCACAATCGCTTCCCCATGTTTATACCAAACATAATAGTCTCTAACAAATCCATTTTTTGCAAGATGGAATCAGCATTAAATGTCTAGCCTCAAAAACCCGATTCGACATTTACTGGCCATTACATGGGCATCTTATTTTTGTTCCATCCTATTAATTCGTGCCTTTGAGCAAAATCAACAAACTCCTCAATCCTCGTCTAACTCATCGCCAAACCCATCTTTAATCTAACATTCATCCATTGACGATAAGTTCTCGACTATAAGCTTTCCATTCTGCAAATATAATAAGGACGATATTTACTAATTACAATGTAGTGAATGATTATTATATAGTGAATTTTACACACCAAAGATGTTGTATATTCAATAACAAACACAATAAACACTAAATTAGGACTCACTAGCACAAAGGAACAATACAAAACTAAACCCGCGATATAAGCCCAGATGGTTATACATCTTCGCAACATGAGCAATATCCAAATCTACATCACTATTCCATTCCTTATAAAAAAATGCAAAAATGAGATATACATGTATATAAACAATCATATGCATATCAAACGAAAACAATGACAAAAAGCAAAATGTAAACAAATAAGCCCTAAGTACCCCCATCTAGCCTTATAAGAACTGAGAGTGCGTTATGCCCCAAAAAATCTATACCATTTAGCTACAACCCTTATTTATTAATCTTTGTCAAACTTATGCAACTTAAACATGCATGTTTGGTTTTAATTTTTGAAAGACAACCATCTATACCATTTAGCTACAACCCTTATTTATTAATCTTTGTCAAACTTATGCAACTTAAACATGCATGTTTGGTTTTAATTTTTGAAAGACAACCAAACTATGGCTTTGGGGGATAATCCATGGCTTCTTCTTTCTAGAGAGAGAGAGAGAGATTACTTTTTTGGGGATAATATATATATTATCATGTTGAAAAATCAGGGCTTTCTAAGCAACCAAATAGAGCACACAATAAATAAATAAATAAATAATATATATATATATATATATATATATATATATATATATATATAAGCAACCAAATGAGCACAAGTAAATCACCTAATCCCCAAAATATGTGTACACATTTTCTTTCCCATTTATAAATTGAAAAATACTATATTTTCATGCATTCCCCACAGGTGAAGACAGCAAATCACTGCATTACTCCTAAGTACAAAAATCTTATTTCTCATTTATTAGGTTGAAAATCATGTTATTCTCTGTCCTTCTCCCACCCTTTCTCATAAACCAGACAGAACAGAAGAAAATAACTCTAATCCCCCAAAACACATGCACTTCATTTCACTAACACTTCATAAACAACCTTGATTTCCAATGGCAATGCTGGAAAAACGAAGAACAATAGAACCCTAAAAAAAGTTATCAAACCGTCAAAAGTATTGAAACATGGCATCATAAATCAGTAACACTAAAAAAAACCCTACAAATGATTAAGACAGTAACTACAAAGATTTAAACTCACAGTTAAATAAATACATCAAATTATATAAAAATCAAATAATAAAATGAAAGCAAATTGAAATTTTCGAAGAGAGAGAGAGAAATAGAGAAGAATCCCAATATCTTATGGCAATGTAAGGTTGAAGAAACGCAGGTAAAAAAAACCTAGAGAAAGAAACAGGAACCTTGGGAGGTGCACGATTGAAGTGTTCTTTCACTGATGAGGGCCGGGGAAATGTTAGAGTAGAGAAAGAGAGTGGATTTTAGAGAGAGGGTGCTTTAAACTCAGAGAGCGGAGCTGCATATCTCGAACATTTTGTTTTCGCAGTTAGTTGATTAAGGTCACAATGTCTGGTAGCAAATGTGACATGTCCTGCATCGACTCCAATTCATTAACCGGGTTTGGTCTGTCCAACCCCGCGATTCCAAGCCTTGTATTTCAGATTTAGTTTAATGTATGTTGATAGCTTATTTATAACTTATCTTCTAGTATAAGTACTTTTAATAAAAATTATAAATGTTTGAAAAAACTTATAAAAATTACTTATGACCCCTATAAGCCCATTTTAGCTTATTTCATATGGCAGCAACTTATTCAACGAGTTAGCAATTTATTTTTGTTTTGAGGGCTTCGCCCGATCTCGTAGCTGCGGCGTTGCCCCCTATCCCCCGCTCACGACCGGCCACGAGATCGCCACAGTGGGCGCTACCCCGACCCCAAATTTAAACGCCCCATAAAATGATTAATTTGATTAATTATAACGCGATAAAGTGATGTTAGATGTATGTTTTGTATGGTGCATAGTCAGTGGCCCTTTTACCCCCATAAGAATGGATTATGTGTGTCGTTGCCGTAAATTAAATACGGCCCGCGAGTCGTGCCTTTAATCTACAATTCAAGTTGTAAAATTCTTTCTCATCTAATTCCCCCGAATGTAACTCAAGTTGTGTAATGCAATGATTAGAATAGTATTAGATTAGATAAGTTTGGACTTTAAAATCCGCCCAAACTTAAAGCCCACGTTTATCCCTTTTGTTAATGATTTGCTACTTAATTAGGTGATTGATTTAGTCTCTCCAAAAATCGCTTTATCGATAAGACTCGAGGTTGTTAGGTTAAACACGCCCATCTCGATAAGATCATGTTAACCTTAAACTGCTAGGATAGAAACACATCTTACTTCAATAAGATTGTTTTTTAGTTAATGATACATCTTATTAGATAAGTGTGTGCAAACCAAAAGTGGAGATTTTCGAGGGATCTCGATTAAATAAGCAAATCGCCCTTTTACGTAAACTAGCACTTCTAACACTTCGGTTTTGGACACCAATAAGAGTGCGGGTCTCTGCGTTCTTAAACTGAGAGATAGAAAACGAAAAAAAAAAACGAGATCCTAAGCCATGCGACGTAAAGATTTAGAATAAACGAAGATACGCTTGCGGTGGATACCGCTAGAGGCACGGACACTTGACTGTGCTAGGATTCGACATAATCATTCGGAATCAAAAGTTTTCTGCGCTACAAGAGGTAACATCCTTGTCCAACGTTTAATTGTATTCACTTAGACTTCACTCGGGGTGGTCTCAGTCCTGTGTAATTCTGATATTAAATTTACCTATAACCCAACAGTGATCCCAAGAACAGGGTCGGTTTTCTTGACTGGAGAAGAAGCCAGACTGTTATATATCCGAAAAACTGTGCGCATGCTAAGAGAAGAGGATGAAGGAGGAAGAGGGTTGGGGAGAAAGGGTCAATTGACTTTTTTTAAAAATTAAAATTTTAAGTACTAATTAGATAATAACATATCACAAAAAGAAAAGTTAAGCCACCTAAAATTATTTTTTAACTTTTTTAACCCGCCATTAGTGATATATATCCGTTTATAAGCCACCAAAATTTATGATTTTTTAAGAATACAAAATAGAGATAAATTTATCATATTCTCTTTAAATCTTTTTTAAGAAATTAATATATTTTTAATAATGAAAATTAATAATTATAAAAATAACTTATTAGTTAAATTTTTACATCTGCACAACATTTATAAAAATACCGTTTCTAAAAATAGCGGAATTTTGTTTCTATAAATATAAACGAAAATAGAAACGGAATACATTCCGTTTCTAAAAATAGCGACGGAATTGAATTTCGTTTCTAATTTTAGAAACGGAATCGAAATTCGTTTCTATTTTAGAAACGGAATCGAATTCCATTTTTATTTTAGAAACGGAATTTATTCTCTTTATGTTTTTACACATAACAAATTAATATTTATACTTTATAACGAAATATTCAAATAATTTTAATTTTTAATATTATAAGTAAATATTAATATAATTCACTTAAATTGAATATATATATATATATATATATATATATATATATATATATATATATATATATATATATATATATATATATATATATGATGAAGGTTTAATATTTAAAATCCATTTTAAAATAATTCATATGTAATATTTAAATTGAACTTTAATAATTTTTAATAAATTCATTTAGACTATTTTTCTGTTAAAATAATCAATGTTATCAAATTAAAACTCTACCTATTTTTAATAATGAAAATTAATAATTATAAAATAACTTATTAGTTAATTTACATTCTAATAACATTTATAAAAATACCGCTTCTAAAATTAAAGTAATTTTGTTTCTAAAATATAACTAAAATAGAAACGGAATACACATTCCGTTTAAATATAGTGACTGTAATTCGAATTCCGCTTTCTAATTTTAGAAACGTAATCTAAATTGCTTATTTTAGAAATTCAATTCAATTCTCGTTTCTAATTTTAGAAACGAAATTCTATTCCCTTTCTCGTTTTTTACACATAACAAATTAATATTTATACTTTATAATGAATATTCAATAATTTTACTTTTTAATATCAAAAGAGATAATATAATTCACTTAAATTGAACATATATATATATATATATATATATATATATATATATATATATATATATATATATATATATATATATATATATATGTTCTACTTTAAGTGAATTATATTAATATTTTTTGATATTAAAAATTTAAACAGATTTGTTAATATTTATATGATGAAGGTTTTTAATATTTAAAATCCCTTTTAAAATAATTCATATGTAATATTTAAATTGAATCCTAATAATTTTTAATAAATTCATTTTCACCTATTTTTCTTGTATTAAAATAATCAATGTTATCAAAATCGTACTCACTTTTTTTTTTAATAAGAAAAATTAATAATTATAAAATAACTTATTAGTTAATTTACATTCGTAATAACATTTATAAAAATACCGCTTCTGGGTAACAATGAATTTTGTTTCATAAATATAAACGAAAAATGTAAAACTGAATACATTGCTTCTCTAAAATAATGATGAATTGAATTTTCGCTTTCTAATTTTAAATTGAATCTAAATTGCTTCTATTTAGAACGGACCGAATTCGCTTTCTATTTTAGAAACGGACTCAATTCGCTTTCTAATTTTAGAAACGGAATTTATTCCCTTATGTTTTGCCACGCTAACAAATTAATATTTATACTTTATAAATCTAAATATTCAAATAATTTTAATTTTTTAATATCAAAATATTAATATAATTCACTTAAATTGAACATATATATATATATATATATATATATATGATGAAGGTTTTTAATATTTAAAAATCCATTTTTTAAAATAATTCATATGTAATATTTAAATTGAACTTAATAATTTTTAATAAATTCATTTTAGCCTAGCTCGTTAAAATAATCAATGTTATCAAATCAGTTCTTCACTTATTTTTAATAATGAAAATTCACAATTATAAAATAACTTATTAGTTAATTTTTACATTCGCAATAACATTTATAAAATACCGCTTTCTAAAATTAGCGTAATTTTGTTTCTAAAAATATAGTCCAAAAATGTAAAACGTAAAATACATTCCGCTTTCTAAATATAGTGACAGTGAATTGTTCCGTTTCTAAATTTTAGAAACGGAATCAAATTTCATTATTTAGAAACGGAATCGAAATCAAGTTTATTTTAGAAACGGAATCACTCCATTTATCTTAGAACGGGAATTCAATTTCGCTTTCTACTTTTAGAAACGTAAATTTATTCCCTTTCTCTCGCTTTTTACACATAACAAATTAATATTTATACTTTATATGAATATTCAATACTTTATTTTTTAATATTGTAAATATTAATATATTCACTTAAATTGAACATATATATATATATATATATATATATATATATATATATATATATATATATATATATATATATATATATATATATATATATATATATATATATATATATATATATATATATGTTCAATATGAATTATATTAATATTTTTTTGATATTAAAAATTAAAATTATTTGAATATTTATAAGATGAAGGTTTCAATATTTAAAATCCATTTTAAAATAATTCATATGCATACACATTTAAATTGAACTTAATAATAATTTTTAATAAATTCACTTCGCTTATTGCTAATCGATAAAGCAAACTCCAAATTTTATCATACCTTTTAATAATTGTTAATAATAATTATAACCCACCCGCAACATTTATAAAAACAATAAAAATACATGACTAATAATTATGAATACATTTTAGAACTAATCATTTTTAGTAGAAACGAATTGCTTATAGAAACTAATGTTTTGTAGAAACTAATTGTTTTCTATTTTTATGTCCTAACAAATTAATATTTATACTTTATATTTTTAGAAACGGAATTTCCATCGCTAAAGGCAACTCTATTTTACCCGCCAATGTTCCCGCGATAAAGTTGCGACGGAAAATTCAACCGTTTCAATTTCCGTCTCTAATTCCGTTTCTATCCTCCCGCCATTTACTCCCGCCAACAATTAGCGACGGAGTTTTCTTCCGTTTCAAATTTTTGTAGCAATATTTGCTTTCCGTTTCTAACTTTAGAAACGGAAATGGTCGTTTCTATTTTCCATTTCTATATCGTTATTTTCTTGTAGTGTTTTGTGTGTTATTGTTGGAAAATGACACAATACGTTGCTTATACAAGATTTTTGTTAATATGCATGTTTAAATATTAACATGAATTATCAGGAAATGGCATATCAGACTACACGACCTGCAAGACCCTAGAACCGGTAGTTGTAAAAGTGCATGACATGTTTTTCGAGCATTGACTCATAATTGATTATCTGAGTATGTCCACAAACGAATAAAATCTATGGCTGTCAAAGAAAATTATATTTGAAAAATTGTCAAGAATTGCTTTGGAAAGTTGTCCAACAAGCCACATCGGAGGATGTCCACGGACTGCTTCTGAGAGATGTCCAAATACTTCGGCGATTGTCCAACGATTGCTCTGGTGGTTGTCCAAAAGAATTTTATCTGAAATAGAATAATGTATTTTCAAGAACAAAACCTTTTGTTTTGAAATGTGCGATTTTCTCACACTCGCATATGCATGCGCAGGGAGTCGTGAGAGGGCCTGGATGGAAAGGGTGAGTCACACTTCAGTCCATAACACGTAGACATTCGAAGAGTGACATACATGTTTTGCTCTGAATGTGTGGTGTGTCATTGCATGTGCACTTAGGCTGGAGCAACCTCAGGTGAATATTTTATCAAGAATGGCCACTCGTATGTGGCCCTGTGTACAGTTCGTGTGAAGGCTCAATTCGCATAGTGGACCGCATGAGGGATGAGAGCCAATGCGGCTTTGTTATGTTTTGTTTTTTTGTCTAATATATTCGAGTAAACTAAAACATGTATACCTTTTGTCGATAAAAAGACTGCAATGGATTGTTGGTTAAATAAATTTCATCATATTTTTTTCATATTTGTAATTAAATATGCGTGAATGGGCCTCAATATATGAGACAAATGAGTGTGATATCAGGATACCTGATATTTACAGGTTTCCGTAGGCTGACGGGTTGTCAACTTAATTTCTGATAAAAGCCATTACAATCTCACATTGTGGATACTACACCAAGGATATTATTATTATAAGTGTTTGAAAGCTAGAAGCTGGTATAAATTGCACACGGGCAAGTAAAGCACCATTTTTGGGTTTTAGCTTTAGCTAGCAGGTTGGGAGCCACTTCTGGACTTTGGTATGTGCCAGCAGGCTAAGAGCCACTTCTAGACTTTAGTATATGTTAGCAGGCTAGGAGCCACTTTTAGACTTTAGTATGTGCCAGCAAGATAGGAGCCACTTTTGGGCTTCCCATAGGCTAAGAGCCATCTCTGGGCTTTAGTATGTGCCAGCAGGCTAGGAGCCACTTCTAGGCTTTGGGAAAATGCAGTTAAGAGCCACCTCTCTAGTTTTATTACGTGCCGCCAGTATTAGGAGCCACTGACTTTAGTATGTGCCACTGAAGCTTAGAGCCACTTCGAACTTCAAGATGAGGCAAAAGAGACTAAGAGCAATTCTAGGCTTTAGTATGGAAGTATTCCAAGAATTGAAAGAAAATATTTAAAAAACTTATTGGATAATACTTCTTTAAGACACAGTATCCACATCCTAGACACTGGCGTCCCGTCTAGTTTATTTAATACGTACAGTCTCTACCGTCTCACTTTTTTTTAAGATACGCCCTCCCACTCGTTGGAATTTGCCGACTGTTGGGTCAACTGCGTTTTGAAAGACCCTTCTTAAGACTAGGTCCTCAGCTCGGAATGCACACTTTTTTACATGCCTGTTATATAGGTTTTTCATTCTTTGTTGGTATGATGCTATACGTGCAACCACAGCTTCATGGAGTTTGTCTGTCATATCTAAGTATTTGGCAATGGCTTCAGTATTAGCTTTTTTAGGAGGTTCAGTTTGAAGTGTGGGCACCCCAATTTCTATAGGAATTATGGCTTCCATCCCATAGGTTAGGGTGAACGGTGATACTCCAATTGGCTTCCGATTGGTTGTTCTATAGGCCCAAAGGACTCATGATAGCTCGTTTACCTATTTTCTTTTAGTTGAATGTAGACTTTTTTTCACAGCCGTCAAAAGAGTTTTGTTAGATGCTTCTGGCTAGCCATTGCTTTGTCGGTAATTGACTAAGGTATTCCAAATCGGTAGACTATGTTCTTCCACACAAATTAGACAACATCTTTATCTTTAATGGAGGTGAAGGCTTCAGCTTCTATCCATTTGCTGAAATAGTTAGTGGCAACCAACAATAACTTCTTTGAATTGGGGCACTAGGCAGAGGTCCAACTATATCAATCTCCCATTGAGCAAAGGACCAGGGGCTTGTGATGGTGGTCAGATCTTAAGCCGACACCCTTAAGATGAGGGCTTATCATTGGCAGCGGTCGCACTTCCTGATGTAGGTGGCTGCATCTGCCCTCATAGTTGGCCAATAATAACCTTGTGTATGGGCCCTATGAGCTAAAGTTCTGTCGCTTGGATGATTTTCACATATTCCTTCATGGAGTTCTGCCAATATATATTGCTCCTGCTGAGTGGTGAGACACTTAAGATATGGCCCGTTTAGAGACCATTTATATAATTGCCCATTCACAAGGGAAAATCTAGTCGCGCTTGACTTGAATCTAGGTTGCAACTCATATCTAAGAGCTCTCTTTGTTCTCAAATAACGACTATCGGGAGCTCATCTAAGAAGAATATCCTTCATCTATCTCGTTTACTTGGTTGATAGCAATTAACGACGTCGGCTGCTAATAGATAGAAAACCATTTCTTTTATTAGGAGGGAAGTGACCAATGCCACAGCCACTTTGCCCTGCATCTAAGTCCCTGGATATGCCTGCTTCCAAGCCTTAAAATCCCTACCGTAGTTTCAAACTGCATATACTGATCAAGGCTGGTCTCGCTTCCCATTCTCCCCGTTTACCTACCTTACCACCAGTTGAGAGTCACTTCGTATGATGATTTTTTCCGAAGATACAGACGTTGTGAGGTCGATTCCGTCTAGGATTGCTTCATATTCAGTCTCATTATTAAACACGGGGAAGTCTAACTATATGATTTGTTCTATCCTTTCCAGCTTTAAGTTGCAAACCGACTCCAGCTCTTGTCGAGATGCTTCGTCTACATTAAGGATCCACTAGCCAGATTTATCCAGGTCCGCATCCTGTTGGGGAATTTCTGCTAAAAATTCTGCTAATATCTGCCCCTTTAATGTCAAGCGAGGTTTATATTGAATACCGAATTCACTTAGCTCAATTTCCCATCGGACCATCCTCCCTGATAAGTCAGGCTTATGTATAGTTCTTCGTAAAGGGAGATTGGTTAGCACAATGACAGGGTGTGCCTGGAAGTAGGGGCGAACCTTCTTAGCCACCACACAGAGGGCTAGTGTCGCTTGTTCGAGATAGGTATACCGAGTTTCTACTTCAAACAGATATTTTCGTATAAAGAATATTGGTCTATGTTTTTTGTTTTCATCTTCTTTGAACAAAGCTAAACTTATTGAGACTTTTGAAACCGCCATGTAAAGATAGAGCATATCGTCCGCTTCTGGGCTAGCCAAATTTGGCGGTTCGGTAAGATATTGTTTGATTGCCATGAAAGCTTGGTCACATTCCTCATTCCAACTGGCCCTTTTTGCTCCCCTTAGAGTGATAAAAAAGGGTTTTAACCGAGTGAAACGAGTTATGAACCGCCCAAGAGCTGCCAGCCTGCCAGTTAGTTGCTGTACTCCTTTTCTACATCTAGGAATATGAGAATCCATTATAGCTTTGAGTTGAATAGGATTGACCTCTATCCCTCTCTAGGTCACCATAAAGCCTAAAAATTTGCCCGAACCGACCCAAACGACATCAGCGTTGCTTACTGTTGTACTTTCGCAATAGCTCAAAGGCTTCTTGTAGATGTTTTGTGTGATTGAAGCGCTTTTGGGACTTTACAAGCATATCATCGATATAGACCTCCATGGTTTCGCCTAGCAACGGTCGGAATATCTTAGAATATCTTAGTATTCTTCAAGCCAAAAGGCATCACATTGTAGCAATATAACCCGTGCAGCGTAATGAAGGCCGTTTTCTACGCGTCAGGCGGGTGCATGGGAATCTAATGATATCTAGAGAAAGAGACCAAAAACAACAATATTTTGTGCCCGATTGTGGCATCAACAATTTGATCTATACGTGGTAAGGGCAAGCTATCTTTTAAGCAAGCTTCGTTGAGGTCTATGTAATCTACACATACTCGCCACTTACCGTCTTTCTTTGGAACCACAACCACATGAGCGCTTTTCATCCAGTGGTACTTCACTCTCATGATGAAACCTGCCTCGCAGTTGTCTACCTCGTTTAAATAACCGACAGCGAGTCAGTGGAAACGCCCCACTTTATGCCCCATTGGTTCGGGCCGCTGGGAATAATATCTCGCTTAGAGAGGCCACCATCAGTTAATTCCAACCATATATGAGTGGCTCCAAGCGAACACATCCATGTTATTTAATAGTACGAATTGTAACTGTTTCCTTTCTTCATTGGATAAGAGAGATTTGATGTAAGTGAACTTTTTCGGTCCCTCAAATGTTACTTTTTCCAGAGGATCCACAGCCAACGGATCCTTCTCTTCCTCCTTGATCTGGGTGGCGGACTATGACTGCTATGTGGGGATTTGATCATCGAGGGGAGGATTTTCAGAGTTCTTCTCCCCTCTCTGTTCCTGTATAGATAGTTGATAGCATTGTCGTGCGACCAACTAACTGCTTAAAAGGTCAACCTACCCAACGTTAGTCAAATAGCTTATCATTTAGTGGTAGGTCGAAGGGACAGCCTTCATCAAGTACAGCCAAGCCCGCCCCATTATGGCATTGTAAGGCCCTAAGTCTTCAACAATTGAGAACAAGACTTGCTGAGTGACTGGCCCTGCTTTTAGGGAGCGCGACATCTCCTAGTATTACGATAGTTGCTCCATTAAAACCAAAGAGGATTCTCCCGACTGAGTTCAACATACCTAAAGAAAGCTTCATCTGCTTGAAGGCTGGTAGCTGCAACAAATTTGCCGCACTGCCAAGGTCTACCAATACCTTGTGCACATCAAAACCGTTAATACAGAGAGTGAGCACTAGTGCATCATAGTGGGGCACAATGGTTCGGGTTGACAAGAGGAAAGGTTATGGGGCCATCCATTGGCTTGGTTTCTTCATGTCTACCTTCTGTGTGGATAGCATTTGCCTTGGCCTTAACTGTGGCAGCTCTTAAGAGCCTCTTCTGTTGGCGCTTTGACTAATATTGGTCGTCAAACCGGCCGCCTAGTATATAATTTATGGTTAGCCTAGATTCTGACTAGATTGCTGCTCCGATTGTAATTCTATTTATCACGGTTCTCGATTCACACTACGGCCTCATGCCCATGATCTCTATGATAACCGCATCACAAGGATTTGTTTCTTTAGGAATGATTCATCCGGATCGGTGCAGGCCATTTAAACTCTAGCAAGTCGCGAATGATGGGCAATAAGTTCTCGTATGAGATGTCTCTTCGTGGGGTGGAACTGTGGAGCCTCTTTCTTATGACTGATAATCCGGATCGCTCGATCTCCGCCTCTCGACCTCTCGACTCGGACGGCTTCCTGGCCCAATTTATTTTCCTCAAAGGGTCCGCTCAGAATCATGATAGTCCCGCGTCGCGACGATATCGCTCCCAACACAGCGCTTATCAGCCCGTCTCAGACATATCGTCACCTGCTGGTCTAACGATAGTGACCGGAAGAAAGGGGTAGTAGATGGTCCAGCTTCTCCCAAAGTTTTAGAGGACCGCGCCCATATATGATTCACTTGTTGAACAAATTTGCTCGAACTCTCCGTGCGGTCCTCAATAGGCTCCTTCCCGCTTTAGAATAGTTTGCAATGCAGCTAATGTTCGCTTTTTCCACACGTAACAAAGATACTACGATATGAATGCGTACCCCCATAGTTCATTGAACTAATTCTATTGAATTACTGAGTCGGTGAAATCACACGTGTCCCGCAAACCAAATGAATACTTTACACAACAAATTGGTCACACTGGCATTTAATATCGCCCGCCTCGATTATAATGTGGAGTATATGATCGTAGTTATTTAGTAAAGGCCATCAAACGTGGCGAAAGCTGGTATGACAAACCCGCGAGGTGGCTCATGGTCAAGAATGTGTTGTCCTAGGGGCGAAGAGAGCATGTCATCGGGTCTTCAAATTAAGGTTGATGGCGGCATATAGAATGTTGGCCCAGTACCAAAGGCAGGATGTACAAGCAAAGACGGTGGCATCGTACTATTCGCACACCGACATTTCTGGGCTTGATCCGCTAGCTCCTGGGCCCCACCGCTCTTTCTCCTTACACCCCCGCGGATGCGCCTCACTAATGGCATCATTACGTAATAGTGATGGCGTCTTACGCGATTTGGCCTTTGTGCCTCCTAAGCATTCTTACCGGGTGAGAGACTCAATGACGCGTGGAACCGTCCGAGGACAACTCATCATCATCTCGTCGTACCTACATCGTCGGGAATAACTGTCTCCTTCCCTCTATTAAGAGTGATTTGATGCATAGCTCGATCGCTATCTCGTACATCTTTTCCAAGATCATGGCTTTTTTCTATCTCGGCCCGCAACTAGTCATTCTCACGTTGCAAGCGTTCAGCATGACCTTACAACTCCTTCATTTGTCTTGCTTGTTCCTTCTGCTTTTTCTCCATATCATGACGCCAATGGAGGAATTGATGTTCTGGTTATTGGTTCATCGGATGGCTTGACATTGCGACCATCTCGAACGAATCAAGTGCGAAAGGAGAAATCGATAGAGTCCCTAGTGATGAAGAGCTACTAGACAATCGTTGAAGCCAAGCCCTTACGACCTGTAGAAGAGACTTTCTGTTCGATTCCCACAAACGATGCCAATTGTAAGGACCTTGATCGTCGGGACCTTTGAGCATCAACAATGCAACGTGAACCTACAAAAAGGTGATCCAGCGGTAGTGTGTCCGCCACTCTCTCCGATGATTAAGTCAACACAAGATGGAGAAGGAGAAGTAGAGAGTTCACACAGTTGGAATTGCCCTTACCTTATGGGGGATCGTTCAAATTTGTAGGGCTCGGTTCATAAATCTCCCCTTGATTTTAGGGATAAAATCTTTTTTTCCCTATCAATGATTAATTTTCCGAGAGATAAGGGATTTGGGAACTGAGTCATCTGTTGATAAATATCTCTTTTATGTATTTTCCGCCTTCATATCATTATCCATAACGAACTTCTCATATGAGATAGGATGGCCGGCTAAGGGACTTAAAATCCTAGACGAGCCGCCATGAAGCGAGTCTTTGAGAAGACATCTTGGCTTCCTCAAACAGACTTTAAAACTCTCATGTCTGGATAATACTTGCTTGGTTTTAATACGATAAGCGAGATTGGACCGTTTCACAATGCAGGCCAAGCGGACCTTGGGCCCATTAAGTGATGGGTCTAAAGATCATGGTACTCACAATCACGTCTCACAAATTCACCTCATAGCCACATATATATATAGACCTAACACCCATTAAAATATTGAAAGTTATCATGAAAAATATTAAATTGAGAGATTTAAAAGGTTTTAGATTTGCCTCATTTTCTCTCAATTTTTTCTTTGCTAACCTCTTATTCATTTGAAAAATGAAAGATGAATTTTTGGCCATTTTTTTTTTCCTAAAATCACCCCTTCTACATCTCTTTCCATGATTTTCTTCTTCAATAATGTGGTTATTCCACAATATCTAGGTTTCATTTGTATTTTTTTTCTTCATGTTTTAGTCGTTTTCTTGGTTTGAAAGGCAAGCATATTGCTTTCGCTGTCTGGCGAGGGCGTATGTCATCAATAGAAATTGCATGCTTATTTCAGGTGGGAGAGCGATTCAAACAAGAAAGATATCTCAACAATCCACAATAAATCAAATTAAATTACCGCCAATACGCCGCAAAACTCAGCAATAAATATTCTACCAATAATAATAATATTAAATACGAGGCTCAACTATCAAATATATGTAATTTTTGTGCTCGATTCATCATAAGTATTGAACATGAATGTTATTTCATCCTATATAGTTTTTAGCGATTTTGATTATATGTTTCTATTCATATATTGCTAATTTGAATGAATAAAATTATTTTTCTTTTCAAAAAAACATGAAAAATATTGAAATTTAAAAATGATCCAAATAACATTAATTAATAAATTTAATTTGAATATTTGATATTTATAATATTTTTTTGAAAGGTTAAAAAACTGAATGAAAATTTTAATTAAAAAGTTTAAAATTTGGGACAATTTTTTATCTATATACAGTGATTTTCCATATCACAAAAATTTCTCTTGTTTTAAAAAAACAATATGTAATAGTGATACATTAAGGTTATGTCTGTTTCTCATAAACTTTCAAAGAAAATATAAAATAAAATAAAATAAAGATATAAAAGTAGAAGGAAAGAAAATGGAAGAAAAATAAAAATAGAATTAAATCTAATATATTATTTTTATTTATTATTTCAAACTTTTTAAAAATTTTAAGTCATCAATATATAAATTATATAATTTAAAAATATATATTATATAATTCTTTATAAAACTATGTGATAAGGTCTTACTTTGGAGACTATTTGAAATGAGGGTTTGTAAAATTTTAGATTATAGAGCCACAACCCACCAATTTAAATACTATTTTATAAAGAAAATATTTGATTTAATAAAGAAGTTTCCATATGCAAGGCACATGCAGAATTCATAATGCATTCCCAAAACACATTTTAATTCCCAAATAAAAAAAGTCCCAATTAAAAATTAAAAGCCTAAGAGATCGCTTTCTCCAAAGTAAATCATTGCACTCAAGAGCTTAATTAATAAAGAGATTTCAATCAACAAGAGAGTTCCACTGACAGAAGAGTTTCAATGTTTAAAACATCTTCAGTTAATTTTATTTCCAAACATCTCTCTCTCTCTCTCTCTCTCTCTCTCTCTCTCTCTCTCTCTCTATCTCTCTCTCTCTCTTTTTCTCTTTCTTTCTCTCTCTTACTTTAAGAAAGAGTTTTCTCTCAACCCATTTGATGATTATAAGCAACCATACCGATGGTTTATTTCACTGCTTAAACTTGATGATGCTTTCAACCTGACCATCGGAGCGTGCTGGAGGGCGCGGCCGCACTCAGTCACAACAACCGTGCTCGGATGGGCACCGGTCCGCCGCCCCACGCGCACTCCGCAAAACTTAGGTTGAGTGCCGGCTCGCTGGGCCTTCGCCCGTGGTCGATCCGACGCCAAAACGCTTTATAAGAGAAAAAGATAACTGCTTAGAGAGCTTAATGTTTATACCACCGGGGCGCCGGCCCGTGATTTATGCGGAGGCGTTTTCCGGGCCATGGTGATTAGGATCTTCCCATCGGGACGGGATATTTTGTTTTATTAGTATTGTATTTGATCATTGCAACACTTTATTTAGAATTATCCTTCTTCCTCATTGGTGGGATCCAGCTTGATCCGCAGATGAGCTGTTATATCTTGAATTATCTTATTTTCCTTGCTGGTGAGATCTAATGATCTGCAAGATAATATGTTATCGGCGATTATTCTATTTCCTTATCGATGATTTAGTTTGATTTGCGCACGTGGACACTCTCATCATCATAACCGCCTCGGGGCCGCATGGATCGGGCCTCTTCTGGCCAAGGCCAAAGGCCCGAGGTTTTAATGGGCGCGCTTCGCGGCATGGCCCAGCGAGCCCATTTTTCAAACCTGTCGCTGCCCCCCCAAATTCCTCAGGTACGATGTGCGCGGGCAAGGGCCGAACGCTTCTCGGGACAATGCAATTTCCACGTGTCCGCCTGAGGGCCGGGTTAGTTAAGGTCGACCGCCACATACGCCTTGCGATAATAATGATGACTCCTTTACAGTACCATCTTCCCACTGCCTTAAGTTTCCTTTGTTTCTTCACGCACTGCCTTGTGCCCCCGACTCAAACCTCTTCTTTGCTCGCACGAAGTTCGCATTTCACTTCCTTAGTTTTCCGTCTCGACCCTCAAAGTTCCTTTTCTAGCTGCTCCCGAGATAGCTTTTCCGCTTTATTCTCGGACCGTCAAAGGCCTTTATATCTTTTCGCCCTTTCGATCGATACGACGCAGGCGCCAGTGGTTGGGGTCACAAGTTTTGTTTTCATTACTTGCTTTCATCATGGGTCCGGCCGCTTCTCCTCGCGCATTGAGGACTTCTTCCCTTTGTTGCCGCCTCTAGGCGACTGATGGCGCCTTCGAATCGCTCTCGGCCGTGGTTGAACTTCGATGCCCCATGGCACCTCCTTTCCCTACAAGTAAGAAGTGAGCAGATCGATTAAACATGCCGTGGTCGACACCTAAATTCATTGCTCAAGATTTTTTAATTGTAGCCTAGCAAGGTCGGTCCCTTATATGGGGCCACCTTTCGACATTCACGACCTCCTTTACGTTCGGGAGTGTGGTCCTCGACGCTGACCTCCTATGTGGTTTCCGTGCCTAAGACGGTGTGCTTTTCAAGTGGCCTTCGAGCACCTGGCCTTTCGGCTTTCCCTCTCTACATCCCTTCATAAAAGTGGGTTTGCAAAGACTTTAATGTCTCGTCCCCGCTCTCGCCCCAATGGTTAGGGTATCTTGGTTCGCTTATTGGTTTTCTTTAGGGACAGGGTACTTGGTGTTCCTAGTATAGCTTTGTTCCTTTACCTTTTAAGCGCGAAGGAAACCGCTGAGGGCTTCTCATTTTTCCACAGCGCTCGCGCCCTCCGGTGATTTCCGATCTTCCCTCTTCCCATAGGCTTTGGAAGGGATGCTACTTCTTTGTTAGCGGCCGCAATTGGGAATATGACCCTCTTGACAAGGACGACACCCTTGGTGTTCCGGTTGCTTGGACTACCCCCGAGAATCTACGTGAGTATTCGCTTTGTTTTTGGTATAATCTTTATGGGGTCAATGGGTATTTCTAATTCTGCACTGTCTACATGCCTCTCAGGCGCTCGAATCGATCTCAGTGCCGAAGATAACGCGTCATGGGCTACCGGCGTTATTGAGTGTCCTCCCCGCCTTACGCCGAGTTGACTGGTTGGATATTCCCCATCTTTCGAGCTCGAGGTCACCCCATTCGGCAGCCTCGAGGCCTCGCTCCTTCCGCCATGAAAGTTCCTCCCATCTGGCCCTCCGCTAAACCCACCAAGGAGAGCTCGCTCCTACAAGACGCCCGTCCCTAAGCCCCGAGTGTGAAACAGAACCCCGGGACTCGCTGCTGAGAAAGATCGGCCTTGCCGCCAAGGTTCCAGACCTGGGGCTTCTTCCCTCTTCTCCTGCCTACCCATGTCCGAAAGTCGAGCAGCGCACGCCTGTACCGAGGCTCCTAAAGTCTTGAATTGGCAGCCTGCCTGTCCGCCGTGAAGGCAAAGGTCCTCCTGCAGGCCGCGGTCAGCGCCCATTGGCCCCGAATCCCGCCGCGAAGAAAGTTAGGGCCACCTTCTCCGAGGGCGGAAGAATTGAAGAGGAAGGACTCCGAAACTAGCGGAGATGGCAACTCTTTGCTTCTCAATGCCGAACTCGTGGCAGGCGCGGTCTCGTCCATTCTTAAGGATTCTGATCTCAAGAGGTCGAGCATGCTTCGCTTCGCTTATGAGGCAGGCTTCGCTCTATCCCTCCAGGGTCGCCCGTAAGTTCCCATCTTATCATGGTCCGGGTTCCATTCGAGCTGAGTGTTGATCTTGCGCCGATACACGATTCTACGTTGGATGTGGTGTGGCTAACATTTGAAGGGTTTGGCCAAAAAGGCCAAACTAAATGAAGGCTGTCATTCCAAAGCTCTCTGTGCTTGTTAAGGCGAGGGTATTTCACATCCAGTGGGCTGAGTCGCAGAATAAAACGTATGACCGAGGAGGCAAGAACTTAAATCATTTGAAGTGATACCATGTCGAAGACGTGCTCGGGCTGAGGGTAGAGAAGATGAGGTCTAAACAAATGAGATACCAAGGCGAGCTTGGGGAGGTTTCACGAGCCGCGAGCCGCACAAAATGACCCCATATAAAGATGGGTCGCACCGCCCGTATGAACTCATGGTTAGGGATGAGCTTCTTACGTCCCAGTAGGCGAGTCAAGGGAGCCTAAGGAAGGTTGGCGCGGTCAAAGATGAACCGCGCGATAAGACAACTCACCGGATGGCTCGCTGTGGTGCCCCGAGGTCGCAAACCGCGAACGCCCGACCGAGGAGCGTCGCGGCCATGGGACCTTCATCAACAATAGCTCGTCGTCACGGATGGAGTTATAGGAAGATTGAGGATGAGGCCTCAGACTAATGGGCTTCCGTGGCTTGCCTTTCAAAGGAAAGTCGCTTAATGCCACCGGCCTCGACTTCAACTTTTGATATCCCTAAAGGATTTTATGGTGCCGAGGAACCTTCTCATCGACTATTCGGAGAACCTGACACCTCAACAGGCCCACTTCTCTTCACCCTCCGCTTCCTTCTAATGCCCGCCGACGTCATGCATATCGATGTCGGTTTTGGCTCTTATTTATTTTTTTTATCGGGTCCGGGACCCAGGACGTATGCAAGTCTTTTCCTTTAATAAATGTTATTTTATCACTGCTCTACTTGCATTTCGCGCCGCTTCCGCATGAATTGAGTTAATTTTAGCCACGCCGATCAAGCCACGCTCAGGCCGAGCAAAATCGAGTCGATGGCTGTAGTCTGTTAATCCAGCTCTCAAAATCGAAGCACGCTCCCGGGCGCTGAGGCCTCAGGTTGAAAAGTTCGAGCTAATCGGGACTCTTAGCCGCACGCCCTGCGGTGCAGTAGCCTAACTTATCAAACCTGGAAGCAATAGGCCCGGCGCCGAGGCTTAGTAAATAAAAAGCCCGAGCCGATCCGAATTTTAGGCTACATGTCCCGTGCAGAGTAGTCAAGCTCACAAACCTGAGTCAGCTGGCTCGGGGCGCCAGGCCTCAGGGCTAAATATCTGAAATGATCCGACTCTAGACTCCGCATGGCCGAAAGTGCAGTAGTCGAGCTCACAAACTGTTGCTTGGCCCGGCGCCGAGGCCTCAGGTCGAAAAGCCCGAGCCGATCGAACTCTTGCAACGCATGGTCCCAGAGTAGTCGAGCTCACAAACCGAAATTGGCCTCGGCGCCGAGGCCTTATGGGCTGAAAAGCCTGCCGATCCGACTCTTAGGGTCGCATGGTCTCTGGCAATAGTAGGCTCGAGCTCACAAACCGAGTCATTGGCCCGGCGCCGAGGCCTCATACGAAAAAGCCCAGCCGATCCGACTCTAGTCGCACACCAGGCAGTAGTCGAGCTTGTCAAACCGGGAGTCAGCTGGCCTGGGCGCCGAGGCCTCGCGGGCTAAAAAGCCCAGCCGATCCGACTTTAGGCAAAGATGGCCTCGTAAGGCAGTAGTCGAGCTCACAAACTTAGTCATTGGCCCAGCGCCGAGGCCTTACGCTAAAAAGCCCGAGCTTTAACTGACTCTTAGGCTACATGGCCCGTGCAGTAGTCGAGCTCCCAACCGAGTCGGGCTCGGGCGCCAGGCCTTGGCCGAAAAGCCCGAGTCGATCCGACTTTAGGGCCGTACGGCCCGTGCAGAGTAGTCGAGCTCACAAACCGAGTCAGCCGAGCTCCAGCTTGAGGCCCAAGTGGTCGGGGGTGCCCGAAATGGAATCACCCAGCGGTCTCGTGCGTAGCTGAGCTCAACCGAGCCGCTGTGGGCTCCGGCGCCGAGGCTCATGTGGGCCGAAAGCCCGAAATGATCCGACTCTTAGCCGCATACCTCTCGGTGGCAGAGTAGTCGAGCTCACAAACTTAAATTGGCCCGAGCACCGGTACCAGGTTGAAAAGCCCTGTTGTCCGACTCTTAGGTCGTGATGGTCTGCGGCAGAGTAGTCGAGCCTCGGCCAAACCGAGCCACTGGCTCCGGCGCCAGAGGCTCCTGGGCCGAAAAGCCCGGCGCCGATCTCACTTTAGGCCGTACGGCCCACGCAGTAGTCGAGCTCGCAACCAGCTAAGGTTGGCCCGAGCGCCGAGGCCTGTGGACTCAAAAGCCTGCCGACCCGACCTTAGGCCGCATGGCCCGTGGCAGAGTAGCCGAGCCTGCAAACCGAGCCGTGGGCTTCAAGCTGAGGCCTCATACGAAAAGCCCGGAGCTGATCTCGACTCTTAGGCCGCATGGCCCCGCGGCAGAGTAGTCGAGCTCAGCCAAACTTAGCCGCCGGCCCGGCGCCGAGGCCTCAGGGCTGAAAAGCCCGAATCGATCGAACTCTAGGGCCGCATGGTCTCAGGCAGAGTAGTCGAGCTCGGCCAAACCTGAGCCGCTATGTGCCCATTCGACTTCGATTGGGAAGACGCGAGTGTCTTTAATGCTGGTTCATAGAGAATTGGAAACGATTGCGTGAATTTTATGCTTCTGGGCCTTCATAAATGGCGCCCATTGCTATGGGGTTTATACTTCTAGTATTCCCGTCCTTTCCAAAGTGTGAACCCAGATCCGCTTCGAAATGAAGGCTGGCTTGATCGTCTCGCCGGGGATCCGCCGAAGATTCTAGTTCGCCTTTTCGACCTCCGCCAGCGAGCTGTGTTTTCCTCCCTACCTCCCTTTATGGGAGTTATGTTATTCCCAGTTTCGTGACGTGGAAGTGTCCTGAGAGGCGTACTACTTATGCCGCTTTCTCTATTTTTCTGCTCTTCTTCTTCCTCTCCCTTTCTTCTTCTTCATTCTCTTTCTTCTCTCTTTTCACATCTCATTCTCTTTTTTTTTTTTTTTTTCTTTCGCACAAACTCTTTCCATCCCTTTTTTCTTCTTCTCCTATTTTCCACCTTTCTGCCCTTCTTCCATTTATTTTCATCTCGTTTTCCTTTCCCCTTTCCTTCTTAAAGGCTTTTTTTTTTTTTGAGGAAACTGCTTGTACCGTGTACTCTTGAAGTGTACTAGATGACACCACTGATTGTAATTTGATTGAACAGTAGAAAAATTTTCCTTTTGGACTCATGAACTACATTATGTTGTGCGTAATTTTTCCGACATAATAGTGTTCTAGCCGTTTGAGACGCCTACAGCAACAAAACGCCAAATCACATCCGAAATTGATGAATGCCATTTAAGATTACAAACCGAGGTCTACTGATAAAAATGCTTAAGGTGTTCTTCATTCCAAGCATGATGTAGAAATTTTTCCTCCTCTCGTCTGGGAGCTCAGAATGGTCCGACGACACGGAGGCGATGTAAAATTTCGATCAGGGGCTTCATTTTTCCATGCGCCGGATTCTTCCTACAGCGTGAGCTCTTCAAGACTAGGTCACCCCGGCATGTAGCTCCTGGGTTTGACTTTTTGGTTATAATACCTCGTCGTCTTCCTTTGGTAATCTTCAATGCGCCTTAGGACCTGCTCATGCTTTTCATCTAAGAGGTCCAAATTTAGGCAGAGAGCCTCGTCATTGTGTTCCATTATCGCCAACTCAATCCTAGGGGACTTTAACCCGACTTTGATAGGGGCTACTACTTCAGTGCCAAAGGCTAGGGCGAATGGGGTTTCGGGTTGTCGATCAAGGCTGTAGTCCTATAGGCCCATAACACTCCTGGGAGGTATTCCTACCCATTTACCCTTAAGATCTTCCAATTTGGTTCCTCTAATGCGGCCTTAAGGGCTCGATGGTGACTTCGCCCCGACCATTAGATTGCGATGTGCTGGGACGAGAGTAATAATTTTAATTTCAGCTCAAGACAAAAATCCTTGAACTTACGTTGTCAAATTGCTTCCATTGTCTGATACCAAGGCCTGGGATACCAAACCCGCATATGACGGCTCGCCACACAAAATCAAGCGCATCTTCATTCGGCGATCAGGGCTGTGCTGCCCGCCTCGCCCACTTGGGCGGCACCCACCGCAACGACGATGAATTTACATTGGCTCCTCCTGGGCGGGGGCAGGTCCCAGTGATGTCCAAACCCCACCGTTGAAAGGCCGGGCTTGTAATTGATGTCAAGGGCCTCGATGGGAGGCGTGAGATCTCGCATGCTCCTCGAAATCTGTGACCTCCGACTAGGGTCGGTCGCGACTTCGAGTATCAGGCCATGTATCCCTGCCTTAAGACCTTCCCTAATGCCCGAGTTCATATGATTTCCGCGATACACCTTCGCGGTACTCCCTTTAAAATATATTCGTATTTTTTTCCCGCGATGCACTTATGATGCGGGTGAAGAAACCCGCCAGAAGACTTCCCTTATGATTAGTGAATCTGGCTGACCTCGTCCTGACTTTAGCTTCTTCTTTCGGGTCGTCGGGTAGACGTCCGTCTATTATGTAATCTCAAATGGGGTCCATCCAACTCGGCTCGGACCCGGTTTGGGCAACTTCCACGTCACAAAGATCTATAGAAGGCTCTGCAAGGTATTCGACAGGTGTTGACCTACTGAGGTCTTCCTGTGAGGTTGTCGCTAGTTTTGCCAAGGCATCGGCTCGGGAGTTCTCTGCTCTGGGGATATGTCTGACCTGGACCAGCACGAACTTTTTCAGTAAATCCCGTACCTTTTTGAGGTATAGGATCATTCTTCCGCTTTTGGCTTCGTAGGTGTCTTCTATTTGTCTTACTACCAGCTGGGAGTCGCCACCTCAACACCTAGGGATTTCCAAAGGAACGGGATGGTGGCTGAGGCTCAAGCATGACGGCCTCATATTCAGCCTCGTTGTTGGAGGCTTGGAATCCGACTCTGAGCGCGTACTTAATGTCTATTCCTTCTAAGGAGGTTAAGATTAAACCGCTCCGTCTCATATGCTTCAGGTCCCATCTACAGAGAGTTTCTAGATCAAGAGGTTAGCTTTTCCACTGAGCGTTTCCCTGTGCCCGTTGAGATGAATTCCATGACGGTCGGGCTAAGACCTCGCTCCTTTTATTGCGCTGGCTTATATCCGATGTCGAACTCGCTAGCTCTACGCCCACTTCATCAAATTTCCTTCCTGAGGTTCGCGCATGTAATACTGCTTCATCGGATATTCCGTTGGGGAACTTCTAAGGTATGAGCCCGAAACTAAGGGCGGAGCTCAGCCGCACTACTAATGCCAAGATTGTTTTTCCATCCGATATCTCTCCTCCGTCCTCTTAGAGCCTCGGGCCGCACAATAACCGGGCAAGCACTCGGCCTCGCCCCCGACGAGGACAACGTTGGTCGAAGTCTCAAATGTGCCACGATAGAGGAGGAGCCTCAACAGCTTATACCGTGAATGGGGAGGGGTGGGGGGCGGAGCTCAAATATGTTTTCACGCCGAATGCTTCTTCGCACTCGTGATCCCATTGAAAGGCCTTCTTTAAAACTCAGCTATGGTCGACACTTATCGCTCGGCCTGATACGAATCGACTTTAAAGCAAAGAATCCTTCCCGCCAGACGGACCCTTTATGCCCGAGTGCGATGGCATGTCGAAAGCACAAAATTCTTTATTTTGTCCTGGATTTGCCTCAATTCCTGCTGTTGACTATAAACCCGTGAATTTTCCGCTGATATCCGCGCACTTCGCCGGATTCAATTTCATGTTGTACTTTCTCGTGATCCGAACGCCGACGTATTGTTTTGCAAAATTTCGGCAAAGGGTGGATTTTACCAAGATAATAATCTGCGTGTACACCCCATGGTTATTCCTATCTCGCTTTGAACACTCTCGCTCACCAAACTCTCCGCAGGTAGCTCCTCGCTTCGAGCCCGTAAAAGGCATCACACGACATAACAATAGGCTCCTCGCCTGATGAACGCAGGCCTTTCGTCATCTGGTCCATGTTGATCTGGTTGTAGCCGGAGAAGGCATCCATAAAACTGTGGAGTTCATGGTCGGCTGTGGCGTTTACGATGAGGTCGATCCTCGGCAAAGGGAAAATGTCCTTTGGGCACGCTCTATTGATGTTAGTGAAGTCGATGCAGAGTCGCCACTTGTCGTTTGCTCTTTTGACAAGTACGACGTTGGCTAACCATTCAGGATATTCCACCTCTCTGATTGCTCCCGCTTGGAGGAGTTTGCAGACCTCCTCGTTGATCGCTTTTTGCCTGTCTGGTGCGAAGCTCCTCCTCTTTTGTTTTACTGGCTTGAAAGATGGACTGACATTCAGCCTATGAGTAATTACTATAGGGTCAATTCCTCCCATGTCCGCCTGCTTCCACGCCAAGCACGCTCGTTTGCCTCAAAAATGGGTGAGAGGGCTTTGAGGTCTTCCGCTAGTCGGTTTCGATGTAGGCGAGGGTGTTCAGTGGTCGCCATCCAACGTGGCTGTGTCTCCAACTCTTCCGAGGGCTCAGGTCGGGTGAACACCTCGGCGCATGTCGAGCTCATCCAGATATATGTTATCAACCGTTTTTTGCTTCATGGATGTCGTAGCATTCCCCGCCACTCAAGTTATCTCTCGAATCCATTCCTACCCGCTACTAGAGGAAACTGATCATCATGTGGTAAGCGGAGGGAATGGCTTTTATCATACGAGAGAGGGTCTGCCTAACAACATATTATAAGCAGATGGGCATCTAAGCAACGAGGAATTCGTCGCCGCTTTGCTCGGCATGGGATCTCCCAAGGTGAGTAGTACTAGTCAGATTACCAAGGGTAATACTTTTTCTCCGAGAATCCTCGCAGACGGGTGTCGACGTTCCATTCTTCCTTCCGCGCCCATTTTATCGGGCGCCGAAGTAAGATGATGTCAACTGAACTTCCGTTGTCAACCAGAACCCGATGGACCGCTGGTTACAACCGCCGAATTACCAAAGGGTCAGCCATGGTGGCCGGCATCCTCCGTGTCCGAGCCGAGAAAGTTATGGGCGTGTCAAGTCGGTGCGCTTGACACCGCCAGACTTTGTCTCTGAACCATACGCTAGACGGGCTTTCCTCGGCTGAGCTGGATTCCCCTCCCCTTACAAATCCTCCCGAGATCACGGATTTCCTAAAGGTCGCAGGCCGAAAGGTTGTCCGTCGAGGTGGCGGTGGTGGCCGCCGAGCCAAAGCTTGCCCCGAGCCCGATTCCGAGGCCGATTTTCAAGGGCTATAAGGCCTGAGATACCCACGCCGCATTAGATACTCTATTTCCTTCTTCGAAAGCCAGGCGTAATCATCCTCGCGGCGATGCCCATAATCCCTATGGAACTTGTACACCAAAGGTTCTTGTGGCGGGTCTAACTTATTTGAGTCGCCACCTCGTGAACCGTTCGTTGCATCACCAGACTCATGATAATGGTATCGCCAAGGTGAACCGACGAGGTGAATAACGTTGTTGTCTTTCGAGTCAGTAGCGGCCTAGGACATCTCTAAGGTTTCTCAGCTTTTCGCGACCGCTTCTCCATTCTTTCGCACTCTCCCGTCACTTTGTCTTCCTGTGGCTTCGTCCTCGTCGTCTGTCATTCCGCTTTTTTTTGCGGTGGAGTGGTTTCCTTTCGGGATATGAGCTTTTCGCCAAGCACGTATTTCGCTTGCGACACCTCACCCATGCTTGCTTGGGGATTTTTAGAGATACATCAAGTCTTTTTGATCGTAACTTAATCCAAAGAATGAATGCAAGTGGATCGCGAACTTTTCGCTGTGTATATCTACCACTGTGAGACCTCATAAGGCTTAACCTTGAACATAGGACCTCAGACTCTCCTGCGAGCTCTGCTTGACGGTCAAAAGATGATAGCTTGGCTTTCTATACGTCCTAGCCCCACTGAATGAGAGATCAACCAATGGATAGCTCTCTCAATGAGGATCGATTATGGCGAAGCCTCGTTAACCAGCCAAGGTCGGGCCTTAATGTATAGCGAAAGCTCGTGATCGCACTGTGGTCTCATACCCATGCAACTCCATTCGTTTTTGTAAGTGTTGGTGATGATCACCGATCTCTCCGACACCATCAAATGCTTCCACTCAGGTACTGAATTGGGTCGAAGGGTGCTGAGCACCTCAAATGTGAGCCTATGACTCGGCCTTGCACCAAGGTGTCCATAGTGTCGGAGCGCGTCCTTACCAATCTCCTCCACACTCACTGACTCTGCCTGGAGGCCTGAACCTCCTGCCCCATGAGTGCCTCCCGCCCTCGAGGGGCGGCATAGTTCTTCTGCTCCCGACATGCCTCCGAGTGTTACTCACGCCTCCTCCCATGGGCCAATCAGGGTCCATGCCCCGGGCTTGGCTAGACTCGCTCTATTTCTAGCACTGGGAACGGCCAAGATTAGCCGCCTCTTCATGAGGAGGAAAGCCAGACCTTCCTAAGCTTGTCGCGCCTCCCGCGGGTGTTGTGATCCGCCTGGGAAGGAGGTCAGCCTAACCCTCCGAATCACACTGTCAGGAGAAGAGCGCCCCACCTGCCCATGCTGGCCAGACGCTCTAACTCGCCAGAGGTCCGCCGGTCCCGCGCCTCGGGCGATCCTACATCCTTGGTGGATCGGGCATTACTCCCCGCTACGTTTTAAAGCTGGATACCATCAAGAATCGAGAAATCGGGCTCTATTTATCAAGGAACCTGCCATTCCCACGCATTGGCGCCAGCACCATGATTTTTCAACTGACCGGGTTGGAGGGGTGTTTGAGGGCTGCAATTAATTGGTCGCCATTGCCTGGTCCAGAGTCGATGTGGCGTCGCTGGTCCACACTGATGCGACACTTCTCCGCAAACCGTGAAGGTGCGGGTCAGGCGGGGCTTCGCCCGTGGTCGCTCCGATGCTCAAGTCGCTTTTCTCAGATAAAAAGATAGATCGCTTAGAGGGCAAATGTGTTTACAAGACCTTTCATCGAAGTGGGTGGTTTAATATTATAGTATATGTTTCTGTAATGGATGGTGATTAGTATCTTTTTCCCATCGGACGGGATATTTCTTGCTTTTTAATGGTATCGGGCTTGGATTGACATAGCACTTTATTTAGAATTATCCTTCTCTATTGTGGATCCTGCTTGATCCTGGCAGGATGAGTCGTTATATCGTACCATCTTATTTCTCCTTGTCGGGTGAGAGATCTAGTTGGATTTGCAAGATAGTGTTATCAAGATTATTCTATTTCCCCTTATCGCTGGATTTAGTTTGATTTGCAATGTGGGTATTCTCGATCACCGCTAATCGGCTCCTTTTTGGGCCATGCGGATCGGGCCTCCTTCCGGGCCAGGCTTCAAAGGGCCTGGTGTTTTAATGGGCGCCTTCTTCTCGGGCTCAAGGAGTGGGCCCCAGTCCATTTTTCAAACCCTATCAAAACTTAAATATTGAATCATTTGTTGTGGGTATATGGTGATTATGCAAAAAAAATTGTACTTAATGTTTTTGTTTCTCATTTCTTACAAACCCTCTTTCTAGAAATCACTTAATTTTTTATTTTTTGTTGGAAAAACATTTTAGTGGAAAATTGATGTTTCATTTTGCTAGAAAATTAATTGAGGTTATTGTTAGCTCTTATCTCCCTAAAATATCTTCTTTCTTTTTTTCTTTCCTCTCTTGCTCTAAGACAAAAGCTTTTCCTCAACCCATTTGATGATTAAAAGTATATTACAAGCTTGATTTAGCCTATTTCATTGTTCGCTTAAATATTGAATCATTTGTTGTGGGTATATGATGATTATGTAAAAAATTGTACCCAATGTTTGTGTTTCTCCTTTATTGCAAACTCCTTATCTAGAAATAGAATTTTTTTTTTTTTTGCTGAAAAACATTTTGTTGGAAAATTAATGTTTCATTTTATTATATGCTTTGTTAATTTTCTTTTTCTACTAACTACAAATCTTAGAACTTAGGTACAAGGTACAATATATGTAAACATTGAGTACAAGCATGTTCTACGTTGGGTACAACCCAAATGAACATAAAGGGCAAATGAGTCAAACTAATTTGAAATTGTACTCACTATACCCATAGGTATAATTTATGTAAACATTAAGTATAAGAATCTTGAATGCTGGGTACAACCCATATACACCTTAGGTACAAGAGTTCTGGAAAGTATTGAAATTTGTTTTCCCTTTCGTTTTATGTATAAATGTTTGAATATCCATGTTTATTTTTTAATAGTAACAATAATTTTGATCAAGTGTTTGGGAATTGAGATGTTGGACAATTGCTATGACACCTACGAAGAATATGGTCACATGATGATATGGTCGCATGAATCATGAATCATATAGTCGCATGTTGTGAAAGCAAAACTCGTATTCTACAATATGAGCGCATTATGACCAGAGTATTCAAAGCATTTGGTATTGACTTGACCCTTGAGGATGAAGTTGAGGAGCCATCACCTTACGACACATATAATGGGATGTCCATGGGACGGATGAAGTTTGAGAAAACCGCTAATGGTTCATAGGTTCATTTCATGGAGTTTGGAGTTGAATATGGTCATCAACATGTTGATGATGACAGTGATCCAAAACGTGATATGACTGATATTGAATTAAACATACCCCCACTTCAAACAAATAATTCATAGACAAATGTAACAACTTCTAGAGACGGGTTTGGCTTCCCAAATTAAGCAGTTACACTTGAGGATTGATTTGTTTGAGAATAAAGTATCCTTAAATATTGTACAATTATCCAATCAGATCAATGAAATGTCAACTCAGCATTCGGAGCTAATTGTCTTGGTTCGCTCTGTTTGTCATCCACCACTACCACAGGCTTGAGTCCCTCAAGAAGAGTTTTCAAGCATGATGTTGGACTTGTTCGTATTATTCTGTTTTTGTGTAATATGATTGGAAAGGGGTATATTGTATTACGATTGCCCATTTGGACTGATTAATATACTAACTTGTATTATGTTTCTTGTGTATTTCTATATTTTGTGTAACAATTTGAGGTGTATACCAAAAGTATGCAAATTGTGTTTGAATTAGTATTGTGTTTCATTAACATATGGGGTCGATCAGTCGAGTAGTAGAAATCGATCTATTGACCTGTAATATATTGCAAATATAGAACAGACAAGGGAGTCAACCGTTTGAGTAGTTTATGCTCAACCGGTCGAATTGTAACAACACACTCTTCAACAAATAACATGGTAGGTCGACCGGTTGCAACCAAAATTTTGCACTTTTTTTTATTTTTTTAGTTAGAACAAACCTAATTTTACATGTCCAATTATGCATGAATGCACTTTGTACAAATGAACATTATATGATTAAAAAGTAATATATATTGAACGTAAAATTATCTCAACCATCCAACAATACACAAAAGTAAGAAAATTATCCCAACAATACACACAATCATTCATTACTAATCAACCATCTAACAATACATAATATTATCCCAAGTACACATCACAATTTCATGAACGTATTTGCTGCACGAACTTGTCTCTTTGTTTGTTTTGTGAATCCAATACAAGGTTGACTGAAAGTTGTAATCTCTATAGGAAGATTTTATCCTATTAGCAAAAATATAACAAACAACAATCAGTACTGATAGAGTATATCATGATTACCCATATTAAACCTTATGACAAAAATTGTAGATACAGTATGATGGGGCTTAAGGGAACAATTGATTCTATGCGTCGAAACGATTCCACATCTCCATGTACTTATCGCGAAGACGCTATAGTCGATTTCAACCGTTGGGCCAACAACCTTATAAACAAACGAGGACATGAAGATAAGTTCAAATCACTTTGAACCATTTGTACCTTATGTTTATTTGGGTTGTACTCAACATAGAATATGCTTGTATTCAATATTCATATATATTATACCTCGTACCTAAGTTTTAAGATTTGTAGTTAAATAGAAAAAGAAAATTAACAGAGCATATAACAAAATGAAACATCAATTTTCCAACAAAATGCTTTTCCCGTAAAAAAAAAAAATTCGATTTCTAGAAATGGGGTTTGCAATAAAGGAGAAACACAAACATTTGATACAATTTTTTTTACATAATCATCATATACCCACAACAAATGATTCAATATTTAAGTTAAGACAATGATATGAAAGCAAATCAAACTGTAATACGCTTCTAATCATCAAATGGGTTGAGAGAAACCTTTGTCTTAGAGCAAGAGGGAGAAAGAGAGAAAGAGAAAGAGAGATAGAGAGAGAGATACGTGTTTTAGGGAATAAAACTAACCATAAAAATGATTCAATTTTCTAGCAAAATGAATCATTAATTTTCCATCAAAATGTTTTTTCAGCAAAAAAAAATTTTGATTTCTAGAAATGGGGTTTGTAAGAAATGAGAGACACAAACTTTAAGTACTTTTTTTTTTTTGCATAATCACCATATACCCATAACAAATGATTCAATATTTAAGTTGCGACAATGAAATGGAAGCAAATCAAACTCTAATCCGCTTCTAATCATCAAATGGGTTGAGAGAAAACTCTTTCTTAGAGCAAGATGGAGAAAGAAAGAGAAAGAGATAAAGACATGTTTTAGGGAATAAAACTAACCATGAAGATATTTTAGACAATCGCAACTCCTCTTTGTCGGTCGAAACTCCTCATTGCTGACCGAAAATCCTCTTTTGCTGAATGAAGCTCTCTCTTAGTGCAAATGGTTGCTTCTTAAGACTTTTGATTTTTAATTGAGGCTTTTTTTTTATTTGGGAATTAAAAGGGTGTTTTGGGAATGCTTTATGGTTGTTGTATGTGCTTTGCACATGAAGATTTCTTTATCAAATAAAATATATTTTTTATCAAATAGTCTTTAAAGTGGTGGGTTATGGCTCAAATAAAATTTTTTGAACATCATTTCTCAAATAGTCTCAAATTAAGACCCATATCATAATTTTTCCTAATTTTTTTATATTTAATTTTTTAAGATTTTTTTATTGAACAATCAAACATAATGAGTATGAATTTTGGAGGTTATGTTACATTAGAGTGAATTTTATCATACGAAATATAATTCTCTCTAAAACATATAAAAATGAATTTTTAAAGGTGATGTAATTTTATTTTACTTTTTCAAAATCCTTGAGTCGAAGAAGGGACACATGGCACACATAATATGATACGTCATCAAGAGAGGAAGAGTGAAAGGGGTAGGTTTCTGACAAGGGCTATGTGGAAGAGTGAAATTCGCACATGGTATTTGATGAGGTTTGAAATAATATGCATGTAGGTTTAAGATGCAAGTCCAAACATCGGGATAAAAAATGGGCTCAGTACTAGCAATAGACCCTTAATGATATCCCCCAAATACAGGCTCAAAACGAGGGCCTAACTCACCTCTTTAAAAGACCGGTAGTCCAATGAATCCATAATAGAGGAAAACATCCAATCTCTACAAATCAGGAAAGTAGGATATTTCCCAATTATTGCACATCAATTATCCCTTATTAATCAGTTTACGATAAGGAAATAAAATCTCCAACCCAGTGGGAGGAATATCGTATCATCCTCTAACAAGGAAAAATAGTATTCAGTGTCATCATCCAACTAAGAAAATTATCATGATCACCTATTATAAATATCATGCCACCCATCTGAGCGACACAGACTATACAATAAAACTTCATTCCCAAGAATATCTCTTTCTCCCACCGTAAAGAACCGACTTAGGCATCGAGAGGCAACTACGAGCCCCGCCGATCCTTTCTTCTCGCTTTCTTGTTTTTTGCAGTTTAACCCTGAGATCCCAGAAACAATGACCACCAAGAATTCCAAGACGCTTAACCCGCCTGATTGAAAAACATCATCAGAACTAAAATAGTAAGCTCATGACAGCTGGCTCAAATAATAATAATAATAATAATAATAATAATTAATATAATTAGAAAAATAACAGTGGCAGATTCTAAAAAAGATACCGGTTTTGAGCACAATAAATTGGTATTATTTGAGAGCTTTGGATAAAGCTGGTTGGTTGGGTTGTTGGGCTATCCCCCTCCGCCCATTGTTGTCTTTTCTTTCTTGCCCTCACCACTCAATTTCAGTAGAAACCCACAAAAGTAAATAGATATCTTACGTGACATTTAAACAACATTGTCTGAAAAATGTTTGTTAATGGATGTTGAGGATAAAAATGAATTTAAAGAATTTTTGTTCAGCTACATCCTCAAAAAAAAAAAAAAAAAAAGAAGTGAAGCATTTTTTTCTAATTCCGTGAATGGGAAATTAGAGTTTAAACAAGTAATTGGATAATTTGTTTTTGATTGTCATTCATGGAAATTACGAATCTGTTTGGCCATGTGATTTGAAACTGGTTATTTGATGTTCAAAACTAACAAAAAAAAAAAAAAAAAACTAATTTTAAAAATCAATAAAAGTATTTGGTTGTTTTTTTTAAAGCGAAGTGAAATTAAAAATAGTCTTTGAAAACAAGTAAAAATTGTTATCATCATTTTTTTTGCCATCTTGTTCACCAATTTTTAGAAACAAATGGAAAATATATATAAAAAAAAACATAAAATCTAAAATTGAGTTTGATACTATTTTGTTTTCTCTTTTTCACAATTTATTAGCAATAATTTATACATTAAACTTATTAATTTTCCTGAATACTTTGAAACTCAAAAGCCCATTTAATTAATTGAAATCACAATTATTTATTAAAAATAAAAAAAAATTATTTTAAAAAAATAATTTATGCAAACAAGTGTTTTATTTTTTTAATTTTAAAATATGATTGTCAAATACCTTAATTTTTATAAAACTATAAAAATTGGTTGTTGCTCTGAAACTTAAAAAAGAAAAAAAAAAAGAAATTCAGAAAATATGAGGACATAAGAATTAAATAATTGATTTAAAGCCCCGCGGAGGGGGTTGGTGTTGGTGTGGGTGAGGGTTTATGGAAACCAGAAATCCGTTGTTGATGGAATTGTTTATTATCTAATATCCATTTCTCACATGTCATTATGATAAGCCACTTGCATTATTGACCCAACCAAACATACATCTTGAAAGACCAAAATGCTTATAAATTCTAAACCCAACTCCTCTACACTTGAAATATAATGCAAATGAAAGGGGTTGAAGGATATGTTATCACAAGTTTTATATATAAACATATGAATAAAAAAAATATCTTCATTTTGAAATGCCTTTGTATCCTTCTATTGGAGATCCAAACAAGATCTATATGTATGGTACGGAATGGCTGATCCGGCTACTGTCTAACCAACTTGAAATTGTATACATGTAAAATTTATATATATATATATAATACATACATAATACATACATATTACAATCTTCTGCCAAGAATCGACTTATCAAATTTCATGCACCTCCAATGTTAAAAGCAAGCAGATCTCATCGACCGAGGGAGCAACGACAGATCTAATTTAGGTGTCAACCCAGCAATCAACATTAAGACCCTAAGTCGATGACATCTGAAAAAAGGGGTTTTGGAAACAAGGACAATACAAAAAATTGGAGCCCCTTTTTACCAAACAAAATTTTAGTGTTTTTTAACTTTTCAGAAAAAAAAACTGTTCTTGAAAATAGGAACCAAACCGCCACTAGGTTTCTCATCTTCAACTTAACTACTACCCAGTGGGGTTTATCCAAAGTTTCTGACCCAATCGGTTGGTAAAACAGAATCAAGATGTTTGTTATCAGCAAGGTTTCCAAAGAGTTCAACTGATAGATATATGGATCATATGGTTGTCATCAAGCTTTCCATTCAATAACAGTCCCAAAAAACAGTCCATAAAAAGCAAACATGTAATCCAAATAAAGATTACACTGGTGGCATACCTCACTCAGTTAGTGATTCAGAAGACCAGCCCCCCACCCCTTAGTGGGTTGTTCTCTATACATCATGGAAAAAACTGATCTCTAGGATGGCTTCAAGATATCCAACAGAACTTACTCCTTCGTAGTCTGTCATCAGCAGTAATATAAACTATCTAACAAGTTCAACACCGGCAAGCCTTGTTAGAGGATGGTACAAAGGCACCAGGAGGGGTGGATGAGATAGTGATTCTAAATGTTTAGCCCCCATCAAGGTCTAAAGAGATGTCAGAGATAGAAAACCAAGAAAAAGAAAACACAAAAAAAATATAAAAAAAAAACTAAATAGTGAAAGAAAAGAACGAAATTAAGGCATTTCGTAGTCACTCTGCCCCTTTTGAGGAGGGCTTCTGCCATTGGCTGTGGCTGAGGGGTTTGTTGAAGCTCTTCCAGTTAGAGGGATGAGATTAGCCTTGCCCGCCATGATAGCAGCAGTCCTCTCTGTTCAAGAGCATGATTCCAGAAGGTGAATGACTGACTGGATGGTTATCAAGAACCAAGTGACTTGGGACGTTTATCAACCTTCTTTCTCTTTTCCTCATACCATTTCTAAAGTGTGAGGAAATGACACACCTCATCTTTACAGAAGACGACTATTTATACTCTTCGGTCCCTTTCACACTCTGTGTGTGCATATGGCCTTGGCTATGGATCGCAACAATCAGTGCCAAGACCAACCCCCCTCATAAATACCAACCAAATTGCTTGAGATAACCGAGGCTAGGATTTTTATCTTCCTTCCTCCTTTCTCTAGCCTTTTTTTCTTCCCTTACCTGAATCATCCAAATCACATTCTCTGTCCACCAGCCCTCCCTTCTCGGCGTGACCATTGTCCCTTCTTCCCCCTTTCATTCTGTAACTGGTTATTCTGAACTTGCTTTTTTGTTCCACATGCTGGCAATCACTTGTACAATGCATATCTGAAGGAGAAAATAAGTATACAAAAACATCAAGGTCCAGGCAAAGAATAAAAGATACATTAACAGATAAGAACCTATATCAAACATTTCTTTATGATTCCAGATCCCATTACATGGTAAACAAAATAGCTCCACAAATACTACAAAACTAATATTGAAAACAAGATAGGTGCTTTCAGACATCTCCAGAAAAAGCAACTTTCCCATATCTTTAAATTCATACAGTAGCTACAATGCAACTCGGTTTTTATACTTTAAATGAGTTCACTTTCTAAAACGGTATAGGGTCCTTTTTCATGAAATGACATAAACAGCGTCTGTTATAAACACATTGTGATGATTTATATCCTTCACAAACAAGGATTCTGGTTTCAAAGGATTCTTCATGAAAGAATATATTAAGGCATATCAGACTATCCCAGAAAAAGTTAAATAGTCATTTAAGACCTTTTTTGAGTTGAGAATAGTTTTCTATAATTCAAACTTATTTATGATGAGAACTTATTGTTCCCACTTTACCTCTTGTTCAACAAAAGCAAATTGCTCTAGCCTTCAGATACAATTTTACATATATACTGTGTTTCTAACGTTTTATACATGAAATGTTCACTGGAGCACTGATAATAAGATTTGTGAGCATTTTAACAATGAAATTCACTAACCTAAGTGCCCATGTAGTGGGAAGTTGTGATGACCAAAATAAAATAAAAAGGGGGGAGCGAGAAAGAACACAGCATCATTTCATCCCCACTCTTGAAATGACAAACAAAAAAGAGAAAAAGAACAGAAAGAAAAAAATAGTGATACTTAAGTTTTCTTTAATTGCCACACTTTGTTGGATGAAATCATTTCATTTCAAGTTGCATAGGAGGACCCAGCAGGCGGTAAAATAAAAATATTTTCTTCTTCCTTTTCTTTTTCTAAAAATGGTTGTTGTTAATAAAATCGTTTAAGATGTTGAGAAAATGATCATTTTTCACTCGGTTTCAAACATGAAAGTACTTGCATTTATAAAACATGAAATACAATATTTTGACATTTGTTCAAATTTTTAGGAAATATATTCTTGTAAACAGTTTTAGAAACCATGCAATAAAGAAGTTAGAGTTTCATGTCCGCTTTTTTTTTTTGGCCCAAGAAACAGAAAAAAATTAAAAATTAAAAAAAAAATTCCCATTTTGCTACCAAGCTAAGCCCTTAGCTTCTACATCTTTTACATTGATATGTTATCACTGTTTCCCTTAGAACTTTAACATAATAAAGGCAAACTCATCCACATCAAAGTCACTGTGGAAAACAAATTCATCACCCTTTTTTTAGGGCAGGCAAATAGTAAACAGTAATCAATCACCAAAATAAAAGCTAAATTGCAGTAAGTCTGGCAGTAAATAAGCAAATATCAAACAACCAATGCATAGTTCATCAGAACAATCAACAAAATAGAAAGAAATCGATCCATACAACCTGATTTAAATAGTTTCGAACACAAGCTGTTAGCAACAATTAACATTGTGATTATGCACCATGAATGATATATTCACTTACAATGGGGTTTTATAATGAAGCACCCGAGAAAGCAAGTTGGTGGACAAACCCAAGGCATATCAAATATGAACTGAGTAGAGGGTATAATATACATTCAACCAGAAGCTTTACTTGATGTTGAATGCAAATTATCAGGTTGGTCTCCCAGTATCTCGGCTTCTCTAGCTATCTGGATGTCGGAAGGCCAAAAACTCTGACGTATAATTTTAAAAAGAAAGCGAGGAAGCAATGCTATGGTTAGTATGAGAAAAATAGACAGCCAATAGGAAGGCAACTTTGCAAGGTGATAAATTGTCCTGCCAAACAAACAAAAGATAAAAGTTATACTAAAAAACCTGAAAAAGAAAATGAAGATAAATCATCAAAAGCATAGCAATAGATATTAATTGCTATAAGGAGGCAGACTAACCCATAATTAGGGAAGATGGGTATAGAATCCACTGCAATCATACAACCATATGTAATGATAATTGATCCCCATACTGCAACATGAGTAACCAATATCCATCGTTGAATGTCCATCGCCAAGTGTACACTCACAAGAATAACAATAGCGATTGTCCACAAACTTCCCATACTCCATATATCAATTGAACTCTCACTATAGATGAAAACAGGTACAAAAAAGATAACAAGACTCTGCCATAGTGTGTCGATCATTGTGATCCAGAAGAGGTGCATATTGTAACTTTCCTGTCTATGCCCTGCACCATAAAGTCTTGGATACTGGAGCAGTGTCTCATCATTTAGGTCCTTATCCAGAATGCCAACAACAATGGTAGGGATGGAAGTATAGATAAGTGAATAGAATACACTGCTCAAATCCGTTAATGCTGAAGTTGTTGAAAAAGCTGTGAACAATATATACCTACAGATACAAAGGAAAAGCATCTAAACTTTATTTTTTCCAAGAAGTCACATTAGGTTTGATAACTTCTTGAATTGACGCATGAAAAGTAATTCATTGAAAACAGAACTGTACACACTGGATAGATAAATCAACCAATAATACTCGACATTTACTCAATTAGCCCATAAAAAGGTATTCACACAGTATGAGAACAAAATGAACTTGCATAAGAAACCATGGACAACCTTTCAAGAATCCTATGGCAATCATCAAAGTTACCAAAAACGCAACTCTTTACTTGCAAAACATTTCAAGACAGCATAAAAGAAATACAAAACAGAGAGGTTTTCTCTCCTTTATGTGCATATCATCTGACAACCATGTGTATTGTAATTTTCATCAGTCCAGAAAAACACCCTTTAAAGGTAGTTTTATTTCACCGTTAAAAAACATCATAGAAAACTAGCACCTCAAGAGAATACCAGAGCACATGGCTAAATGCAGTGATCGAATAGGCTTCCCCAACATCTATTTCAAATGGATCAATCCAATAGGAGCAATAATAGATGACAAATCCAAAGACAAATCATCTCATCCTACATATGTTTGCCTGAAGGTTGTTGATAATTTCATTTGGCATTAAAATTAGACACCTTAGTATAGCGCAAAAGTTGAGATTTGGGAATTAGTAAACATTGAAATGATTCAAAATTAATGAGTTATCAGGAACATAATGGAAAAAGTTGAGTACTTAAAAACAAAATTAAGAAAGCAATGAACGTAAACAAAAGGAAGATCGATTTTATCGTTCATTATTCATAAGGAAAAATTATAGAATTTCACTTGCAATTTGGCAAACGGAAAAGGGGAACACCCAGCTTGTTCCAACAATAGCCAAAAGTTGTTCCCACAACATTCTCGCCTGCTGGCAGTGCACTAGAAGGTGTTTCACAATCTCCTCATCTTTCTTACAAAGGTAACACCTTCTAAACATGTATATCAGCAAGTCCAGGTGTTCATAACCCTTATGGCAAAGATGATCGGATTTATGATTTGCCCAATCTTGGCTTTAGTACAGGACCAACCAGGCTGGTTGAGACATTGCCTTATTAAACATATTCTGAATTTCACATTCACAACCCAGTCATCTCCAAGAAAGCTCTTTTATTTTTCATTTTATTTTTTATAGATAAGAAAACTGAATGAGTACAAAGGAAGAGCTTCCAAAATAGCGACTCAGGAAGAGTACAAGAAAACAAACCTTACCCTACCAAAGCCCCACAAATAACCAGGAAAAGAAAAACAGGCCTCAGAAAGGCACAAAACAGAACTGCCCCAGAAATGTCAAAAAAGGTACAAAACAGAAAACAGAGAAGGCACCCAACACAACCCTTCCAAAACCCAGAAAGCCAATAGGAACAAGTGTACAGCCACAACAAGAATCACCGCATACTCAACCAGTCACTGAAGCCAACCAGTGTCGAGGGCCCATCCTTTATCAACTTTTGCATAGGCAGCTCCTCATCTTCCAAGGCAATTTTATTTCTTAGAGTCTTACCTTCCACATAGTCCAAAAGAGGCATGCATAAAGGCCCAGCCCTCCAAACATTCTTCCTTTTCTTGCCGACAAAAGTCCCTCCTCCAACCCTCCAAAGCGTGCCTTACTAAAGATGGAAAGACCCAAGCGACTCCAAAGAGAGAAAGAAGCAACTCCCATAACACCCTTGTTTTAACACAATGAAGCAAGATATGATATATGGTTTCTTCATTCCTTTGGCACAAAAAGCACATGTTTGCCCAAGATCTTCCTCTCTTTTGGAGCTGGTCAAGTTTTAAAACCTTACCCCAAGCTGCTTCCCATGCAAAAAAACATACCCTAAGCTGCACCTTTGATTGCCAATGATGCTGCACCTCGCCTGGGCTCCAAACATTTGTGACCAAAGCATCCTTAGAGGTGGCGATAGCATATAAAGAGGGGAAGGCAACACTCAAAGGCACCGTCCCACAGCACTTCCAATAGGGCACCCTTCTTCTATTGCCCACTGCAAAAGACATTCGACCAGCCACTATATTCCACTCCTTCCTAATTGTTTTCCACACTCCAACCCCATAACAATCTTTCACAATTTTTGTAAACCCCTCCTTGTTCCTCCTCATACTTCCCTCTTACTACTTGATTCCAAAAAGCTTCCCTTTCATTTGAAAAGGGGGGCCTTATTGAAAATGGCAAGATTCTTAATCCCCAAGCCCCTTCCTTTGTATCAAGACAAGTCGTCCTCCACTTTAGTAAATGGGTTCATTGTTCAAGAGCTCCTCCTTCCCACAAAAACACCCTTTCAATCCGTTCAATCCTAATTCTAACCAATCTAGGGATAAGGAAGGAGACATAAAATAATTAGATAAGCTAGCTAGTGTACTCCGAATTAAAGTGATCCTTCCACCCTTAGAGATGTAGAGCCTCTTCCACATGGCCAATCTTCTTCTAAGCCTCTCTTCCATTCCATCCCTAGCCGCCACCGACTTAAAGAGGCACCCAACGGTAAGTCCAAATAAACGGAGTTCACTACCAACCTTACACCCAATCTCAGCAGCCAGCTCCTCTGGATCATCCTTCATCCCCACCAGAAAAAGCTTGCTTTTGTCAAGATTAATCTTAAGGTCTGAAATGGCTTCGAACCACATAAGGAGCCAACACAAGTGTGCCATCTGGTCTTGGGAAACTTTGCAAAAAAATCAAAGTGTCATCCACAAATAACAAATGAGATACATCAATCCCCTCATTTCCTCTTCAACTCACCTTGCAAACAGTCAGAAAGCCTCCTTCCACAGCCTTACTTAGCAAGCAACTTAAAGCCTCCATTGCTAGGAAAGTCACATTCGCAGCTCCTTTATTTTACATCCTAGAAAGCTATTTCTTATTTGTAACCAAGCCATTTCAAGAAAAGCTCCCTCCCATGACCCCACCCCATCCCTTTACCACTTGAGCTAGGCCTCAAGGCCTATTTTACATCCTAAAATGAAACTTTTGGACTTGTTTTTTTCCCCATGCATCGTTTGTTTTCTAATCCCTAGGTTTACCAGTGGTCTACATAGAATATCCATTGAATACTGAGACCTTAATATAAAAAACCTATCTAGAACCATATTTTGAGAACTTAATTGGAGAAAACTATGTTCGACTGTATTCATTTTTTCCTGTCCTGAAACTATATTTCAACAATAAGTTGCATCACATTCATAAGAAGTTCTAAGGAATGCATAGAAGAATAGGAACTAAACAAAGCAAGCACACAAACATCAAACCTAGGTCACATAAAAAAAAACTTCAAATACAGCCAATATCAAATACATAAAAGAGAATTGAGAGAATTGGGAGTTCAGGAAAAGTGGGGAAAAAACCCATAAATACCAGAATAGCATCAAAACAAAAACAGCATTGCGGTAGAAGTTGTAAAGAACCAAATAACCAACACGCTGATAATTCCAGTGTCCATGCACCAGCAGCAATCTTTTCAGAAACCGAAACTGCCCCATTGCAAAATCTGATGCCATTACCGCCTGACGCCCCTCCTGACCACATATTCCCACGCCAACATCTGCCATTTGAATCATTGAAACATCGTTGGCACCTGTACAGGTGCCAGTAGTAAGAGGAAGAAAAGAACTGTACCAACCAATCATGTGTTTGTGTGTGTACCGCTGGGTGGGGTGTCTGTGTGTCACATGCGAGCACTTGAGTGACTTTGTGTGTGTCTGCAATGGTATTTTGTAGAATTTAAGAAGAATAACAGCACTGCATGCAATCAAGGGCGAAGATGGAGAGGGCCCAGGGGGGGCATTTGTTTCCATTAGGTTTTGAACTTGTGACCTGCTGCTTGAGAGAAAGCTAGATTGCCACGATGCCATCATGCCCCCACTGAGAATAGTTGGCCCCCCACTGATGTTATTTTCTGGCTCCGCCAGTGCATGCAATCAAAGATGTCTAAGAGTCTTTGTTTCTAGAGACTTTCCACATACACACACACACAAGCACCCCATCACCTCTCCGCAAAAACAAAGGAATTATTAAGATAACCACTCACCATCGCCTATAGCAAGTGTCATATCATCAGTACGACTCTTAATTAGATCAACAATTCCAGCTTTCTGCAAGGGTGCAACACGACAGCAAAGGACAACCTTACAGGAAGTTGCGAGGTTGAAGAGCTGTTGAAAAAAAACTAAGTTACCATGTATATGACATTCAGCATGAAGTTATGTACTCATAGCCTGGAAGCCAAACAAACAATGTTGTGTGTGCACTTGAAATTACAGAATAAAAATCAAGCTGTATTTCAGGAACAAGAAAATGCAAAGCAGCACTCAGAACAAATCATGAATTAAATCAAAGCTTTCACTTGAAAGAGGGTAAAGACACATGCCTCTGACTCCAGATCTTTCTCTAAAACGTACACCAAGCTATTCCCATCAATTATGAGCGCATGTGACGTGCTCTGCACCTCTTCTTCCTTCTCTGCATGCTGTTGTGGCGTGGAGGAAGACTTTGTTCTGTCCAGAGTGATTTCAGCATCCTTTTTATATTTCACACACTTATTCCTGCAATCTAATGATTTTACAGAATATTTGGCCTTAGCATCAGCCAAAAGACTTCTACACTCATCCTCCGAATTCCCATTTATAATTATCTGGTTCATATCTGTAGTCAGGAGTTTGCTTGAGAGACCAATTGAAATTGCTGTTTCCTGCTTATCTCCAGTTAAAACCCAGACCTTGATTCCAGCTTGCCGAAGAGACTCAATGGCTTCCGGTACACCATCCTGGAGCTTGTCTTCAATTCCAGTAGCCCCAAGAAGATTTAAGTTGCATTCTATGAAAGCTGCTGTTTGACGAAGTTTTACAGATCTATCAGTCAATGAAGTGCTTGCATCTTCATACTTGCGCTGCCACTCTGAAAGTTCCTCATCAGTGAGATCCCTAGCAGCAACTACAAGTGTCCGTAAGCCTTGTGATGCATATTCAGTCAAATGGCTCTGAGTTGCATGCCTTACATGACTATTCCTCCCACTGTCTTCTGCTAAAATGCTAAACATTGAAGAATCAGCACCTTTCACCAAGACTTTCACAGTATTGTTAGGAAACCTGATGACAACAGACATCCTTTTGCGCACACTGTCAAACTCATGCAGACCCAACAGATCCAGCCTACATTGCACATAGAAGAATGAAAAAACCTAATGAATGAATACACAAGTTTAAACAAAATACCATTTGGTATATTATTTTTATTATCCAAACATTCAATTCTAGAGCAGCAATCAAGTAAAAAAAGGATAGTTGGAGAATGTATCAAAATACAGTGTTAAGTAAGAGAGTTTTCTACCTTAGTTTCTCACCATTGACATCAATCACAATATGCCCAGAAGTGCGCTCAAAAAGAGTGTATCCATAAGCAGAAGCGGCAGCAACTAGTGCTAGCTCATCAGGAGATTCACCCTGGTAATCAATAGCTCCCGTTTCATGAGATTCACTCTCCATGCAACTAGAAGATGGAGTAGGAATAGGGATCACAGTATTACAGGCAGCCAGGGTGAGGAAAAACTCATGTGCTGCAATCCTTTCATCACCAGCTAGGTCTTTATGCAACAATTGCATGAGTTCATTATCAATGGCAATTTGAGATTTAAGTTTCTGCCCCCTTCCCTTTACTGTTGTTGCATGTACTGAAAGGTCAAATAAAATGGGGGTGTCACAAGGTGAAAACCAGGAATGCAGTGAGTAAAAATCACTTCTATTTTTAATTTTATTTTCAGTTTATTTATTTATTTGGTTGGCAAATCTCCTGTATTCATTGATCAAATATACAACATTTATAGAGAATGACATTGTTGAGAGAAAAGGAATACTATATTCTCATTCATTTACAAAAGAGGTGTAACATACATATTTATACTTTAGTGTTAGGGCGAAAAAGGAAACAAAGTTAGAGTCTAATTAGGAGACTAAAGAGAGAAGGAAAAGAATCTTAAATGGATTAGGAGACTAAACCTTTAACACTCCCCTCAAATTGGAGCATATAGGTCAAAAGCACCAAGCTTGTCACATATATACTTTATCCTAGGACCTCTAAGAAACTTAATGAAGATATTTTCTAGTTGGTCATTAGAATTGACAAAACTAATAGTCATGCATCCCGATGCAATCTTCTCTCTTATAAAGTGGAAATCCACTTCGATGTGCTTGGTCCTCTCATGGAAAACTAGGTTAAATGGAATATGCAAGGTGGCTTGATTATCACATATAAGCTTCATTTGTTCATCATTCCCAAATCTTAGCTCTTGGAGGAGATACTTCAACCATATGAGTTCACATGTTGCTAAGGTCATAGCTCGATACTCGGCTTCAACACTAGATCTAGCTAACCTTTGCTTCTACTTCCTTCCAGATATTGTTGGCTTCTCCAAAAACACACAATACCCCGATGTAGAATGTCTATCTCAGGTGAGCTTGCTCAATCTACATCACCGTAGCCTAACACCCAGTGATAACCTCCCTGCTTCTCATACAACACCTCCCTTGACTTCATGTCTTTGACATACGTAGAATGGACCGGCAAGATCCAAATGGCTATCACAAGGTGATCAGAGGAATCGACTAACCACACCACGAAACAAATGCCGCGCTGCTCGATACTGGTGATACCAATTTACATACAAGTCGCCGATATCCTCGACTCCTCGCCAGAGAGGCTTCCCCGACCCGGGCATGCTTGACATTCGGATCCATAGGAGTGTCTACAGGCTTACAATCCAACATACCAGTGTCTGCCAATACATCCAAGATATACTCCTCTCAGAAATAACCACTCTGAAATTAGACTGAGTTACCTCGAATGCCGTAAAATACTCAGCTCCCCAAGTCTTTTGGCCTAAAAGTCATCGAAGGCGCTGTCATTGCTTCTAAATACCATCCCTCCGGCCAATGCCCGTAATGATAATGTCATCCACATAAACAATCAAGTAAATACGCTATCCAGTAGAGGTATGATGATAAAAACGAACAGATGTCACAGATCGATCATGCTAAACTTCTGAACCACAGTGGCTAAAAAACCAATTAAACCAAACTCGAGGAGACTATTTCAAACCATATAAGGAACAACGTAGTTTGCATACCAAACCAGACTCCCCCTAAGCAACAAAACCATGGGATTGCTCCATATATACCTCCTCGATGAGATCACCATGAAGGAAGACATTCTTGATATCCAACTGAAAAAGCAACCATGAGCGCATAGCAGCCATTGAGAGAAGCAAGCGAACAGAGGTAATCTTGGCCACCGGAGAAAAGGTATCATAATAGTTCGAGCCATATTGCTGAGTATAACCCTTGGCAACCAAATGCCTTGTCAATCTACCTCGACATCAAGTCCCACCTTCACTCGTGACAACCTCAACAACAACCAACAAGAGACTTGCCAGGAGGAAGAGTGTGACAAGCTCCCATGTGCCATTGAAGTAAAGAGCATATATTTCACCATCGAAGTAAAAGAAGATCTATTTCCTCAATTATCGTCTCAAGCTTCCTGTACTCTGATGGCAGAGAGCCTCACTAGTGCTTTTAGGGATAAAGACATAAGACAAGGTGGAAACAAAGGCAAAATAGGGTAAAGATAAATGATGATAGTTTAGAAAATTATAAACAAGATGCAGGTTACAAGTAGAACGAGTACCTTTTCAAATGGCAATAGGTAGATCATCGAGCGGTGGTGGAACCGAAGCAGGAGATGAAGATGGCATAGAAGATGAATCAGCAAGAAGCCCTGTCTAAGGACAAGGACGGCAAGTGTAAACCTGAAGTGGTCAAGTCACAGCATTCGTAGGTGGAGAAGGAAAATCTGGAGATGGTGAGACAAGAGAGACATGTAAGACATCTGAAACATGAGGACGCTCTACAATGGAGAAGAAAGAGAAATTCTCAAAGAAAGTGACATCGGTAGAGATGAAGTATCGATTTGTGACAGTAGAAGACAAAAATAACCCGTTTGAATTATCTATATAACCCCTTTGAACTCAAAAATAACCCAAGAAGACAAACTTAGTTGCTTTGGCGGAGAGCTTGTCTTGCCCAGGAGAAAGAATATGAACAAAACAGACACAATCAAAGACACAAGGAGAAAGGCAGAAAATATAAAACAGACACAATCAAAGACACAAGGAGAAAGGCAGAAAATAGGTTGATCAGGAAAAATTATAGAATGAGGGATCTGATCATGTAAAACAAAGGATGGCATACGATTAATCAAATAACATGCAGCTAAGATAGAACCCCCCCAAAAACGTTGAGGAACCTTATGATGGAGAGAGTGCAAGGGGGGCTTCAACTAATGACAAGCCAAGGCCACAACTACCTATTCTGTTGAGGAGTGTAAGCACAAGAGGACTAATGAAGAATCCCATGTGAGGACGTAAAGGAGGACAATGATGCAGAAAGATATTCCCCTTGGCATTATCACTTCGTAGGATACGAATATAAGTATTAAATTGAGTTTGAACTTCAGCATGGAACTTCTAGAAAATAGAATAACACTCAAAGACGAGTTTTCATTAAAATAGCCAAGCACATCGAGAATACCATCTATAAAGTAACAAAATATAACCCTAAGGTAGACTTAATGAGAAGACCCCAAACATCACCGATAAGTCATGAGACTTCTACTTATTGATCTAGGCGCTGAGAATGAGATACGCAGCATGTTTTCCGTCGACATGACTCACCTAATCGGGTACAAACTAGAAAACGAGGAACCATCGCTTGGAAATGTTTCGATGACCAAGACGACCGTGGAATAAGGAGAGGAGATCCATGGAAGTGCAAGCAACTAAGACGGCGCGAAATGAGATGAAATAGCCCTGAGCTATCGCCCCATGCCAATCATCTCGTCCTGCATCTCATTCCAACAATGCGACGTAGCCATTTAAAAGGTAATCAAACAATTAAGGTCACGAGTCAGCTTACTGATGGAAATCAAATTAAAAGGAGAATCGAGAACATAAAGGACAGAAGTAAGGGGTAAGGAAGGAAGAGAGCATGCCGAACCGATTCCTTTAGCTATGGTTTGAGATCCATTAGCTAAAGTAACCATGGGTAAAGGAGAAGTAAAGGTAAGAGAAGAAAAAATGTCCTTATTAAAGAAAAGATGATCAAAGGCTCCAGAATAAAAAATCCAGGGTCCAAAAGGAAAGTGAAAGACAAGCAGAGGCATTGTCAGTCTGGGCAACAAAAGCAACAAGTGCAGATTTGGATGCTTGAGTGCAATGAGGGTACGCAACTAATTTCCCCGATGTAAAATAGCAAATGCAGCCAAAATGGGAGAAAATATTGAACCTTGAGTAGCCATAGAAACCAAAAAATTACAAAACCACAACAATGAGGGATCTGAAGGATGAAACACAATCGTTGGGAGGGGGCAAAACAACTCCCGAACTCAGATGTCAGTTGCTGCGAAAAATTAAGAAAATCCAAAAGTGCAGCCATGGACACAAAAGAGAGAAAAGGTGCAGCTAGGTTTTTGATAGGAACCAGGGCTGGGTGGAGTTTGGTTTGGAGGGACTCCAATCTGCATGGGGAGAACAAACACACGGAAGCTGGTCACACGCTCCCACGCACCGACGCATAGTGGTAGTCGCCGATTGAAGAACATGCGCGTGCCGGTGCGTGGCTCACTGTTTCATGCCAGGGTCTCTTCCAGCAAGTAGATTAGGGAGGAGACAATCCTAATGGTGGGGTCGTTGGCCAAAAGATGAGGTCGCCGAAAAAAGTTGCTAGCGGCAAGAGGTTCTGATGGTGGAGGTGACTTCCGATAGTGACACGGTGACTGATGGGTTGTTGGAATTGACTACGCGACAAAACCCTAACCCTAAAAATTCTGATCTCTTCTATGGCTCTGATACTATGTTGAGAGAAAATGAATACTATATTTTCATTCATTTACAAAGGAGGTGTACATATTTATACTCTAGTGTTAGGACAAAAAAGGAAACAAAGTTAAAGTCTAATTAAAAGACTAAAGAGAAAAGGAAAAGAATCCTAAATGGATTAGGAGACTAAACCTTAATAGACATTAACTAAAAATGACCAGCTTTGTGCACAGCATAACGAACTAGAAAGCCTAAATGCTACAAAAAAAACCAAGGGAGATAGTGATTACATTTGTTGAAAAATGTAGTCCCTTAGCAAGGCAGCCACCATTGCATATTAAACAATGATAACATGATCGTTTTATCATTTGAATAAGAGTGTATGGTTTGTGTCCCCATGTTTATGCTATATATATATAAAAAAATAAAATAAAACAAAAGCCAACACCACCACTTATTCTTGGCCTGGATTGGGAGTTACTTTATCCCAGATTCCAGCAAGCTATATTCCATTTAAGATCTCCTAAATCCTAATTTAGTCAGTCCAATCTCACTCAAAATTCCTAGCCTTATAATCTTTCAGGTTCATGATTGGCAATAAGAATAAGACTAGAAGCCCCACAATCTTAAAAGGTTGAATTGAAATTCTTATTATTATATATATATATATATATATATATATATATATATATATATATATATATATATATATGTGTGTGTGTATGTCACCCTCTGTGTGTGTGTGTGTGTGTGTGTTTATAGAAAAACTGTTAGTTGTGTTTGCCTATTCAAACAATACAATGCTATATGAAACAGTTCTGTCTGAAAAGTAAAGGCAGTAGCCATCAACTATAGTAAATGGTTTAATAAGAATTTCACTGAACTCATAAAGATAAAAGGAAACTGAATGTGGTATAGGAAGGGATCTAAGCTAAGGCATAAATCTTCTATACCTCCTTCATATTGATCGAATACTAATACTTTTTAAATCTTGAACAACAGTGTTACCATTTGTCAATCTAGCATAGTAGACTTTGTTAGAAGGAAGGCTCCCTGCTTAGAGGGCTAGTCTTCATTCTGTCTTATGTGCCAGAACGGAAAAAAAATTTTTTGATTAATGCCAGAACGGAAAAAAATGATGGAACAGTTTTTAAGCTATTAAAGTATTGAACTTTTCACTCCATTGAGTCCCAGATTCAAACATCCAGGGTTTCTTAACCACAGTAAACTAATTCTTTCTCCTAACCTGGTGATAAAATAGAGAGAAGGTTCAATTTTTCTTTCTTAGAGGACCTATGTTATGGGTGATTTTCCTTAGATTTATCTTTTTTTTAATCGATCCTTAGATTTATCTTATGCTTCAAATAGAATCTGCTCTCTTCTTTTTTGCGCTGTTTAGTGGGTTCTTGTTTCTAAATAGCCCAAAGCTATTAATCAATTTTAAGGTTAAATGCATGCTGGCTTTTCATTCATGCAAACTAAACTAACAAGATGAATTTATGTGAAAATATATGAACTTAATTCTGGAAGTAAAACATTGTAAGCTAGAGATCTAAAAGAATAAGAAGAACGCCAAATTACAATGAGAAGAGGTAATGAAGAGAGACATGACCTATTATGTCATGAAAACATTACAGCAAAAAAAAGGTAAAAAAAGAATAAGGTCCTGGGTAGAGTAGAATTGTTTAATTTGTCTAGCAAGCCCCAAACAATTGAGGCAAGGGAACTGTGTGCATGTACACAGACAAACAAAAAAAAGCAGGAATAAACAAATGTAGAGGAAAGAAAAAATATATAAATAAGCATAACAAAACCAAGCATCATGCATTTGAATGAATAAAACAAGAGGAGCATTTCTTTAACAGGCTAGAACTACAACTTGATCATCATCAAGAACTCAAGAAAATTAAAAGGTAAAAATAAGCATACTGATTTACCTGAACCATTTTCCTCCAACAGATCAGGCCTAATCAAGGAGCTTCCATAATTCTTCCCATAAACGCTAGCTCTTTGGAATTCCATTTTGTTTTCAGTAAGTGTCCCAGTCTTATCTGAAAACACATAACGCACTTGACCCAAATCCTCATTAATATTCAAAGATCTGCACTGAAACCTTGTGTCGGAGCTACTATCATACATATGATTGTCTTCAATCATAAAGTACGATTGCCCCAACCGAACCAACTCCATGGTAATATAAAGAGATATCGGTATCATTATCTGAAACACTATAATAGAACTCAAAAAAGAGAAAAAAGTTTCCATATAAATCCCATAGTATTTATATGTTTTCCCACTAGACCTCCCAGTGGTGAAGTATCTTTTCCTGTAATAAGGCAGAGTGTCAAGATGGTTTTTGTGTCGTTCAAGCCATAAACCCATTCCAAGGGCCACAACAAGACACATGATAAAAAGAAAAACAGACAACCACAGGGTCTCTCTGTTCATGTAAATTTCCAGTTTGCTTCTTTTGGAAGGAGAGGCTGCACTGTTCAACATTGCTTTTGTTTCCTGTCCCGCATACACCACTACACCAATTACCCATTCTGTGTTCTTCAACTGACAACCACGCAGAACAATATTTGATTGGTTGAGGGGACATCTTTGCCCATTGAACTCCATATTTGCCCTGAACTCATAGATATTCCTATTAGGTTGCTCACATCTGATTAGCCCTGATATTGCTCCCACATCAAGCACTGTCGAGGCAGTTTCCTGCCTAGCATACCTTGTCTTCAAGTTTGACTCACCGTCCAAATTCATTGTCTGAACGTAAGCAATTCCACTAGGATCACTTGTCCCTAACAAAACCATGTCACAAGGAATTGTCTCATTTGCACAGATCTTCACCACCTCACCAGCTTGTATCTTTTTCCATTTTTTCTTCTGAAATTGATGAACACAAAGCACTAGAGCCTCACGGTTGTTCTCCACTTCATCCGACCTGTGCCTCCGCCAATCTTCATAGCCATCTTTAACAGCTGTAACAGAAAGCACAAAGAGGAGAGGAAAAAGAGACACTGTTCTCCCAAAGACAGCAAGAGGAGGAAGCTGGTTGAGAGCAGCAATACCCAGGAAATACAAATAAGCAACACGATGGAACTGTATGAAGATGTTCTTGGGCAAGAAAGTGATCAATGTGTACTTGCTAGTCCGGATCTCATTCCCTGTGAACTCATACTTATCATTCGTCCTCCTCCAATCATTTACATAAATCAACCTCGAATCCTCCTCATGGATCAGATCCTCTTCAAACTGCAAGCTTTTATGACGGGTCCTTTGGGGTTTGTTCAATTTTTCCTGGACTTGAGAAGATGCCCCTGAAATTTCAAAGGTCGTGGAGTTGTTATGCAGCTCCATTGCAATCCACGATTCCAGGTGTTTCCTCTCCAGTGCGGTGCATTCCAATTCAGACGCAAGAAACAGAGCTGTGGGTCCTCAATAACGGAAGTTGAGAAAGAGGGATAGGAACGGAGAAAGCTAACAGAAACTAAGCTCCAGCATAGGAGCTCAGGATGATGCACCACGAACGAAAGACCCGAAATAATGAAATAATGGTTGCATGGGAGAATTGCCTACACCAATCCCACTCCAACGGCCCAAAATCAATGTCGGTTTCAATCCTCAACGGATAAAACAACCCTACTAATTTGAGCTTCCTTCCTCCACAAATGCCAACCCGATCACACCAAAACACAATTTCCTTCTTCAATCAACAACATTCATTCTCCCTCGAACGATCTTTCCAGCTCAATTAATCGAACATATAGCTTAGACCTAACCAAATCAACAAACACCATATAGTTAAAACACACTCAAACCCGCCCTAAAACAGACCAAAACACACACTATTATGATAAAAGCGGTTCCCAATCTAGGATAATAAAATTAAACAACACAAGCAAGACGATGTACGGCCCTCTACAGCCACGGATAAAAAAACAGACCGACAAACGTTCACGAATTCGCAAAAACTCTAATTATCACAATTCGTACATTCAATGTCCCGAAAAACAAAGACTGTCTACGAACCCGCAAGAAATGCCAAAACTAGAAACAGACGTGACACGTCGAAAATCGCCTGAAACCAATCAGAAAGCCGCTGTACCTTTTTTTGACCCCAATTCTCACCAAAGGGCAAAGACCATTCCCAAAACCCCCGCATTACAATTTACACACCAAATGCAACCTATTAACAAGATCAAGCACCGAGAAAATTCACAAAAAAACGAAACTAACCTCCCAGAGAAACCCTAATTTGCCACCTCGAGAAGCGCGAAGGGGATCAGAGAGGCTCTTCAATGCACTGAATACGAAATCATAGTAAAATGGCAGTGCCTTTTTCCCGATTGCAGATCTGAAAGCGGTGCCGAATCTTAACTCAGAGTTTTCATGATTCGTTTTTCCCAGAGCTTCATGTCATGATGGTGATGATAGCAAACCCTGAAAGAAAAAAATCAAAAAAAGAAAGGAAAAAAAAAATGAATACGTGAGAAGAAGGATGAAAGGGCACAGTAGGCGATGAAATTGCAGAGGGCAGAGAGGGACGAATGGAGCAGCAGGAATCTTGGCCTCCTCTCTCTCACTCTCTCTTCTCTTTTCTTTTCCTTTTTTTTTACTGTAGTCTATCACACTTCACTCTTCCTGTCTGTCAGGTTACTCGAAATTACAATATTAACCCTGTTATGGTCTTATGGATGAACATCAGTGTCGGGCCGATGTCAGGGGGCCTTGGGTTTTGGGTCTTGGGTTGGACTGGTTCGGCTTGCTTTTCAGTTACGTTTTGGATAGCAGCGATGAAATATGGATTTGGCCTTTAGCCTTTTGATGCCAGCGTGGCTGACACACCAGCTGGAGCCGTCCGTGAGCCTTCGGTTTGTCCCTTCGCTTTTTTGTGCTACCTTCCGTCTATTTTACCGAACTGCCCTTTTCGTTCAAGAAGCGTAACGGTCTTCCTGAGCGTATAGTACTGCCACCACCACCACCACCACTACTACACGCCATCTTGTGAATTTGTTTTCTTATTTTTTTGGACAAACTATGAATATTCGGTATCTATTTTCAATCCCGGGCCCTTCCCCATATAACCCCGTCCGAAGTTTAACATTGAGTTCTATCACTTGGATTTAGGTGTGATATGGACATGTGAATTTGTTTTTAAGTCCTAAATTAGGTATAATTATTATTATTTTTATTATAATAATAGTCGGTGATTGGATTAAAACACCCTTTAAAATTGAATTTTAGAAATTTAACTCTTAATCAATGTTTTTTACCAAGCTTTTTTTACAAAATAAAATCTCGTTATTTTCTTGTAATTTTTTTTTTATTTTATGAAACCCATGTAAATACAGAAATGATAAAAGGGTTTTTTTTTTCTTAAAATGAGTTATTTTTCAATAAAATACATGAGAAGGGTTAGTTTGGTGTCTTTTAATGTTAGGAGCTATTTGGATTAAAATACTTTTTTTAAAATTGAATTTCGAAAATTTAACCATACATCAATTTTTTACCTTGGTTGGACAAAAATACCTTTATTATTTTATTATAAAATATACATATAAATATAAATACAAAAAATGGTAAATAGTATTTTTGCCTAAAAAATTTTTTCAAGACAAAATTTGAGTAGGGTTAATTCACAAATTTTGGGTTATAAACTTATTTGAGATTTTTAAAACGAATATTTGATTCAAATATCAAGATACCATTCAGATGCTTATTGTAATATCTTCAACTTCAACAAGATATCAAAATGGAACCTCAAACCTCCCTGAACCCACTGCTCGGAGTTTAAACAGAAAACCTGGTCATAACGCCGTCGCACTCAAGATTTCAAATTTATCACATTCGCAAAATTTTATCTCAAATTATATATGTTCAAATCATTTAAACATTCCGCAGTTTTTGTATCAGAGCCAAGTTCTTACAAAAATTTTGATTAAATTTACATTTATATATTCTTCAAAGTACTATGATTCACAACTAGCGTTGGTCACCCCAAGCAGATCCGTCGTCACCATAAATCCTACAGGCTTGCACATTCCTTACATGTCCCACTGGCGAACTAAATTACTATGAATTATAGAAATGTCAAATTTTATCAAAAAAAATTTGTATGTACTAGTTCAAATACTAGTTCATCCGTGGATCACGAACAACTTTATACATGCTACAAAATACTCAACACTCAAAACAAACTTTCCGTTTATACATTGGGAACAAAAGACATCAAAAATTGGGAAATGCCAAAACAAAATATCAAAGAACTATACAAAATAGGAACTTTTGAATTCAAAAAAGATTATAGAATCAAAATCTCTGAAAATACACATTCAATAGGTTCTGAAACAGAAACTATTGAACTTCTAGATCTTAAGGATCTAGAACAAATTCAAAAAGAAAAATTCAAAATTCTTCATATAGGAGCTATCCAGTAGTTGTACCTAAACCCTTAACCGTGTTAAATGATAACCTATATGTATATGTCTTCGAGATGCAAGACATAACAAATTCCAGGATTCCCTAGGTTAATGGAACAAATACATCCTTCGTGGGATCAAGGTATTTCACCCATATCCAAACCCTAGTTAGATCGATGAACAGATAAAGCAGCATTCATAAAGCCCTGACTCAAACATTCAAACTCAAAATTATGACACGGATCCCGTGATTCAGAATATACTTATAGTATACAGATGATACTATAAAAGAATGATCAAGAATATCCACTGTCATTCTCACCAAAAGATTAAACTTAATTGGCAAAGAAATTAAAAAATTCAACAAATATACTCCAAAACCAATTCCTCGGGAATGTCTAACACAAATTGAATTTAATTTTAAATAACTTTAGTCTAAAACCAATCGAACAACCAAACTCTTATCCATAATAGAAGATGGACAAGGAAATGTTCAAATTAATTTTGAGCCAAGAAAAGAAAACTTAACAAAGACATATTCGCAAGCGCCTTCTTAATTTTACTTAAAACGAACTCCTTCTAAGGTCAAATGTTCACGAATTTAAATCTGTAAGAAGCAGACTATTCTCTACTATTCCGCATTTAAAAATATAGCAAGAAACGAACCAAATATTCAAAATTCTCCAGATAGTTCCAACATTTTCAAACGATGTCACCAATGATGAGCCTTCTCACCAACATGATGACAAGTAAACGCTGTTTAAATGTATGAATACTTAAGAAAAGTTAAGCAAAATAGCTTAAGAACATAAAGAAAGAAGAATGGTTTTTCTCTCTAAATTATCAAAAGAAATAAAAGAAAAATTTAGAGAACAACGGTATCAAACTATAAAACAATGGAAATGAATATTCCACGTTCACATATTTTGATATTTACGCCTAAATAATCAAATAAATATCCTTTTTCACAAATAACATGCTCCAAAATAATGGGAAATCAAATACTACTTCTGAAAAAAAGATAGTATCAACTCATCCTCCTTTGGAAGAAATAACAATAAAAGTCCAAGGTGTTGATGTAATAGCTTCCACCTTTCAAACAAATAAATTCAAATGATGATTTTAAAATAGATCAACCAAATTAAAAGATACAAGAAGTCTTCAACAAATGTGTGAATTTTTCAAATCAATCTTAGGAACAATTTCAACTAAATAGAATCAAGGAAAATGTTTACCAAAACTATACTTAAAACTCAAAAAGAAAAACAATGGAAAATCCTTTATTTCAACCAATAAAACCTCTCAAATTAGGAAGATATAGTAATAATAATGATGAATTAATAAAAATTTTAACACAAAAATTGGATTCAATAAGAACCAAAGATCCTTCTTCTTCAAAAGATCAAATAAATTTTTTAAGTGGAACTGAAACAGAATCCTCTGCTTCAAATACACTTATAAATAATTTATCTGATAAAGAAGATGATCAAATAAATAGATTAAAACATGGAACCAAAGATCAAAAATTTACTAAAGATTCCACACCACCGTGATTTACAAGCAATTTGAAGAAAAGCTATCTAAAACAAAACAGTTATAATAACTGTGAAATATATTCTTGGAATATAGATGGACTTTCTGAACATGAAATCTTGATTGTTCTTCGTCAGATGCAAATGATAAAGAACGCTTATTTGTTGATGGTGAAGATCATAACCGCCGGGCCCAATTACTCTAACCGGCATTTATGACTTCCGCGACATTAAGATTTTAAGTGGAAACTAATCGGAGGAGAAAGAATTTCACCTTAACAAGTGTCAATGATGAAGGTGAGCAAGATGCTACATCACACTCATCCGATATTAATAACAAAACATTTTGTGGTAAAATCCAAAATGCTTTGTTGAAAGAAATATCGAATTTTACAAAATCTTAAGTGTAACACTTAAACATTTCAAATTGTGATCATGATATATTTCTAGCCAAAGTAATGACTAGAGCAGATGCTAGGGCTCCTTATTGGAAGGAAAGATTTTTGTTTGGTCTTCCAAAAGCCTTAACCGCAAAAATTCAAGAATCTTTAAGAGATAAATATAACGGACAAATTCCTTATGATACTCTTTCTTATGGAGAAATCATAAGTGAAGTCAAAAATGAAGGTCTCAAGTTGTGTACTCAACTAAGACTTCAATTTCAACTTAAAAAAGACCTAAAAGCTTCTAAAAAAGATTTAGGTTCTTTTGTTCCTCAATATGGCATCGATGCCAATTCCACCTACCAACTTTCCAAAAAATCAAAACCTTATAGGGAATTACCTTATAAAAATTCAAAATTTAAAAGATAAAAACTAAAAACTTTGAAAACAAACAAAGTAAAAAACATCATAAAAAGGAAGTTAGATGTTTTAAATGTGGTCAAAAGGGACACATAGCCCCTAATTGTAAAAATAAAGTAAATGTTTTATCTGATAATGAAGAAGAATATTATTCTGAAAATAATATTACATCTTCTGATACTGATAAATCCCAAACAAAATCTGAAAACGAAAAAGAAATTGAGAAAATAGAAAATTGCTTATGTCAAGTAAACATGATAACTGCTGAACAAGAATTGTTATTAGAAATGATAGACAAAATTGAAGATAAAGAATCAAAGGCAAAATACATAAGGAAAATATTAGAACAACAAAATAAGAAACCAAAGCCTAGAGTAAATTTATCAAATGCTTATCAAATGAAAGATATATTTCAATATTTTAAAAGAACTCGTAATTTACAAGATTTACAAGAGTTATAAACAAATGAAAATTCAAATAAATGAATTAAAAGATTATACTCAAAACTTAGGAGAAAGATTAACTAATTTAGAAATCCAAAAAGAAGATATAACAGAAGAAATAAATGAAGAAGTTGAAACTTTTGTACATAGTATGACTATCAGACAAAAACAAAGCATTTCAGATACGTAATAACTTTAAAAATCAATCCTAATTACAGCGCTTTAATTGCTTTCATCGATTCAGAGCCGATTTAAATCAGATAATGTGAAAGATTTGACCCCATCAGAGCATTTTGTAAAACTTCTCAAATGAACATATATAATTTGAATAAATTTTTGCAGTACAAAAGAAATTTGAAATCTTCAAAGTACGGCTACTGTTGTAACAACTGGTTTCGCTTGAATTCCACTTGGGTTCAGAGGTTTGAGGTTTGCTCGATATACTATTTGAAGTCAAGATATTTGAATAAACATACAAACAAAGATGCACATCAACTGTAAATCAGCACGCATTGAAATTTGAATTGAAATATATTGAACTTTGAAAACTTACAAACTTTGAAAGCTTTTTGATCAGGAAAGCTTTAACAGTGATGAGCTGGATACAATGCTCTCAGAGCTTCTCTCTCTAACTCTTTCTCTTACTAAAACTTATCCTATCTAATTAAGGAGACAACCCCTCCTTATATAGGAAATTTTTTGACTAAATAAACTTCACGCCCACACAAATGCCGGATCAAGCATGTGACATTCAAGGGTCACCAACTTTTCAAGAGTCACTGGCTTCTCAAGAGTCACCTTTGCTTTTTTTAAGAGCCAACCGCCAGGTTTGCCAGCTTTGTCTTTTCTCGCAGTTTCGAGCTTTGCTTTTTGTTCACAGACAAATACTATTAACTATCGTTTGAAATGATCCAAGATGCTATCACACCATTCAGGTCCGTGATTTTCCATTCTTCATCAATCAGCCGTATTGAGCATCCGTGATTCTGGTTTTGGAATTCTTGAGCCTCGTCCTTTCTCTCGGCGCAGCTTTAAAATATTTTCATTCCCATTACTCAATGGAGCTAAGATGAGACCGTGAGCACACGCCTTCGTTTCACTTGCGAGTAGCTACCGCACAAGCCATTGCATCTCTTCATCCGAGTCCGAGCCGCAAGTTTGGAGAAAGCCACAGATCTTCGACTTTTTTGAGATATGCCCAGAGCGCCGACCATGAAATGCAGTTTTTTCGAGATCGGGCCAAAAGAAAGGTCGACCAAAATGTGCACTCGCTAAGGCCGCGCTTTTTCAACTCGCGGCCTACCATCTTTTCGACAAAGATCAAAGCTTGGCTTCAAATTAAGGCCGCCACCATTTGATTTTGAATTCCTGTACCAAATACTTAAGTGAATCGCCACGATCGCGGGTACACAATCCCAACAAATCCAGCTGATCCTTAATCGGGTAACAAAAGAAAAGTGAATAACCCGCTTTCCGCGAGGGAAAAGCTTTCATAATTTGATTTGAAATAATCAAAACTTTTGATGATTTCAGGGCAAAAAATGTTTGGATTAGCTCCCATAAGAAGCCACCATTCCTGAAACCAATTTGGAAAGATTTTTTGAACTTTTTCATTCCAGTTAAAAAACCAGGAATGAGTTTTTGGCCTGATACAAAATGTATGATACCAAGCGTTTTGTAATCATAAAAATCAAAGGCTCGGCGGATCAAAATTTCGTAAAGTCTTTATATGTAAAATATTTGATCCCAATCCTTTTCATTAATGACTTTCAAAATTTTGCATTTTGAATAAGCTGCGTCATTACCCCTGTGGTTCATGACTGAGAAATTTGTACAGACCGATCTACGAGCATTTAATTGCAGACTTACTGGTTTGTGCATTTCTGGAAATGAAATACTTCTCGCTTTGGAAAAATCTTTTGATTTCAATCTCAAATTTTAAAACCGATAAATGATCGTGCTCTAAAACTCTTCAGAGTAACAATTTTGTTCTTTTCTGCTCGCATGCATTCTGGGAGTTGGAGTTTGGAAAGAAGGGTTAAGGGTTTCTCCCCAAAACTTCAAACGATTTGAAGCTCGAGGCCTTTTCTACTGCATAAGAGGCCTCAAGCAGTTTGATAGGATCCGCTTATGCTTGCTCATTTTCCCTGTAAAAATTCCCGTGAAAGGAAATCAAGTAAAACATTTGAAGATCCTTTGATAAATTCAATTTCAAAATCAAATGCATAAAATGGTCTGGCCATTTGGCAAAAAATCTATTTTGAAAACTAGGTTTTGAACATCTTTGCAATATTTCTTTTGCACTTTGCAATCAACTCTTAAAAGAAATTTCTTGTTAAAATATCACTTTGAAATTTTTGAATGCATAAAACAAATGCAAAATCTCTTTAACATGAGTAATTCAATCAGGACTACTCCAAACACTTAGAGTGAAATCGACAATTGAGATTTTGTTTGAAATTGCTTTAAGATTCTCATATTGAGAAGATTCACTACGAGGCAGAGCTCAGAAGATATCAAACAGAAGCTCTAACCTCGTGTTTAACTGCTTGACTTACCTAGGTATGTCTCCTCGTACTGCGGTAAAGCGATTTTCTTAACCTCGAAAGGCTTAATCAAAATCCTGCGTTTCGTAACCTCAGCCACATAATTAAGGCTGGCTCTGTAACTCCAGTTTTATTTTCGATTATCGCAGGGCTTGTTACAAAAACATTGCCCGTATACATTTTAAGTTTGGTCTTCGATGAATGTCAAATCTCTAAACCTAATAGAAATACTTTGTTTCGTTGTAGAAGACCAAATCATTATCTTCTATTGTTTCTTGAAAAATTTTAATGTTTGAAATGCTTAGTGAATTCTGAATATGAGAACAAACATCAATGTAAATAATAGAGCCTAGTGTATTCATTGAATATTATCATCATATTTTGAAATTTCGAAGAAGTTATTTGTAAAGGTCCAAGATATATTCCATTTCATAATAAATGAAATCGTGAATGCTTTTCGTACTGCCTTCTCTCGGGTTTAATCTGGATTTGCCGTAAAACCGTATATCACCTGAAAATATTGCCGCATTATGCTTGAATAAAATCCTTTGTGTATTGATTCAATCCACTGCAGGATTCCTATTCAATGGTTTATACTTCCATCACTAATCTTCGGAGTTCCTCTTCTCACTTATGAGTTGTATCATAAAAGTTTCGCACTGTCCCATGGTGAATGTATCGTTTTGCCAGTTTTTCTAAGAGACACAATCTTTTGCAAGACCAAAGGGAGTTTCGACTCATTTTGATCAGGTCTGCTAGGTGTTTTCATTGTGCCCATATGGTGTAATGAAACCATATGTTACTATTCTGAGCATTTGGTATAAGAAGAACAAAGATTTTCTTCTATTTGCTTGAATATTTTTTTGTCTTCTTTTCCTATTTGATTGTAATTCTTTCTTATATTGTATTCTTTCTGAAGAAATTTTACATGTTTTTATTTTGTTGAAGCAAAGAAATAAAATCTTTAACTCGATTATTTCTTCGAATTCTATTCCTTTTATAAATTCAAAAAGAATTTTTATCTTTATATTTAGTTTTAATCCTTTATCATCTACTCCGAAAGATAAAGTTGTGTTAGAAACTGAGTTCCTAAACAATTTTGATGACTTATGTTTTTGACTAGTAAGAATGAAGTTTTAATACAAATACCATTTTTGGTAAATATTTAATTCAAGCAGATTTTTCAAATCAAATCTTAGGAACAATTTCTCTCAACTAATAGAATTGAAGGGAAAATGTTTAACAAAACCATACTTTAAAAAACCTCCAAAAGAAAAACAGCTTGAAAATCTCATTTCAACCAATAAAACCTCTCAAATTAGGAAGATATAGTAATAATAATGATGAATTAATACAAATTTTAACACAAAAATTGGATTCAATAAGAACCAAAGATCCTTCTTCTTCAAAAGATCAAATAAATTTTGCTTTAATCCAAATGTAATCCTCCTCGCTTCAAATACACTTATAAACACTTATCCCATGTTAAGATGATCAAATAAATAGATTAAAAACATGGCACCAAAGATCAAAAAATTTTTACCAAAGACCTACACCACCAGATTTACTGTTACTCTGCAAAAATTTTATTCAAATTATATATGTTCAAATTGTTTAAAGGTCCTGCGTAGTTTTGGTATCAGAGCCAAGTTCTTACAAAAATTTTGATTAAATTTACATTTATATGAAAATTCAAATAAATGAATTAAAAGATTATACTCAAAACTTAGGAGAAAGATTAACTAATTTAGAAATCCAAAAAGAAGATATAACAGAAGAAATAAATGAAGAAGGAACTTTTGTACATAGTGCACTATTGTACAAAAACAAAGATTAGATACAAAATAACTTTAAAATCAATCCTAATTACAAAGTTAGCTTTAACTGCTTTGATTGATTTAGGAGCTGATTTAAATTGCATATATGAAGGATTAATTCCTACTGTATATTTTGTAAAAACATCTCAAAGATTATCAACAAATTAGTAGTGATCATTCGGGCCTGTTATAAAATAATTTCACAAGGTCATATTTCCAAAATGGTATTTGTATTAAAACTTCATTCTTACTAGTCAAAACATAAGTCATCAAATTGTTTTAGGAACCTGCTTAACACAACTTTATCCTTCGTAGATGATAAAAGGATTAAAAACTAAATATAAAGATCACAAATTTTTAACTATAAAGTGAATAGAAATAAAGAAATAAATCAAGTTCAAGATTTTATTTCTTTATCAACAAACAAACATGTAAAATTTCTTCAAAAAGAAATACAAATATAAAAGAACCTAATAAAATTTAATACAATCAAAACAAGTTCAAGAAAGAATAAAAAATATTCAAAAACAAATAGAAGAAAATTTTTGTTCTTCTATACCAAATGCTTTTTGGAATAAAAAGCAACATATGGTTTCATTACCATATGAAAAAGATTTTAATGAAAAACAAATTCCAACTAAAGCAAGACCTATTCAAATAAGTCCAGAACTCCTCGAATATCAGAAAAGAGACACCGATCTCTTTAAATAAAACTAATAAGACCAAGCCATTCACCATGGAGTTGTGCAGCTTTTTATGTCCACAAAGCTTCATAAATTGAAAGAGGAACCTGTTGTTAGTGATAAATTATAAACCATTGGTCATCCTACAATGGATTAGGTATCCAATACCTAATAAAAAGGATTTAATTCAAAGGATTTATAATGCAACAACATTAAAATCGACATGAAGTCCGGTTTCCGCAAATCCAAATTAAACCGTAATATCGTACAAAACAACATTCACAGCCCATTCGACATTACGACGAATGTACGCCGTCATTTTAAAAACGCCTTCAAAATTTCAAATATGATGAATGAAATATTCAATGAATACACTGCATTTTCATCATATATCAGATGATGCTCGCCATTTCAAATTCCCTTGAAGAGCATTTCAAATTTAAAATTCTTCAAAAAATAAAGAGATAATGGCTTAGCTTATTTCGCAACAAAAATAAAATTTGTTTAAACAAATATTAGGGTTTTAGGATTCGACATTCATCAAGGTCAAATAAAACCCATACAGCGGGGCAAGCCATCTTCACAACAAATCTCCCGATGAAATCAAAATAAAAACACAGCTTACAAAAAGGTTTTTAGGTAGCCTTACTCAGGAATAGTTCTTACCCAAACCTTAGATTTTTTGATTAAGCCTTATTTCAAAGTGTTAAAGAAGAACTTCCATCCGAGGAATATACCCAGAAGTCAAACAAGTTAAAACGCAGCTAAGTAAACTTCCTTGTTTAGTATCCTTCACCCAAGTTCTCTCCTGGTCTGCATGCATGCCTCAAATATAGAGAGGGAATCTTAAAAACAAGATTAAACAAAATCTCAATTACATGATACCTGTGTTTGGAGGGTCTGGCTACCACCACTAACGCAAGTGTGATTTTAGCCATTGTTTTGTATTCAAAATTTGCAAAGATGTTTTGCAGTGGTCCCAAGAGTTGATTGCAAAGCAAAGTTAAATATCAGAAAAGCACGTCTCAAAACCTGGGCTTTCAAAATGTATTTTCGCCAGATTCAAGTGAGTTTCCATTTTATCCTGCTTTTTGATTTGAAATTGAATTTATCAAAGGATCTTCAAATGGAGTTTTGGGTTATAAACTTATTTGAGATTTTTAAACAGAATATTTCTAGATAATAATAATAAATACAAGATCTTTTTTATACCAAGTCATCTCTCATTTATCTGTATATTCATTCCCCTATATTATTTTTGTAGAAAATGAAAGACAATAAATATCGGATAAACATATTTTATGTTTATCGCCCAAATTCTTAATACACATTTTCTCTTCACTTATTACCAAACCCCTGTAATACCTAGTAATTAAAATTAAATTAGCTGTTATTTTATATTATTTCGTTATTTTTTTAAATAATATTATTTCGTTGTTATATAAGATAAGAAGCGAATATCTCATACTAGTTCTCTCAAAACAAATTGTAATATCGTGAGATAAAGTTAAAATATTAACATTATGTGAATAATCATTTTAAAACTTTAGATGCTATGGAGACATGTGTAGATAAACTTTGGGTTCCGGAATTAATTGAAAAAGGGAGAAAGGATACAATAAAATATTTATTTGTTTATTTATTCTAAGATTCATAAAGAACTAATGAAATTAAGAAATTATAAAATAAATTTAAAATAATAAAAACTAGAATGATAACCATGGAATCATTGCCTAAATATAGAAAAAAAAATCATATATCAAGCAAGGAAGTCTATAGCTTAAATATAGGGATAATGAGTATCCATATAAATAGAAATTCAAAGACAAAAATGTAAAATAAAAGCTAATGTTTAGGGATTGAGGCCTACTGAGTGATAAAGGGGTTAGGAAGGAAGATGTTGAATATAGTATTATATAAAGGGAATAGATGTAAATAAATTAAAAAAAAAAAAAAAAACTAATATTTAGGGATTAGTATCCATACAATGACAAGAGTTTGATGCACAAAAACAAAGGAAATAAAATTTGATACACCATAAAATTTTTGGGATTACTCTCAATGGAAGTTGTTAGGAGATATATGGGCTAGTTTGTGGAAGATTTGGATTGAATTAAAAATTTTGTAGTATTGTGTTGTACGTGAGCATGGTGAGAGTCTATGTAAGAGTTGAAGATAGAATCTTTTTATGCTGAGAATCAAGGCTAAATTGAAATGGTTTAATTTAGATAAATTAAATCAAACAAAATCAATTAAAGTGATTTAAATTATTATGAGCAAGGTGTCAATAACAAGTAACTCAAATGGTTAAGAGCTTAAACCGAGGGATTAGAGTGGTTTAATGCTTGAGTCTCAATGTGACAAATTTGTAAATAAACAAATTGTTATTATAAAGTGAATAAATATAAAAAAAAACTATTATGAGTGAGCTAGGTTGGAAAGTTCACAACAATAAATTTAAGATAATCAATTAATAAAATGAATGAACAATTCCCTTCAAAAAAAAAATGAATGAACAATTCATTAATGTGTGGAATAAATAACCACAATAATTATTAGTCTATCTTGTTTAACTCAAATGATAAAGTGTTCACCATTAAAACAATTATAAGGGCATAAGAATTTACTACATTAAAACTAAAATATATTAAAAAAAAAAAGTTATCATTATTAGAATATTAAGTCAAAGTTTTCTTTCAATTTGCCCAAGTGATTTGAAACCTTACTACTATATATGTTTACTTACATGTGTCACATGAATTGTTATTGTAAGAGAAAAAAAATACAATAATCTTTTAAAGCTAAATTTTAGAACATCTCTTAGAATATTTGACCACCAAATGTTTGATGCGGGGATGGATCCTAAAGGATCTTAAATATTTAGAAGTCGTGGTGTCGAGAAGGATTCAATCCCATTAACCTTCATGAATCCGAGGACCTCCACACTCCAGTCTGGAGCATGTAAAACTCTTTCCTCAAAATAATCAAATAAAATCCACGGAGCTTAACTCTTTACAACTTTACATATCTTGTAAAATAATGCTGAAGGAAGTGGTAAATATATATATTCTTTTCAAAGATCAGATGTTTGTAAAATCTGGCCAGAGTTTCCTCCGTTTTTCGGACTTTCCCAAATTTCATAAATTTGATGGTACATTTTAAAACACTCAAACTTCGAATTTCACTCTGTTATTAGGACTCCTCTAGTAATCCAATCTCAAAACACACAGATATACATATACATTTATTACTTCAAAACTACTCAAAACATTCAAACATCTTCTGTCTACACATTTTGTATCAAAAGATTGCTTGAGCTGCCAACACCGCGCCACGAGACTCTCGGGCCCACTGTCGAGGATCAAAGCCCACATAGTTCCTTTTCAAATATATACATATATACATATATACATAACAAAATCTTCAACATATACAATATGCAAAATATTTATACAATGCGCCTATGTGAATGCCGTTTCGATGGCTCTGACCATCGCTGCAGGGGATGCCCTACCGGCCAAGATCTGCCTCTTGCCTCTAGTAATGTTTTAAACGATACGAAAAAGAAAGAATTATCAAAGGAGCTCAAGAGTGTATATTTCATTCGATAACATTTTCGTGATATAGCAAAGTAATAAATACTTACAATTAAAAATCAATTGCAGTGCCTTAAACTCTTTCTTTCTTTCGATGGAACCCAGATAAACATCAGTCAGCTTCCTCACCACTGAGGGACAATTTCATTCCAAATACAACCAATTGTCGCAGACACTCACACTTCGTATAAAGCTGCCCAAATGATAAAGATTCTTTATCAATGCAGAAGGATATTACCTAAACACTTATTTCCCTAGCTAAGAACTCATAACTTTTCACCTTCAGAATCCTTTACACGCTTATAAAGTACCTCTCGCTGATATCAAATATAACAAATTACAGAATAGTAACCATCGCAAAATCCTCTTCAAAATACATTTCTAAATCCCTTTAAACACTTTACTTTATTTTATTTATACATTTATGCATTCTTACACATTTTAAACTCATAATGCCTTAACACATGCATATATACTCTAATATAAATATATATATTGATGCAAGATAAAACATTTCCATGTGTCATAACATTTATATAAAATATTTATATATTAAACTTTTCAATTTAATATTAAACCATTCACTTTAAAACTCAATTGTCAAAATATCATTTTACACTCACAGCCACCGCCAATTCCGCTTAGCCCCGCCGTTCCTGCTTTCCCGTCCGAGAAGCTACTTTCACCTTTCAAGAAAACCACACATATTAATCATACACTTCCATTTAATCCACCATACATCATTTAAAGCCAAATGAACAAATTACCCTTGTGTTAATTAAAAAACAACTCATTTTGGCCAACCTTTTTTCCAACAATACATTCTATAGACTTTTATGACTAAAAATTATTCAACGGTCTTCAAAAATTATGAACTCTATAAAGTCCTTTATATATCCAATGATATCTCTAAATTTCTAATTTAAAATTCCTTTCTCGCTCTCAACCATAACACAAGTTGCAAACATGTTTTGACAATTTGATTAACTCAATCGAATCACCTACTGTTATCCTTTGATTTATAGGGATCTTAACTCCATAAATTGGAAATGGTTTCTCCACTCATTTAGTTATGGTTCTATTGTTTTTCTCCAATTGGAATCACCTAATGACCAAAACCTGCTATTATATTTTATATTCAGATAGACTCAATTTGCATAATAGAATCTGCACATAGCTCAGACTTTGATAAATTTTCTGGGCACTTTGGGGTCATAATTTGCATACTTCCTTCAGATAAATTTTTTTCCTAGAAGTCTATTTTACTCCAGAATTTTGAATCACTAAATTTAAGAGTGAAACTCCACTTATGGCCAAACACTACAACCATACCCAAACAGAGCATAATCGTGAGCTACACGCCACCTTTCAGTCCGTATTGGGGAGCCTTATTACAACTGCCTTGGTCCCTTCTATACATTTGTAGCCCTATCTCTTATGGTTCTTACCAATTAGAATCAATTCATCACGAGATTCTAACTAATCTATAAAATGTTTCAAAACAAAAAACAGTGGGTTTTACAGAATTGGCAAAGATCTCCCTTTACTTTACAACACGATCTAAATTTCAATCTAAATCCTTTCTTCTAACTAATTCCAATGCATTTCTAGAAAGTAAGATTCAACCCAAAACACATGGAAATTACCAAACTACCTTAATCCTCTCATTTCCATTTTACTGAGAACACCATGCACAAACCATATTCCATTTTGTTTTTCGATTTTCTTCACTTAATCACTTCTGCATTAAATGCCTTATACCTCAATTTCATAAATCCCTAACCAATTTTTAACATAATAAGAAATTCAATATCAAACCCTAACTATCTACTCACTTGATTTTTCTAAACCCTAACCTAATCCATTTCTTTCTTGTTTAGTATCAAAATCACATTCAACCATAAAATACCCAAATTCTAACATCCATACAGGTTATTGTGGTATGAAAGCATTAAAATCCAACTTTCCCACCATTAAAACTTACTTGTTTCCTGGCTTCTAGCTTTTCTTTCTTTGCTACCACTGAAATCACTAAGAGTTTCAAGAAGGAGAAAACTCACCTCTCACACTTGCTCCATGGTTTTCTTCCCTTCTTCTTTCCTTTCTTTTCTCTTTCTTTCCCTTTTCTCTCATAGCCGTTTCCCTTTTGAGCACACTTAATCTTAAATTTTTCTTTTGACTCACAACTTCCAAAATTGCCCTTAAACCAAATAATCCCATTGGTCCATTCTCATGAGTCACTAATCCTAATCTCAGTTCTAAAATTTTGATCGCTCTTGTGCCCAAGAATCTCATTTATCCATTTTTTGATATTTTTAATCATAATTTAGCCATTAAGAAAAGTGCCTGATTTCACTCATAAGAAAATATCTTCTATGGTACAGATTTTATCTCGGCTTTCACCTTATAACGCTTTATATCGATTAAATGTCACAAATATTTTACGGTCATTAAACCTAATAATCTGACCATTAAATATTCTAATTAAATCCTTCACATTGGATTCCAGTCTCTGAAATCATCGAAATCGGATTTAAAAATCATTTAAATCTGGAATCCCAATAGCGATTATTGCAGCCAGGTATGTAATGGTAACCGAATTACGTTCGATCGCCAAAACCATCCATAAACCCGACTCTGCTTCACCCGTTTCAGTTTCGCGTAGACTCTAAGGATTATTTTCGGGACATTGATGCCCATACTCAAAAAATTTCATCGCAGTTCAATTTCACCGGAATCACTAATATTCACTTAAATCTCCAATTTCTCTGGTAATACGCTCAAAGTCAGGAATCAAATTCTCTTAAAAATCCCTTTGCAAACCTCTCCATCCTGATATAATAAGAAAAACATTTTCCTTAGTGTTATTCTCGCAAGTGAAAATTTTCGGTACTTCAATTTTATACCAAATAAGACCGGAGCGTTTCTAAATTCAATTCATCTCGCTTTATCATCGACCTTCGAATCAATTCAAAACTATTACAATATTCAATCGTGTTGTATTTTACAATGATTTGTACTTATGTTTCTGGGGTATAATTTTGATGGGTAAGAAATAAATCGGGTTTCAAAGATTATAGGGGTAGTTTAGGGTTATATATTTGAAATAGTGACATATTAGGATGAAGGATATTAAATTTTGGAATGTCATGCTTGCCTGACAAATAATCCTATTTTAAGCTCTTTGAGTTAGGTTTTGCTTTAAAATTTTGGTGGTAAGATTAGGCTATGCACAATTTGTGTTTTAGTAAATATATATATAGGGATGATAGTATTTAGAATTTCTAGAAATAAGGTATTTGAGAAATTTATTTGTATGGAATCAAATTTGGAAAGATTTTGGTCGAGGTTGAATAATTTGTTATGAAAAGGTTAAGGATAAGATGATAGAATGAGTTGAGGTTATCACAAGAATAGATACTAATTTCACCATCTAAGGAACCCATCAAGGATTGTGAGTCTAACTTGTCACTAAAAGAACAAGAGATAAGAGAACAAGAGAGATAACTCTTAAAAAAAGAAATGAGGAAATATTGTCGCGCTTCGTATTCGACCCGACGGAGATTGGAACCGATTTAGGATGCGAACCGCTTTTACCATATATATTTTCGACATCGTAGAAAAAAATGTCGTATCATTTCGCTAGCATGACCCAATTGCTATCATTAATAATACTTTCATCTAATATGGTATATATGCTCTTCAACATTATCATTACAAAACATTATCGAGTTCATCTCCACAAATAAATCATATGTTATTTTCATAAAACTTAGTACATTCGGGTTAATTATAAAAGAATCAAGAACATATGAGATAATGGCGGCTGAGATTTTAAACGCTACTTATACTCGCATGATTTGATCGGCGACTCATGAACTCTCAAGGGTCTTTGCTCTTGTCCCTAATCACCTTGCATCTACGTGAACATAAAATAAAGCTTAAGCATTTTCATGCTTAGTGATCTATGTACCATCTCTCATTTCACTAAACATTAAATATAAACTTTTTTATGAAACAATGTTTTTGGGCACTTCAATAGTTCATGCAATATGCATTATATATATATATATATATATATATATATATATATATATATATATGTGTGTGTGTGTTTATTTCATACTTTCAGCCTAGAAATCATTTACTACTTCTAAAGTATATAACTTCATATGTATTTCTATTCAAAACAAACTATGCATTTCTCACACATTTACTTATAATTTTGCCCTTAAATGAATTTAACCTTATTTTTCAGTGGTGAGATAACTTAATCATCGGCACGCATCCCGTTAGCGTCATATGCTGATAAAAACATTTATAACACAATACTGGGATTCAATCCGCCGATCATGTATTTGAAAATTCATTATAGCTATTATCATACTGTCTCCGCCGGGTTACGATCAGATGTCATTATATTTCATTTCGCTCATGATCGTTAGTTTGACCCTTATTGGTGCGCTCAATTCATCTCAATCAATATAATCTAATAACATTATATAAGGGCATTAAAACTTTGGTCGCAATAATTACAATATTGTGGCGTATGGCATTTATACCCAACAATACATTTTAATGCTCATAATTTTTTATGGTAATGCATTTGAAATCAATTTTTCCCAAATCGTTTAAAACAAATCACATATGCGCTTTAAAATCATTTCATCCAACAACTGGCAAACTGTAATGCAGAGAACATGGAGAACAAACCCAAAAAGGTTGTCGCTCCCCGATTCCCATCATCGAACCTGCTATTGGGTCGTTTCCTCGCTGTACTCAACCCCTAATCCACTCACAATTAGAGAACACATTAGTTAGCTTATTTAGGTTCTCAGTTATGGTCGTTTCACCTAACTTCCTTCAAGTAAAATTCTTTGGAAACAATGAGCCACATTTTGCCCAACTTCCTCTAAGTCCATTGTTCCTATAAATCTATTTTATTCGCATATTGAACTTCATCCACCTTGTTAATCGCACCAAGGATATGTTCAAAACAACCGGACTACTTTATTTTCAAAAACATAACTAGAATTTATTCGAAATAAAGCTTCACTTTGATGAATTTGGTCCAAATGGGATCCAAATTAATGCTAATTTATTTCATGAAATTTGTTCTCCTAGAAGTATAGCTTACCTGCAATTTAGAACCACTCAATTTGGATGAGGAAACTCAACTTATGGCTTAAATAATTCAAAATGTTCCAAACACCAAACTGTACTCAAACTCGAATCTTAATTCTGCCCGAACAGAAATCTCCTCACTCTCACGAATTTCTGAAGTCAAATGGGGTCTAAATTTGAGGCTCACACTTATTTCAAGGGAGATTCAATATCCTCGGAAGTTTAGCTTTCATCTGGAAATTTGAATCACCAATCTCATGAGTGAAACTCAAACTTATGAGCTAAATACCAAACTAAGCTCTAAAACACAAAAACTATACTAAACCGAACTGCACTCGCTCAAACAAGTCTTCATTTTTGACGCAATTTTCAACCAATTAGAGTCCAAATTTAAATACACCATTTCACAGATTCTTGCCTCCTTGTGTTTAGTGGGTTTACTCCAAATTTAACCACTCAATTTGATGAGTGATGACTAGTTATGGAAAAAAAAACACGGGTTTGAAAATTTTGATAAGATCTTCCTAAACTTTCAAACATTTCTTTATACAAAAATTCATCAAAACCAACTTAACCTAAAAGCACTTTGAAACTTAACCAAAACAACCTCAAACTGATCTACAATCATTTAAAACACTTATTCGATTTAGGGTTTCATCAAACCCACAACATTTAGGGAAGTTAGGGTTAGTTCATACCTTAAACTTGATTTCTTCCACTAGCTGACTCTAGCTTCCTTTTGATCGATCAAATGGAACCCAAGACGGAGAAAATCACACCAACTCGCTCCCTCTCTAAAACTAGCCTTTCTTCTCTTTTATGTCATTAATAAATAGAGAACTTTCATTCCTAAGACAGTGCCTTGGTCTTAATCCATATCCTTCATAGTACAAGGTTTTGTGGTCTTACATTTTTGCTCATTTCATTTTTTTGCATTTCGTCTCTTTTGTCTTTCATTTACACTCATTTCATCAAATTTTCCATTTTGGCATATACACTTGTTTCATTTATGACCTCGGGTCCTCATTTGACATTTTACCAATTTAACCTAATTCTTGTATAATTTCCTAGTTTTTACTCATTTTTTTCTTAACAATATAATTTTAAAAAATACACTAACTACTTATACTCTTAAGCATGTTATAAACCCACATTTTGGCATTACAACTCTCCCCTTTAGAAGAATTTTGTCCTCAAATTACCTTCACTATCACCAAATGTAGATACTACTATCGACGTGATGGTTTCCTTTTGTTTCACACGTGGTCGCCTTGTGGTTTCTCCACAATACTTCAATTAACGGGATCTGACACAGTTCAATTTTCGACTTCTCGAGCCAAGATATCTCGTTAGAAGCTCCTTCGTATGTTACTCGGGTCTAAGCTCAATAACTTTTCAAAGATACCACATATGGTGATGGGTCTATAACCTATACCACCTCCCACATTGAAACATGGAAAACATTATGGATCTTTTTCCAACTTGAAGTAAGTTTGAACTATGCGAACAACCCACTTTCTCGATCACTCGGCATGACCCAATTAACTGAGCCTAACTCGGTCATTTTTCCCGTAATCTCATGACTTTCTTCCAAGGAGAAAAGCTTTAAGAACACTTTCTCACCCGATCTCATTGAATGTCTTTTCTCTGTCTGCAAAGACTTTGGTCTATCTGCGCTACTCCTAACTTTTCTCGATCATTTTCACCTTTCCTGCTTCTAAATCAAATCGGGGCCAATTGCTTTCTTCTCACTTAGCTATATCCAACACAATGAAGAAACTACAAATTCCTTCCTAGAGAGCCTCTGTAAGGTGTCATTCCAATAATAAACCGAAAGCTATTATTGTTATACAAAATTTAATCAAAGAATAGTCTATCCCAACTACCCTCATAGTCTATCACATAACTTCTCAAAGATATCTTCTAAAACTTGAATCACTATCTTCGGTCATTCTATCTGTGCGAATGGAAAGCTAAACAATCTACCAAGTGCTCTTAAAGCCTTTGCAATTTTCTCCTTAAAATCTTTGAGAAACTCACTCTATATGAACAGATAGACACTAGAATCCCATATGTAATCCAACTCATATATTTCTTTTGCAAGTCTCGTTAACTATATAAATGAATAGTCATTTACTAGATATGTAGAGTCACTTTCACAACGGCCTACCACCACCTAACTAAATCATGTTTTCTCCCCTCGTTAATGAATCCACCATAAACCATCGCATCTTCTGGGTCCCATTTCCACTCTCGGGTATCTCTCAACAAATGAATAATCCCCGAAGGTTCCCATGTTCGCTTTTCACCCTTAAAATATTCATACATTTGGTCACAACCAAACATCTCTTCTTCACCTCGACCACCAAGATGAAGTCTCAGAATCCGATACATTTTTTGTAAGCACAGATGCGGTGACAAACAAAGGATCCATTATGTGCCTTTCAAGAATGGATTTCTTCAACTCCACTGTCATCATCAAAAACAAACTCGGGCCCCATAATACAAGAACCCATCCATTCCACCAAAACCTCAGTTTCTTTCTCTCTATTCTCACTCATAATTGCGTAAATTTTCCATCACTCTTCTATGCCCCTAGCAGACTCGGGATGAATTAAATTTGGTCATATCAATTCCACACATCACGTCATTCATAGCACAAAAATGAGCATTCAATGACTGTAATGTTCTTTAGACTAATTTCTACTCAAAGTGTTTGCCACAACATTAGCTCCTGGATAGTAGCTCCATCACACATCCATATCCTTGATCATCTCCATCCACTATTGCTCTTCAAACAAGCCTGTTGAGAGGGGTAACATTGTATTCTTGTGATCGGTGGAGATGAAACACTTTTTCCATAAAGAGTTAGTGTCTCCATATTTTCAATGCAAACAATGGCCACTCAATTCCAAATCCATGAGGTATTCTTTCACGGCTCTAAACTCTGAAGCATACAGAAAACACTTTCTTACTCCTTCATAAGGACACATCCGAGTCCATTTAACTAAGCATCGCGAAGATCACATATTCTTTACCGGTCTTGCTTAAGTAAGAACTTGAGCCCTCTGCTAAAACATTCAACTTTTCAAAACTAGCTCGACACTTTTCACTCCACTCAAATCTCACATTCTTTTGGAGTAATCTCGTCATCGGGGCCGCATTCATTGAAAACCGCTTAACGAACCTTCTATAGTAACCTGCTAAGCCTAGGAACCTATGAACTTCCGTGACACTTCTTGGTGGTTTCCATTCAAGAATCACTTCTATCTTCCTTGGATCCACCCTAATTCCTTCTTCCGATACATACATCAGTCCAAGAAACATACTTTTCAAATCCAAATTCACTTACCATTTTGCATGCAACTGCCCTTTCAAGGTTTCAACACGTTCGGTTAAAAGGATGATCTCTCCATCCTTTGAATAACATAATAAGGATGTCATTTATAAACACCATGACAAACGATCTAAAAAGGGTCGAAAAACACGCTCATTAAACTACAGAGTCATTGTGTATCTGTTAACCTAAATGATACATTACAAGGAACTTAAAATGTCCATACCCATGTTCTAAACGTCAGTTTCACTCCACACCTTTCGTCCTATCATTCTAAAGAGCGGCGACTTTGATATCACATTAAAGAGGTGGTCTCGGCCTCACCGGGATAGAAAGTCACTTCCTCGCACTCACTGTGTCCTTAAGGTCACTCTTTTCATCTGTACAATTAACTACCAATTTAGGGTGTTTGATAATCCAATCATTCTAATATCATACCGAGCTTCTCGAATATAACCTGACAGCCTCCTGTGAACTCATACTCTCGTATTTTGATGGGACAATCTCTGTAAACTATATTCACAATGACACTATGTCGTAGCGGATTTGTGACCAAGATATCATAATTTCACTCTTCGGTAAACTAACCAAACTTGGAATGTAAGTACAAACATAGGAATGGGTTGACCCTTATTAGGGCTTGAACTTTCCATGCTTAACCTATTAATCCATGATTCAGATCGAAATACTGCCATCATTTTATATGCAAATGCAATGCATGTCACACAATTTCAAAACTAATTGCGACCGCTTAAACATAAGCTCACACTGTGGTCAATATGTCGCGCTCAGACTTGACCCGCTTCAGGTCATAACTAATCCAGATTATCCGTTTTTTACCTTATATACATTTTCAACACTGTAGAAATAAATGCTCTGCATAATCATTTCCTAAGTAAAGATATTCAAACTGCTTGTTTAATAATTTCTATTCAATATGACATGTATTCTATTCTGGGATTATCATTTACAAAACATTATCGGAGTTCACCTCAAATAAATCCAATATGTTATTCCCATGAAACTTATACATTTTTGCTCTTATTTACAAAAAGAATCAACAATGTCAGTGGGATGAGTCAATCATGAGACAAAGCATTTACTATGCTCCAACACGATTCAGACGATGACTCTGAACTCAGTCTTCGTCATTCAGTCACTCTGCACTCACACAGATGATAAAACAACGCACTAAACATTTTCATGCTAAGGGTTATATGCAATTCCTCTGCCCCACTAAAAGACAAATATGCAGCTTTTCTAAACAATGTTTTGAGGACTGAATAGTCCATACAATATACATTATAGGCAATTTATTTCACATACTTTCATTTAAATCATTTTATCACTAAAGTATACAATTTCATATGTACATTGTCATTTGTTCCAAACTCTGGGAGTTTTTTACATTTACTATAATTTTTCCTAAACGTAATTTCAACTTACTCTTCCTGCATATAACATAACGGAATTGTCAAAGACAAATTCACTACATGCTAGGCAAAACATTTATAATATAGTAATTTGGCCCCGCTGGATCAGTTAACTCACATTAAAATCATTATGTGTACACTACCGATACTGTCTCTCTGGGCTATGGATCTGTATGCCACTATATTTCATTTCCTGCTCACAAGATTGCTAGTTTAACTTTATCAGATACCACCACCGATTTATACTGAATCTAATACACATATAATATCTTATTACATTAAAACTCTCACATAGTAATTTACAATATTGTATACATTTATACCTCAAATAATACATTTTGATGCTCATAATTTTATGGAATGCATTTAAATCAATTTTCTCAATCATTAAAACAAATCAATTGTCGCTTTCTTGAAAATCATTTCAACTAACAATCACAAACTTGGAATAAGAAGAGAGGTATGAGAACAAACCAAAGGTTGTCGCCCTCGATTCCTATCAATTTAACCTGCTCTGGTCAAGATCTCGCCACCAACCCCTAATCCATCGCAATTAGATAACGAGCATTAGTCAGTTTATTTAGGTTTCTAGTTAGGGTTGTTTTCACCTAACTCAAAGTAAATTCTAGGAACAAATGAGCCATTTTACCCAACTTCCTTCAAGTCTATTATTCCCTATAAATCTATTTTAACTGAAATTGAATCATCCACCCGAGTAACTGTAAATCAAGAGGTGTTCAAAACAATCGATGCTACTCTATTAAAATATAACCAAATTTCCACTCAAAATAAAGCTTCACTTTGACGACACTTTCAACCAATGGGGTCCAAATTTGAATACACTTATTTCAAGATATTTGTTCTCTTAGAAGTATAATTTAATTGTAGAAATTTGAATCACTCAATTTGATGAGAGTGAAACTCAACTTTATGGCCTAAATATCAAAACTGCCCAAAAGACCAAAATTGTTCCAATCGGACCACTTCACCAAAAACAGCCTACAGGGTAATTTCGATGAATTTCTCGGGGTCCAATGAGGTTTAAATTTGAATACACTTATTTCAAAGAGATTTGTTTTCCTTGAAGTCTAATTTACCTAGAAATTTGAATCACTCAATTTTTATGAGTGAAACTCAACTTATGGCCTAAATACCAAAACTGTTCCAAAACCCAAAAACTATACAAAACTGAACCAGAATTTGCCCGAAAACAAAGCCTCACTTTGACGAATTTATGGGTCCAATGAAGTCCATATTTAAATACACTTATTTCAATAAGATTTGTTCTCCTAGAAGTTTAGTTTACCCAGAAATTTGAATAACTCAATTTGGATAAGTGATGACCAAGTGATGACAAAAAAAAAAAAAAACATGGGTTTTGGAAAATTTGACAAATATCTCTCCTGTAAAACCCCAAATATATTTCTTTTATATAAAATTCATCAAAACCAACTAACTAAAAGCACTTTGAAACTTAATGCAAAATAACTCAAACTGATCTACAACTAGTTTAAACATTTATATTCCGATTTAGGGGTTTTCATCAACCCAAACACAAACATTTAGGAAGTTAGGGTTAGTTCATACCTTAAATCTCTTGATTTCTTCCACTAAATTGACTTTAGCTTCCTTTGTTAATCAATGAACTAAGATGGAGAAAATCACACCAACTTGACTTCTAAACCGTGACCTTTATCTTCTTTTTTACCCAAATGAGAATCCTTCATCTAATGATCAAACTGGTCTTAACTTATCCTTTCCATAAGGCCAAAGTGCTCACTCTCATTTTTTGCTTATTTTCCTTTTTTTTTTGCATCTGGTCCTCTTTTGTCTCTTTCTATATTTATACTTCATTTCATCAAATTTTCCATTTTACATATACACTTACTCATTTATAATCTTGATCTCATTTTTGACATTTTACCAATTTAATCCCACTTTCGTATAATTTCATGCTTATCATTTTTTTGTTCTTTAACAATATAAATTCTGAAAAAATACAATTTAAATTATTTTATACCCTAAACATGTTATAAAACTACTAGGTTATTTTTAGGGTTTTACAACTATTAAAACTTCGAATTAATGATAAAGAGTACATTTAGGGTATATATCGATCCCTTACTTAGGGATGTCTAATTTGTCCTCGACTAACTGACTTTGCCTAACCCCACCCTCATTCCTTTTGTAAGAGCGATGGGGATATCAGTATGAGACATGTATGGAATTTTTTTTTAAACCTCGAATTTGATTGGGTCAGATGGTCGGTCATCCACCATCCAGTCAATTTTACCTCACAATTTGTAAATGCTCGACAAATCTATATTATAGAGTTAAATTTTTTTTCATGTTTACTCTAAGGCCTTATTTGGCTGAGTTGATTGTATGAGTAATCGTGAGTCGATAACCGGGACAAGCCCCACCGCTCAGAGGGGTGCTTGGTGCAAGATATATAATTATGAAGGACAGCACCAATCAAGATTTATTGGGAAAATTACAAATCGTATTTTTGCAAATGTCTATAAAAATATTACATTTTCCATCTTTATCTCTATTACATAAATATTTACCTACACAAACTTTATTTTATAAATATTTAATATTTTATATTTTGAGATATTATTTTTATTCAAATAATTTATCATTTACTTTAAATTGATTTTATTATTATTCAAAAAATTGAAATATATCCTTAATTATTTTATGTACAAATAAATATTTTAAATAAAATTTTGTTTTAATTTATTTGTAATAATTATACAATTCAAAATTCATTTTAATTTTATTTTTAGTTATTTAATATGATAAAATCCTAACTCAAAATAAGTTCTATTTCAAAATAAATTTTTATGACATGATTTATAAATATATTGACATAGAAATAAAAAGAAATAAAAAACGAATATGAAAAAATTTCAAAAACTAAATACACACTAATTTTATTTATCATAAACAGGTATTTAATAAGTTTCAGAATTAATTACATTATTATATAAATTGTAATAATTGCTTAATTATTATAATAATAATATATCTCTGATTATTTTTAAAATAATTGTTAGAGATGAGATTATAATTTATATTGTACTTTAGTTTTTATTATGAAAATATAGGAGAACCAAAATCAAATAAAAGGTGAATAAAGTTTGGGATTATAGATAGGAAAAGAAAGATTCTCTTAACCTATGTAATGTGTGGTCTTCCATTATTATTTTTCAACAAAATTTGACAATCACATTTGGGTCTTTGTGTAACGCCCCAAAAATACCCTAGAATTTCTATAATAATTTTATTATATATTCTGGATATAAATTAAGCCAAACTTGGGTTTTTCCGAGAAAACTGATAAATTGTTAAATTGTGAAAAGTGAAATGAATATGTGAGCATATGATTAAATATTATATGCTAAAATGAGAAATTAATCAATAACCTAAATAAACCTATGAAAAGTGGCAATTGAAATGAAATGAGGAACTAAGGGTCAAATGATAAGCTATGCTAATGTGAAATAAGTGATAAGTGAATGCAAATAAGTGAGACTGTAAGCTTTAAGTGAGAAAAATGGAAATGGCTTTGAGCCAAACACAGCTTTAAAGAGAATAAGTGACTTAAGCACCATTTGTCTGAAAGGCACATTGTGCCAAAAACGCTTTATAAAGAGAGCTAGAGGAGAAAGGTAGGTCAAGAAGAAGTGATTGGTGGAGATCATCCCAAATCCTCACTTCTATATTCAAGCTTTCAAGTAAGAAGATTCAAAGATATTTAAGGTGTTAACCAAACCCTGATTTTTAAAGATTAAGAAAACCCTCACCCATCCATAAGTTTGCCTCAGTGCATTAGATGATATTAGATGTTATCGGGAGTGATCTCTATGATTTGTTTGGCTTGAAGATTTTTGGAGAATCGAAAAGAGCAAACTGGAAAATCTGTGGCACATCAGCTCCATGTCGCAACAGAGAATCCCATCATGCACTTAAGTCAGAATGCATGCCTTGCTTTGAGGCTTTAGGGCCAAAATTGGCACTCCCTGCAGTTATGCGAGCGTTACGTCGCTACAGATAATTCGCCCACAACAAGCAAAATTTTGATTGTTGTTTCAAAGTCTCTATTCAGACAATCGATAGTTTAAGACCCCAATAAGATTAATGGTAATTAAATATTAAGGATAAACTAAATGAAAACTGCACTGCACTTCATTTGTGGGCAATTGTTTGACTGTTCAACCACTAAGAGGAGAAATTGTTATGGTTGAATTAGGTCAGGGCTCTCGCCCCAGCCAACACCACCCACCCCAAGAGCCGCCTCCTAATCTTGATTCGTGCCCAAAAAGCCACTACTGAACGCTTCTGGCCGATCCTTCGCCCGAGTACCCCAATGGGACTAGCCTAAAAGCCGCCTGCCTAGAACGCCGCTGATCCGCCTGCACCCCAGTGACTAGGCCCAAAAGCCACGCCAGAACCCGCCAATCCTCCGCTCAGGTGCCCGGGCGCCTCTTATCCCGGATGCCTTTTTACCTGTGTGCTCTTTCCCGACGGCAATTCCACCCAACGAACCGCTAACCGGCCTCTTCATGATATAAGTGTGTTCTCCAGCGATCCGAATTTCAGCCTAAGAATATGAAAGCACTCGAGCAATAGCTCCCCATCTGAAGCGCGCCACGTAGTGCAAATACACCAGTCATCATTCCCGAAATAAAAGTCATCTTCTCCATTTTTACGTGGAAGAAATCGCCCACTTTCCAGAAATATGGATCCTCTTCTTCTAACATAAAAAGAGAGAAAGCAACACAAAGAAATGAGGTGTCAGGATTCCCAATCGAGATAATCGCCGTCTAAGCTCTAAGTCTTCCAAAAAAGACTGAACTTGCCATCTGAGGCCACAACACTGCCACTTCTGGTTGGTCAGGTGCTGCAGCCATCTCGGGGTGGAATGCTCCGACGATTCATTGACTCTGAGAATTTAGGAGACCACAATTGGCGCCGTCTGTGGGAAACGCCGAGTAAGAAATCTCAGAGACGATACACGAGAGCTTGGGTACACCCGCTCCCAGGTGATCTCCCAATCTCCGAAGCCTTAGCCATTCTCGAACATCCCACCGGGACTGCTGGAATCTCATCGCCACAACCAAAACCCAAAGAATCCATACCTGATCGAGGACTGGGCCTTCACCGGGCGTCAGAAATGGAGACAAAACAGAGGAGCAAGCCCGACAGACGCCACCACGTAGGAACGTATACCAAGCGATACAAGCAGAGAACGACCGCCATAAACCTCGCGCGAGTCCAAAGAGTCTCAGAACCCTGTGCCGCCCCAGAATGAGCCATCGGCCCGAGCGACAAAGGGAAAGAGCCCACTACCCGAGACCATGGATTGGTCAGTTGACGACGGTAGCCTTCTGGCGCTCCACTTCCGCCGCCACCACCCCAGCAAACAAGCCGAGTCCGAAGAGACCTCCTCGCTAGTCCACCGGGCCATGAGCCAACGCCACGCCATCAGCTAAAAGGAGGATGCAGTGATAGGACCTACAGTCAACTGCCTGAACACTGCCACCTGGCCGGGGAATCATCCATTTCTGCTATGCACTGCATCCACCCAAGGCGCCCCGTCCCTGCGCAGCCAGATCTCTCCCCGGGGCCTGATCTCTACGACATGTTGTCCTCCCCTTTAGGCAAGCATATTTTAGACTATGAACCTCCGCGATTCGCATTCGCTATTCTATATGTTTGATGGCTCCTTCGCTCCATACGATCACACGCACTTCCAACCAAGCTACAGATCCCTAATACAGATGATAGACTTCTATAAAGTGTTCCCCACGCCTCAAAGGTCTTACATTTTGGCTCAATCCACGTTCTCTATAAATCCCAGTGTACGTTAGTTGTTATTCTCGTTTACCATGTGTACTGAACACCGTCAGACACGACAGACAGAATTTGGCCATCCAGCAAATGCACCAAGATTCGGCACTCTCGCCTCGATACCGAGATCCGCCTGACGCCCCGCCCACGTGCGCTTCATCAGTGTCGAACTGGGGCCACCACACGACGCTGGATGATTGCCTTTCCGCTCAAAGTGGTCCCCATCCAGCGCACCACTTCTCTGGTAAGATCAGCCATACAATGCCATCCCGGCCGGCCCGCTACACGCCTATGAAAGCCGATACCCATCCACATACCATCAAACACCACTACTTGATCGCGCTGGTGGCAAGTCAACCTCAAGAGCCGCTAGCCGCATACGCACGCCACAACGCAAGGACGCGAATGTGAGGAGTACTCTGTGGAATCCACCGAGGGCCAACCTCAGCAATAATAATCAAATACATTCGCTTCATCCGCCTTAAAGAGCCACCGGCGCTGATCCTTGGTTTCACCCCTTACCTGACCGGACAAGATGCATCTATGTTAGTACCCTCCTGTTTGAGGAGGAGAAGGCCCATTTACGCCAGTGATACAGCGAACATCGCGGCCCATTGACTCTTGCGCAGATATGATCGAATCAGCGCCTTCGGCATCGCCATACTAAACGCCACTCCCCATCTCGCTGCCGGCCGATAAAAGTGAGACGCTTTAGCCCAGACGCTTACTTGGTCACGCATTGTTATAATCTTCTGATAATGGATTAGCAAGAAATACCCGAACGGGTCAGTTGACCGGTGGTTGTTCAAGAAGGGAACAAATGAGAGTATGTGGATTACACGGATCTCAACGACTCGTCCAAAGACAACTTCCTCCATCGAGCAGATCGCACGGATGCTTTGGTGGTATGGTATGCTATCTTCGATAACTTCTGATACCCACCAGATCCCCATGCACCCCAGACGCGGAAAACATTCTCATCACCCCCACGGACTTCACTCTATAACGTGACGCCTTCCTGGATAGCGAACGCAGGGGCCACCATCGAGGTCAGACGAAGATGTTTCGACCGCTACTTCCCCGCATCAATGTAGTCTATATCGGTTTATGCTAGTAAATCAAGCAAATACTCCTGACTGTCACTTGAAGACATCTCCAACAGATATCCACTCCTCAGACATGGTACAGAAACTCCAACCCTGCGCCTTCAAAGTCACTACGGGCCTGATTCCTTATTAGCTTCATGGTAACTCAAAGGGGGATGTGAGGCAGAATCCACAATCTTTAAGGCCATCTTGCAATCCCTCCCTGTACCAAGAAATGGTTAGAGAACTAACCCACTGGGTTGGCCGCTTTGGGAAGCCTTATTTCCCTGGGTCATGACGCTTGAACCTCTTCACTACTTAAGGATCAACAGGCCAAATGGAATGAGAATGTAGATCTTGCACTGTAGTAATCAAGGACACTGACAGAGCCTCCATCTCAGGAGCCCTAAGTCATAAGAGCACTACTCCCCACCAGCAATCACATATAACAAGTCGCCTTATTTAAGAATGTGATGGTTGAGGTTTAATGTTTGCCAAATCTGATCACACAGAGTCATATGAGTAACAACTCAGTTGCTCTGCCCTTCCCTAATAAATGCACGGGGAAGCTCCACCATACTCAGTTCATCCCAATGTGGTGCCAACTGATCACCCCAAAATTATCCACAAAACCTGACTGTCCGAGACGCCCGTCATAAATGGAATTGTTGCACAATTCAGCATGTCGGACTTTAAAAGATAAAAGGTCTCAACTGATTTCCAGAAACCCCATGTTCTACATCAGCCCTGATAGTATGTGCAGAACCTTCTGAGATTGGGCTTCTTGACAATCATCACATCACCTTCATAATCAACTTCCCAAACTGAAAGGATTGAACAGTGTAAGGTCAGTCAGCGCTACCAATAATCTAATAAGAGCAATGAAATACGCAGAATTTGACTCAGCTTCACGACCGCAGGAGTTACCGATAATGATCCATGATTTGATTCATGAAATGGTCAACAGTTAATGCACTCGGAGTCCGGACCCCTGTTCATTGGCGGAGGCTTCTACCAAATGCACTGATCTTTCTCTCGCCTGAGTTGAACATGTCCCCGGATCAGAATGAGGCCGACAGCTTCGTCATTGAGCATGACAATTGATAATGTGGGAACCTATTTCTCCCAATCGCCATCGTGACAGACCTCTATACCCCACGCCAGCAAAACCGTGCAGGAAGTCCCCCCCATTCTGACTGGACCCCATACGACTCATACATGCCACTGGAACTACCTGGGTTTACGAGACAAGGGCTCGCAGTTCCGGTTCACGCAGATTCTCCCATGATCACGGGCACCGCACAAACGATCCCAGAAGCAGCCATACCTGATGTGTTCAAACTCGAACAAGGCCAGATATTAGTCAATTTGCATGAAGGCATATGAATCACCCAAGCAGAACTCTAAATTTCCACCGGGGCCCACACTCTGGGGTAATATCGCCAACTATGAAACTGACACGCCGAGCCACGTCAAGAGATGTGACCCTTGCCAATCAATGTCCTCACCTGAAATCACATCGTGCAAGATCTATCTCCATCTCTGTACTTCTATGGCCATTCGCTCAATGGGGATCGATATTAGCTCATTCCGCTTCCACCAGACCACTAAAAGAAATCGGCTGGTCAGTCGCCACCGATTATTTCAAGAAATGGATAGCTTGGCCACTTTCGCCAACATGATGATGCCCCCGGGTTTATCTAGAAAACATTGTCACGTTCGATGATCCCAAGATCAATCGCACCATAATCGGCCGCACTTATTTCGTCACCAGTTCACCGACTTTGCCACAGTGAATCAAGATTAAAATGATATTCTACCCTCAGTATCCTCAAAGCAATGGCCAAGCAGAAGCCTCCAACAAAACCTTTGTCGATCGCTTTGAAAGCAAGACTCCGCTTAAAGGGAACGGGCAAGAACCCCCGGGGCGCTCGCCTATAGAAACTACCGCTCAGTTAACTAAAGATCTCCCCGCTTGCACTCAATTTACGGATGAAGCCGCATATCCCGATCGTAACATTAGCCCGCCACCATCCGAATCCAGATACCGAGTCGTGAAATGTAATCAGATAATCAAGGGAGTTAGGATATGAGGATGCAGCGCCGAAGCCACAGAATCCCATAACTTCCTACCAGCCGGCTAGCAAACTCCTATACAGCGGTTAAGCTCGAGTGTTTCTGGCCAGAGATCCTGGTCTTGAGGAAAGTTTTTAGTAATACTGTTGCACCCTACTGACAGAAAAATCCCAACCAACCTGGAAGGACTGGCGTGACGCGAGCCAAGTGAAACCGGTCCTACGCTTTATGCGTATAAAAAATGATGGAACCCCTGCATCTAGAATGTGGAACGCCAGCGCATTCGAGAAGGTATATCAGACAAAGGCATATCACTGCCTTGACTCCAAGGCACATTTTCTCTATAAGTAATGTCAAATTAAAGTCCTGGATGGCGCAAGAACCGACCTATCCAACCCAAATAAGATAACCTCTAGCCGGTCAAATTCAAAAGTCCTGAATGTTAGTGAACTGACCTATTCGACCCGCAAGATAAACCTCGCTGGTCAAATTCAAAAGTCCTGATGGCGCAGAAACTCGAATTTACCTGGCCGACGAAGATAATCTCTAGTCAGGTCAAATCTAAAAGTCCAGATGGTATAGTAACCGACTTATCCGGCCGGCAAGATAAACTCTTAGCCGGTCAAATTCAAAAGTTCGATGGCGAGTAAACTGAGACCTATCCTACCGACGGTAAGATAACCTCTACCGTCAAATTCAAAAGTTCTGATGGCACAAGTAAACTCGACCTATCTACCGCGAAGATACTTAATGTCAATCTGCAAGTCCCATAGCAAGAAGAACACCATCCCGCATGGCTGAAGATATTTTCTAAATTCGGCCAATTAAAAGTTCGCATGATGAAATCGACCGACCAATTCCACGAGATCTTCTAGCCGGTCAAATTCAAAAGCCCTTGATAAGTAGCAGTCACCTATGTGGCCCAACATGATCGCTTCTAATCGGTCAAATGCAAAAGTCTTGAGATGAGTAGTACAACTCCATCCGTACACAACAAACGCCATCCGCCATACCGATGATGTCACAGACGACTAGCCGAAAAGGCGAAAAATTCAGCGTAACCGACAAGGCGCAAAGATAAAACACGCAAAGAATGTATTAAATAAAACTAATGAAAAAGAAGTAGATAAAATTGCTACAAATCCATCGAACAATGCTGTAAGTCCCGACTAAGAAAAAACACTAAAGCCCTGAGTCAGCAGGTGTAGATCTCAACCCCGCTAACCACAGGTCAGCTAGACCAATCGGCAGCCGCTTTCCTCTCCGAACGGGCTCACGTTTTCATCGCTTTTCGCGAATAGCGCAACCGGACTGTGGCCGGAGCAATGACGATGCCGGGGGTAGCGGGGCCGCAAAGAACTCGGATTTAATCTGACCGGCGACTGCATTCCATCCGGATCCAGGCTGGCTTCCCACGTCAGGCGAAAAACGCAACATCCATGTACCATGGGCCGAATGGGCCAGACGCCTCGGATCGAGTGCGCCAAATTTCACCGCCTCTCTGCAATCCACTTCTCCTCGCCGAAAGCCGACGGAAGTCATCCTTTATAGTCCCAAATCGCCATTCAAGGTAAGTCTCTCGCCCACTAAACGCGCTTTCTTCAATACCCCGCAGCTTCCCGCTACGCCAACGCCCCGAGCAACCCACTTCGAATCACTTAGCAGGCATTTTCCTGTGAATCACGGCAGCACGCCAACCCAAAAAGCTGAATCCACCTATGCTCTGGGAATATCGACGAATTTTCAACTGAATCCTGGCCATCACCGTCGACACAGATCCCTCTAAGCCCGCTTCCGGCTAATCTTCGTTAGACCTTAGCCTCCATCAGCAGCCAGACGCCAACCTACTCTTTGAATATTACGCTCAGTCTCCGCCTCATCCTCAGTTCGACATATAATCGCAGCCGCTCGGCCCCTTAGCCTAGGAGCTTGAACCCGCGATGTCATGCCATGTCTGGTCAAAGAATGACAACTTGCAAAGAACCCTGGGGCGCACAAAACTGCTGATGAGCGTTAATGTCACAAACAAAACTGCGCATCTTACCGGGCCATCAGAACAAGGCAGAAGGCGGACTTGTATCCTGGCTGTCGGCTGATCCGCTTTGACTGTTCCTCCTTCCGGTCCTCATTGAATGCTCACCGGCGGTCCTCAAGACCCATGCCCCGGAAAGAATTACGGTGATTTGATACATAGACGGGCAGCCAAATTGTTCATCCGGCCACCCACAACCTCCACAGGAAAGGCTCCCCAGAGAGATAATGAAACTTTACCTCGTCTGTCTAGGCAACCATGGTCATTCCTGAGGTTCGGCACACGCTTATGGCAAGAGTCAGATCCGCTTCTGGCACGCCCAGTAAATGGACCGCATGAACTTCCACTCACAGTCACTCCTGATCGGCGGGTGAATTACCCGCACAACACCAAACCGGTCAGCCTCCTTGACGGAACGCCACATCCCCGCTTGGCCGCTTTGATCTCGTTGCTCCGCCTCGGGAGAACTAGGAATGGACAATGGCTCGTGATCTTCGATCCTCAATCCAAGAAGTCGACTAGATCCCGCAACCGTAGGATCGCACTCACCACTGAACTCACCACGCTTCCTATGGTGGCGAACGGTCCAGCAGCCCCACATCCTTTCCCTCCCAGCCTTCCTCCTTTAAATCACTGAAACCCTTCTACCACCTAACTCAGAATGAAATCCTCCTCAACCCTGTAGATGCCTCCGCTGCCTGACCTCATTCTTTTCCTTTAATCGTAATCACTTAAAGTGATCCAAATGACATCGCAAGACGCTTGATTTTTACTTCTGCTCCTCCACTGGGAAATGTTGAGTGTAACTAGAATCCCCACTGGGGAGGTCAGACGAACCCGATGTGTACTCAAGCACCCCGCACCCGCTTGATGCCTCAACTGATCATTACCCAGGATCTACAAGCATTTCGAAACTGTGATGTCAGAGGTCAAAGAATGACTATGCTCTCCCCACGACACCAAGGCAACGTAGATATATTTGTCTAGAGTCAGAGAACCTCAGAATTATAGCTTCCCGCTTGATATCTCCGACACCTACGGATTTTCTGAGCTTCGATTTCCACCAGCTCACGCGTCGTCAAGCCTTACCCACACGAGCGTACCTGGGTTAGTCCATCATCACATACTGACATCCTAAAAGGCTATCAGCCAAGTCTAACCCACCACACACCTCGGAAAGATTGAGACTTGATATCGAACGAAAGACCTGGGAGCCTCTGGGGACTCAGCCCCAGCGTCCTTTGATCGAAACACTCCTTTCGCCTCATACTCAGTGTGAGAGTTTCGGAGCCCGTTAACAACATGAAGTCGGGGATTCAAAACTGACATGGACATCCGGCCGCCCTGCCCGACTCTCAGAAAATAAATTATACACAGCTCGACCAATGAGAGGTCGAGTTGATATAGGTGGTTCAACACGCAACACTCGATCACCACGAACGACGCTGGGGTGATGTAGATGCGCGGCGCCTGAGCGGAAATGGTAGGGAACCGCAGAACTAGGGTCGATATCGGGTGTCAGTCTGACCGCAAGGTGCCCCTGCAAAAACACACCATTATATTCTCACCCAAGTGGACTCTGTTGTTCTCTCCACTCAACCGGGCGGTTGATGTTGATGCCATCTGCACTTCAGAATAAGCCATTATTCTCCACTGTCAGTAGGATCAGATAGGATGTCAAGCCATATAAATGCCGAAGGCACCTCCGGGCACCACCCGTGGAAGCTCTCCACCCCTCACAAAGGTATCAAAAGGAGAGGAGAAAACGAATATTAGACTCTAGCCATATACCTAATTGGTATGAAGGCATACCCCGAGCCCGGGCAAGAACCACCAGGGTAGAATAAGTGTTAAACCACGTCCCCTCCCTTCCAGCCTTCTTACACAGAACCAATATCTACAAGGCCAATATTACTTTAAGGAGCGATGAGGATAAGCCACCCCAGAATGAAGTGCAGTGCCTCGCAATATCGTGGTTCACTAACTAACGGCAAGCCAGACAAATCAATATTCTCGCAGCAATGGGGTCGCCAGAGGAAAGGTATAAACTGAAGTAACACTGAAGGGAAAAAGTACGACTTAATGATGTGCGACTTAATGATGCACATGCATATATATCGCCACAGGGCTGATGGCATTTAATGCGGCGATGTGCCGTCGTGCGCTCAGGATCTCAACCATCCACGATGGTTCGCTCACAGGGTATAGTAGACTAAAGTGGGCGAGCCCGAGGGCGCTTTCTGAATAAAAGCGAAAGTTAGCAGGTTTTATAATATCGGCCGGTACCGATTAAGCGGAATGTACACACGAAATTCGCGATAAGGCATTAGGTATTAAAAAAAAAAAAACTAAAATTTTATTAAATGCACCAAAAAGGTGTTCGACATTACATAGCGATGCTTGTTGTCAAGCAATCATATTACAACACGACAAACTAACATTCATAGCACGAAATCTGAGAAGAAAACGAATGAGGCATCATATTGCATGGGAACCCGAAAAAAGCGACTGCGAAGAAGGAAAGACGGAGATGAAATTTGAAAGAAGAAGCGAAAAAGGGAAAGCGGAATGAGAAATTTGAAAGAAAGAGGCGGCTGCGGAAGCGAAGGAAAGATGGAGATGGAATTCTGCGAGAGGAGTTAAGAAAAGAGGAAAATGAGAGGATGAGGCTAGAGGAGGTTGAAGCGATCCTGCGAGAATTCGTGAGGGTGTCCTCGGACTCCATTCAAGTTCTGTTTCTTCAGAATTTAGGAGCAAATTCAAACTCTATCAAACCATCTGATCTCAATTGAAACTTGATTGAAACTCATCAAATGTTGACTCAGCAAAATCTGTCCGCAGTCCCCAGACATAACAACATTGATTATCTTCTAATGGAAGGGTGGATAACAGTGAATGACAAATCTACTCACTTACTATTGCACTTTTATAACTGCTCTAAAATCAGGGATAACTCAAGCGACGATCACATCAAATAGTTCAAAAAAAGTTACAAAATTTCGTTGAAAATTAGCGACATTGATGAATTAAAGTGCATTCCACTATGTAATATGACGGCTAAGCTTGTTATTTTTTCGGATCGGGGATGATCTTCCTCCACAGCGGAAGGGCATTGTAGGTACTATGGGCCCAAGCTCAGTTCCACAGCTATTGAGGCCCAGGCCAAGAAACCCCGTGTGGGTTAGGCTCAGCTTGTTGACCCGGGGCCGCCGGTCGATCCTCGCCGGGTACTGATGGGATAGGCCCAGCCCGGCCGACCTTTAAGACCGCTCGGTCGATCCTCATGGGTACCTTAAAGGGGCCAGGCAGCAGTAGGCCAGGCACAGTCGATCCTCGCCAAGTGCCGGGCGCCTCTTCCCGGATGCCTTTGCAGTGCTTCCTTTCTCGTCCGGCGACTCCACCCAGCCCAGAGCGCAGCGGCTCTTCATGATATAAGTGTAAGTTCCTCACATGAGCCAGGCCCCCTGCGCCTCGATAGAATAGGGAAGCACTCGTAGTAGCGGCCACTGTCGGGAAGAACGATTACGTAAAGGAAGCAGTCATCATTCAGGAAATAAAAGCCACTTCTCTATCTTTATGGGAAAGAAATCGTCCGCTCTCAAGAAAGATGGATCCTCTTTCTCCACCATAAAAAGAGAAGCCAAATCCTGACAAGTCTGAGATTCTTGTCCGAGATAATTGTTCTTCTAGATTTCCGTCTTGAAAAGTAGCTTTCTTATTCGGAGGCGTGAACCTCGCAAATCGTCTTCTTATTTGTTTTGCAGGTTGCATCCATCTTGTGAATGCTTCGACGATCCACTGACTCTGAGAATTCAGGAGACCACAATTGTATTTGACTAGGTGCGGGTGAAGACGACAACCTTATCTAGGACTGGTATTGAAAGAGACAAAGGATCGATAAATTGGTCTGTTCTCAGTGATTCAATTCCCATTTCAAGTTCTATTTGTGAAATAAATAAATAAATAAATAAATAAATAAATAAATATATATATATATATATATATATATATATATATATATATATATATATATATATATATATATATATATATATATATTGATTTAATTATTAATATTAAATGTTTGTGAATATCACATGTATGTATTGAACTATAAGTAATTTCTTTGCATGTGAGTAAATTGATTTGAAATGTATTATTGAATGACTAACATATTGGGATTCACATTTGAACTTCGTAATGAAAGTGGCAAGTATTTGTTGATATGAGAAATCACATTTACTCTCTTTAAATATTGAAACGAGGATGGAATTCTGTTTGAATCCATCTTGAATGTTAATTTCTTTAGTCTAATGTGAGTTATGTGAATGTGAAATCACATTACTCTTGAGCGATAAACAAGGCGAGGATTCACCAAGCCCGAATCATGCGTGAATGACTCTATAGTCATATGTGAAATCGCAAACCGAAAAGCAAAAAATGATATTAAAAAAGTGTATTTGTATAAGTATCTTTTACGTTACATATAGACATTGTAAGGCATTATTTTGATAAATGCATGATTTGTATTGAACTGAAATGGAATAGAGAACTGTATAGAACCACTAAGCATGAAAATGCTTAGCGTATTATTTTATCAATGCACAGGTACCGAATGATAGATAGTGATTGAAAGCGGACCCAAGGTCGAGGAGCTTAGAGTCATTTAGAAAGTTCACGGAGTATGCTCCGTCACACTCATCCTCGCCATTTTTTAGCATGACATTGTTTTGTAAAAAAAAGGAATTCGAATTATTTTTGTACCTATATACGAATATGATTTTGGATATTATGTTATGCGGCATAAAATGCCATTTTGATTAAATGTATATTTGTAAAGTGCATTGAATTTGTAAATGTTTATGGGCTTGCCTAAGTGAAATCAACTTCCTAAGATTTGGCTTAGCAACATATTAATGAAATGTATTTAATAAATGGATTTGATTTCGGCCGAGCGTCCTCGGGTTTCGGTTCTGATCAGCCAACCGGGTCAGGCTGGGCTCGGGGGTCGCTACACTTTAGTGGTATCAGAGCATCCCGGATCCGATTCGGACCCACCAATCGGGTCGGACCAAGAAGGGGTGTTACACTTTAAGTGGTATTAGAGCCTAGGTTTAGGCGGTTCTGTAAAATAAATTTGAAATTATTTATTGCATACATTATATTTGCATATAAAGGATGACATGACTCTGACGTAAATCTTATTGGTCTTAATAGGATAGCATGGGCCAGTTCAGCTCCATAGAATTAAAGAGGATGACGGGGGAATCACTGACAGTCACGCTGGTGTGGAAGGTGGGAAAGCATCCCATGCTCCACCAATGAATGAATAGGAACCTGCTGTAGGAGGTGTTATTGATATCCTCGGCGGATAGCTTTGACTGCCTGTGACGACCTGACCATTCCTGATTATTGCCGTGATGGCCCGTTAGAGAGAATAGCCGAGTGAAGCCAGATAGATTTTATGGGGAAGAAAGGTGATGAACCTATTTGCTGGCGAGGAAAATTAGCTCGAAGGGCGGCGAATGCTTGTCGCAATGCATTGCACAGGAAGAGAAATTGGAGTGTAATGATCTCCTTTGCTTGAAGAAGCTTATCATTGGTGGGTTTGATGATAAGGACCGCCACTTGGAAAGTGTGACATGGAAGTTCTTGATAGACGCGTTCGAAGCTGATATGTGGTCGCATCTACTTGACCAATATGCAGGATAGAGGTTTCATAATCGGAAGCAAAGGCAGAGGATGAGTGTGAAGCGAGATATTAGAGAGAGTTCACACGGTTGGCAAGGGATGCTCTCAGAATCTTTGGTGTTTAGAAGAGAAAGATCTTCGTAAGTTTGAAGATGGTCACCGATGACCGTATGCAGAGCCAGTATCCACGGGGTTTTACGCCATGAGAGTTTTTCAAAAATTGTGACATGTGCTCTAAATGTAGAAAGAGTAAAGAAAGAGGAAAATGATAGAAAAGAGAGAAGATAGGGTAAGAAAAAGCCCGGTCAGTCAAGTGCTCATCAGTAGCAAAGTAAGAAATTCAAAGGACCATGGGTTACAATGGAAGCTACGACTCAGTTCAGGTAGTAAGAATATTCTCACAGGCTCAAATCGGTTAAGTATAAGGAGGTGCTTTTAAGAGACAAGAGTTGTCCTTATTGTCCTCATTGTGGAAGAAAGCCTGAGAGTGTTGGAAATTGACTAGTGCTTGTTTGGTTTTGTGGATCCTAATGAGCCTGAGGTGAAGGCGTCACTGAGCACATTCCTTCATAGTACCCTGGGACGAGGGGCGATGTTTCATCAATCTGAGGGAAAATTCGGCCAAGAGTGTTGCATCTTCGAGGTGTTCTAAAGGCTGAGGACACAGACTATGGGAAGACAAGATGCTCGTGCTCCAGCTAGAGCATATGCGATGAAAGCAGTGGAAGATACAAATGCCCTGGATGTGATCATTGGTAATTTTACTATCTTTGATACTACTGTACATGCATTGATTGACCCCGGGTCAACCCACTCATATATTTGTACTGACATACCTAGTTTAGGAAATTTACCGAGGAGTGAAACCGACTATGACATCTTGGTGACGAACCCACTCGGGCATAGTGTTATTGTGAGATGAGTTTATAAGATTGTCCCATCAGAATGTAAGTATGAGTTTCACAGGATTGATCGAGATTATCCTTTAGAGGAGTTTGATGTGATTTTGGGGATGGATTGGTTGTCCCTGACCTGAGTGATGGTTGATTAATAGAATGAAAAGAGTGACCTTAAGGGCCAATAGTGACAATGAGGTTATTTTCATTGGCGAGAGATCGAGCCACCTCTGCAATGTGATATCGCGAGTCCATGCGAAAAATGGTGCGAAAAGGATGTGAGCTGGTGGCTATGTAGTTGATACGGTAAAAGCGGGCTAGGTGTATCTATATCCTACCATTAGTGACTTTTCAGGACGTGCGGAAGAGTTGCCGGGATTGCTCACGGAGGAGATTGGGTTTGTTGTCGATGTTGTACCGGGTGCGCGACGTCCATTCTCAAATGTCGAATGGCTCTACATTGGAGTTAAAGAACTAAAATTGTAGTTGAAAGAAGCTGTAGAAAGGATTTTATTTGTCAGAATTATCACCGTACAGGGAGCTCTCATTGCTTTTTGTTAAGAAGAAAGATGAGTGCAGCCCGGTATGTATTGATTATAGGCAATGAGCAAAGTTGACGATTAAAGAATAAGTACCAGATTACGGGATTGATGATTTGTTCGACCAAGCGAAAATCTGATATCTTTGAAGATAGATTTGCAATGCAGGTATCATCGATTGAGAATTAAAGATGTGGATGTGCATAAAGCAGCGTTTAGAACCGCGATATGGACATTAGGTTCCTTGTAATCTTGTTTGGTTTGAAAAAATGCTCCAGTGAACTTTCATGGACCTAATTAATCGTGTTTTTAGGCCCAGTATGTGGATCGAGTTTGTCGTAGTGTTCATGGCGACATTCTTGTGTATTGAAGATTGGGAAAATCACGACACACACCTTCGAGGTAGTGTTGGGAGCTTTGAAAGAAGCCGATTGTATGCGAAACTAAGCAAGTGTGAGTTTTGGTTGAATGAAGTGTCCTTTCTTGGGCACATTGTATCGAAAGAAGGAATTCGAGTGGATCCAAAGAAAATAGAAGTGGTTATTGATTGGAAACCATCACGAAATGTCACAGAAGTGCGTAGTTTTCTGGGATTAACATGTTACTACAAAAGATTCGTTAAGGGGTTTCTATGACTGCAGCCCCGATGACGAGATTGCTCCAGAAAAATGTAAAGTATGAATGAAGTGAAAAATGTCAAATAAGTTTTGATAAGTTGAAAGCGTTCTTAACCGAGGCACCGGTACTTACTCAACCGACCTACGGTAAAGAATATGTAATATTTAGCTATGCTTTAAGACAGTTGAATAGCGTAGAAAAGAACTACCCCCGCGCGTGATTTGGAGTGGTACTTGATTGTATTTCTGGCTGAAAATTTGGAGACATTATTTTTATGGAGAAAAGTGTTTCATCTACAGCGATCATAAGGTCTTAGTATTGCCCTCCTGGCGGAAGCAACTTGAGACAAGCGTAGATGGATGGAGTTGATAAAGACTATGATTGCATTGTGAAACATCACGAAAGGCTAATGTAATGGGCGCTTTAATTAGAAGAGCGATGCAAATGCTTAAAGCGTTGAATGCTCAATTGTCGTTGACAGACGATGGTATAGTACTGGCAAAATTGATAGCAAGACCGAGTTTATTGAATCAAGTGCTAGAATCACAAAAGAGAGATGAAAAGATTTCTGCCATAGTAAGTCAGATTGGAAATGGTAAAGAAGCGAGGTCGAGTCAGACGAGAAAATGGAGTTTGTATTATAAAGATCGGGTTTGTGTACGGAGTAGTAATATTGATTTGAAAGCCATACTTGAAGGCACATAGTGGATCTTTGGTTATCCATCCGGAGTATACCAAAGATGTATCGAGATTTGAAAATGTCATTACGGTGGTCGGAATGAAAGATATGCTCTTATCGAGTTTATGTGAGTGTTTAGTGTCAAAGAGTAAAGAGCGGGAACATCAAGTTCCTTCGGGATTGTGTAGCCTATCGAGGAATACGGAGTGGAAATGAAGGCCGAATTACCATGGATTTTGTGGTTGGGTTATCATTGTGAGGAGAAAGCATGACTCGATTTGAATTCGTAGTGAATGGAGTCTGACGAAGTATTTCATTTCACACCGGTGAGAGCCGTATTAAACCCGATAAGCTAAGCGGTAGTATATCGAAATAGTTCGGTTATGGGATTCTGTATCCATTATTTTAGGCCAGGATCAGGGTTTACTTTGAGATTTTGGGGAAAATTGAGGGCATTGGGCACTCGTGAATTTCGGTACATCATTACCACTGTGACGGATGGAATGATCAAGAAAGTGATCGATTCTAGAAGATGCTATGTTAAGGAGTTGTGTGATCGACTATGAGGGGTAGTTGGGATCGACCGGGTTCTTGGTTGTTGTGCACCTTGATAGTTTCAATCAGTGAATGGCGCCTTACGAGGCTTTGTATGGAAGAAAATGTAGAACATCGTTGTGTTGGATAGAATTGAGTGAAAAGAAAGTGATTGGCCCCGATTTGATACAAGAGACTGAAGAAAAAGTGAAAATGATTAGAGAAAGATTGAAAGTGGCCACCGATAGACATAAATCATATGCCGACATGAAAAGAAAAGATATTCAATATGAGATCGGCGAAAAAGTGTTTTTGAAAGTATTACCTTAGAAGAAGGCGATGAGATTCATGAAAAATGGCAAGTTGAGCCCTAGGTTTATTGGACCATATGACGTAATCGAAAAAGTGGTTCAATGGCATAGAGATTAACATTACCTCTGAATTTGGAAAAGATCCATAATGTTTTCCATGTTTCGATGTCGAGGAGGTATAGATCCGACCTGTCGCATGTAGTCTCTTTGGAGACAATTGAGTTGAGACCGAATTTAACGTATGAGGAAGAACTAATAGAGATTTTGGCTCGTAAGGTGAAAGAATTGCGGAACAAGAAGATTCCACTAGTCAAAGTGTTGTGGAGAAACCATAAGACCGAAGAAGCCACTTGGGAAAGTGAAGAAACGATGCGGCAGTAGTATCCGCAATTGTTTAATGAAGGTAATTTCGAGGACAAAATTTTCTTAAGTGGAAGAGAGTTGTAACGCCCTAAAAATACCCTAGAATTCATGTAATAATTTTATTATATATTCCAAGTATAAATTGAACCAAACTTGGGTTTTTCCGGAAAAACTGATAAATTGTTAAATTGTGAAAAGTGAAATGAATATTTGAGCATATGATTAAATATTATATGCTAAAATGAGAAATTAATTGAACCCGGAAATAAACCCAAGTGAAAAAGGGAAAATTTGGAAATTTGTAAAATGAGGACCTAAGGGTCAAATGATAAGCTTAAGTGCTAATGTGAAATAAGTGATAAGTGAATGTGCAAATAAAATTTAGTAAGCTTTAAGTGAAAAATGGAAAATGGGTTTTAGGCGAACCTTGGCCTTAAGAGAATAAGTGACTTAAGATCACATTTGGTCTTGGAAAGGCACATTGTGCCAAAAACGTATTTGAGAGAAGAGAGTGAGAGGAGAAGCTAGGGTTGTGCAAGAATAAGTGATTTTTGGTGGGAGATCATCCCCATTCCTTGTTTCTAAGTGATCAAGCATCTTGGGTGAAGAAGATTCAAAGGGATTTAAGGTAAGAACCAAACCCTAGATTTCTTTAAATGATGTTTGGGTTAGAAAAACCCTAATCCATCCATGGGTTTTGCTCATGGTTGGTTTAGGATGATATTAGGATGTTATTGGGAGTGATTCCCATGATTTGTTTTGGGTTTTTGAGGATTTTTGGAGAAAAATCGCAAAGAGCATTGGAAAATACAGGCACATCGAATCTACGCCGCGGCGTGGGATGCCTTCTTGCGTCTGGTAGGGGCAAAATGGTACCGGGTATGCCACGGCGTATGATGCTACTTATAGCGAAGGCTTCTGTTGAAGCGTAGATCTTCCATTCCGCAACCAATGGAATTTTTTGGATTATTTATTTGAGAATCTCGTATTCGTACACCGATAGTTTAAGGACCCTAATAAATGATTAATGGTGGTTCAAATAAGGATAAAACTAAATGAAAAACGTACCATACCTCGCCTAGTACGATTAATTGTTCAACCACTAAGAGTGGAGAAATTGTATTTGACTAGGTGCGCGTGAAAGGCGACGGCGACTGGGGCGGTATTGAAGAGACAAAGGATCGATAAATTGCAGTGCGTTACCGTTGACTCGATTCGATTTCAAGTTACATTTGTGAAATATATATATATATATATATATATATTGATTTGAATTATTAGTATTAGTATTTGTCAAATATCACACGTAATGCGCATGTATTTGAGCTATAAGTGAATTCTTTGCATATGAGTAAATTGATTTGAAATGTATTATTGGACCAATGACATGGCGGGATTCACGACTAGATTCGTCATGAAGGTAGCACGTATTTGTTCGATGTGAAATCCACGTTACTCTTGAATGTGAAGCAGGGTGGGGATTCTGATTAGATAAAGTCGTGAATGTTAATTTCTATAGTCGATGTGAAGTTGTAATATTGAATGTGAAATCCCACATTACCCTCTTGCTTGGACTGACAAACGAGACCAGATTCCTGGCCCCGAATACATAGTGAATGTTGACTCATAGTCATATGTGGAAATAACCAAACCCGAAAAGCAAAAAATGATATTAAAAAGTGTATTTGTTTAAAGTATCTTTTCACGTTACATAGACATTGTATAAAGGCATTATTTTGATGAATGCATATTTCGTATTGAGCCCGAAATGGAATAGAGAGCGCCTTAGAACCACTAAATGAAAATGTTTAGCGCATTATTTTATCCCGATCTTGTGATCTCGTGATAGATAGTGATTGAAAGCGGACCCAAGGTCGAGGAGTTCAGAGTCATTTAGAAAGTTCACGAAATATGCTCGGTCACATGCATCCTCACCATTTTTTAACATGACATTGTTTTGTAAACAAAAGGAATTCAACTCCGAAATTATTTTTGTACCTATATCTGAATATGATTTTGGATATTATGTTGTAAACAACATAAAATGCCATTTTTGGTTAAATGCATATTTTGTAAAGGAATTGCATTGAATTTGTAAATGTTTACGCTCGCTCGACTCAGAATGTTTGCGGCTTGCCCTAAATTGAAATCGCCTCCGCAAAGATTTGAGAACAAAAAACGCTTTATATTAATGAAAAATGTATTTGATAAATGAATTAATTTCGCCGCATCCCCGGTTTCGCCAGATCCGCCTAACCGGCCTGGCCGGGTTCAACCTTAAGCACTTTAGTGGTATCAAAGCATCTCGGATCCGGTTCGGACCCGCCAATCAGGTCGGACCAAGAAGGGGTGCTACACTTTACTTGTGTATTTGCGTGGTTTTGAGTGAAATTTTTGCCACTTCTTAGCTTTTTTTCAAGTCCATTTTACTTACTTACTCAAAGTCACGTAAAACAACAAGCAACTACTCAAGATTCAACTATCATCAACAACATCCCGAAATATACCCTAGTCGTTTTCGACATGTTTAGGGTATTTTGTAAGCATAATTTGAATGTTTTGTGAGTTAAATGTGAAACATGGAAACGAGAGACTCGGAAATTTTACAAGTTATAAGGACAAAAGTGTAAATTGAAAAAAGAGGGCTTGAAAGTCATAATTTGATAAGACTATAGGCCAAAGTATAAATAATAGGAGTTGTAGTGTAATAAATGGAAGATGGAGGATTATAAGGTAACTAAGAGAGACTTAAATTATAAAAGGAGAGGGAGACCAAAAATGGATTATTTTTGGTCTCCAAACAAGGGCTACGGGAAGAAGAGGAGAAGGAAGAAGAAGAAGAGGAAGAAAGGAGAAATCAAGCAAAGGTATGGATTCTAGTATGGATACATGACTTTTGTATGGAAATTATGGCTTCTAGCATGATTTTGGTACAAGAATTACTTGAGTATGGATTGCTAGGGTTTCATTTGGACATTAATTTGGTTCCCTTTTCTAGTGGTTTTGTTGGTGAATAAGACTTAACACTAAATTTAAGGGAAGTTTGGTTGAAAACTCTAGTTGATAATAATTAGACATGGAATCCTTCACAATTCCAAGGTTTTGTAAAGTTTAGTGAAGTTGGGTATGAATCCTTGGATTCTTTGGCTAATTAAAGGTGTTGGTGGAGTTGTTTAGAGGGATTCCATGTTAGTTTTGATGAAGAAGAGAATTATGGGAGAAAAGTGCATGAAGAATGGTGAATTCCACCATTTTTGGGTAATTTCCGCAACCTGTACCGGTACAGGTGCGGAACAGGTGCGATACATCCCTCCATAACCTAACCCGTAATTCTGAGACAGTGCGGAACAAAGGGGACAACCTCCAGACCGAACTCCGCACCTAAGACAGCCCGAGCCGTAATTTATTGCAGTGTCTCTGTTTATATTTTGACTAGTGTCTGCATTTTTGACCCATAACTGGCTACTTAATCCGCTCTTGGAGTGATTCAAGTTTCTAGTTAAACTAGACTTCAAGGAGAACCAAACATCCTGAAATAGGTACCTTCAAATTCTGACTCTAGGTGGCCCAAAAATTCACTCAAAGTGAGGCTATATTCTAGAAAATTTCTGCTTTAGTTTTGATCATAGAGTAGTCTGGGTTGTTTCGGACGTATCTTGAGTTACGGTGCTCCGATTTGGGTGATTCCAGTTGGAGGAGAACCCTTAGAGCCTTAGCTTCAAATAAATACAAAGAACCAGCGTCAGGTATGAAGTTAAGCCTCCTGAAAAAAATAAGTAATTCAGACCGTTCCTAATGTAATCCGGGTAAACCGACTAGTTGACATGAAAATGTCATAACTTTACTTTGGATAATTCAATTAGAATGATTCCAATTTCTGAGTAAAGTTGATTCATAGAGGAACAAGAATACATGAATGATGTGTGAATACATAGGCATCCCATTGTAAAAGTATATGTCTGTGATAAGGACAAGTACATGTATAAGTATTCCTGTATGAAAATATAGGAAATGCAATATGTATAGATATGTTCATGAAACATGAATTTGATATGAAACATGAAAACGAACTGAAATATGAACATGAACATGAACATGAATATGAAAGGTAATATGTCATGAACACAAAATGTGATAAAGATGGGTTATAAATTCTGAAAGACATATGATCATATGACTACCTAGGACCAAAGAATGAATGAGTGGACGTCCTGATTAGTACTTCCGGGCACTTGACAGTACTTCTACCGTTAATGCTTCGCACTCCCGTCCCGACCGCGACTTCCTAAGACCCTCGTTAGTGCTTCGGCACTCGCCTTGACGGGGTACTTCAGACTCTGCGAAAAGTACGACACTCCCGGGCCTGGATTTAGTGCTACGAAGACTCCTGGGCGAGTGCTTCGCACTCCGCCATGTGCCACGCACCTCAAGATCAGATTAAACCTTGTACCTTATCAGGCTCCATCTTACTCCATTCTCTTATGATTGGTCCGGTAGTCAAACAGCTAAATGATAAGACTTTGAATAAAGAAGAGTAAAGATCCGAATGCATCTCCCAGACTGCTCGTAGTACCTTCCATGCACCAGATCCTAGGGATTAGTCCCCATAGGCACCCACGGCAATTCCCATCAGCAACATAAGTATAAGTTCTGTAGTACCCACGGTACCTCGTGACAAGAAAAACAAGTATAAGTTCTATAGTACCCAACCCGTACCTATTATCGATAAAATAAGTATAAGTCCAAAGAGGCATCTACTGCACTCGTATCTAAGAAAATAAGTATAAGTCCAGTAGTACCTACTAGTACTCCCGTATCGATAAAATAAGTATAAGTCTCAGACATAAGTATAAGTCCGAGTAGTACTACGGTACCTCGTGATCGCAAGACAAGTATAAGATCCGAAATACAAGAATAAGATCCAAGTACAAGAATAAGCTCAGAATACCAAAGATAAGATCCAGAAGACAAGGATATGCTCAGAAGGCAAGCACAAGATACAAAGTATCCCCAGATAACATAAGTTCCGGGCACCCACGGTACCTTGCATCCGACACTTCAGAGCACTTGATGTACTATCCTGACACCCAGACACGTGATCTCCATCACATAAGCCCTGTGATATGATAAACTCAATAGTACCTACGGGCAATCCCGCATATGCTAAGATAAGTTTGATATAAGCACAAGTAAAGGCCTCACATTTGAACAAGAGTACTTACGGGTACTTCCGTATAAGAATAAGTCCTGCAATACAGATGTACATTATGTAATATCCTCAGAGTACCTACTGCACCTCCAAACAAGTGTAATCCGTAGTATAAGCATAAGCCCTATGGCATAAGCATCAGCCTAGTAGTACCTAAGGGTACCTCCGTATGCTACTAAGTTCCTGTGAACTCCACGGGAGAGATCCGAGATAGATATAAGCATCGCACGTGCATAAGTATATCCATAAGCATAAGCTCTGTAACTTCTACGGGAGATCAGAACAAGTATAAGCATGAGTATGTGGATAAGTACCTCCGTATAAGTATATGTATAAGCTCGCCGCATACGACTAAATCTATATAGCATGCGCCCCACGTGATAAGTATACATGTGTCCTAATGTATACATAAGTCTCACATAAGTATAAGTTTTGAGTAAGTATAAGATAAGAAGTACCAATATAAGCTTTGTAGTAAGTACGGGTAATAAGCTCTGTAACTCTGATGGGAGATCCAAATAAGTATAAGTCTGTATAAGCATAAGAAATTGTATAAGTTCATTATATGAATGCATGAAAATTCGATATCTCGTTATCGCTTTATGCTTTAAACGCGGTATATGCATAAGATATATGTTTCCCACTAAGCGCAGTTTAGCACACGGTTTTTAATCCGCAGTAGGTATAGGAGCTTGGGACGCCTAAAGCTTCGTATACAAATTTGGGCCAAATACACTAGTAGGGGTCTACTGCGTATGTTCCGCTCTGATTGTAAACAAAGTACGCCAGATATGTAGAAACAATCACTTTATATATATAGATTTTGATGGACACCACTCGGTGGTAGTTCTTTGACATGTATATGATATTTGATTCTGCGAGTAAGATGTTTATGTTCCACAGGTACAAGTTTGGATTAAAAAATGGTGTAAAGAGTCCTAGAGAGGAGCCCAGACTTCGAACCTTGCCTTGAGAGCAAATAGGGTCGACCTGAATCGGGGCGATAACAGAAGGTTAAATATGTGCATTGCTTTTATATCTCTTTATCATGTTTATATAGGTAAATTTACCTTCAATAAATTACCAATTATCCCTTATTTTACTAAGTAGTAATTTTTAATCAGCTATCTACTAACAGCATTAGCTACTACCTATCAAATAAGGTTAAAAAAATCATCCGAGTATGGTACAACTCAACCGAGTCATAATCACCTCGTGTCTGACCGCGTCGACACTGAGACCATATATGATACCTGATGATGCTTTTTTCAATTGAATCAATATCAGCGTGTTCTGATCGCCAGTCAAACTGAACTCGTCGTCGGGCCTCGATGTTGCGCTCTCCTGCAAAAACAAGTAGCAAAGAGGATCTGCAGGGGCTCGCCCGTGGCCTCTCCGATGCCTAAGTCAGTTCTTCCCTAATGAAAGAAAGGGTCAATTGCTTAGAGGGCGAATATTCTGCGTACCTTTCACCGATGGGGTGGCCTGGTATTTATAGTATATGTTTTTCCCAATCGACGGGTGGTATGACTTTCTTCTCATTGACGAGAATTTTCCATTCCTTACTCGATATCAGACATTGGGTGATAATTAGGGAGCGCTATTGAGAATTATCCTACTTCCCTCATTGTGAGATTTGTTTGATTTACAGGATAAACAGTTATTGGGAATTATCCTACTTCCCTTAATGATGATTTGCCTGATGACAGGATATGGGCTTTTCAGCCGGGTCTGGTAAGCATCGCCCTTGGGGCGAACGATCCGTCTCGCTGGGATCTGTGCCAGGCCCGGGCGCCACAATGAGCTTACTTTTTCTTTGGCTCGTGAGGGGCCTATGTGCCTATTTTTAAACCCTATCGTTAGTTCCCCCAAATTCGTTACGGCAGCGCTGGCAAGGGTCAGACAAGCTGACCGGTGCGACTTCCACGAGGCCGTTCAGGGCTGGTTTGGTTAGGGCTTTGTCGCCATCAATCGTCCTATGATAATGATGACTTTTCGACTTCGCGCCGCTCTTCTGGGCCTTCCGCTTCCGAGAACATCCTCCGACCATTAGTATCAGGCTCCCCCTCGTATTAAAGCTTTTACTTTCTACGAGTTCTGCCTTATTCTCAGTTCGACCTTTCCGTCTGTAATCTCTTCCGCGTTTTGTGATACTCGCTGAGGTAGCCTTTTCGCTTTATTCCCGACTGTGCATCTTTCTTTCTTTGTTCCTGACGCCAGGCTAGATTTGGCTAGGGCCCTTATCTTTTCTAATTGCATTCTCATGGCTCCAAGGTCGTTCTCTTCCGCGCATAGGAGGTGATTCTCACAGTATCCGATTTGGGGCTGAGATAAGTGGTGCCTCCGATAGTTTATTGGGGTTGTTTTCGAGACGCCCTTGAACTCCTTCCTCGATAAAGGCAAGGGTAGAATTGATGATTAAATACCCCGTGATCTAATATCTCAAGTCACCAGGCACGCTCGCGCTGGACCTAAAGCAGTAGCCTGCCTTTATATGGAGAAACTTTCGCAAGGCGCTATAGACCCCCTTTTGGTGTCCAGGTCTGGTCTCCCGACATTTTGACCTCCTACGTGGTCCAAATGCCCAAGATGGTGTGCTTTTTTGAGGTGGCATTTGACAATGGCCTCCGTTTCCCTTTACACCCCTTTATCAAAAGGGTCTTGCAACATTTCAACGTATACCCTTCTCAACTTTCGCCCAATTTCTAGGGTATTCTGATTGGGCTGTTGGTTTTCTTTAGGGATAAGGGCCTAGGTGTTCCTGCAGATAGCTCTGGGTTTTGGACCTCTTAGTGCAAGGTGCTGCCGAGGGCTTTCTTTATCTATCTAAGCGCGCCCGCTCCTCTGATCATCTTTGACTTCCCATCTTCTCATAAATTTTGGAAAGAGCGTTACTTTTGTTAAGTACGTAGCTTGGGAATACGACTCTCCTTTGACAAGGAAGACACACTAGATGCCTCGCGTCCGACCCACTTCAGAATCACTTGAGCCATTGGGTTAAGTTTCGTCTAGCTGTGATGCCATGGGCGTGTCCCTAATCCCTTGCATCACGCGCTTCGTGCATTCGTCGATCCACTCTCAAGATCGAGGCCCAGTCGGCTAGCCACGTGTCTCGCACTTACTCCGAGCTTTATCGCCTGGATATTCCTGCATCTTCTCGGGTCTCGAGGTCCTCCCGCCCTGCTACTTTGAGGTCTTCACCCCCCTCAATTATGAAGTTCTCTCATGATGGGCCTCCCGTTGTCAAGCCCACTAAGGGAGAGCCTGCCCGTGAAGACACCGTTCCGAGGTCTCTGAGTGTGAAGCTTAAAAAGTCTGACTCTTCTCGAGAATGGTCGTCCTGGGCCTTGGGTAGTCCCGAGGTCGGGACGCCCCTCGTCATCACCTTCTACCCATGTCTGAGTGCAAAGGTGTCGCTACCTCCGGCCGAGGTTCCTAAAGCCCCAAGTTACTGGGCCCCCATGGTTCTCACGCAAAGGCCAAAGATTCCTGTGGAGGGTCGAGCCTCCATCGAGGTTATGCCTATAACATTGAGTCCCCTCAGAGCGCCGAGCTTCCCTCCTTCGAGAGGGCGTAAAAGATAGGGGAACGCTCCGGCTTTTCAATGCCGAGTTTATACGCGCGGTCTCGGCCCATTCTCCGGATTCCTAATCTTAAGAGGCCTGTGCCCCGTCTGGCTGAGGAAGCTCGCTCTATCTTCAGGTAGCCTCTATAAGTTCCCGTGTCTTGTTGTGTCTGTTTTTATCTTGGGTTCGAGTTGTGTGTTGACTTTATGTTGGGTGCCCAGCAGTGGCTACTCCATCTCAAGAGTTTTGGCAAAAGGGCCAACCGAACGAGGGTCACAAAGCCGGCCGTGAGTCTACAAAGCGAGGGTGGCCGTCTTACTTCGAGCGAAATAGGTGCCACGACGGATGCGTAATATGACGGAGGAGGCCGTGAAGCTTAAGTCTGATCTGAGGCATACCATGACGGCGCGAGCGTGGGCTGAGGGTAGGGAAGAAAAGGCCCGAGATGGCCTAAGAGTGGTCGAGGGTGTGCTTCGGGAGGTCAAGGACTTAGCCGCACCGCCTGTGATGATCCTGGGCTGGTGGCCGGGACGGGGCTGAGGTCGCCTAAACTGAGCTTCCAGTACCAGGATGAGCTGCACCGTCCGAGAATGAGCCGGGTAACTCCTCTGCAGAGCCGCATGTTGCTGCATTTAGCTGCGTAATAAGGCAACACAAGTGATGGAGCCTGCCGCGGCTTCGAGGTCAGGCCTCATTGAAAGCCCGACCGAGGAGTGCCATGGGCTGCGAGGAGCTTCAGAGGTAAACTCGGTTGTTCGTAGGGACTGAGCCATACGAAGCCTGAGGATGAGCCCGCACTCAGCTGGGCTTCTCTTAGTAGCTCGCTTTCCGCAGGAAGGCCGCTAATGCCTATCCGGGCTTGACCTTAACTTTGATATCCCTAGGTGACGAGGGAGCGAAGTGTCCTTTCCGTCGGATCGTTATGGAGAGCCAAACACCCCAGCTGAGGTTCGCTCCCCTTCTTCGCCTTTCCGCTCCCAGCCTCCGCGCCTGACGCTCGACCTCTTCAGATAATTCGTTTTTTTTTTTGGTCGGGCTTCAACCCCGAATATATGTGGATGTCGTTTTAATGAATACTTCATTTTTATCCACGCCCTATTTTTTGTAAATCGCTTCCCGACATTGCTCTTCCTTTGTCGACGTGGATTGTGGCTATACGGGCTATTCAGCAACAGTTCTTTCTAGAATCGAGCCGCGAGGCCCGCGCAACCGCCCGAGCCGAACTCCGCTCCCGGGCTACCAGCCTTAGTTGAGCAGTCGAGCTCTCTTCAAACCGAAATGCTTGAGGCCCGTACAAATCACCGAGCCAACCCCGCTTCGCTACTGTGCCTTAAACAGCAATCGAGCTCTTCAAAATTGAGCCCCGAGTTTCATGGGTTGATCCTCTGAGTCGAACCGGGCTCGCAGAATCGTATGGCCTTTCGAGCGCTGAGCTTCAACCGAAATGGGAGCAAGGCTCCGGCTAAACCGCTCGAGCCGAACTTGCTCCCGGGCTACCAGTCTTGGGCCAGCAACCGAGCTTCAAAACTCGGCCCGAGGCTTCATGGGCTGATCCGCCCAAGCCGAACCCGGCTTTTGTGGCTATATGGCCTTTCTAAGTAGTTGAGCCTTCGAAACCGAGCCGAGGCCCGTGGGCTGCCGTCTGCCGAACTTGCCCTAGGCTACCAGCCTTAGTCAGCAAATGAAGTTCTTCGAAACTGAGCTGCTAAGGCTCCGTGGGCTAAACTGCCTGAGCTGAACTTGCTCCCGGGCTACTAAGCCTTAGTTGAGCAGTCGAGCTCTTCAAACCGGGTCGTTGAGGCTTCATGGGCTGATCCCGCTCTGAGCCGAACTGCCTCACTGGGCTATACGGCCTTTCGAGCAACAGCTCTTCGAAACCAGCCACTGCGAGGCTCCGCGCGCTAAACTCGCTCGAGCCGAACTTGCCCCGGGCTACCAGGCCTTAGCTGAGTGGTCGAGCCTTCGAACCGAGCCGCTGGAGGCCCCAGGCTAAACCGCTGAGTCGAACCCGCTCTCGCTACCAGCCTGGCTGAAAGCAATGAGCTCTTCAAAACCGGTCGAGGCTTCATGGGCTAACTGGCCGAGCTAATTGGCTCTCGTGGCCGTGATGGCCTTCGAAGCAAATGAGTTTTTTGAAATCGAAACGCTAAGTGCGACCGATTTGACTTCACTTTGGAAAGATGACTTTAATGCCGGCTGCATGGAGAATCGATGGCTTATGGAGAATTGGAAACGACTCTGCGAATTTTCGAGTGCTATGGCCTCCTTATAAATTGCAACTCCTCTGCAATGGAGCTCATGCTTCGAACCTTCTTCCCTTTTTGGTCGTAATCGAACTGCGCTGATGAAGGCCAAGGCTTGGTCGCCTTCGCAGGGTCCGCTTAGGGATTTTGAGCCTCGGGCGCCGGCTCAAGGACCTCGCCGTGGGAGTTGTGTTTTTCCCTAGTTTCCCCTTTATGAGAGTTATGTTATTCCCTAGCCTCGTGCTAGGGAATGTGTCTGGAGAGATGATGAGTGCCTAAAACACTCATGTCATACCCGCGTCTGTCTTACGGTTTTAGCTTCATTTTATATTTAAATGAGCATTTCTTACAGTCCATATTTGATTTGTGCGTACTCATGTGGAATGCGTGTGGAACGTGGGCAATTATTGGGAGCAGAGAGTAGAAGTGCAAAGAGCTGGCAGGAACGTCGCGACGTCCCAACGTCGCGACGTTGGGTCAACAAAAATAGAAGTTAACAAGAGGCAACGTCGCGACGTCTCAACATTGCAACGTCTCAGAACAGCAGCGACCTAGATCCTGAAGAAGAGACCTACTTTTGTATTTTTCTTCTTTTCTGATAAAAGTACTGATGTTTTATAGATTAAAGATTTGTGTACTACATTCAAGATAAGCCGTAGATTTATATCTAGGGTGCTGTTGAACCCCACACTAGCGCATGGATTAAAGATTTGTATTTTATATTATTCAGTTGTTTATGACCTGTTAGTATATGCTCTATATCTGTGATTTATTTACATGGTGATGTCTGGCCAACATTGGCATGATTGTGTTGGATATCCGGTGATCTGGAGGATATATATGCCCAAGGATCCGACAGAGCAACTCCTACAATTCGTAAATTCGGGAGATAACTGATCCCGAGGGTGGCGATTAAAGGTAGAACATTTAAGTGTTTCGGAGTATCGAGTTGGGGTAGAGATACACTCAACCCTACTAGCGACATAGGCGGATACACCTCGAGAGAGGGTATCTCGTAAGCACGATCACCCCGCCATCACTAAGTTAAGTGAATAAATCGAATAGTAATTTCTGTGAAGTAATCCATCAAAGTGGTAGGGGGAGACATGTACTCTAAGTCTCCACAATACAAGAATTCATTAAGATCGATTAGTTTAGCTTAAATTCGCACAGTAACTGGTCACTCAAAGCTTACATCCGCATAATATCCAAAGGCCAAATCAGATTCAACACACTTATCCCCCGTGATTGGATATCCGTACTCCTGTGGTACATTATATTACTTTGATAATGACAAGCAAGTGTAATTTGCGCACATAGGCGCATTTATACAACACCACGCTCGCATCATATCAAGTTTTTGCCACAAGGTCGGAATAAGTTTAGTGTGATATTGAGAACAAAGCAATTAGTTATTACTTTGGAATTTTTGTTTTTATTTATTTTTACAAGTACTGGTAATTTGGTCTTTTTGTTTCGTGTGTGATTGCAGTCAAGGTTACAGTGAGCACATGCAAAGACAGGATCAGGTTGACCTACATCCGTTTGATCCTGAACCGGAAAGAACTTTACACAGATTACACCGAGAACAGAGAGCAGTACAGAATAGAAGTTTAGCAATCATGGAGAACAATGAAGAGCAGGATCTTAACCTTAAGCAAAACGTGCCACAAAGGGGCCGAAATGGGAATAACGGAAGGAATCAAGCACCTAGGCCGTTTATACAGCCAGATGATCCATTCATGCTGGGTTGCAGTGAGTTCGCCTCATCAGCCACATTGCTCGCATACCATTCAAGACCACTTATTCAGGCAAACAACTTCGAGTTGAAGTCAGTAACTTTACAGATGCTTCAGAACATCCTGTTCCACGGATTGCCTAATGAAAATCCAAATATGTATCTGACCAACTTCCTTGAAGTCTGCGACACGATCAAGTACAATGGAGTCACTGAAGAGGCACTCAGGTTGAGATTGTTCCCACTCTCACTAGGTGATAGAGCCAAGCATTGGTTGACAAGTCAGCCACCGGATTCCATTACTTCATGGAACGACTTAGTGCAAAAGTTCCTGACCAAGTTCTTCCCACCTGCGAAAATTGCACAACTGGTGCAAGAGATCAATACTTTCGGACAACTAGAGGGAGAGAACCCGTGGTGTGCCATGGGATAGATTTCCCACGAATCGTTAAGGAAGTGGGTCCACATCAAGGTGATCGACCAAAATGGATGCAGGTCCATACTTTTTATAATGGTCTGAGGAATGCGACTAGAACAGTGATTGATGCCTCCGCAGGTGGGTCGCTAATGAAAAAGACCACAAACCAAGCATATGAAATCTTGGAAGACGCTACTACTAACACCAATCAGTGGCCTAGAGAGAAGACTACACCAGTGAAGGCCATAGGTGGCACAGATAACGAGGTTCTCAACAATCTGGTTACTCATGTCGCACAGCTTACTAAACAACTGACTAGACAGCAAGGTATCATGACGCCATACGCACTAACCCACGGAGTTGTCTAAATTATGTAGGACAAGACAACAAAGACAAAATGCCATTGAAACTAAACAAGTAGGAGCAGCCCGCATGTGTCGAGGTTTAATCGTAGCCGCCTACAACAACAGAGTCAAGATGGGGAAACAACTATCGAATCCAAATCAAGGCCAAGGGTGGCGAATAATCGAATCGAATAATCGAATAAATTAAGGTTATGGATGGAGGAACAATCAGAACAACATGCCACCACCCCGAGTGAGTGAACCACCTCCTGAGAAAAAGGTGGACTTGGAACAAGCCCTTGCGCAAATGCTTACATCTCACACTGCCTTTATGAATGAGACGAAGGCGAATATGCAACACCAAGCCACCCAATTGAACAATCAAGCAGCACAGTTGAGAAATTTAGAGGTACAGATGGGCCAAATGGCCAATCTATTGACCGAAGGCGCACGGTTCTACCAAGCAACCTCGTGGCGAACCCGAGAAGAGAGGGAAATGAACATGCTAGCAAATCACGTTGAGAAGTGGTAAAGAATCGAGATACGTGAGCAACTCAGCAACGTATGAGGCAGAGACTGAGAAAGTCATCCAGCCCGGTTAGAATGATAATACAGATAGGGAACAACCCCAAGAGAAACAGTCTGTAGGAAACACAACTGAAGCAAAGGATAACCCACGACCCATAGCCCAAATTCCGTACCCCCAGCGTCTAAAGAAGCATAAGTTGGATAAGCAGTTCACCAAGTTCATGGAAGTATTCAAGAAACTGCACATCAATATTCCGTTTGCTGATGCTCTGGAACAGATGCCCAGTTATGTCAAGTTTATGAAAGATATCTTGTCTCAGAAGAGAAGACTAGTAGATTTTGAAACAGTTAACCTAACAGAGTAGGTGCCATCCCGTGAGAAAGTCACATAAAGCTACAAGACCCGTGCGCTTCTTTACTCATCCCCCGTATCACCATCGTAATGCTATCTTGAGAAGGCGTTATGTGATTTGAGGATGCGATAATCTCATGCCCTTGTCCATATTTAAACGTTGGGGTTAGGTGAAGCCTATCCAACAATACACTCAGCCTAGTGACATGTCCTTAAAGCATCCGAGGTGATAGAAGTGATGTCTTAGTAAAGGTTGATAAGTTTATCTTCCCAAACAGATTTCATTGTATTAGATATGGAAGAGGATAAAGAAATACCCATAATTCAGACCGCTTTCTCGTGAATCGCGCAGTAAATGATTGATGTTCGTAGAACTAAAATTGAGAGTGTGAGGTCAAGTCAAGTTCAACGTGTTCGGCCGCAGACATCCGGGCAAAGAGGATATGTTTCATGACAGAGATAGTAGAGGCTATAGGTCTAGCCAAAGTGGTCTCCACCGGGATCCTTCGAGGCTAGCCTACATGCAGTGATTCGAGAATATGGGCGAAGATGCGTGAGTATGTAAATGGATGAATTTCTTCAACCCAATGTGAAGGAAATACTTTGAATCTTAGGTGAAAGTGCTAAAACGCCAAGCACCGTTGAATGAACCACCAAAGATGGAAATATAAGCCATTGCCTAGCCATTTGGGGCATGCGTATTCGGGATAGCCTCCACCTTACCAAAGGATCATTTCGGGCCCCGATGTAATTGTAGAGGAAGAGAAGTTATTGAGGGTCCCAGGAGATCAAGCAAAAATGCGCCGGATGGTCTTGGCCGATTTAGTAAGGATTCGCCTTCCATGCATGCATCATATTTTGGTCGAAGATGGTCATAAACCCTCGTTGGAAGCATAGAGAAGGTTGAATCCAATCCATAAAGAGGTAGCGTTCAAGGAGGTGTTAAAGGGCTAGATACCTGGTCACTATCCGATTCCGACAGTGCATGGGTAAGTCCTATATAAGCTCCACTCCCAAAAGGGTGAAACAACCGTCATAAGAACCAAAATAAACATACACTACCTTCTGTAATGAAGCATGTGGTGGAGAATTTGTATTGACATCGAAATCGAAGGCCACTCGAAAAGATCATTTCCCATTGCCGTTTCTGGATCAGATGTTGGATCGATTAGTCGGTCATGAATAATATTGCTTTTTGGATGGATATTCCGGCTACAATCAAATTACTATAGCCCCTGAAGATCAAGAGAAGACGACATTCACATGTCCCTATGGGACATCTCAGATTAGCAGCGGATGCCCTTTGGCCGTGCAATGCGCCGGCACCTTCCAACGATGTATACGGCCATATTCTCCATATGGTTGAAAAACAATTTGAGTGTATTCATGGATGATTTTTTCGGTCTTAGGTGCTCATTTGATAATTGTCTCTGAGAATTTAAGATCTGTTGATAAGATGCGAGGAGACCAACTCAGACTAATCGAAGAAGTGCCATTTTACGGTACAAGAGGGCATTGTACTCGGGCATCGAATATCAGCAAGAGGAATAGAGGTAGACAAGAAAGAAAGATTGAAGCACTGAAAATTACTTCCACCCTTACTCCAGTAAAGGGATAAGAAGTTTTTATGCCACGCGGGATTCTATAGACGCTTCATCAAAGACTTTTCTCAAATTGCAAAACCGTTGTCTAATCTCCTGGTCCAAGGGACCCCATTTGAGTTTGATGCAAGTGTATGCGCGCATTTTCAGTGTTGAAAGATAAATTGGTATCAGCTCCTATTGTGGTAGCTCCAGATTGGTCCTTTCCATTTGAGTTGATGTGTGACGCAAGTGACTATGCGATTGGAGTGAGTGGTTAGGGGGCGTTAAACGAGAAAGAATTATTCCAGGGTAATCTACTTATATGAAAGCATAACCTCTAATGATGCTCATTGAATTACGCCACTGGCGTAAAAGAACTATTGGCCATTGTCTTTGCTTTTGACAAATTTAGGCCTTATTTGATCGGGCAACAAGGTCAGTCCTACTAAATCGATCATTCTCGCCATAAAATAGTTGATGACTGCGCTGACGCCAACCCGCACTAATCCAAAGGGGTTCTCTTGTCGCAAGAATTCGAATTTAGAGATTAAAGACAAGAAAGGAACGGAGAGCCTAGCTGCGCATCATCTTTCACTTCGCTAGAAGGTGTGATGAGGTTCAAGTGAATGACGACTTTCCGCGATGAGCACACTTCTTAGCTATTGGAGACAAAAGTATGGTTCCATGGTTTGCAGATCAGATGTGGAATTATTTCATGCCAAGGTAATCCCTCCGTAATTTACCTATCACCGTAAAAGAGGTTTTTCGCACAGTTGAATCACTACTACTGGGAGGAGCCCATTCTGATGCATACTTGCGTCGACCAAGGATCCCGAGATGTGTGCCCGAAGATGAAATGAACAAAAAGATTTTGAACCACGCTACACTTACCATGTGGAGGAGCACTTTGCATGTGAGAACAAAGAAAATTACTAAAAGCCAATCAAACTTACTGAACAGCCATTTGATACACTGATTCGTGCCACGGTAGGGTGATCCGGAATCAACAAAATTTGTTTCCTATACTCCTCCCATCAGCCGTGAAATGCTTACCGCAAAGATAGCTAGCTTCAGGCCTAACACGGATGGGTTTTCATCCTACCTAATGATTCGCATTAATGTTTGAAAATGGTGAGACTTTTGATTGGATTTTTTTGGATTTGGTTAAAACAGGAGTTGGTTGTTCACCTGGATAACGGAAGCAGTTTTAAACCGAGAGCGTGAAATGAGAATCTCAAGCGCTGCACACAGCTTGGCAAATGAGTTAAGGTGTCCTCGGGTTATTTCTCGCATTAGCAAATGACATGTAGTCAAAGCCAGAATCGATTCCCGCTTAGCTTTGAAACCTAACCCTAGAAACTACATCACTCCCTATTTGAGTCCAATCAAATACTAAGCATTCAATGTCCTAGTCATTGAAAAACCCTAAGATTTAACCTCATTTCAATTATTCGTAAATGACATCTAAAGAATGTCAAGGCATCACTATTAAGAATGTGACCAACCCAAAGCATGACAAGTGGTCAACACTAAAGAAATACATTAAATGGCATTAAACCCCGTTTCAGTGCCGAACCATAAATGCAGACTGTGATCATTTAAAGCATGAGGACAACCCGCACACCCTAAAACTAAGCTAGCAACCCTCCTCTTCATGCTTTAGGCTTAGCTACATCCCTTGGTTAGTTTCTATCCCCAAGGGGTGCTGGTGTCAGAAATGAGAGAAAGAGGAGAGAGAAGAGAGCAAAATAAAACCTAAAATAAAAAGCTGCCGGAAAGCTTGCATAAATGGAAAGTTAGGGTTACAAAAGTCAGTAGGGAGCTTAGTATAGTCAACTCAATGTGTGAAATGACAAAAATGCCTAAAATATGAAATTACAATAGGGACAAATGGTAATTAATCAAACGCGGGTCGCTTGGAATCAAAAACATCAAAAACACAAAGCAAAGCACTCATATGCGGAATTTCGCTATGTTATTTAAATGCTAAGCCAGCGAAAATCACAAGAGATAGCGAAATCAAAAATTTTCGCACGAATGCTAATTTCGCTAGGGTTAACAGCTAGCTTAGCTTGTACCGCCATGTGTAGCAAATTCAAGCCAGCGAAAAATCACAAGAGATAGCGAAAATCAAAATTTTCAAGAATGAACAAGAATTTTCGCCAGCTAGCTTAAAATTCCTCGCTAGCGCTTAAATATGTACTCGTGATAGCTTAAAATTCGCTAGATTATACTTTCGCTATACCATAAATTTTCGCTATAGATTGGGCAAATTCTCGCAGAATGCATAATAAAATCGTTTCCATTGCCACCAGATCATCCTTTCCATCAATTGAATTTCACATTTCTTCATTTTTGGTTGGTGAAATCATCAGGAATCCTCAGATTCGCACTAACTCGACATCGACTTGAATATCGTCAGGCACGAAAAACCCGCAAATTACCAAAACAAACTCGAAATGGAATCTGGTACTAAGTGACTGGACATGTTAATCGTCTAATCTATATGATTAGTGCTAGCAAAGAACTCAAAACCCATTCCGCTGTGGGACTCAAAATAGCACTCGGGGCACTAATCACACCCCCAACCGACACGCTGTTACCCTTAGCAATGCTAAAAACAATAAAGGTATGCATGCTGTGCTTTTACAAAAAGTGTATACGGTTCAAAAAGTGTATGTACAGATAGACTTTACCTTTAAAATGAACAATTTACACCCTGTACGAAACCGACATGAAAGAATAAAAACCATATAAGAAATAGCTTTAAGGCAACACTCTGGCTCCAAGGAAGTCAACTAACTTCCACCAAAATCTAATTGCTCCAAAGTAACCAAATGAGCCAATAAATTGCAAAGCTATTCTCCCCCAACTCAGCTACTCGCTATGGCCTTTAAACTCGTTGGACCAACCTAATAGGACTAGTTACACTCTTATTTATTTCTTACTGTAAAATGGCAAGCAATGCTAAAAACCCTGATCACCCAAAGTCCTCGTAACGGGGGTCCACCGATGACTCCCAACCAATTAAGGCTTAGGGCATCAAGCCAAAAGGATCACTTGACCACAAACTCTGTAGGCTTCACCCCTGACTCTAATGACTTCGAGAATTGGGCACCCACAACACGCAACTTCACCCATCCACCAAATAACACTAAGTCGATTGATTCCCAACCAATTAAGGCTTAGGGCATCGGGCCTTTAAAGGCTTCGCCATATAAATTTCGACCGTGTTCTGGTTTCAAGGCAAAGGCCACTACTGATTCTCTTCTTCTTATTTTCTTTTCTCTTTTTCTTTTCTTTTCTTTTCATTCGTACACTACATCGGGTCTTCATACATGGGTAACAAACTCGCTATGGGTCATCACCGTGATCTAAGGCTCTGGGTTTCAAGGTGGAAAGAGGTATATAGCTTCCTCAACCTATGATGGTACAATCCGTAGCAAAGCAGTGAATCTTAGCGAAAGAGGGAATGTTCAGTTGAATATGCCGAACTTCAATCGACCAAAACTAAAATCATGCATGAAACTGTTCTATCATTAAGGTATCATACAAAATATAATTTTTCAACTAAAGGCAAGAGTAGAACACAAACTATAGCCATAAAAAGCCATTTAAAAATTCAAGAAAATGACTTTCAGTAATCGCAGGCATGTATAACCACAAAACTAAATTCCAAAAGTATGAAATTACCTCCCGACCGACCCTAGCACGAATGGAAAGCTGTGAGATGGAACAGCACTTAAACATGGTGCGGCAGGCTGTCTATCCTCATATTGATGCCATCAGCTCCATAATACCAAAGCAAAATCAAAATGTCAAACTCCCATCGCAACAAAAATTTTAAACAAAAGAAATTTGAATTTAAACTAGAGCAATGAGATTCTGGGGTTGGCTATGATCAAGCAGAGCCACCCTTAAACGTGGACCGTGGGCCCGGTGAGGTCCGTAAGGAGAGAATTTCCTCCCGACGGTTCGTCATGAGACAACATAGGGCTTCACTCTCCGTCCATCGACTTTGGATCACCCCACAATTGGATCGAAAGCAGTCCATCAACTACTGGGTACGCCCACGAACCATGGAATGACCCGTCCATCCGACTGAGGTCGCCCAAATTAAATGGAGTTTGGAGTCATACAGAGGACTTAACCCTTGTTGAAATTTTTGCCAGCTTATCATTTGATCATGCCATTTTTCAGATCTTCCTGCAATCTCGGGTTCAAGTAGGCATCATTTTATTTCTTCCAACCTGTCGAGATCAAGGGATCTTTTTGACTCAATGAAGTACTTAGATCCATGTTCAAATTTCTTGATTTACCCACCATGCCTTCTTGTATTCGATCTCCCACTGGAAGGTGACATGCCTTACCATAGACCAACCGACAAGTGACATTCCGATTGGCCCTGAAGTCGCTCAGAGCCCACAACAATCAAGCACATGGACTGGGGCCTTTCCTGCTGCTTGCACTACCTCATTGTACACCTTAATCTCCACAAGTCCCATTTAATCACTGTTTGGAGATGGTACATGGTGGCCACTCCGTGCTCTACACCATATTTAGCCATGAGGCTCAAACTGTCATACGTAAATGCAAACCCGACCACGAATTATGGCTTTTGGTACCCCGAATCCTAGAAAAGATGTTTGCTTTCAAGAATTTAAGCACCACCCGGTGGTCATTGGTCTTGCAGGGGATTGCTTCTACCCATTTGGACACATATCCAATCTCCACCAAAATGTATGTATGACCATAAGATGCTGAACGGTCCCAGCGAAATCGATGCCTCAAACATCGAATAGCTTTTGACCTACTAAAATTGGGTTCAAAGTACTATATGATCAAGCAGATACTCTTGTCTACATCTATCACATACACGGCACATTGGTGTGCTTCTTTAACAAGTATGCAAGAGGGAACTGGTCTAAATTGACCTTCATCATTGCCCCGGATCAGTGACCACCACGTACCTCGCGTTGGCTCGACCCTCGTTGCTCTTCCTCGCACACACTTCCCGACATCCACTTTGCACAAGATTTAAACAAGAAGGGCTCTTCCTAATAATATGAATGGATCTTAGCAAAGAAATACCTATCCCGTTCTTTCCAATCGATGGGATTTCTCCCGTCGCGAGGAAATCACAACGTGAGCATAATGAATTTTTTTCTTTCTTTTTTGCTTTTTCCAACTGTATTAGAGACTCTACCCATCATTGATGGGTGGACTATGAGTACTGGCTATCGTTAACCTAGAAAGATGGCCTCACTCACATTTCTACCCCCTTCTTATCTTTAATTTGCAGGTTAAATTCTGCTGAAGAAGAAACCTGATTTGATAAGTCTCATTGCATTTTGCTCGGGTCAGATATTTCAAAGCTGAATGATCTCGTAAATGACTATATCGCACTCCAACTAAGTATGTTTAAATTTGTCTAATGCGTAGGTACCACGCTTTCAACAATTCCTTCTCTCAGAGCGGTATAGTTCCTTCAGGCTTCATTCAAGTAGTTTTGCTTGCATAAGAGACTATATGAGGTTTTCCATCTTCTCTTTCGCCAAGCACTTCCAATAGCAAGATCACTTGCATCACACACCAAAAGGTAAACTACCACCAGGTGCCTGCATTTATCGTGTAGTGGTCAAATGGGATTTCAGCCTCCTCAAAAAGCTTCCCCGCATTCCCTTTCGCCCCTAAACAAACTTCTCTGAAGATCTTCTCTCAGGAGCTCAGAGAGGGCCAGCAATCTTGAGAAGTCTCTTGATGAATCTCAGAGAGTTCTACATAATTAAGTGAATTAACAATCATGGCAGGCGTTTGTCGAGATGGCAAACAGATAAGTTCAATTTTCGCTATCAACTTCTATTCCTCACTGAAATAATGTGTCCCAAAGATACCTTCGTGGTTAACCATAAAATGGCACTTCTCCCAAATTGAGCACCAAGCTCTTCTATGCACCTCATAGATGGCTCTCTAGATGGCCGACATTCTTCAAAATCGCCCATACGTTGATATCATCCATGTATAGTTCCATTACGCGCTTCCAATTATATCACGAACATGCTAAGCATTACATCTCGAGTAGCCTGGCGTTGGTAAAGGCTAAAAGGCATCCTCCCGTATTATAGTGTGCCAAATGGACAAGCAAAGGTGGTCTTTCTTGATCCTCCTGTGCAATCTCTATCCCAAAATATCCCTACCACCCCATCTAAAAAGCAATAGAACTGTGTCCGTAAACTCTCTCAAGAAGCCGATCAATGAACGGTACCGGGAATGATCCTTCCGCTACTTCCATCGAAAGCCTCCTATAATCTATGCACACTCTCCAACCTGCAGGTGATCGCAGACACCCTCACCCTTTCATTTTTAATCTGCTGTCACCCCCGACTTTCTTTGGCACCAATTGGTCTTGGCCACCCAAGTGCTATCGTAACGTAAATGACATTCCATTGGGAGCAATTTGTGATCAATGCGAACTACCTCCCGTAAGGATTCAACCCCTCCGTGGGGCTCGCCTAACAAATTTTAGACTCTTCTTCTAGATAAATGTGATGGGTGCAATGTTAGATTTATGCCTTTAACCTAAATAAACCCAATGCCTCGCTTGTTCCTCGAGGAGGTGCAAAGAGTTATGCCTTTGTGAAGTGGGCCATATGGCGAAATCACAACTGACATTGCCCATTCTCTTCCGTGAATGCATACTTTAACTCAAATGGGAGGGCTCGAGCCTCTAACTCGGCCGAGGTTCCTGTCTGTCACTGGGCTCACCGAGGTAGGGCTTCTATTTTCTCCCTCCAGCACTTACCCTAAGCTCATGCATCAGGTTCTTCAAGCCTCCGAGGCATCTCGGGATAACTCAAAGCATTACATCTTTGCAATCATCAAGCCATTAGCCTCGTTTCAAGAATTGTACTCCATTATATGTACTTTCTGCGCCATCTTCCTCTCGAGTGCATATGCCTTTACTCAAATGAAAGATATTGGAGTTCTAAGGTCATATTCCCAAATTATTGCATAACCCCATTCCTAAGTAGCTTTATTATAGCATCTAAGTAGCTAAGAATGGCCTCCCACGTGATGGGCACATGATCGGGCTCCTATTACAACCTGGCCTCGTGTCAAGTACTATTAAAAATCTACTGATAGTGGGATCCATCCACTCTGTATTAAAACATCCTCAATGGTCCCTTCGGTATTTTGACACCCACCTGGCTTAGTGACAAGGTGATGGAAGTGGGCCTTGGGCCAAACCAAGTTGCTCATATGAATACGCGAAAAGGTCTACACTAGCTCCCAAGTCTAATAAGGCTTCTACACTAATGCCTCCAATATTTACCGAGATCAGGGACATCCCGGATCTTTATTTCACCTGAGTCTCAGACTCAATGATGTGACTCACTGCTCGCTTAAAAAGGCCTCTGTTTATATCAGACCTCTTTTACCCCATACATAAGTCCTTCAAGAATTTTGTGATAAGTGGGGACTTGTCTGATCATGTCAAGGGAGAGAATGTTAACTTTCATCATTGTGAAACCCTAGCATTTCTCTAGTTTGGTTAACATAATTTTTCTTTTTCTGAGCCCGTGGAAATGGAGGGGGTACACCGTCTTACCTCTTCCCTTTTGCCGATCGTTTTCCTCCTCGCTTGACAACAGTGGGAGCCGATCATTTCCGCCAGAGTCAACCCGCCGGGCCACTCTTTAATACCGCTTCTTAAAGGCACTCCACGCTTCGACCCATCAATTTACATTCGACTACCGGGTCGACGGCGCGCACTCCTCTCGATGTTGCCGCACCGGAATAGAAATTTCCTTTCTAAGACTCGGGTCGACAACCTCGAATCTCGGGAGTGCCACCGTCCAGCTTCCCGCTGGAGTGAGCTGACCGCTTCAATTTTCCGATTAGTCCGACATTCAACACCTTCTCGCTTCATAAACGCGTCTACCACTTCGCTTTTAAATTCGTGGATTGCCTACTCAACAGAGAAGAAGGTGGAGGCGGGCCGTTGTTAGGTCAAGTGGAGCCAAATCACACTGCGTTCTCGTAGGGATATATGCAGGGGGCTTGCCTCTTAAGTGACAAAGGTTTCGATGATTTCTCCAATTAGGTTATGTGCTGCCATGAGTATTCAGGTGGCTTATTTTGATTCAAGACATGGGATGCTCGATGAAGGCTCCCAGATGACTATTTGTCGATAATCAAAACAAGATGGATGAAAGTGTAACTCGCTTATCGCTTGCTTTTAAAATGGGCTTCTCATTTCGCCTCTCCAACTTCGAGTCAACGCGTCAATTTTGCTTTCATCTTCGTGGTTTCCTGAAGTGCATAAATGCCTTCCAAAAGGTTCTAAGGCCTCGATCTTTGGCTTCCTCGATTCGGCTCATCCCATGCCTTTGAGGTTCTCGCCACATAGTTCAAAAAAAGTCCATGGCCTCATCTCGGGTGTTTGCTCAAAAAGTCACCTCCACACGTGTTTCAATAGTTGCTTCATATCGAGACATACCATCATAAAATGATTCACTAGCATCCATGTATCATCAAAACCCATGGTGTGGGCATGTATCGATGGTCTCTATGAATCTTTCCCAACACCGATAAAACTTCTCACCGCCATAGTCGAGTAGGTGTAGATCCGTCCCTTCAAACTCGTTGGTCTTGGTCAGATCAAGAACTTCTTCAAAACTCGGGCCTGAAGTTCGGCCCACCCTAATTGTCCTTGGCTCCTCGCTGAATTGAGCCAACACTTCGTCATTCTCGAGGGTTAACGTGAATGCCTTCAACTTCAACAATTCCATACTCCGCTATACCCTCCTTAAAAAGTTATGCATACTTCCTCAAATCCCGTATGCGTGAATACATGGATTTTCATCTCCATACTATGAAATGTGTGCTGTGGGCACTAGGTAGGTCTCATCGCTACATCCCTGCCAGGAGGTATGATGCAAGAGGAATACACTAACTCAGGAGGGTGTATGTGATCCCTCATCACCCGTATGCCGTCAGATTCATGCGGGTGCTTGTCGACTTTGGCCGCTCCTCGTGCAGAGATCCATTTCGGGTCACCGTGTACAATCGATTTCACAATTTTGCTCAACCTGTGCAATTCACTCTTGCAATCTACCCGAGATCCTCTATCCCGCACGCATAAACACCTGTTATACAAATGACAAAGCAAAGAGCACTAACAAACTTGCCAAAAGGGTCAAGTGTTAAGAAGTAAAACAAAACCGATCGTAAGAACAAAAATGAAGGGCAAAGAATCGCTTAGAAAAACTGCGCTCAAACAAATGAAATTCAAAAAGGATTGAAAGGTCACCAACACTTGTAATGTGGATTACAAGTACATATCAACTCATCACTCGTAGTTTGGCACCATCCCCGGCAACGGCGCCATTTGATTCGTGCCACGGTAGGGTGATCCGGAATCAACAATATTTGTTTCCTATACTCCTCCTACTGTCGTAGTCAAGCTACCAGATAGCGGTCTGTGGTGGTCGAACACTCGGGACGGGCTTTCAACTCTACCTAATGATTCGCATTAATGTTTGAAAATGGTGAATTTTGATCGATTTTGGATTCGTTAAAAACAGGAGTCAAGTTGTTCACCGGATAACCTAAATAGCTTAAACTGAGAGCGCTAAATGGTAACCTTTGAAGGCTCGGGGTCACTAGCTTGATAAAATAGGGTTATTAAGGTGTCTCTAAGTTATTTCAATAGGCAAATGACATGTAGTCAAAGCTTAATCGGATCTTTGTTTAGCTTGAAACCTAACCCTAGAACCACTCTATTTGAGTCCAATCAAATACTAAGTATCTAATGTCCTAGCCGGGCTTGAAACCCTAGCATTTAACCTCATTTCAATGGCTCCAGAATGATATATAAGAAACTTCAGATCACCATTAAGAATGCACCGAACCCTAAAGGACAAGTATTGACCAAACTAAAGACATTAAATGGCATTAAACCCTAGTTTGGAAAGTTCGAACCATAAATGCACTGTATCATTTAAAGCATGAGGACAACCTCGCAGAGTCTCAAACCAAGCTAAAGAACCCTCCTTCAGGCTTCGAGGCTTAGTTGCTTACATCCCCTTGAGCTGTCATCCTCAAGGGGTGTGTTCGCACTAGAAAATGAGAGAAAGAGGAGAGCAAAGAGAGCAGAATAAAACCTAAAATGAAAGCCGAGGGAAAGCTTCAGATAAATGGTTAGGTTACAAAAGTTGTAGGGAACTTATAAAGTAGTCAACCCCAATGTGTGAAATGACAAAAAGGCCTAAATAGGTGAAATTACAATAGGGACAAATGGTAACAATCAAAACGTGGTCGCTTGGAACAAAACATCAAAAACATGTGCGCACTTCGCTGCTGGCGTGTGGAATTTCGCTATGCTAGCTAAATTTCGCTAAGCTAGCGAAAATCACAAGAGATAGTGAAAATCAAAATTTCAATGAATGTAGCATTTCGCTGTATTAGCTTAAATTCTCACTAGCTTACGAAATTTTATAGTTTAAAATTTCGCTTAGGATTGCGAATTTTTCGCATGATTATAAATTTTCGTGAATCCTCGCGAAATTTTCGCACGCAGCAGCGAAACTGGTTTCCCGCTTTGCCACCATCATCCTTTCATCAGACCTCACTCACATTTCATTTTTGGTTGGTGAAATCACTCATCCAAAGATCGCCAAGACCAACTTGACATCGTAATTCTGGAAATTATGGTCGAGGCACGCAAAACTCGCAAAATTACCAAAACAAAACCTAAAATGGAATCGCGGTACTATGACCTCGCATACGTTAATCGGGTTCATTCATACTAATAAGGCGCAAAAAGCACTCAAACCCATCTTAAATAGACTCAAAATAGCATTGGGCACTAATCAAGGATGCTCATCACTTTATCCACATGTGACAAATGTCACTGAACTGGGGCATTTCTAGAAAGGACCAACAATCACGCATACACCTGAAGTGTAACTCGTTTGATTTACGGGGATGGATTTTATGACCATTTCCGCATCTTATAATAACAGTACATCTTGGTCGGGCAATAGATTTATGTCTCAAGGGGTTGAAGCAAATCTGACCCGCACTCACGATGCCACAGCAGTGGCTCGCTTCGCAGCCACATATTCTCGCTGCCGCTTCTAAGACTGAGTTAATCGATCACGTATAACTGTACCCATTTCCTCGCAATAAGATGATTGATAAAGTCTCAGAAAAGTGGTGGGTGCGCCATCGTACATCTCTCGTGATATCACCCATGCAACAAACAAATGAGGTATCAATCGAGAAATCAAGTCCATTCGAGAAAATAGCTAATACCCAGGAAGGACCGGGTCTAAAAAGATTATGATGCACTCCGCATACCGAACAAAGATTTAAAACATCATCGGGTAAGGTCGCCTTCGAATTGTTTATGGAAAAGCATGCCACCTACTAGTGGAATTAGAGCATCGCGCCTACTAGGCAACCTCCTGCAATAACATGGACAATACATTAGCTCTGAGAAGCGTGTTACAAACAATGGAACTAGACGAATCGTGAAACGAAGCTTATGAGAATTTCGCATTGGCAAAGGTGCTGACAAAAGCCCGCACGATAAACATATTACCATAAAGGAATTAGAGGCGAGGCAACAGGTGCTCTTGTTTAATTCCCGTCTCAAACTTTTTCCGAAATCAGTCTAGATGGCTCGGACCTTCACAATGACCTAAGGCTCTAATAATGGAGGGGCAAGAGGTTACGATCCAGAGAGAAAGAGACGTCTTCAAAGTTAACACACAAATCTGGCCGGGTCAGATTGGCGAGTTCCATGCGACAAGGCACTATCTCCATTGAACACATCGATCAAGACAAGAAGCTTTATTATAGGAGCCGGTTCCCAGTACATCGAGATATTTCCTGGCCGTCGAGCTAACGACATTAAACATAGCGCTTCTCGTGGAGGCAAACCCAAGCTTTCTGAACTTTTTCTTTCCATAGTATAATTTTTATTGTTTATGTTAATTCTAGCTTCTACTTCTGCTTTCTCCTATAATTGGGTTTATCTTTGCGGGTTATCCGCTGTGGCCTGAGACCGAAAGTAACGTGGAGGATACGCTCGAGAAACTCACTTCCAAAGTTAAAAAGGGGTCACCAATTGGTCTTAAGGGGGAGGGGGTGGTGTATATCATACCTCAGCATTTTATTAAAAATTTCTGCATCTAGGCCTTCTCTGTAACGTCTAGAACGTCGCGACATTAGATCCCAACGTCGCAACGTTGGTTTTAACCACTCTCTGGAACGTCGCGACGTTGGCTGCTTCACTCTCTAGAAAGTCGCAACGTTGCTTTTGCACGTCGCGACGTTGCCTCTATTTAAGGCCAAATTTCATCTTATTTTGGTCCTACCCCCCTTCCCTCCTTGCCTAAACCTTACTGCACCCCATTGTCGTCATCACCACACACACACACACCCTTGCCGGAATCCACTCCCACACCCGTCGGAGGCCACTGTTTCACCCTCCTACCACCTCGCCGCCTGTGCCACCACCATTCTTTCACCACACCGACCATTCCCCTGTCCCTATCTCGTGCTTTCCACACCACGCATTGGTGCCCTCGATCCTTTTAGGTCTAGTCCTCCATATTAGGTCCTCGCTTCGAGCCAGTTCTTTAGTTTCGCCTCTAGGGCTTCTGTGTCTATATCCTTGTTTGCAAATTCGGTCTTAGTTTTCATAGTGCACCTTAGGTGCTCGACATATTGTCTAGACCATCCGGGTGTGGCCCCTTTGGTGCCATTTGGCCAAAGTACAATTTAGGACCTTAGGCGCCTAGATTCTCCTTTCGCACCAATGTCTGCAAGAGGCGTGGTTGTTTACCAAACTGGTCAGCCAAAGAGGACCCATCCTAATTTCGACAGGCCACGAGGCTCACAATGAGGGTGTTATTGATCGGTTCAGCACCATCTGTAAGAACCAGTCCTTTATCAAAGAAAAGGGCTTCCACCACCCTGACGATTTCTTTAGAAAGACTATTGCGACTAAGGGATGGCGAGCGCTTTGCCAACCACCTTGTCCAACTGCGATGAGTGTGGTGCGAGAATTCTACGCCAACCTCGCCTCCCATGTCGTCAAGAAGGTCCGTGCGGTGGCAGTAGACTTCGGGCCATGAGTCTATCAACCATGAGGCATCTTGATCCTATCCCCGAGCCTTCGATCGCTCAACGAGTCAGCCCGCTGATTACACCTCGAGGTCACCGGCCCTGATAAATCCGCAAGCGAAAGTGGAAGCTCAACAATGATGGGCACGCTGTCTAATTTCAAGGCCAGCATTTCGGGCCTATATCCCTGTAAACGCATCACGCGGCCTCATTCCGACGACGAACGGTGAGGTGACTCGCTGCCGTGCCCCGCTTAACTATCACGAATATTCATGATATTCCGTTTCGATGTCAGCAAAAGTTGTGAGACATCCCTCCATAACCGAGACACTAAATGAACTCAAACCTTTCATATATACTCGCCCATGCCAACGCCGCCAGGTGCCCTTAGATGACAACAAGGCGTGGCTACACCCAATTAAGGCTATCTCGATAAAGCGAGACAAACCGGGTGTACCATGACCTGAGGGGACATATGACTCGGGCCATGAGCCCTCGGATAAGGAGGAGCTCCAATTTCCATCAGTCCGTTTTGACTCCCTCGGGCGATCCTCAGGTGACATCGGCATCCTCCACCATCCCCACCTCTACCACCATAAACCTCAGGGGCGGCTCCATCTAGTCCTGCACCTAATCTCGAGGACCCTGGGCTCGTCCACCGACCTCGACGCCTGGGACGAGACACGAGTACCGAGAGTCCTTACCTAGGACAATGGAGGCCCTCGTCACATGCATACACCTCTCGCCAACCGTGCCACTATTCTCCATCAACAGCTAGCCTCCCTTCGTGCCCAAATTTGGCCATTTTCGCTCTTCACCAGCCAATCGCACACCAATCGCAATGACACGTCCGACGCCGTGGAGTTTCCTTCACCCTCTCCCGTTCATTTATCGCCGCTGGGGACACCGATACTTTTGCTCAGTGGGTAGTGATTGGGCTTAGATTAGTATAGTTTTGTGATGATTATTTTTATTTTCATATTTGTGCTTTAGCTCTAGTTTGTTTACGCCTTGTTTATTTTAGATGCCGAGTCTGTGGTTTAGTTTCGTTTTTGTTTTGCAAATATCTCTCCGTTTAGTTGTTTCGTGTTTAGTAGTTCAGGTGTGATGCCATGCTCGAGAGCTTCGAGGATCACTTTGACCGAGTCCACTATCATCATGGAAAATGCAGTATATCTCCGTAAAGGATTCGTAGGTGTTAGATGCTCCTGAATTAGGTCAATAGGCGGGGGAGACATGAATCACCTCCGGATATTCAAGAAACTGTTTCTCAATGAGCCTATCACACTCATTAATACGTATTTGACTTCTAGTGGTATGCTTCAGGCTGAGCTCCACTAATACTAAGGTTCAACAAACCCCGGGAGTCTCTAAACACCAAAAGAGATGGGACACTCAGAATAAAAACAGATTGCATTCGAGCCCAAAAAAAAAATTAAAAAAAAATAAAAAAAAATAAAAGAAAAGAAAAAAAAACATGAATATAATAAGTGGATCTTTCCACCTAATCCCGGCATGCCAGGGTCTTTCAAAGCCTAATGCCCTGAGCCAACTGGTCGGAGTCATTGACTTACCGCCTGCCATGTGGACAAAAGATGGAAGTTTCCCATGCCTTAGCCCTTAGTTTACTGAAGGTTCGGGGTGACGCTCGAGGGGAATCGAATGCCTAGTGCCCTAACCAACTCGGTGGGAAGTCACCAACTAACTCCCCGCTACATGAACACTTAGCATAAACTCTACGAAAGCACTAGTTTTGTTTTCTATGAGTAGTATGTTAAGGAATGCGGGAAACGAAGGTCTCTATCCTTCCAGAAGTTAGATTCTCCCAACTAGGTGAGTCGAACCCAAGCTCACGCTTAACCTAGGTATATACTAGAGGTCATTTATTCAATGCAACATAGGGTCCGAAAGGCGCAATAATCACTCTTGGCCGAGGCGCTTGTCAACCCGCACCGAAGCCAATCAAATTCTTTCGAAAGTCAAGCACCCTTGCGAATCCCCTAAAATTCAAGCAAAACGGAAAAAGTGTGAGTCGGTCCAATTTGATCCTCTGTTTATTAGCATGTGCATCACAATCCTAGTGTTAGGTTATAGACAGGTTGTGTGTGTCCGCTTAGATCGCTTCGCTGGGACAAGCAAGAAGCTAAGTTCGGGGGTGATGAGGCCTAAAAACACTCATGTCATACCCGCCTCGTTTTAATTGCTTTAGCTTCATTTATATTTAAATGAGCATTTCTATAGCCCGATATCCGACGAGTGGGTCATGTGAAATGCGTGGAACGGCACTATTTGGGAGCACTGAGCAAAGAGTGTAAGTGCAAAGAGTCGGGCGTAAACGCCGCGACGCCCCAACGCCGCGACGTTAGGGTCAACAAAATAGAAGTCAACAAGCGCAACGCCGCGATCAGCCGATTTCGCCCATCATTAAAAGCAAAAAGGGACCACTGGGATCAAGATCTATCAACGAGGGCACGTAAACTTAATGTTAAAGTACCTAGATCCCGCTAAGAGACCTACTTTTGTATTTTTCTTCTTTTCCTATAAAAGTACTCGATGTTTTATAGATTAAATATTTGTGTACTCACATTCGGGTGATGTTCTAGATTTATATCTAGGGTATGTTGAACCCCGTCACTTGCATGGATTAAAGACTGCATTTTTATATTATTTAGTTGTTTATGACCTGTTAGTATATGCTCTATATCTGTGATTTATTTACATGGTGATGTCTGGCCAACATTGGCATGATTGTGCTGGATATCCGAGATTCGAGAGATGAGGATGCCCAGATCCACAGAGCAAACTCTCGGGTCAATCTCTGAATGTAGATATTCTGATCCCGAGGGTGGCTATTAAGGGTAGAACATTTAAGCGTTTTAGAGTATCGAGTTGGGGTAGAGATACACTCAACCCTACTAGCGAGATAGGCGGATACACCTCGAGAGAGGGTATCTCGTAGCTACCGATCACCCCACATCAATAAGTTATGAATAACCGACAGGTGAATTTAGGAAGTAATCCATCAAAAGTGGCAGGGGGAGACATAGCCCTAGTCTCCACAATACAGTAATTCATTAAGATCGATTAGTTTAGTTTAAATTCAGGCAATAGTAATCTATCACTCAAAGCTTACATCCAGATAATATTCAAAGGCCAAACTCTGTATTCAACACACTTATCCCCGTGGATCGATATCCGTACCCTAGGTACACTATATTACTTGATACGACGCGTGCACTTGCGCACATAGGCGTACATTTATACACACCACGCTTTCGGCCTATCAAGAGAGCGGTGTACTTTTAGTACCGCTTTCTCATTTTCCTCTCTTTCTCTCTTCCTTTTCTTCTTTCCTTCTTTTTTCTTTTCTTTCCTCCTTTCTCTTTCTTATTATCTTCTTCCTTCTCTTCTCTTCTCCTTCTCCTTCTCTCTTCTCACTCTCTCTTCCTCTATTTCGCTCCCTTCCTCTCTTTCCCTCTCCCTTTCTTTCTTCCTTTTCCTTCTCCTTCCCTTCTTGCTCGCACTCTTTTTTTCTCTCTTTTCCTTCTTTTTTTTTTTTTTTTTTTAAGGGAACTGCTTGTACTGTTTATTTCCGAGATGTAAGGGATGACACTGTTGATTGTAATCAATTGCACCTTCATTGGAATAAAGAAAATTTTTCTTTTTTGGCGCATGAATTTGTGTATCCTAATGTGTGTAACTTTCTCGTACGTTCCCTGGTTGAGTTGTATGTTTTTCTTTTATCAAGATGCCCCGCTTTTTGATTTATGAGGATATTAAACAAAGTAATCAACAAACACACATACGTATCTGAAAGCTGATGATACTTTATTAACGATTACAACCTGAGGTTCATCGATAAAAACGCTTTAAGGTGCCTTGCTCCAAGAGCGAGATATAAATCTCTTTCTCCCGTCTGAGGTTTAATTTAATCATCTGACGACGCGGATACCATATGTGGGCCTTCCCGCCAGTCTCTAGTTTTCCATGTGTTGGATTTTTCTTGCGTGCGTGTTTTTTTAAGCACAGTCGCCAAGCTTGTAACTCCTGGGTTTGACCCTTTGGTCGTAGTACCTTGCCGTCTCCCTTTGGTAGTCTTCAGACGCTTCTCTCGACCCATATCACGTTTTCATTTAGGGGAGGTCTAGGTTCAGCGGAGAGCCTCTTCATATGTTCCACGCTACAATTCAACTGGGATTAACCGATCTCGACAGAGCCATCGTTTCTGCCACAGCTGGGAATGAAAAGGGGTTTCCAGCCGCTAACTCGCTGCACTCGTATGCCCACACTGCCTTCTAGGTACACTACCACTTGCCTTCATCTTCCAACTCGGGTCTTTAGTGCCGCTTAAGAGTTTTGATTATGACTTCACTGGTCCATTGGGACATGGACGAGTCGGGGACGAGGCGTTCCTCGATCCCGAGCCCCAAGCATTTAAATCCCCCGAATCCTAGGATCAAGCCGACCGTTTCCACTGGCCCTGACACCGTAGCTCTACAGATTAAAGCCAAAGGTTCAGCCTTCGCCCATTTGGCGAAATAATCCACATGATGATAATTTGCACCGCCCACCTAATGGGCGTAGGTCCTAATATGTCCAACCCCACCGCCGAAAGTGGCCAGGCTCAGGATCGACGCCAAAGGCACGGACGGAGGTAGATTTTGGCGTGTTTCGACAAATTTGCATTTCCTAACTAGTTATGTCGCGTCTCTAAGCATTGTGTGCCAGTAGTATCCCTGTCTTAAGGCTTTTCCCGCCAACACCCGAGCTACGATGTGATTTCCTCATATACCTTAATGTACTTCCTCAAGACGTAGGCTCAAGGCCTTCCAGCGCGATGCACTCGAGATGGGTGAAAAACCTCGCTTGTAAAGGCTTCCCCGATGAATAGTAAACCTGGCCGACCTTGTTCTGACCTTAGAAGCCTCTTTCGTCGCTGCAGCAATCTTCTATTAAATAGTCCAAATAAATTCCATCCAAATTTCGGCCGACATGACAGGAGACTTCCGTCATGTAGATTCCATGCAGGGTTTCTTGCAAGGTGTCTCGACAGCGGTCCACGAGATCTTCTTGGGAGGTCAGCCGCGCTTTGCTGTGGCATCTACTCTAATTCCTTCCGTCCGGGTGTGTCCGACCGAACTAGCACGAACTTCCTCAGTAATTCCCTTACCTTTTTGAGGTATAGGATCATTTTTTTCACCTTTGGCCTCGTAGGTGTCTTTAATTTGCTTTACTACAAATTGAGAGTCGCTGCATACCTTAAGCTGGTCAACTTCCATTGAATGGGCGAGGCAGTCCTCACATGACGCCCCATACTCCGGCCCTCTACTGGAGGCTCGAACCCAAACTGAAAGTGCATACTTACATCTATTCCTTCTGGGGAGGTCAGAATTAGCCCGACACCGCTCCCTTGAGCATTGGCGGCCCCGTCTACTTACGCGCCCAAATAGGGAGGCTCCAAGGCCGTCGTATATCCTGCAAGCTTGGCTCTGGTGAACTCCATGACGTAATTTACAAGACCCCGCCTTTATCGTAGTTCGTTTATATCTGATGTCGAACTCGCTCAGCTCTATCCCACTTCATCAATCTTCCCGAGGTCTTTCTTTGGGTTTGTGTAGCACTTGCTTCACTGGTATTCCGTCAGACTTCAATGGTATGAGCCGAAAGTAAGGGTGGGCTTACCGCGGTTACTAACGCCAAATAGTTTCTCCATCCTCGATACCTTCTCCCTCTCCTCTCTCGAGCTCGCTGCAATAGTGGCTTGGATGTTATGCCGGGTGGCGCTGAGTGTAGATGGACGGTGCAGTCGAATCTGAGGCACGCACGGAGTGCGGGATGGGAGTTCACGGGAGGCTTACAGAATGGGAAGAAATTCGGAGTAAGTGTTCAGTGATAAAGCAGCTTTTACGCCACGATAATATCCCATTGAAAAGCTTTCTTGAATTACGGAAGAAGAGTGACGCATTTATCAGTGCTTAGCGCCTGGACGCATCGGCTCCGCCAGCGCGACTATTCTTCAGTTCAGGTGGTTGGACTTGCGGCGCTTTGTGTTCGTGGGAATGGTGGCATGCTCGAGAGCACAACTTTTATCTTGTCTAGATTTTGCCTCAATTCTTTCGATTGTTGACTATAAAACCCAGAGTACCTGCATTTGAGACTCAAAAGCGCATTTAGGCTGGATTGACTTCATGTTCATACTCTCTCGGGGATCGGAATGAACCCGGACAGATGATCTATAGTGAGACTCGGCCGTTGATTTGATTTCATGACTTATGTCATCTATATATACCTCCATGGATACTTGATTTGCTTCTAGAACATCTTATTCACCAACCTCTGGTATGTAGCTCCTGCGTTTTGTGAGAAGGGCATTGCTCGATAAGCGATAGGTCCCGCGCCCGAAGTGACGAATGAGGAATTAACTTTCTTGGTCGTCAGGATCCATCTTGATCCACAGTTGTAACCGGAGAAAGTATCCATGAGAAGCTGAGGAGTTCATGGCCGTTTGTGGCATCTACTGTAGAGGTCGTCGTGGCAAGGGAAACTATCTTTGGGCATACACACGATTAGTCGATGAAGTCGTCTAAAGTCACCATTTTCCATTAAACACAGCGAGTACGGCGTTGGCCAACCATTGAAATTACTCCTACTCTGATCGCCCACTAGAGGGCTTCTGCGACCTCTCATTGATCGCTTTGCCTTTTGCGGAAGCGAAACTCCTTCTTTTTACAGCGAGGCGGTTTGAAGGATGAGGTGAAATGGTTTAGTGCGTGAGTGGTGTGCGGGATCGATCCTCAGTATCCTTTGCTTCACGAGAACATCCGCACATTACATTTCGAAATGGGTAAGGGATGCTTGAGGTCTTCGCAAACTGGAGATGATGTAGCGAGGTGTTCGGGGTTATCCGTCAATTACATGCCGGGCTCGGCTCTTCCAGGGCTGGTCGGGTGTTTGCCCTCGTTGCGCATGGTGAGCTCGTCCAGTATATGTTGTCGGCAGCTTTGCTTCATGGATGCCGGTAGCACTCCACGGCCGTGTTTGAGGATGGCTCGCTCTGAGCCATTCTACTCCACTGTGGTAGGAAACTTGATCATCAGTGATGCGCCAGAGGGGATGACCTTTATGGCGTTGGGGTAGGGTGTGCCCGATGGCATGTTATATAGCGGATGGGGCATCTGCTGTAACCATGCCGTTAATGCCCCAGCCGGGGTCTCGAAGTGAGCATTAGCGTATTGACCATGCAGTGCACTTTCTGTCCGAGAATCCTTGCAAGTAGGTGTGAAGTTGGTTCCGACTTCTCCTTGGAGTGCCCGTTTGTCCAAAAAGTAGCCTTGAATGATGTCGTTTGTGAACTCATTTGTAAATGAGGACCGAGTGGATTGTTTTTGTTAGCCCTGATTGCTTATTACCAAGGGATTAGTAGTGGGGTGTTAGCATCCCTCAGTGGATCGAGAATCAGTGTGGTGTGTTAGTCGAGGGCTGGTTTGGAACTATTGCTGCTTGTGCTTCCATTGCTGTCTCACGACACAGTGCTCTGTGAATTGGTATTCCCTGGCAGGAGATGGATTCCTGCCCCTCCACAGTAAATCTCCGGGAATCACATGGATTTCTGTGAGAGAGTGGTAGTGGCGAGTTGTCGTCTGTACGAAGTGGTGATGGTTGAGCTGACTCGACCTTCGAGAGGCTGAAGCCCAGCCGGAGATACGCGTCGAATCAAATATTCTATTTCCTTCACGAGATTATGCAATCATCAGATTCGGTGCCTGTGGTCCTTATGCGCAACTCCGCGATACCGTGTTATCTCTTTTGGTGGGTGCGACCTCATCTACAGGATGACCATCTCGAGAAGCTTGTTTCATGTTGCACCTCGCGCGAGACCTGGCGATCGCTGCGGTTGTCGGGGGTGGCTCGCGAAGTGAATCTTTGTTGTGTGTTCCCAGTGGGAGTGAATGACGGTCATTTTGATATGTGGTCATGTTTGCGAGGACCGTTCATGCGTGACTTTCTTAGGGGATCCTACTCCCGGTTTCTTTGTTTGAGACCGTCACGATTTTGGCATGCATGCATCCACCGGCACCACTTTATGGCCAGAAAAACTTGCCATCATGGATATGAGAGGCTTCTTAGTTTTATGTACTACACTCTAAACACCCACTCCATCCATGTTGCATGGATTCTTAGGATGGAAAACATCCAAATCTTTTATTTGCCTCCCAACCTAACCGATGAATACGGTGATAGCCGAACTGCAGATCCAGGTATGTCTTACCTTGAATTGACGTGTGAACCTACGGACGCATAAAGACCCCTCGAGGCTTTCCTACGGGCTCTGTTTATGGTCGGCGGTGTCTTCCGGCTTCTGTATGTTCTAAAAGCTCCAGTAGAGGAGTAGGAGGCAGACGATGAAACTCGAGATGAGAGACGACAATGGTGAAGGGCACATTAAACGAAGCAACTATGAACCTTACAAGCGTGATAAGCGAAAGCTCTGCGCCAGTACGAAGTCTGATACCCGTGTAGCTCGTTTGATTCTTATAGATTGTTGATGTGATGAAGTGGGATCCTTGCACCATCGGGCAACTTCTGCGGCGTATGAACTTTGTGGAAGGGGAGGTGAAGCACCTTGGTACGTGAGCGGTGACTTGGTTTCTTTTGCAGTGTCCATGGAGTCAGGCGCTCGGCTGGCACTACGACTTCCTTCACGTGGTACAGGCTCTGCTTTGGATGCCCTTGAATCCTCTGTTCCTGTGCTCCAGTTTCTTTCTTTGAGAAAGGGTCGCTCATCGTTCGAGGTCCCCCTAAGTATTGTAGTGCGCTCCTCTCGGGGCTAGGTAAAGTCCGTACCCATGGCTTTCGAAATTTGGATTATGCTTATGCTTCTCGGGGAGGCTAAAGGTGTGGGCTGCTCTTTCTGAGGGTGATATTATGGCCTTCTGGCTTGTCACGACTTCCACGTGGTGTTGTGCGCACAGTGAGTTGCTCCCCAGCTCCTCTGTCAGTGTTTAGTTGGTGAGATGGAGTGCCTCTACCTAAATACGTGTTAACTGCCTTTATCTCTAATGCGCCTCTAGGAGTCGGCTATCCACCGGCGAGGTGGGTCTTGCATCTGGGGATTTGCGTGAAGCTCTGAAGCGTGATCCCGGGTTGATCCATCGATCATTGAGAGGTCGGCACCATTTGTAAAGGCTGTGCTTTCCTGGCATCCTGGCCCATGGCCCGTGATGCTTTTCCAGCTGAGCCCAGGCTAGAGGCGTGTTGGATCGCGTTAATGACCACAGGCGCTGACTAGAGCTGATAACATTCTCTTTTCAAGCCTGACTTTTCTAACAAGTTGATGGAGGCAGCAATACGACACTAGTGCGTAGGTTATTTCCACGCTTTGTGTAGAAGAAGTCGATGAACTAGCAGAGCGGAACATTTGCTATATAAGAGTGACAGAGTGGGAGAAAAGACATTGCTGTTTGCTGTTCTGGATGGGATGGTTGACTGGGTTGCGCACCTCAACTATTGATTTGAAGTTTTTACCTCTCAATCTCAAGTTAATAAGAGATAATTGGGAGCGAATTGTGGGAATTGTTCTCATTCCTCGTTGGTGAATTGGTTTAGTTTATGGATAAAACGGATTCTTGAAATTATGTTCATAATGTTAAATTTAAAGTTTGATTCTGAGATAATGGGCTTTTCGGGCTGTCAGGTACTCTCTCTTTTGTATAGAGAGGCGGGCGCGTCGGAGCAGTTGGTGGTGTATGGGGAAGTGGTTTGATAAACTGTGGCATGTTTTGGAAGTTGATGACTACGCACTTTATTTTAAGCCCCTATCAATACCAATGAGTTAATCGACCAAAAATCAGTAAAATCGAATGACTCGACCGAATTCTTTAAGTGACTCAGTCGATATGACGAGATTTCAAATCACAAAAAAAAAAAAAAAAAACAGAGCTTCCTTTGAATTTTGAAAAGCGAAAACACTTCAAAACACCCGTAAGATGAATAAAATCATAACCCGTGAACTAGATATGGGATATTGGTATTTCAAATCACAACCACAATAGCAACAAAAATAAAATAAAATAAAATAAAATTAGAGAGTTGTCTAAAAAAGCAAAACAACCCGTGAATCTAAGATTCGGGAATTTCAAGAAGCAATGAAGAAGATGAAGAAAATTTCATAACCTAACTTACTTGTGTTAGAAGAAATTGTCACTTGTTGTAGAGGAAACACTGAGAGCAGCGTAAATGGTGTTTGGACATTGAAACAGGCGTGAAACGTGTTGGCAGAGAATAATGGTTCGATGAAAAACGAAAATAAATTAAATCGAAGAAATAGAAAGGAGGAATGCTCTTGATTGGGACTTAATGAGGAGTCTTGTGAAATTAGCGATTTCAGCTAAGACAAGTCGCGCTTCTCTGGTTGGTGCTTTAAGTTCCCAAGGCGTCTGTCTCGAGAGGATAAGCAGGAGTGTCAGATGGTGCATGCTTTGTATTTGCACTGTGCGCTCCAGCGAACTGATGATGTGTTTCTTCCCATCGCCAAATGAGGACGAAAGGAAGGAAAACTCAAGGCCAACGATGATGATCCTTTTGAGGCACCCTGATGACCTGTTGTGGGCATGATCTGCAAACCCAGCCTTTATATAAAGGAGGCTGGCGCTTTGGGATGTGACGTTTTTTAGACACGACGATTGAATATCCTTTAATTTAATTAATTGAGTGTCGATTCGTTGAATGTGGTAATTCGCCGTGAATGTCAATCGTTGTATTATATTGAAATTCATAGAATTCTGAATAATGGTTTGTTGATTGAGTTGATGGTTATAGTTTTTTTCAGTTTAAGCAAAGCAGTGTGACTGGAACATTAAGCTGGTACCCCAGAAAGATTTTGTTGCTGCCATACCAGGCCTTGAGGGTCAGTTCAGACCGTCCATACCTCAGAACAGACTAGAATGGAGAAGACGACTGATTCCACCCACACTGGTGCCGACCAGATTCAGAGTTTCGAACAAAACCACTACCTCGAACGACTGGAGTGGAGAAGACGAATTACTGTAGAAGACGACATGAGTCACATGAGTCCTATTCACATCAAGTAAGTCTCTATTCTGTGGACAGTTTGCATATTCGTGATGCATTTGGCTAGATTTTTTGTACCTATTTAGATTGTTTTTAAAGAGAGCAGCAATGGTTGTTTGGATTATCAAAAAAAAAAAAGCAGATAATGGTAAATAACTAGGCATGTCAGTTATTTAAAAATAATAGTAGGACATTTCTATTTAGATATTAATAACTAGACAGAATGGTAAATAAAACTCACTGGATAGAATTCTTTTAATCTGAACCTTTTTAAATGTGGATATTTATATGACCATAGGCTATTTTTATAGCTGAATCTTTAAAAAAGAAAATATTATGCGCAACGTTTTGCATTTATCTTAACATAATTTGTTTATAAACCTCAATTATTTTGTAGTTATTTTTACTTGGTTTACTTCATGTTTGTTGTTAAATTTTGTTGTATGATATATAATGTTAGGATAATATAGATATTTAATTTTTAGATGGCGGTGTTACGTGCGTGCTGAAGTAAAACATATGATATTATATAAGATGAACACAGGTATAAAGTTAAGCGATCAGATGTGGATCAACACTTTGATCTTCAGGACCTGTTTTCTCTGAGATGCAAACTATATATTTAAATATTTCTGTTTAATGTTTTATGATGCTTTGTATTCTTATTCGATACTCAGATATATGTTTGACCTATTCAATTATTTTTTATAAGCTGCTGAAAATGCGACTGGTGTACGTAGAATGTTTTTCCTCTGTGATGAGCTTTGTGGGCTGTTTAGAAAGGAGTATCTGTTTCTTCACTGCAAAAAGTAGCAGATTGAAACTGTGGAACTCTGTGTAGATATTTCATGAGAAGTATGGCTTTTTATAGTGCCCAAAGACTGCTATAGCTGAGTGGCGAACATCTCAAAGTGACACTAATTTGAGTGAAGCCATGAAGGAACACAGAATATAACATGGAAGATGTTTGTTATCTAAATCTGTTCTAGATTTAATATGATGTTTCTTTTTTGTTGCAGCTTCTTCATAGTTTGGGGTGAGTATTTGAGAAGTGACTCAGCAGACTGTGGTTGGGACAGTGGACTCATTGGTGGGAGTGTTTCTGTGAGCCTGTAAATCGTAAATAAATATCCGTGGATGCCCATGCAATTCAAACCCTGACACTCCTCTGGATAAATGGAGACGACAGGTGCTCCATGGTGATGATCTAAGCAATTAATTCTCAGTTCATTTCTGTCGCTCAAGTGACTGGAGATAGAAAAGTCAGAAAAAAAGAGGAGGGACTTTTTAAGTTCTTTAAATGAAGATCGTTTTTTACATAAGAGCGATGAGCTTGTTCTGAGTAGAGTGAGAGAGTTGGGATAATTGATTTCGAAGAGAAACAGATAGAAACATGTAATGAGAGAAAGAATAAAGTCGTTTTTGGTAGAACATTAGGAGGGTGGTACTTGCCACAGCACTTGTGATGCTGAGATCAGTGAGGACACAAGTAAATCAAAACTAGGCAGCAGAGGAAGGGACTAGGCTATCACCTCAAAAGGGAAAATTGATCCTTACATGTTTCCTTCAAAATAGAAATCAATAAAAAAGTTTGTTTTTCTGTTACGAGGATTGTGAGGTGGGTAAAACCATCCTTAAAATTTTCTCTTTAATGAAATACCTGTGGCTACAAGTACTGTATTTGACTAGTGGACAGCCTTAAATCAATCGTGATTCGAATATATAGCAGGAGTGGGTCTAGTGTGTCAATGGTCCAACGGGATACCAAATTAGCAATGCAAATATTTAGAAGGGGAAGGGTGCAAAGACTTGAGGTATATATGAAACACATTGAAGGTCGAATAACTTATATATGGATACTACCAAATCCATGTGTGATGGTTGGAGTCTGGAACAAAGCTATCATAAAAATTCATGATTTTATTGTGATAAGAAGCATGATATACCTTCTTGATTAACTATTGACACTTCAAAAGACGACATATTACATCTTTTCCCTTATGGATATGATTGTGGAGGAGGTTGGGGAGGAAAACGTTGAACAAGTAGTTATTGATAATGAGGCATGTTTTAAAGCAGCAAGTATGTTTTTCGAAAGCATTTGTTTTGGTCTCCTTATGCGGCATTGTATTGATTTAATGCTTAAAGATATTGGAAGCATGAAGAAGTTTAGGAGACTTTAGATCAAGCAAAGATGATCACAAGCTTTATTTATAATAGCTTGAAAGTAGTTAATTTGATGAAAGTGTTCACAATTGATAGAGATCTCTTGAGGCAAGGAATAACCCGATTTTCCACTAGATTATTTTCACTGGTATCTTATAACATTGTAGGATGATTAAAATCAGTGTAACACTAAACAAATGGAGTGGCACGACCAGCAAGATTGGACGTGGGAGTTTGAATGAGATATCAGACTATCACCGCGATCGATTACAAGAAGAAGAAATTAAAGAAATCGAGCAATCATAAACAACGATGAAGTTTTGAAATTGGTTGATCAAGATAAAAACCTAGCGTCAGTTATTTACCATAAGGGCTGTTGGATCAGGCTGGCCAGCCTCAGACATCGGTGAAGGTGAAGGAGTAGTGGGAGAGTCATTAATACAAAAGAGTGGGAAAGGAATTGTTACATGGAACATTTTTTTGCGTTACAGAATGAGCTCAAATTCGCTTATATAGCTATTATTATTTTATTCAAATGCAAAGTATTATAAACTAATATGTTTTTTACTTATGACAACATATTTTTTAAATCCAATATTTCAATATTCAAGGCAATTCTCCCACCATTCAAAAAATTAAAATTGGACTAAAGGAGGTTATCAAGAGACTAGAGCCAGATTTGGATAGGCAAGCAAAGCTTTGAACTAGGTATAACAATAACTTATGACATTTATGTAATATATTATGTATTTGTAATGTGCATTAATAAAGTAAAGAACATTACAATGCAGTGAAGTATTTATTAAAATTCGAGAGAATTTGGAAGTCTTATTTAACGGAAAAAGCAATAAATCAATCTTTTCCGGGTACTCATTATATTTATTTCTTTTATAAATAAGAATTGTCATCATTTTCTATTAAATATATATTGGTGCCTAATATGTTTTTTTTTTCTTATAATAGCTTAATGGTAGTACAATTATGATGATGAAGGTTTACATCTTCAAAAGATTGTTGTCAAAGTTTTAAGCCAAACATGTTCTTCATCGAGTTGTGAAAGAAATTGGAGCACATGGTCACTGATTCACCTGAGGATTGCGCCCAATCATTTGACAATGAAAAGTTGTATAAGTTAGTATGTCGCTCAAATGTGACTTAGGGTTAAAGAATTTGATGCGATAGCAGCTTGATGAGATTTGTACAATCCAATTGACCCGAATAATATTTTTAATGATGATGATATATTAGATGAGTGAATACGAGGAGAAGAACCTTTTTTATCATCTAATAATTTGGATTGGTTGGATCAACATTTTCCCTCTAAAGAAGGTAGAGAAGCAACTGCAAAACATGATGGTGGCCTGAAGTGCAAGTTAGTAAACATCGCAAACGTGTGCGCAAGGAAGAGACATTGGTTCTTCTCGTAAAGGTAAGGCTTCTCAAATAATTTCTTAAAGTTCTAGTAGTGATGATGGTGACGATAAAGTTAATAGAGGGGATAGCAACATTGGTGAGGGCAATGAAGATAGTGAAGAGACTAATGGGGACAATGGAGTAGGTAGTGGCATTGGAGAAAGTGGTGTTGTTGATGGTGGTTATGTTAATCAAGTTGATCATGGCATGTCATGAGCACAAGGAGATGAAAATTATTATGCTACATAAGATACAAATCATGGATATAGACTAGGCATATGGGAACAACGAAAGCACTTGGAAAGACTGACTACATTTCCTAGTGATGATGACTATTCCAATGAGCATGATTATAGATCCAACTATCATCAGATTGATGAGCAATTCGAAAAATTGACTCTAGAATCAATACTTCATTTCAGGGGAGTATGAGATGGATCCTATCATAACTTTGAAGATAGTGATAATTCTTCTAATGCCTTTAGTGGGAATGATTTTGATCAATAATCAGCTACTATAACACAAGCTAGTGATTCCTATGAATATGATCAATCTTTTGATAGCAGCAGCATGCATATTGAGGTTTTGGATACTATCAGTATGGTGTTGAGTCTGAACAGCCTCCGAGGTTACATTTTCCTAATTATGGATCATTAAGCCAATCATTTAATTCAACACATTCAAGTAATGAACAATTCTTTCAACCACATTCTCACTATGCAAGTTATCGTCCCGATTTGTATGCTCGTCATAGGACTAATGATGATGATGATTTTGAGCCCCCTCATCATTCAACATGGTATTAATGTTGGATTAATTTATTAATTATGGACTAAGCATAATCATGTTACAATTTATGGGATGGTTTAATATTAACTAGTTATGAGGTCATGGTTCTATCTTCTTCCTTGTTTTGGTAAGTTCAGATTTTACCATCAGCTGAGTATTTATATCTATATATATATATATATATATATATATATATATATATATATATATATATATATATCTCTCTATATATAAGTAAATAGAACCATAAAATTTTCAAGAGGGTTTTGTAGAACATGCTTGGGGATAAAGAAAAAAATCATCTTCAACCCTAGTTTTTCTATAATTTCATCTCTTGCATATTTGGGAGACAAATGTGATCAACAATTAGAAGACATATGAGTATGTTTACCACTACGAATTGATATGCTTATTTGAACAATTAAATTTTTTATTTTGTAATGTATTTATTGGGTATTATTAATTGTTGATCAATTGTTTTAGGCTTAATAAATAATCTTGATTTTACAAAATAATCTAGTAATTAGTATCATAGCCACTTTAATTGGCATTAAAGCTGTCAATTTTATTTTATGTATTTTCTAGGTTTATTCAAGTTTATTCCCGTAGTCACTTATCTTAGGTCATTTTTTTGAATTTTTTTTTTCTGTACCGATTTTGATCAAAAGCAAAAAAGCAATTCCTTTGATATTCCTTTTAGGCTTGATCTTGGTAGCAGTCTAGTAGGATGTTCTTATTACTGTTTTTTTGTTTTGGATTGATGAAATTATAATTATAATATAATATAATTTTTTTTGTACTCATCTTTCTATTTTTTAATTAACTTTCTATTTTTTAATTAAAAAAAAGAAAAAATGATAGAATCTGAGATCAATCAAGGAAATTGTGAGATCAAGGATTTTTTTAATTTTGTTTGCCATTAATGACAACCAGGAGAATAGAAAATTTCAATAGTTGAAATCCTCCTTTTATTATTATATTATATTTGTTTATTTGATTGTCATGACTCATGTATGCAAAATTATATATATATATATATATATATATATATATATATATATATATTGACATTTTTATGATAATAAACAGAATGTGAAATGAAATATTCTCTTAACTATTTATTTCTTTCATGTTTTTTCTTGGGATTTTTCATGGAGGTATTTTTGAATCCAAATTTTATGTTTTTACTCTCATTTTTAGTTTTCTATCCCATTAAGCATTAAATTTTTTTTTCCATAATTTATTTTTTGTTTTACCCAAATTGCAATAATTTGACTGTTTTTTTTTTCACATATTGTTTTTGCAATTTATGTTTGTACTATATGAGATTATTTATAACATCATGATGTGAATAAAATTATTTTTTTGCACTTGGGTAAAATTGAGAAATATTGGATGCTTATGAACTTGCCTCTCATAAGTTTGAGCATGTTGGATATTTTTTGGAATTGATGTTGCAGCTGTAATTTCTCTCATCTTGCACATTAATTTTGCTAAGATTCATACGGATAGTGTATCGATTACTTTCTTATTTGGTAGGATGTTTTGGTGAAGAGATTTCACTAAGTGTCATGAACCACACAATGTTACTACCCTATCGATGGGAAATTGGCGCATTTGGTTGTGACGGCTGGTGAATTGCTCTTACTTGTGTACGAGTCCTTTTGTATTTCATAGACTCTAGCAATTGGTGACTATTTTTGTAGGTCATTTGGTAAGCCAAAGAATGGAGCAATTTGCATGTCTTTGTTTTACATGTATTTTTTATATTGCTCTCTTGTTTATTCTTCAACTTTGAGCTCTCCTCAGTTCTCTGCCATTATGAAACTTAATGGGACTAATTACAAACAATGAGTTGAATATCTCATGATGAATTTGAAAATTATGAAACTAAACTTAGCCTTGAAATCTTAAGCTCCTGTAAAACCCACTATTGAGAGTTCTGCAAATGAGAAAATGTTCTATGAGGACTGAGAGTGTTTCAATAGTTTTTGTTTGATGATCATGGAGAATCATATGTAAGACTCTATTTATGAAAACATTCCTAAGACAAAGAATGCAAAAGAGTTTTTGGATGTTGTTGGCAAAAAATATACAACTTCTCAAAGAATGAGAAAAATGAGCTATTTATAATCACTAGGTGAATGTTTGTTTTGAATCCAATGTCATTGATATGTCATCTGATACTTGGTGGTTGGATAGTGGTGCTACCATTCACGCTTGGCTATTCGTCGGAGGTGATAGCGAGGAAAGTCGACTAGTTTGGGTAGTACGTGTACATGGGAGGCAGTCTGAGTCGAGAAGTTGATTTTTGGGAGTTGTTAGATTGTAGCAGTCTGAAATTTTTGGAATTGTAAGATGTAGCGTATATCCTCGTCCCGGGAGAATTTGATATCAATACTTATTTTGGATAGACTTGGATATAGTTTTCTTTTTGGAACAGGAAAAGTTAAATTGTACCAAGATTCTTTATCGATTGGTAATGGAATACTTTGTGGGAGTCTTTACATATTAGAGTTGTCTATTTTGCCTTATGTTTAACTACCCATACTACATTATCTTTATTTGGTAGCGCCCCGAATGTTGAGACTAAATAAAAGTCTTATTATTTAGCTAAGCGTTTGGGTCATATTTCTAGACAAAGAATTGAGATATTAATTAAGGATGAGATTCTTCCGGATCTTGATTTCTCATATTTTGATACTTGTGTAGATTGCATCAAGGGTAAATTGACTGCCAAGATTAGAAATGCCAAGGCTGATAGATGCACCTAGTTGCTTAGGTTATTCATACAGATATTTGTGGGTCATTCACCTATCCAGCTATGGGTGGCCACAAATATTTCATCACGTTCATTGATAATTATTCCTGTTATGGTTTTGTTAAGCTCATTCGTGAGAAGTCTGAATCTTTGGAGGCTTTTAAAGCTTTCGAAGTTAAAGTTGAGCTTCAATAAGGGAAGAAGACCAAAGTGTTTCACTCTGACATAAGTGGTAAGTATTATGGTAGATATGATAAGACAGGACGCAACTCTGGACCATTTGCAAAGTACCTTAAAGAATGTGGCATTGATGCTCAGTATACAATGTTTGGTACTCCTCAACGGAATGGGATTGAGGAGGGGAGGAATCACACGCTTCTTGATATGGTGCAATGTATGCTTAGTAATTCCTCACTATTCGAATTCTTGTAGGGTGAAGCTTTGAAAAGTGTAGCTTATATTTTGAACTAAGTGTCTAGTAAGTTTGTTCCTAAGACTTCATACAGTAATGTGGATTCTGAGAAGAGCTGATCTACGTCGTTCCATGTTTGGAACTGCAGCGTGAAGTGAATGAGTACAACATGCAATATAATAAACTTGATCCAAAGACCATCAGTGGGTACTTTATTGGTTATTGTGTGGGATCAAGAGGTTCCATGTTTTATTGCATGTCTCACACCACTAGAGTGATTAAGTCAAATTGAGCTATCTATTTTGAGGATGATATTGGTACAAGTCAAGGACCAAGAGAAATTGTGTTCAAAGAACACTTAGTTTTTATTCATGTGCTGTGTTTCATCTCAGATCTCATATTTGTTGTTGGCCGACATCCAATAGCCACTCCTGATAATGAATCAATTGAGGAAGTAGACCTAGAAGCCTTAGATGTAGTCATGGATATACCCTTGAGGAGGTCAGAGAGAGCGCGTAGGCCCATAATTTTAGATGACTACATTGTCTACTTGCAGGAGCATGAGTATGATGTGGGTAATGTATCAGATCCGACAAAGAAGCCATTGTTAGTCCTCAATCCAACTTATGGATCAATGCAATGAAAGATGAGATGACTTCCATGTCACAGAATAAAGTGTGAAGTTTGGAAGATTTTCCAAATGGTTGTAGATCCGTTGGGTGCAAATGGGTGTTTAAGACCAAACGTGATGCCAAGGGATAGGTAGAGAGATATAAAACAAGATTAGTGGCTAAGGAGTTGGTCGAGAGGTAATGATTCGAGAAAACCTGCCAGTGATTCCACTAAAGACTTTCTACACATTAATATGGCTATAGTGACTCATTTTGATTTAGAAGGTTAAATCAAATGGATGATAGAACAACTCTTGAATTGAGACTTAGTTGAGGATGTTTTACATGTCTCAGCGTGCGGTTGAGGAAGTTGGTAGTAGGCATGGTGTGTAAACTATACAAATCCATTTATGGTCTAAATGACTTCTAGGCAATGTATCTTGAGTTTGATGAAGTTGTACCTTGATGGTTTTAAAAGAGAACATCGTTGATCAATGCATATATGAAGGTCGGTGAGATGAGCCCATATTCTTGGTTTTATATGTTGATGATACTTTGTTCGTAATCAATGATATTGGCATGTTAGTTGACATAAAGCGGTGTTTGTACGTTTAGTGAAGGATCTTAGGAAGCATTTTATGTTTTAGGCATCTGAATGCCGTGATAGACCTAGTGGCATTATGAGATTGTCTCAACAGATGTATATTGAATGCATTTTGAAAATGTTCAATATGCAATCATGTTCTTTCGATAAGGGCACCAATTGTAAGACAATAATTTTTACGACATTCCCTCTGTGATAAGAGTCATATGAAAACGGACCTTATTCTTCAGTTGTGGGCAATATGATGTATGCTCAAGAATGCACACGTCCTAATATTGCTTTTATTGTAGGCGTGTAGGGTAGGTATTTGAGTGATCCTAGTCAAATCCACTAGAAAGCGACTAAGAAAGTTTTGAGGTATCTTCAGGGTACTAAGGATCTCATGTTGACATATCGGCATCACAGAGCACTCTTGAAGTGGTTAGGTTTTTATTGATTACGATTATGTGAAACATTTAGGATGATAAAAGTCTACTTTTGGTTTATATCTTTATGATGGTTGAAGGAGTTGTTTCATGGAAAAGTGTGGCGTGCTGACATACGATATGGGAAGCAGTATGTGGCATGATGGGGCTACTTATCATGTAGTATGAATTCACGAACTAAACAGCTTTGGGGGTTTCCTGCTCAATTTCTAAACCCACTTTGAAATTGTTTTGTGATAATTTAGCGGGTTGTATATTTCTCTGAGAACACTAAGGCACTTTGTACAGTATGACGTGCCACACAGGGTAATAGTGTAATTGTTATTATTTTCATATTTTGATAATAAAGAGACACATTTTAGTTATCATCTTACATTTCTAATTTGTTGATTTACTTACTGAATAAGTTAGTTCCCTTACTGATTAATTAAATTAACAAACAGTAATTAGAGACCACAGACTTACGAATGGAATACTATTCATTATTAATTGGGTGCCAGTGATTAGACTAGTATGAAGTTTATTGATGATCATGTTACTCGATCATGCATATATAAATAATAAATTGAAAACCAGCAAAGTACGTGTTGGTGAGCATTGTGTTTGGGTTCCGACCATCATGAGAATACTACATGGATTATAAGTCAAATTGCTTCTCATCATAATAATGTCTTCTTTTTGTCCTTAGGCCTAACACCACCATAGGTCCTACATGAGGAGCTTTATGTTTTGACACAATTCAACATCATCTGTAATAGGGTGGTAATACAGACTGTAGTTGGACATAGAATAAATCATGTAGAGGGACGTGAGTGGATGAAAGAGATTTGTCCCTCATTTTAGAGAGATATCCATGGGCCCCTCGACATGTGAGACTGGAAATTGCATGGCTATGCTCAAATGAATTAATAAGAGTTATTAATGTCATTTGAATAATCAGTTTACATGGAGGTCGAGAAAATTGCATGATTGAACTTTACAAGGGAGACATAGTCCATGACTTGTGTTCAATTAGGATAACGTGAGACAAAGGGACTCGACAACATTTATTGGATTGATTTATGTCGGGTACATTGACATCCACATAATTTGGGTGGTCATAATGCCTTGCTAGAGGCCCTTATGATCTGTGGGCTCAGAAGTGACACAGGCCCGCATGACATTATGTGGACCTACGAGTTACACACATAGAATGGGTGACCAACCATTGGGCCTAAAATTAGTATTTAAACCCAGGGGATCCTATACGGATTGATTCATTCGGTTTTCACAATTGAGAGAAGCGGCCCAAGGGTTTTTCGTGAGACTCGGCTTTGGTGTTAGCACACTCGTTTCTCTCTGTTTTAGAAGAAGGCTCGTTCGTGTGGATAGCGCAGAGGTGAAGCGTCTGTTGAAGCTTTTCGGTTCCGGTGAGGAGGGTTTGGCCTTTTACACGGTTCATTTGTGGAACAAGGATCTTCGGCCCGAATAAGGTATTCTTACATCACTGAATTATACGGTCGAGATCATGGATCATAGTCGAGGTTAGAAAGGCGAAATTTTTAATTTTTCATTATTATTATGTATGTGCTTAATCAGCCCGGTAGGAACTGACACACTTCGCTCCAAACACATTGATGTGAAGTTCTATTTTGTTAAAGAGAAAGTTGGAGAGTCCCTCATTTCAATTGAGCACACGCCTATGACTAGCATGTTGGCGGACCCACTAACCGAAGGCTTACCTATTTTTGTGTTTCAAGAACACTTCACCCACATGGAATTGTTAGGAACCTAGACTCTTTGTTTTAGTGGGAGTTTTGCCTTTTCGTGTATTTTGTAAGGAAAGTTCTTGTTTTTTCATTATTACATGCACATTTTGACATTTGTCATTATCATATGATTTTTTTTTCATTTTGACCAGATGAATGACACAAAATTATGTTTTTCTTTCCATTGAATCAATACTCTTGTCATTGTAATGCTTTTAGATTAGTAGCGTTTGATTATGTACGATTTATGCATTCTCTAGATGTATTAATTGTATATGATTGGTTATGACTATGTAAGTTTCTTGTGGAAGCATTTGAGTTATGATTTTGATTAGTAGCGCTTGATTATGTACAATTTATATATCATCTCAATATGCTAATTGTATATGATTGACTATGACTATGTAAATCTATTGTGAAAGCATTTGAGTTATAATTATGCCGTCAAAGTGGGAGAATGTTGGATTAATTTATTAATTATGGACTAAGCATAATCATGTTACAATTTAAATTGTGTAATTGTGCATGTTAATTAAGGGTCATTTATGGGATGGTTTAATATTTGTTAGCTATGGAGCCATAGTTCTATCTTCTCCCTTACTTTGGTAAGCCAATTAGACCAAAGCCTAATTGTTCTCTTGTACTATATATATATATATATATATAAGTAAATAGAACCTTAGAATTTTCAAGAGGGTTTTGTAGAACACGCTTGGGAGAGAAGAAAAAAACCATCTTCAATCCTAGCTTTTCTTTGATATCATCCCTTGTATATTTGGGAGACAAATGGTAGACAATTTCGGAACCATGTCAAGTATGTTTCCTACACACTACAAATTAATATGCTTCTTTGAACAATTAAAGTTTTTATTTTCTAATGTATTTATTGGGTATGATTGATTTTTGATCAATTATTTTTAGGCTCAATAAATACTCTTGATTTTACAAAAAAAATATAGTAGTTGATTGATGTATTCGATGTCATTTTGTTAAAAAGTTGTTATGTTTGATATAAAATAATTTCTTTTATTAGCATTATCATAAAAAAACTTTTACTAAATGCTTAATAAATATTTAAATAATATTAAATATAAGAAAATTTGTTTTATTAATTTTTTTAACTCATTTAATTATATCTATTTTTCAAATAATTTACATAATATTTAAACTTTTTAATTATCTTATTTTACGTGTCAGCTAATAGACCAATACATGCGACCAATATGTCTCAAGACTATCGAGTCGATAACCGATATCGTAACTTTGAACCATGCTATTAGCTATTAACTATCAACTGAGCCAAACATAACCTAAATCTTACAAACCCACACTGCTTCTTCATCATCGTCTCCTCTTCTTCTTCATCATCATCTCCCCTTCTTCATGTTGTTTAATTATACAGGATGCAAAAGTTGGAACTTTCACTATAGTATCAGCATCAAATAGGGCAAAATTGTTCTAGCACTTCCATCTCATGTTGCTACCTGGAACACTTCAGAAAGCCAGGCCATGTTTTTCCCCTCAAGTATTGAGAAGACGGAGTTATTAGAAAAGCTTGTGATATCGCCGCTTTTGTAGATTTGGTGGCCAGTTTTTGTTCTTTTAGTTCATGTTCTTTCAAAATCATTTTCTTTTATCCTGATTTTGTTATTTTGTGTTTGTTTAACTCTTTCTTGTTCTGTTATAACAAATTGGTTGAAGAGTTTTGAAAAAAGAAAAGAAAATGGAACGAAGATTTGAGTGCTACAAAAATGGCAAAACTAAAATGCTTTTGAAGATTTGGTTGCTAATTTTTGTTCTTTCAATTATTATTGATGAACCCAAATTTTGATTTTCCTGTCCAATTTTTGAATGGAATTAATCATATTCGAGTGCTGCACAAATGGCAAAACTAAATTTTATTTTTGAAAATTGAGTGCCACACGAATTCGGGTTTATCGGGTAAGGGACGAGATTATCAATTTTTTTGAGACAAGTTTGGGAAATCATCCCTACAACCCGATAGGGTTTGGGACGGGGATGAGAAAAAAAGTTTACAATCGGGATAGGAATAGGGTGAGGATGACCCGTCCCAAACTCGACTCGTTGCCATCCCTATCCTTACTTTCTAAATTAAACAAGCAGCAACTCTTATTTTGACAAACAATTCTTTATAATCCAAAAAAAAAAAACCAACTTCTACTATGACTAAGAAAACAAATATTTCTAAATTAAATAAAACAATTCCTAAAACAAATATTTATAAGATAAAGCAACTTCAAAATGGTAACAAAACTTCAAATCATGTCTTTAAGGCTTGACAACCTCAAAAATCTGAATTTTCCATAATCAACGCCAAATTCACAATGCTTATTGTAGTTTCTCCTTCATCAATGTTAGAATCAATATTGCAAATACCTTGGTTAGCTAAACAATAAGTTGTTCCATTTGCTTTCCTAGAAATATGATTGGAAAGGTTTTGTTTCTTTCTAAAAGATTTTTTATTACTTCTCCAAACCAAGAAAACCGGATCCTTGATCGGGTACATTCTCATTCGTTATATATCCATCGTGGGTTCGGGGGGGGGGGGGAGAGTTTACATGGTGGACGGTTATGAGATGGATATTTATGAGTGTCCTTAATGTCCGTACATTACCCATTAATTGTTACATTAACTGTGTCGTAACGCATGCTCCGCTTGCTCTATCTCCCATGTTCGAGGTGGTTAGTCTGCTCTTGTTGCTTACTCTATGCCTGAGGTGGACTGTCTGTTGAGCTCGGGTCACTCGCATGACTGCCACGTGATCGGGTTCAGATCACCCACATGAACGTTTGGGTCGCTCATTCGAATGCCACGTGTGTTGTAGCTTATCCCATTCCAATGACAACATTTGTAAATATTTATGTGCGCCTCGTTCAGGGGTCAGTTGACTGCAGGTCGACATGGAAGCTTGTGAGTCTATTATCGTGATTCAATCGTGAGTAAAAATAGCTACATTGGCTGCATCCACATTATACTAAAATATAATCAACTATATTATAATATTTTCAAGGGTTGTTAAATCATTTCTTAATACAAATATATATTAAAAGTAGTTAGATTCCCCAATATATATCATCACATGAATCAGGCCGCAATCAGAGGCCAAGCTTCATAATCCACAGCTCCTAAGGAGCGCTGTCTTCCAGAATACTCCCTGTACCTGAAATAATTTTCCCTCAGTGGGGTGGCTTGATGCCCGATAGTGATGATCCCTACATGGGTCCTCCCGCCCTAAGTGCTCATCTGATAGAAAAAATAACACACACACGTTAGTGAATTCATGATTCTACTCGAATGTCTACATGCACCCGATCATGTCTCGAGTCCTCCAGACTCCTCACATGCTTATGCCATGTATGAAAACCGTTTCCAAACGAAATGTTGTTTTATTTGTGTGCGACCCTCCGATATAAATACGTTGGACAATCCTCTGAGGTGAATTTGTTGGATAACTCTTCGAAACAATCCATGGGCCTCTCCGACGTGAATTGTTGGACGATTTCCCAACACAATTCTTCAAACAACTTTCTGATATAATTTTAGTATTTTGGACAACCCTCCGATTTATTTCAATATATCGTACTCCCTCTTGTTCTAAAATTTTGATGCATATGAAATGTAATATACCAATTCCATACAATACATGTTAATATATCAAACATGTATATATTAACAAAAATCAACACACCACAACATGTTATTCATCGTAAGCAATAACACAAAATCGGCTCACATGGGCCAATAGCAAAATCCGACAATTCAACGAGTAGCATGCAAGCATCGCGAAACGCCTGTCCAAGGACCACCCCAAAATGATCTCAATAGAACCTAGGTACATCAAAGCAGTCCCGAGAATTTCCGGTAGCCGGTCCAGCTCCGGAGGCGAAACACATGGCCATTTCGGCCTAAAACACTCCAACAATTAACAAGGTTCTTAAATAAGGACTAAATCAAGTAGGAGAAGATCCCTACCTCTCCAATTGCCGGGAAATCTAGAGAGAAGTTAGACGCTCTCTCTCTAAAAACATTCTCTTCCTTCTTCTCTTTCCTTTTTCCCTCTCTTCCCCACCCTCGTCCCGTAGGTTGGGAGGAGCTTGAGTCAGGGCTTGTCCCTCTCATGCCACATGTCAAGCCACCATTGTGGTTGACTTGTTCCCTCGTCCATATCCTACTGCTTTGGGATTTTCATACAAGCATGATGCCATGTGTCCACCATGACCCACACTTGAGCTCATGTTTGACTGGCTTATGGTCGTACGTCATCTCCTTGGGCCGCCTGATATGCTATGCACGTATCCGCGCTATCTTCCATGCCTTGAAAATATGAAACCCCGAGAAAATCTAATTTTCTGAAAAATGGCAAAATGGTAATTTCGATCAAAATTCAGAATTTTTCTAGATCTCGGATAGAAGCTGACTTCATGGAGTTTCGTCCTCTGCGAATCTAGCTACCATGTCGAGATTTCGTGATTAGGGGCAGGTTGGAATTTGCACATTTTCGAGCAACGGCGTGAGTGCGGGACACTTTGCACATTTTAGTGGCTCACGATTATTGCCACGTGTCAGAGTGCGAGAATGGTCCAGCAGGCTCAGTGTAAGATTATGTGGACACATGACATGAAGTGCCATTGGAGGAAAATCAAATGATATGGTGGAGTAAGTGGATAAAATATCCAATGAGCCATTAGAACTTGACATGTGGCAAAGAGGGGGACAAAATGAGAGTTTCTTCTCCATTTTTGGCTGAGACGTGCAGGAGGTGGGAGAGGAGTGCAGGTTTTCAAAAATGGAGGGTTTTTAGAGAGAGAAAGTGCAACTTCTCTCTAGAATTCCCGGCTTTCGGACCCTTCGGATCGCGTCGGGCCAAGTAAAGTTACTGCGCGGCGAGGACTGCGTGTGGACAGGTTAGTGGAGTTAAGGCAACTCTAAGAGTGGGGGTTTCCTCACCTTGATTTAATCCCTTTTAAGATGTTTTGTTAATGGTTTGGTTGGTTTGAGGCGGAAGTGAGTGGCAGTTTGATGGAGTACCAAGGCACTTCGGAATGGGTGTTGGAATATATGAAACCCATTTTGGACAGTTTAGGGACTGTTTTGGGTGGTTGTGTGATAATTTATACAATAAATTATGGTTTTGGTTTTTGGGTCGGAAATGGCCATGGATTTCGGTTCCACAAAGGTGGAGCCAGTGCTCCCAAATAGTGGGCTGCCCATGGACGACCTTTGATACGTTAAGGGCTGTTCGAAGCAGATCATGATTTACTTGGACCCGAGATTGGTCCATGTGTGTTTCAAGCGAAATATTGCTTGAATTGGATGGCTTGGAATTGTGTGGGAAATAATATGTTAATGCATGAAAATTAAATGTGTTAACATGAGTGTTTGAATTATATGAAATATAATTGTGGAAGAGCCATTGGAATTAAAATGGATTGTTGATTAGCTCAAGTGAGCTAATTTTGATGTTATTGATGTGAATTAAATAACATGGTATGTATGTAAATTTGTTAATATATGCATAATTAATATATTGGCATGTGTGGTTTGGAAATGGCCTGATACATTTCATATCTGCCAAGGGACAGCTAGAAAATTAGGTGTGAGTGCGTGGCATGAAAGAAATGAAAACGATGTTTTCTTGCGAGATTGGTTTAGGCATGCGTGAGGGGTCGGTGAGGACTCGAGACACGGGTGTTGGGCGTGAGCGTTAGTGGGATCATGTATTTGCTTGAGTGTGTGTTTATGTTGAATCGTTAACGCGCATTCAAAGCGAAAGAACTCCACGTAGGAGATTTTCATCATCGAGCACGCTTCAACCCGTCGGTGGACTCATTATTTCGTGTACGTGATTGTTCGCGCAAGACGGCGCTCATCGCATCGATTCTCTGTAAGTCACGCTTCCATCAGGCTTTGATGTTTTCCTGCAGTAATAACACGTATTAGAATTCTAAATTTTAATATATGTTTGTGCGTGAAATGATGATGTAATAACCTCTTGGAACTATTGTAATATACCGGGTCGGATTCTTTGAAATGAGCATGGATGTACGGGCTAATACGGCCATCTTACCTTTTATACGGTCCCCAGATGAGACAGCGCCGCATTCCAATGGGCTGGGACAAATATGTCAATGGGACAACCCGAATCAGGGTGTCACGCAAAGATGCGAAATCTCAATCGTCCTGAATCATGAAATCTCGACGTGGTGAAGCAGATCACACGCGCAACCCGCAGTCCGGCTTCATTATCCGAGATTTAGAAAAATTCGATTTTGGACCCAAATTACTTCATTTTACCATCTTTTTTTTTTCAGAAAATTAGAATTTTCTCGGGTCTTACAATTTAGGTTATGAGATAATCTCCCAACATCCTCAATTATTAACATAATTGAACTTCATAAATTACTTTTTTTGTTAAAGCAATCTATAACTATTTTGGAGTATTCTTCAATCTCTAAGTCTAAATAATCATTGTTTTTTGTAGTTAAAACACTATCTCTCAAAGCCATACAATCTGCTATAATTAATTGTTAAAGCATTGTCTAAATGTCTACTTACAGTCATCTTGATAGTTCCATCTGAGTCTTCAATAACCCATCTTGAAGCACTTTTATTTTGAATCATTGAGCCATCAAAACTCAATTTGAATCTTTCATTAATCAAAGGAAACTAACAAATTCATTTTTCAACTATGCGAAAGAACATTATGTCCTTCATATATGATATATTATTAGATTGGTTTTGGTTCCATCCAATATCAATAAAGAACACAAGAAGCTGATGACTTATATAAGTTCCATTGTAATGGGCATCTCCTATCATAATTTAATGGACATTTTCTATAAAAACTTCAGGGTTTGTTCATGTAATACATATGTTTGTAATGAAATCGCACATATAATTTAAAATTGTTTTGGAAGCATGTTATACAAATTCCATATTTCATTTCTAAAAACATATATGTTTGGTTTTCTATCACAATTTTAAAATTTGTCAAGCTTAGCTTTCTAAAAACTCTTCTTTTCTTTTTTTTTTTTTTTTTGTTTTAAGATATTTACATTTTAACCCTCAATATATTTTTATTCTATATAATCTATGCTACTCTTAATAAATTATACTTAGGGAGTTAGGGTCCATTGTTATACCTCAAATCCCAACCACAAGGGTGGTTGATGATTTTGTATTTCAAGTAAAAAATTAAAAATCAAATTGCAAACAATTATCTCTTAATTAAATAGAAGGTTATTGATAACAAAAGTGTTCTTTTAATCACATTTTGATGATGATAAATTTGGTTAGACTACAAAAAACTTTAAATCAATAAAAATTTCAAGTTATAATTGAGAAATTTAACTAAAATTTCAAAAATAATCATCACAGATCAAAGCAATTTAAGTTCAAGAGTACAAGAAGGTCATTCAGTACTCGGTTTATGCATCAAAGTTAAAATTTTATCAAAACTTAATTGGTCTCTCATGAAGCTTAGACAAATTATTATAAACTTGACCTTTTAAAATATTTTAAAGATATTACCAAAGGTTAAAAACTAAAAAAGATTTTCAAGGAAAAATCAATGAGATGTGAAGGAGACTACTCAATTGGGGAATGAATATAAGAAAACTATTATAAACATGACCTTTTAAAATATTTTAAATATATTACCAAAGGTTAAAAACTAAAAAAGATAGGTTTTCAAGGAAAAATTAATGAGATGTGAAGGAGACTACTCAATTGGGGAATGAATATAAGAAAATGGTATGAGACCACTATAAAACTTTTGTATTTGCTGCTCCATTCCTCTCTCTCTCCATCTTTGCCATTTGATTGTTTAACTTCGTTGTGTTTTGAAAAGATTCTCAAAACTCATTTATCTCATGATTTCCTAAATTGATTAGCCTTATCTCTAAAATTAAAAATTAAAAACCAACACATCAACTATTGGGCTAGTTTTCAAATGCAAGTTAACAAGGAGAAAGTCCAATAAAAAAAATATATTATCATAATTTCATGATAAAATATTTCAATTACAAATATTGAGATCAAATATGCTAAAGAATTCTAAACGCAATTGAGGCTTGGTTCAAGTGGTAACAGGGTGGGACGGGTTATACAAGAGATCCTAGGTTCGATAACAAAGTAATACAAATGAATAAAAGCAAAAAAAAAAAAAAGGGATTCTAAACATTTTATTCTTATTTATATCAAAACAATTTCATATGAATTCCAAATCAAATACATACAAAATATTCTTATTCTAATTGTTAAATAATAAATAAAGTCTAATTAAATGAGACTTTTTAAATCGGTGGTGAGCTTCAAACTATTTTTAAAAATTAGCAAACTTATTAATAAGCTAAACACAATTCTTGTTCAATTTTCTGTTAAGTTGTTTAGTGAACAAATTGAAAAATAATGATTTATGTAGAAAAGAAATAACAATTTCCTTTGCTATCAATGATTTATGGTATGGATTACATCAGTATTAGAATCTGTTGCAGTGCTTTTTTAATTTTACATGAACATACAAAATACAAGCATGCGGGCGTGTCAAGAAATTAAAGTGTTTCCAAATTGAAATGGTTCGTAAGATCAAACTTGTAATCAAATTGTGTAGGTTCCCTAATTCTCTTGACAGTTCTCCATAATCAAAGCAGAAAATACCGTACGAATGGAAATATTGCAAGAATCAAATGATGATGAAAAATATTAGATTTCCCTAAAAAGAAATGAAATAACACAGTGCTAGAAAATTGACAGACTTTAATGAAATTTGGAAATAGAATGCTGGAATTGCTAAAGTAAACATTGTATTTCACTACAAATGAATGAAATAACTTTGTGCTGGAAAATTGACAAAAAAAACTTAGTTTAAACTATAAAATAAAGTGTTGAAATTGATGAAAGCTGATTAAAAAGTTAGGAATTACTGAAGTAGATTGACATTGTTGAGTCGATTGATTTGTTGATTGATCAATTTATTGATTTGATTTGTTTCTTCTGCTCCTTTTATAGATGTCTTGACTTATTGCCTAAGTCTCTATTTTCTTCACTCTCCCCACTTCCTGAAGACATTATCCACATCTTCCATTAGGGAAGTTTGTTCTTAAAGAATTTATTCACGTCTCCATTAGAGAGACTTATTCCTCAAGGAAATTCCATGTCTACAAATAATTGTCCTACCTTTCTGCCACTTCTGATATTTGAGAAAAAACTTCATTTGACTTCCAAAAAATTTTAAAAAATTTTAGAAATACCCTTGGGCTTTTCTTTGGGCTTACTCAAATGGATCTGGACACCTTTTTATATGGACTTTTACTCATGGGCTTAGGCTTAGGATGAACCCAATATTAGATCAAGCAAAATTTTAATTTGGGTGCAAACAATTGCCCCCCGCATACATTGTGGCTCGAGGGCCATATTATATGTATTAAAGCCCCAAAAAATATTCTTCTGAGCTTATTTCCAATCATGAGACCCAAAGTTTAGCTCTTGACCCATGATGTGAAATTTCAACTGCAAGAATGAGTCAAGTCGGATCAAATGAGAAGGAAACTGTTGATTTCCTAAGAGAAAGTTCATGTCATCCTCAAGTTCAAACCTCCCACTTTTGTCTTTCCTCCACCAAAGAGTACTGTGCTACAAGAGAGTACTCATTCGTCTTTTTCCCCAAGCAATCCAGAATCAACTTCTTTCTTTCCCATAAAGAATTTGTTTTCACTTTCCCAAAATTAACCCTATTATTTTGGAAAAAGAAAATATTTTTTCCCCTTCTTCTCTTCTTCATCCAATGACCACCGCCGCTATCACCGTCACCAACACCGTTGCTCCTCCAACCGACGCCACTGCCACACTTATGTCATTCGTCGCTATTGTTAAAGCCGATGAGGATAACGTTGTTCCTCTACTCTCCGATGATCGTACTATTCGTCCCTGATTGTCCGATTGTCGTTGAAGAGCGCACCGCCAAAGATCATAGCACTGTAGTCGAAGATTGTCATTGTTGTTTTCGTCGAAGCCATCAAACGTCGCTACGACTGCAAGGTCTGATTTCAATCGCCGCCACCACTATTCCTCTTCGAGCCTACCCTGCAAGAGGTCTAAAGTTCATCGGCTCTCATCCTAGTAGGTACATCCATTGTTGAAAATATCACAACTTTTTTTGACTTTCCTGACAATATGGTTCTTGATTCCGAATTTCTTCTTGAAGGAGAATGTTTTGGATGGAATTTCCAAACTTTCGTTAATGCAAAAAAATCAAAACTTTCTTTGATGTCATTCTAAACTTTCTTGAGTATAGATTTTCGAAAAATGATCTTGAATATACTCTTGAAAAAATTCTTTTTATGCTATTTGACTATTTCGAAAAATTTCTTAAGTGTAGAATTTGAAAATAATCTTGAATACACTCTTAAAAAAAATTCTTTTGAAGTCATTCAGCTATTTCGAAAATTTTCTTGAGTGCAAAATTCGAAAATAATCTTGAATGCACTCTGGAAAAAAACTCATCTGTAGTCGTTTGGCTATTTCAAAAGTTTTCCAGAGTGTAGACCTTGAAAATAATCTTGAACATACTCTTAAAAAAATTCTTCTGATGTTGTTTGACTATTTTGAAATTTTTCTTGGGTGCATATACCAAAAAATATCTTGAATGCACTTTCTAAAAAAAAATCTTTTGAAGTCATTCAGCTATTTCCAAAATTTTCTAGAGTGTAGATTTTGAAGAATATTTTGATTGATTCTTCTAAAACCGTTAGGGCTATTTTGAAATTTTTCTTAAGTGCAGAAATCGAAAATAATCTTGAATGCACTCTAGAAAAAAAATTCTTCTAAAGCCATTCGGCTATTTCGAAAATTTTCTTGAGTGAAGAAACTGAAAATCAACTTAAATGCACTTTCGAAAAAATTATTCTGAATTCATTCGGTTGTTTCAAAATTTTCGTAAGTGCATGTTTCGAAAACAATTTTGAATGCACTCTCGAAAAAATTATTTTAATGTCTTTCGGTTGTTTCGAAAATTTTCTTAAGTGCATATACAGAAAATCATCCTGAATACACTCTCAAAAAAAAAAATTCTTCTGAAGTCATTCGATTGTTTCAAAAATTTTCTTGAGGGCAGAATTTGAAAATTTCTTTGACTGCACTCCCGAAAAAATTGTTCTGAAGCCGTTTGGTTATTTTGAAAAAATCTTGAATGCATTCTCGAAAAAATTCTTTTGAAGCCGTTTAACTGTTTTGAAATTTTTCTCGAGTGTGGATACCGAAAATCAATCTAAATGCACTATTGAAAAAAAAAATTCTGAAGTCGTTCGGCTATTTCAAAAATTTTCGTAAGTGCGAACTAAATGATTTTTGATAAACTCTTCGACGATGCTTTTGAAAAAGGTTTAGTGACCTTTCAATCTGCTGAACTTGAATTTTTCTTTGGAAAATTATAGGCCACTCATTGCCAAAGAGTTTCTACTTATCTACCAAAGGAAATGAATTAGAGGTAACTTTCTAAGCCACTACCAAATAAAGGAGAATTGGAATGTATTCTCAAGATGTACTTGACTTGTTAGAAACTCACTGAACACTGCACATACGCACTTGCAACCATGACATTATATTAGTGTATCAAGGTAGCACTAAGCCTACCTTTTGATGTGTGTTGAATGTTTATGGAATAATTGCATGTGGAAAAATCAATGAACACCAACACACATACACCTACAACCATGACATTACATTAGTGGATCAAGGTGGCATTAGGCCTATCTTTGGATGTGTGTTGATATTTTTGGAATGAATTATGGAGAACTCACTGAACACCAGCACACGAACACCTAAAGTCATGACATTGCATTAATGGATCAAGGTGGCACTAGACCTACCTTTGGATGTGTGTTAATGTTTGTGGAATAATGTAGTAACTCTATTATTGATTAAAAGTGGTCCTTAGACCTACTTTCTTGACTTGAGATTATATACTAAGTATATCAGGTACAACATTAGAGAAATATGAAAAACAATGGTTATAAAACCTACTAATATATTGAATAGGTACCTTGATGGACAAATTTATATATTTGAGAAACAATGGCTTAAAAAGCCTACCGGATATATTTTTATCCAAAACATAGAATAGAACAAGGTACTATGCCAGATAAACTTTGAATGCCTGAGAAAACAATGACTAAAAAACCTACTTTACTCCAAAATATAGAATAGAACATTTCCCTAACATTGTACCTTTAAAGGCCATGGAATCGGCCTAATTCTTTTGGAAAGTTTTACAATTTCCAACATGATAGGGAAATACTTCTTCAGGTATTTCCCATTTATGAACCTTTTGTGTGGCTCTCCTTGTAGGTTTGTTAACTAGTATGCGTTTCCAAGTAGTACTTGATATACCTTGAAAGGTCCCTCCCAGTTGAGAAACCATTTGCCCAATTCTCTGTCTTTGGAGTCAACTGGCAGTATGATCTTCCAAAAAAGATCTCCTACTTCAAAGCTTTTTCTCTTAACTCTCTTGTTATAGGTCTAAGCTACTTTATGTTTTTTAACCAACATATGGTTGAAAGCTTGCATTCTTCTATCGTCTGCAGATTCGAGCTCCATCATCATGGCCTTATTGTACTCTTGAGGAGTAAGGTCATTTTGCCTAGAAAGTCTTAGAGAAGACACCACCACTTCTGTTAGAAGTACTACATCTTGTCCATAAGTCAAAGAAAGAGGATTTACCCATGTAGAACTCCTTTTAAAAGTTTTGTAGACCCACAATGTCTCTAATAAAATCATGTGACAGTCCCTGTCCATTGGCTTGAGCATGGAAAGGAGTTGATCTGATGATTTGTATCCCATAATCCGTAGCAAAGTGATTCTTTTCTTCCCTAGTGAACATTGTTCCTTAATCAGTAGTGATAGACTGGGGAATCCCAAACCTATGAATAATCTGCTCCTTGGTGGCTTGAATCCATCCTTGATTTTGCTTTCTTAGTGTACTACACTGCCCACTTAGTGAAATAGTGCGTAACCTTTAGTATGAAGTTGTGCCCTTTTGATGATGTTGGATGAATCTTCCAAATTAGGTCCATGGCCCATCCTATAAATGGTCATGTGACACCCCAAATCTCGGGGTTCGTTGACAACTCGTCAACCCATTTATGGATGTCGGATAACCCGACACCACTCCATTGAGTCCCTTTTTCCCAGGACCCAGGATTTAACGAAAATCGGACAAAGTCTCCTTTGTACGGGGAGCTCTACCCAAAATACAACTTGTGCAATAATATACAACGACCACACCAGGTTCACATACGAGTAAAAATGGCCACGTAGGGGCCCATTTATCCATATAAATACAATCTATATCACCGAAGCCACCAATAGTTATTACATCACTCTTAATACAAAACATTATATTAAAACTAACACGTTCTAATATAATATACAAAACATGAATCAAGGCCACAATCCGGCCCGCTTCATAATCCTAGCCTCTAAGGAGCACCGTCTACCTGCACATGTCATGTACCTGAAAGGGGGGTCCCACGATGGGGTGAGCTAACGCCCAGGAGATAAGTCTCTGAGGCTATTTCACAACTAAATGCTGCATGAATAGTCCAAACAACCAAGCACACACCAACCTAGGACCTTCTGAGTAAGCATAGAATCCTACTTGTCATGAATGAGGCGCGACTCATCATGCCCCATATATCAAGTCCTCACCGACTCCTCTCACATGATAGAGCCCGTGCATTGATAAAAACTAGCTATTTTTCGGGATCACATCCAATGATAATTTTATAAAGTCATTTTCATTTCTTTTTCAAATCCAAGGGCTTTTTGGATGATCCCTTATAAAATCATTTATTTCATAAAACAAAAGCTTTTTGTTTTATAAACCCATACCCATTGGTTTTATCCTCTAGTGCCACTTGATGTAATCAAGTGTCGTGTATATATGCATTTGTGGGCCACAGATTTTTGGGGTCTCACCTCCCGGGACGCCATACGCCGACCATTTTCGGTTCTTTCTTGGTGAGGTCATGTCCCCTTTAATCATTCAGGTTTTTTCACTTGAGGGGTGTCTATCCTACTTAAAGTTGCCAAACACCACGAGTATTAATTTCATATATGAAGCGTGAGACTCAGCGGACTTTGTCAGATTGCAGTCTCACCGTCGACACGAACCGATGTTGATTATCAACCATACAGAGCCGTGGATCTCCATTGGACCGTCCAAAGCATGAGTCTAACCCATTCCTGGGATGGTGAATGACCGCGACTATGCACTCACACGGACCATGCGATGTCCCAGGTGCACGATGCAATACAATTGTGTCATTACCTCTAAGTCATGCCCAATATATAAAGACCTCTCCTTGGACACCCTATACCGTACCACGTGTACCATGGACCTCATGTCTAATGCACAAAGTCCATACATTCATTAAACGTTAATATACATGCAGTCATATTAACATTTATCACATTCATGTCAACACATCAAACAAGCATGCATCAACATCACTCAAATACTCTTAGACAAGTAATGTCATACTCAAATCCCTAAGCTACATCCATGACGCATAATACCTATAAACTAGCCTACAATATACCATACAATAGCCATATCCACACGAAAACACATCCTGAAACCCAATATGTTAGAGCACACATATTGACATCAAACATGACACATCTTAACGAGAAATGCCATTTCAATCAATCACACAAAAACATGTTAACATTTCATCAAGTCACTACCTAGGCAAGTAATGACACACCTCATTTCCTAGGCTAATTCATGACATATCATGCACCTAAGATAGCCTACAACCTGCCATGTAATGGTCACTTCAGCACACAACTCCTCACATCCACACAACCAACAATTAGCACACTTGTTGTAGCAATCAATTTTTCAACAAGGATGTGAGCACAATTGCCATTAATTCATATTTTCAGATTCTAGACTCAAAGAGCTTTCCATGAGTCTAGAACGCAAGCAGACTCGGACGAGAAAGTTATGGTCATCCAAAGTTGGAGGCCTCATATGAATGATGACTAACTTGCAGACATTAGAAAGGCCTACTAAAGCACTGTCATTTTAAACTAAATGGGGTTCAGATTTTTATCAGTCTGTGTTATGGATAGTTCAGGCTCAAAGGGCTTTCCATAGAGTTCAAGAACACCCCAAAGCGGGCTCGAGGCACGAAAGTTATGGCGTCGAAGTTGGAGGCCTGCCGCGAAACGGTCTGGCTAAGGTAGCTCGCGTGAAACCACTTGAGAATTAGTTCGGGCTCCTTTAAAGCTCCCGTACATGCTATTTTTCCTACCCAAACTCATCCCAGAAACAACCCTTTTACTCGGCAACAAACCCGCCCTAATTAAGTCCATAATTCAGCCATAAACATGGCATAAAACCCCGTCTGAGCTTCATTTGAAATCGACTTAGCAAAAACAACTCCAAATCGACCAAAATGATTTTTGTGTTTGGGAAAACAATCCAAACAGCCCTTAGGGCCCAACCAAGACCAAAACAGTATTTAGATAAGAAATAAACCCAAGTAGGAATGTTCCCTACCTCTTGGAGCGAAGACGAAACTTTTTGGAGTCCTAAAAATCCGAGACCCACGGCCTTCCCAAACTTCCGCTCGAATCTTCGATGAAAATTCTTGATTTTAGTGTCCATATGTTGCCCTCAACGAGTACTCCGACTTTAAGTCTTGGCCCAAAGGAAACCGAGTCGCCGGTCATCGTAAATCTTAGAGATAAGGTAGAGTTTCTCTCACTAACTTTTCTTCTCCAAACACGAAATCTTCGACGAAATTGTGTGTTGTGGGTACCCACGTGTAGCCCTTGTCGAGTAAATGAACTTTAAATTTTGGCTCAACGGATTCCGACCACCCGATCTCCGTAGATCGTAGAGAGGAGTTTATCTCCTTTCTCTCTCTAACTCAACCCACTGCCGGTTCCAGCCCCAAAAATGAGCTTTTCTTCCTTTTTTTCTAACTTAAATTAAGTTAAGTGTGTGGCCCTCATGGTACCACGTGTCACGTGATCCTCGCTCGGATCCGTTCCCACCCCGAAACAATTTATTTTTGGTTCCAGTTCAAGTCCAATTTATTTTAAATGAACTTAACTTGAGTTATTTCTTTCAGATATTCTGTTAAATCTGTCTTTAGGAGTCACTAGATGCCCGTACCTAAAAAATCGCAGAAAAATCAATTTGTCTCAAAATTTAACAAAAATTTTCTGGGTAACTAGATTTCATAAAACGAATCCAACCGCGCAGTCCGTTTTGTCATCCGAGATCTAGAGAATTTTCTAGGCTTCCCTGAACCATTATGGCAATTTATTATTTAATTTTTTTTATACTTTTAGAAAATTTTAACTTTTCCGGGGTTTTATAGGTCATGACTTTACTATTGAATGTAATTCAACAACAGGGATCCTCCATATGCTTTCATATTTCTGGCATTGTTGACAACCTTTAGAGTGTGTGATGCAGTCTTTTAGAATGGTCGGTAAAAAATAGTTATGTCTTCTAATTAACCATCGCATCTTTACTCCACATTGATGGACCCCTCAAACTCTTCCATGAACTTGTTTCATAACTTCCATGCTGTTTGAGAAAGATAATCACTTGAGTAATAACCCATCAAGTCCTTTTCTTAACAGCTCTCTTTCTAGTAGAACAAAATTCTGAGCTTAAGCCTTCGTTTTGTGGAGAACCTTCTTGTTTGGATTATCTAAATATTCAATGAACTCTATTCTCCATTCTCCAACAATATTCATGTCATTACTGAAGATGTTTAAATCAATCCCCCATTCAAAAATTGGATGGTGATTCTTCTTCTTTATCATGATGAGTTTATGGGTCAATTCTTCACTAATTTTTACACCAAAGGCTATTTGAGCAAGTTCATGAACCTCGCAGTTTGATTCTCTAGGCGCATGTTCAAATTCCACATTATCAAAGGAATCTAACAACTAAATGACAACAGTAAAGTAAGGTGCTAATAGCAAGTTGTTGCACTTATACTCCCTTGTTAATTGTATAAGTACCAATTGAGAATCTCCAATGACTTAAACATCTTTTGCCCAAAGCTCTAGTAGTATCTCTAAGCCAATCACTAAAGCTTCATACTCAGTCTGATTGTTGGTGCATTCAAAGGCTAGATTGAAAGACAACGTAGTCTTTACTCCTCTTAGGGAAATGATCACTATTCCTGCACCAATTGAATTCCTTATGCTTGAACCATCAAATTTGAGGATCCAAGGTTCATTTTCTGCTCTATAAATTCCTAGTTCCACATTTTGCTCTGTCCCAATCTCTAAGGAAGGATGATCAGATCGAAAGTCTGTCAATGCTTGTCCCTTGACTGATTTCTATGAAAAATAAACCAAGGTGAATTCTGACAAAACAAGGGACCATTTACCAATCCTCCTACTAATCAGTGGCCGATCAAGCTTGTAATTCAAGTTCAGTCTGAGAAACCACATAGACTCGAGACTTGATCAAGTAGTGTCTCGGTTTAGTACATGTAAAGTACAAGGCCAAACATAATTTTTCAATTGGGGTATATCTTGTCTCTGTTAGGTTTAAGACCCTACTCAAATAATATAGAACCTTCTCATGACCTTTAGAATTGTTTTATGCCAAAAGACAACCTATTGACTCATTTGCGGCTGATAGACATAATTTAAGTGGATGGCCTTGTATAGGGGGCATTAAAACAGGAGGTTTAGAGATGTACTTCTTGATCTTATCAAAGGCTACTTGATGTCGTTCTTCCCACCTAAACCCTTCCTTATCTTTCAGCTTCACCTAGTCAGAGAATTCCTTGGTTTTTACCTACCAAGTTAGAGATAAATCTTCTTAAATAATTTATTTAACCCAAGAACTTTTAGAGTTCTTTCTTGTTTTGTGGAGCATTGGCTGAAGCAATAGATTTTTCTTTGTTTTGATCCACCTCGATCCCTCTTTGCTGAACTAGGATTCAATAAAATTTCCAACACGAACTCCAAATGTACATTTTAGTGGATTAAGCTTCAACTGATGATGTCTCATCTTTTCAAATCTTTTCCTTAGATGATCTACAAGCACACTTACTCTTTTAAATTTAACCACAATATCATCAATGTATACTTCCATGTCATGGCTTAACATGTCATGGAAAATGGCATTCATTGCCCTTTGATAAGTTGCACCTGCATTCTTGAGACCAAAAGGCATAACCAGCCATTCAAATGTCACTATAGAGCTAGGACATCTAAAGGTGGTCTTAGGTATATATTCTACTACTATTGAAATATGATTATAACCAAAGAAACCATCCATAAAGGACAACGATTCATTATTAACAGCATAATCAACTAACATGTATGCAATAGTCTTGACAAACATGCCCTTAGGAGTAACAACATTTAAATCTCTAAAATCCACACATACCTAGAGTTTTCCATTTTTCTTCATCACATGAATAATATTTGCTAACCATTGAACATACCCTATATGCCTGATGAATTTGGCCTTTAAGAGTTTCTTAATTTCTTTTTTCAACTTCAGCTCTACTTCCTTGGACATCCTTCTAGGTGGTTGTTGGAAAGAATGGAATTCATGCCTGATGGGAAAGCAATGTTCCACAAGGCCCTTATCCAATCATGACATTTCATCATAATTCCAAACGAAGCAATCTTTGAATTCCTGCAATAGTGATATAATATGTCCCTTTAAGTTAGTGGATAAGAGAGAACAGATGTAAGTAATCCTTGACTCTTCCATATTGCCGAGATTGACTTCTTCCATAGGATCATGTACTTGAGGCTTGATTTCTTCCATTTTAGGAGAAGGTTGCTCCAAATCTTCAATCTGAATTTCTTCCTTTTCTTCATTTGATTCCTCTTCATAAATCACTTCAGTTCCACAAATGTCTTAGAACTACTCTTCTACAACTTTTTTAGTAGTTTGCTGCATTTGCATTTTGAATCCCACGGTTGTAGTGACCACATTCTCTTCATGAGAATACTTAGTCATCAATCCCCTCGATGATCGACCCCTTTATCGACCTGAAAGACACGATAGTAGTTGTTTTTAGAAGTTTGGCAACTTGGTCTTGGGTTTCACTAGTATCTCTTGACTCCATGTATATTTTCCTTAGAGCACCATCCTTCTTCTTGCCTTTGAAATTCATTGGACCAAACTCTTGGTCATAATAACTAGCCTCAATCAATTCTAAAGTTGTAATGAAAGGTTGTTTGTCTACCTATACTACTTCTACTTCATCACTTTTCCAAAATAGTAACAATTGGTGAAGGTGCACACCAATTAGCATGAATCCAGTCTCTTCCTAGCAAAGCATTGTAATTAGCGATCGAATTAATTACAAAGAAAGCTAATAAGGAAGTCTTACTACCCACAGTGATGTCAATAGGGAATACGTTCAGAGTCTTAGAGATTTCTCCAGTGAAATCTAATACAAACACTTCTATTTTCAATTAGGTCCCCAATGCCTCTTCCTAGTGCTCTTAACATCCTTAATGGCATCACTGTAACACCCCAAAATATATCCTAACAGTTTTTGAACATGTTTAGGGTATAATAAAGTAAATATATTGTCGAATAAAATAAAGATAAAAAGAAATAAAATAGCAAAGGCTTGGAATTAATAGAGCAGGTGAGGTAGTAATAAATTGCAATTCATGACCCAGGTCATAATATAATAAGTTCATATGCCAAAGTAGATTTTGATAAATTGAATTGAGAATAAAAAATGAAAGTGAGGACCAAGGGTAATAAAAGAAAGATAAAGGAATAAAATAAGGAAGAAAATTGTGGGAAGAACCAAGTGGCTTGAAAGAAGAGGGAGAGTTCATAAATAGAGAAGTGAAATAAAAGGAGATAAGATCAAATAAGGATAAGACCCGAAAAATAAATAATTTGGTCTTGGGAGAAAGAGAGAGCAAAAACGGATAAGAGAGAAGAGAAGAGAAAGGAAGAAGAAGAAGAAGAAAGAAGGAAAAGAAAATAGAAGATCACAGGTATGGAACTAGGATTTTGTATAGAAAAGTATGGAAATATGGTTTTGTATGGAACTATGATTTTGTATAAAGAAAATATGGAAATCTGGTTTAAATCCTGAACATACTAATTGAGTACCTGGAATTTAGTATGAGTGTAAGGAACTAGGAATATTTATACGAAAACTATGGGTGTATGGATACATGTCTTGGGTTGTATGGAAGTCTAGTTTTGGTCTAGACAGGTTTAGATACGTAAGTTCAGTTCTCTATCTTATTATGCGGTTTGAGTTTGGGAACTCCTAAACTCATTTCATTAATAGGGTTGAGTTGAAAAGTTCTAAGGCTCCTATAGTTGTGTTTTGGGATAAGGCTAGTTGCAAGTTGAACCCAGAAAATTCCCTATTTTTGATCATATGCAGTAGCCGGATCTTAGAACAGGTTTTTGGGCCAGAAATAAAGGGAATTTAGAAGTGAGTCCTTCTAGTAAATTGTAGCCACATCAATGAACTTGATGTTAGGCTTTTGAATTTCTTGATTTGGACCTCTGTATACCAAGTTATGGTCCTTTTTCCAAGGTTAGCTCAGCTAGATCTGGTCGGGTCAGTTCAGCCAGTTCGGGTCAACTAGCCGGACCTTAGAACAGGTTTTTGGGTCATAAACAAAGAGAATTTGGCAGTAAGTCCTTCTGGGGAAATTGGCACATCAAGTGAGTGAGTTTTAGGCTTTTGAATTTCTCAATTCGGACCCCTGTAGACCAAGTTATGGCCTTTTTACTCTGAACAGTCAAATGGGTGAGAGGTCAGCCATAGAGGTCGTCAGCAGAGGTCAGCAGACCTCATGCAACAGAGGTCAGCAGACCTCATGCAGCAGAGGTCAACAGACCTCATGCAGCAGAGGTCAGCAGACCTCGTCTGTAGAGTCGAGACCTCGTCACGTGAAACTTCGGCTCGTCGAGTTCGAGAGTCAGCCCGTCGAGGATTTGACATTATGACCTCCAACTTCGAGAAGGTCATATCTCTCGCCGATCGAACTCCGATTCGGGTGTTCTTAGACTCTATGGAAAGCCCATTGAGTCAAGAATACATTCATATACCTGAGGAGGATATTGGGTGTCAGACCGAGGTGTTAGAACAAGCTCAGCCAGGTCAGCTCAGCTCGGCCAGTTCAGGTCAGCTCGGCTGGGTTAACTACGTATGACCTCCAACTTCGGAAGGTCATAACTCCTTCGTCCGAACTCCGATTCGGGTGTTCTTGGACTCTATGGAAAGCACATTGAGTCAAGAATACATTCATATGCCTGAGGAGGATATTAGGTGTCAGACCAAGGTGATAGATCGAGCTCGTCCAGGTCAGGTCAGCTCGTCCAGTTCAGGATTTGATTACGGTTGACCTCGACTTCGGAAGGTCCTGCTCAGCTAGTCGGCACTCCGATTCGGGTGTTCTTAGACTCTATGGAAAGCCCATTGAGTCAAGAATACATTCATATACCTGAGTAGGATATTGGGTGTCAGACCATGGTGTTAGAACAAGCTCAACCAGGTCAGCTCAGCTCATCCAGTTCAGGTCAGCCCGTCAGGATTTGACTACGTATGACTTCCAACTTTGGAAGGTCATAACTCCTTCGTCCGAACTCCGATTCGGGTGTTCTTAGACTCTATGGAAAGCCCATTGAGTCAAGAATACATTCATATACCTGAGGAGGATATTGGGTATCAGACCGAGGTGTTAGATCAAGCTCACCGAGGTCAGTTCAGCTCGTCCAGTTCAGGATTTGACTACGTATGACCTCCAGAAACGGAAGGTGTCGCCTCATTACGTCCCGGCTAGATTTGGTGTTCTTGGACTCTATGGAAGCCCATTGAGGTCAGAATACATTCATATATGCCTGAGGAGGATATTAGGTGTCAGACCAAGGTGTTGGGCCCTGGCTCACCGAGGTTAGGTCAGCTCTTCGATTCAGTTTGACTACCTATGACCTCGACTTGGAAGGTCATAACTTTTAAAATCCGTACTCCGATTCGGGTGTTCTTGGACTCTATGGAAAGCCCATTGAGTCAAGAATACAGCCATACATAGTATGATAAAAGTGGAACCCATATTGGGTCCAGAAATAAGGAAAAACAGTAAGCAGATATGATAATCATAGTATATCATGCATAATATAAGATAGATACAAGTATAAGATAGATAAAAGTACAAGTACATGTATAAGTACGCGTATAGGTATAAGTTCTGTAACTCCCTACGGGAGATAGGACAAGTCCTAATAAGTACAAGTAAACGTACAAGTATAGAAATGTATTTAAGTATATGTCATAAGATATGATAATCTAATAAAGTACATGAAAATATAAGTTAACAGATATAAGATGTTACGAGGAATGAGTACATGTACCTGAATCATCAGCATGTATGAATAAAGAATGAAGTAAATGCATGCATGATGATGAGTTATATGCAAATGTTATAGGCTAATATATGAGATAAAAATATGATAGAACATGATATGAATACAAGAGTGAAGAGATGGAATATGAATAGCTAAAACATGAAAGAAATGCAATATGGAATAGACATATATGAAATGATATACATGTATTGTAAAGAAAGAAATAAGAGAATGGTGATATGAAGCTACAGATATGAGAACGAATACAGATTAAAGTAATGATAGTATATATTGTGTATGCTTGTGTAAATTATATGTATGGAACATATATAAGCATGGAGTATACTGTGAAGTATAGAATATGGCTGAAGATTAAGAATAAATGATTGTATATATCTCACATATGATTCTTAGAATGATAATAATGATTCGAATGTGAGATATGCGGAACATAAAAAATACACATGGATTATGCCTTAGAATCCTGGTAGAGGGATAGATAGGCACATAGGGAAGGGCTCCTGAGTTGTTGTATACATATACACATATCGAGGCTTGGTTGCGGTGAGTGACATAGATCCCAGGTGGATCACGGTGTGCAGGGTCACCCACGAGCGCCTTAGGCCCTCATGGACCCTTTGTTTCATACGGTGAGTATAAGCAACCGGGCCCTCATGGTTCTTTATCCACTTTAAGGTTTATACGGGCATGAAACATAAAACAAATGAAATGTAGAATATATGACACGATATGACATAGCATTGCTATCTACGATGATAATATATCAGCTCAAGTATACAGTACAAAGCAAAGTGTCAATGACACAGAAAGTATATGAACAAGTACAGTACATGAAAGAGAAAGTAATATGAAAAGTATAACAGGAAAACAGTATGTGAAAACAGTACATGAATACAGTATATGACAGTACATGATAACAGTATGTGAAAGCGATTTTTATGATCACGATGTCATGAAAGCGATTGCATGATCACGATTACATGATAACGATTTTATGAAAATAGAACATATCAAAATGATATAGTATCTAAGCATAAGAAGTAATATGTATAAGAATATGACATGCCATTATAGATTTATGTGAATATAAATATATAGTAGACATACCTAATGAATAGAGGGAACATGCTATGAATACATGATAGAGGAAATGCATAAGTATGAAACGATGAGATAAGTAAAATCTGACAACTCACCAGAATCTGATGAAGTATAGATAGGAGATATGTCGAGGCAGAACATGTGACATGTAATAGTAATGTAAAGATGATAAGTAATATAAAGTTATATGCATATGTATAAGCTTGAGATAGTCACTTAAATTGAGTGAAGTTGTCATTGCTTATGTTCCCACTAGCGTAAAGCTTAGCCTTGCAGGTGTTCAATCGGGTAAGTATGAAGCGAGAAGCAAGGATAGAGGATAAGACATCACATCGGCGGAAGCCAGGCGGGTTCGAGAGATAGGTGCTCACTTGCCTTTGCTTGCGATCTCGATGATTTGTATTAAAATATTGCTTGTATAGTAAATGGGACTCGGTATATCGTGTATAGATTTTGATGGACACCACTCACGGTGGTAGTTCTTTTTAGTAAATGAAAATGATTTTTGTTATTCTGAAATTGTTTGTATAACCACGATCTGATTCGACTACGAAAGAAACAGGTCAATGAGTCAGTATATAGTCCTTTGGACTGGTTGGATCCCTTGTCCAGTGGGATTAGGAATGGGGCGTGACAATCACATTGATTGTTGATCCATTATCTACCAATACCTTGGACATTGGTTTTGTAACACCTCGAATTATACCCTAGTAGTTTTATTATATGTTTAGGGTATAATATAATTAAAATTAGCATTTTCAGAAATTAAGAGCAAAGTGAGAAAAAGCTTAAATGTTAAAAACTGAAATTAATACAAGAGTCGAGGATAAAATGGTAATTTGTTAAATAAGGACCCAAAGGTCATAACACAAGAAGATGATATGCTATTAAGAATTTAGATAAGTTGATGTGTAAATGGAATAAAATTGAGGGACTAAAATGCAAAGGGAAAATTTTAAACCAAAAGAGGATAAGGCCAAACATGGCCTTATGATAAGACCAAAATATCTCATTTTGGCTTTAGCTAGGGCACGGTTTTGGGGAGAGAAGCCATTCTAGGTTGATTTTCTCCATTTATTCAAGGTTCTATTTGGCTCAAGGAGAAGGAAGGGAAAGAAAGAGGAAAAATAAGAAGGAAGAAGAGAAGTTCAAGAAATCCAGGTTTGGAAATACTTGTCTATGTTTGGGTTAGGAAATTTTCCAACCTCATTCTTTGGTTATATGTAGATTAGGAAAACCCTAACTTATAAATGTGTTTTTGGGTGGTTTAGTTCAGTTTTGTAGTGGTTCCGAGTTGGTTCAGTTTTGGTTGAAAGAGTTTCGATGAAAATGGCTAGCCCGGCCATTTCTGTTCTGCTCAACACTCATATGCGTAGAGGTACACCCTGGCGGATCACCTAGCGAACCAATGAGTTTTGAATTTTCTAATCGCCTAGGCACTTAGAACCCACGCCCGGGGCAGGACATACACTAGGCATATGCTACGCTAGGCAGTACAATTAGGTTATATTTGCTCCTTTGGTTAATTCTAGAATATGTTACTCTTTTGTTTGGACTTTCAATGGAAGATAATTAGGCACAAAATTGGATTAATTGAGGATCCTAACAAGTGAATGAAAGGGTACGTACAAATATAAAAGTTATTTGAAAAATTCTTTGTACCTTCTTAGTTGAGGCAAAGCCCAGGCATATTGTTTCGCCGCATATTGCTAATGTCTTAAAACGATATAGCAAGCTTCATTAATATATATAATCGTATGCATCGGCCAGATAGTGAATGAATAGGCACATCTACTTAGTGTGACGGCACTCCTACATTGTCTTCTGACACCACCTACATTACGTGGGAACACGTCTGCATTTAGTCTTGACGACACTCCCTACTAGTGCTACGACATACGTGCGATGGGCGGTGCGTCTCTATTGATCGTGCTCACTCTGCATTGTGCTCACGGCACCTGCATTTACATGGGCAGGCACGTCTACATTCGATCTTGTCGTACCTTGGCACCTATTATCTTTGCATCCTCGTTCATTATTCTTGGTTTATACGAGCAAACATTTATATGATAAGAATGCGAATAATGAGCAAGAAGAAAGCATAAATCAATTTTGTTATGTAATGTGTACCTATAGATTTTAGCCATACAAGATCTATTATGAACTCCCTGCGAATATGAAATTATATTTAGAAGAATTCTTATTTAATATGAAAACTTTGTTATAGAATTATGTTATACTTAAACTCTGACATATGCATTATGTTATATATATCCTGTAATTGTGGACCACTTCAAGTGGCCATATCTGTTATATGTTTCCCACTAAGCTATTAGCTTAGCACGAGTGTTTCATCCGTATAAGTACTGAAGAGGACATCAGTGGCATTCCGCACTCTCCAAGGCCAACACAGCAATAGGATTCCACCTTATGTAGGTTTCTAATTTTGTTTTGTAATGTAAATGTAATATTTTGAAGATAGTACATATTTTCGTAATAGTGGAATTTATATAAGTACAAGTAAATGGGACTCGTGAATTTATGTACAGGACATTTTAAATACCACTACGGTGGTAGTTTTACAAGTTATATTCTGATATATGGATTTGTTTATCGAAATGGGCCCACTAATATCAGGAAATCAGTTAAAGGAGTCCTAGTCCCGTGTTAAGCCCCCTCTCTCCGTCCAGGCGGGGGTAGGGGCGTGACAGGTTTACCATTAAAGTGAATTCTCACATAGAGAGGTCTTATGTGTTTTGTCATTTCCATGGTAGGTTTTTCCAATATCACCTTCTATACCATCCTTCCTTTAGAGGAATCAATAGTGATTACCCTTTAAGTATGTTTTTCTTGTGTTGGAGAATGTTTTTTCTCTACCTCCATTAGGCTTTCCTCAATCTCTTTTGACTTGAAAAAATCTGGTAAAGTTAGAGAGATGGTAGAACATTTCAAAGAAATATGAAATGTACCTATCTGAATAGTTTTCAAATCTATTTCTTCATCCATCTCTTCAATAGATCTGCAACTAGACTCATCATCTTCTGTAGCCTTCCTTCTAAATTTAGTTTTCTTTGGAGTAGGCATCACTTCTTTTCTCACTATTTCTTTTGGCTTTCCCTGTGGCATTTCTTCAGGTAATTACCTTTTCTCCATAGTCCTTAGTCTCCACACCCTTCTTTTTTGAGTTATAGTAAGCTTTTGAGGAAATTTCTTATGCTACACCACATGCCACTTTTGTCCAGGTGAGACAGGAGGAAGGACAACAAACCTTGGAGGTATTTTCCTCCTTGAAGTGTTAATGCCTTTTCCCTCTGAAAAAGTATGTCTCTCTTTTGGAAAAACATTCTTTCCTTTAGAGGATTTCTCCTTGTTTATTTCGTGTTTTGAATGGTATGGATACCTTCCATTATTTTCATTTTCTCTGGCTACAGACACTCTTCCTTTTGCTGCCAAATCATCCTTATGAACCAAATATTGTTTAGGAATCCATACATTTCTTACCATGGTATTAGGAGAAAATCTTCCATCCTTCTTTGCATTTAGCACTACCCTCAAATCAGTAGCAGCAATGTTGATTAAAGCCACTGGTGGAAATAGATCCTCATCAATCACCATGGCCTCATTTTTCTCAAGGTACTTCAGTATTCCATTTTGATCCTGTCATTGATAGTAATTCTAAAACTCCAACAAGAATTAGTAACATGATTTCAGGAGTTACGATACTTACAATATACTTTTCTTCTAAGTTCCTTTTGCTAGGGAATTTGTGATCTTGGAGAAATGTGATGAATTTCTCTTTCAAAAGGAAATCAACCTCAGTATTTGCTACATCAAAAGTATATTGTACTTGTGTATTAGAGGTATGCGACATCTTCCATAAGTCAGGTGCTTTCTTCACCAATAGAGGGCAAATGAAGGAACCTATAAACTTAGGAGATTTGCTATTGCAATTTCTTCCTAATTCAACTCCTAGTAGTAAGTTCCCATGGAGGTATTTCTTTGTTGACTTTCTTCTCTAAGTAATTCTTCATAATCTGTTACCTTAGCAGCAAGCTCATAAAAGTCTCTAAACTCCATACCTTGAAATTTCTTCCTTGGCTCTATTTCAAGTCCTATTTGAGCCATCTTCACGTACTTTGTTTATGGGATATGAATTTTGCATCTATTCCTCATTCGTTTGAAATGAGTAATGAATGACTCTACTGATTCTCCACCCCTTTGAGTAACCCTTGATAATTCTGCTATTAAAATCTCATGTTCAGCTTTGAAGAATTGTGTGGAACTGTCTCTCCATTTCATGCCAACTCATAATAGAATTCTTTGACAATGTTGCATACCAAGTAAAAACAATTCATGTTAATGAGTTAGGAAATAACCTAAGTTTGAAATAAGGGAAATTCTTGTTGTTAGCCAATTCCCTACTATGCATTGTGAAGCTACCTACATGCTCCAAAGTGGATTGTCTATCTTCTCTAAAGAATAAAGAAAATTTAGGAATTCTATACCCCATTGGGTAAGGATTCTCTCTATCTATTGCCTCTGGATATGGCTTGTCGAATTCTAGGCGGCCAATTTGTCTGAGACTGACCCATATATCTCATGTACTGCCTCCCTTATTGCCTCCAAGTCTGGTGGTAAAGGTGGTTGCATAAAAGGCTGGGGAATTTGATGCCATCTATTAGTACCTACCCCTAAGGGTGGTTGAATAGTGCCCCTCATGTTTCCAACTAAAGGAAGTGGCTCATTGTAGGCTCTAGGTTGTGTGATCGGGTTGGTGTTAACAAACAACCTTTGAGAAGCCATTGTTCTAATAGGATTAGAACGTTTGCCATTTACATTTGTCAAAGTTCCATATTCTCTCCTATGGGGAGGAAGATAGCGTGAGTTGTGAGATCCAACTGCTTCTTGAAAATTCCTGGGATACTGCCCCCAAGCTCATCAAATAGCTGCCTTGTAAGTTGAGAAACAACTTCTTGTCTCTATTGCCCAACAATCTTTGAAATTGCCTTCAGAATAGTCCCTTGTGATTGAGATTGTCGTTCTCACTCTTCCATAACAGGTTGTTCGTCAATTACATCTATCACGACCATACTCAAACATGACTTTAGTTTTCTCAACCAAAAAATTGATTTGTTTGGACTGAGCCTCTGTTTGTGCAACCATTCTCTCATAAAAACGTTGTGCAGCCAATGTATTATGTTTCTTTAGTTCGTCAATCATCGCATGAATCTCAACAACATTCGAGACATGAGTATCCTTATCTACATTACCTATGCCTGCTTCCTACCCGATTAGGTTGTCTGATGCATATTCCTATTGAAGAAAATTTGTTACATTTCTCTCAAGTTGTTCTTCCATCAGGCGTGCCAAAAATATGTTATGGTGAATTTTTAATTTTACACGAACATACAAAATACAAGCGTAAGGGCGTGCTAGGAAATTAAAGTGTTCCAAACTAAAACGACTCGTAAGATCAAACTTCTAATCAGGTTATGTAGGTTCTCTGGTTCCCTTGACAATTCCCTAGAAGTATAGTAGAAAATGTCGTACGAATGGAAATATTATAGGAATCAAATGCTGAAGAAAAATATAAGATTTCCCTAAGAATGAATGAAATAACACAGTGTTAGAAAATTGACAAACTTGAATGAAACTTGAAAATGGAATGCTGGAATTGCTGAAGTAAACATTAGATACACTACAAATGAATGAAATAACACTATGCTGGAAAATTGACTAAAATTAGGAAATAAAGTGCTGAAAACTTGGCTAGAACTAGGAAATAAAGTGTTGAAATTGATGAAAGCTGATTGAAAAGTTAGGAATTATTGAAGTAGATTGACATTGTTTAGTCGATCGATTTATTGATTGATTAATTTGTTGATTTGATTTGTTTATACTGCTCTTTTTATAAACGTCTTGACTTACTGCCTAAGTCTCAATTTTAGGCACTACCCGCGTCTTTCATTAAGGAAATTTGTTCCTTAAGAATTTATCCATGTCTCCAGTAGGGAGGCTTGTTCCTTAAGGAAATTTCACGTCTGCAAATAACCGCCTCACCTTTATGCCACTTCTGATATTTGAGAAAAAGTTTTGTTTAGCTTTCAAAAAATTTAAAAAATTTTAGAAATACCCTTGGGCTTTTCTTTGGGCTTATTCAAATGGATATAGGCCATTTTTTATTTGAACTTTTACTCATAAGCTTGGACTTAGGTCTAACCCAATACTATATCAAGCAAAATTTTAATTTAGGTGCAAACATAATCTTTAGTTGTTTTTTTTTAAATTACTAAACTTGTTAAATGAATTCAACTTATTTAAACATTGTTTAATTCATTCTAAACTATTTTTTATCCATAAGTTTTTTCATATTAATTCAACCAATATTTGGGTTTTGATTATTTTTTAATCGAACCAATATAATCTGAAACTTTTTTTTTTTTTAAATCAATATAATCTGAAACTTAAAAATCGATAAATGATCTAATTTGGGTACATAGACTTCAATAGAAAATCGAATAGTAAGGGCAACAAGTAATTGAGTTAGGTAGTTATTCTTACAAAATTATTAACTCTAAAAATAGTCATATGGAAAATACAAAATTGTTTGAAGTACCGATTGGAATCATAAATGTTCTTGTTTCAAGAAACGAGACTGAGTTATTCACATTGCATTGCCAAAGGAAAAATTGAAAGCTAAGAAATAGTAATTTGAAAACTACTCAAAAAAAAAAAGGGATATCTCTTACATTAACAAGATATGATTAATGAAAACGATTTTTTTTTTTTTGTCTAAGTTATAAAATTACTTGAATTAGTTAAACAAATATAATGATTAATGATTTAATAGTCTTTGCTAAGGAATAATAATGTGCAGGGTTTTTTTGCTAAGGAATAAGGAATAATAATAGTCTTTGTGTATTAATTATTGCCTTAGTGGTATACCACTTGTTAGATTAAATATAAATACACAAGAATAAACACATAGATGTGATTTTTGTTATTGTTACACCAAATACAGAATAAAACCACATAACCCTAGAATCATGCATACTAATCAAAGATTAAATAAACTGATATTGTAAAGCATCTTGCAGATAAAGCCCTTGATTAGGCTGATGCGGTAGCGAAGCTCTCTCTCTACCAGTATGGAGGCTAGGGTTTGTCTTACGGATTGTAAGAACCTAAGCAATGATTCGTTTCTCTCTCAATGAAATTGCGCGAGATAACATCTTGTAGGTTTTGTAAACCCCGGGGACCTCGCTCAAATTATAATTGCCTTAATGTTATTGACCCATCAAAACAACATTAAGAGCAAAGCGAAACCACACATTAATTCCATATTTTATAATTAATGAAATAATTATATAATTATTTACGAACTCTAATTCAAGCAGGAGTGAATCATAACTTTGTTAGGTTCTTGAATAGGCAACCTGAATCATGTCCCAAAATTTAACTTGGCCCATTGCAAAGAAAATCTAACAATCTCCCGCCCAGGTTACAAGTCATTCTAGAATATGTACATGATTGAATACTAAGTTGTCTTAAATATACCTTGTCAATCAAATACTTTAAATACGGCCATTAATTGTCTTAGAATGGAGGATCAAAGCGATATTACATTCATGCGTATGAGGACCTATCTTTGTCAACAAGCAGCCCTGACCCATGACATAGATCAAATATAGGTGTGTGGCTTGGAGATTACATAAAATACGATCTATAGTACTATCTCCAAAAAGGTCCTCTTTATGACTCAAATGAGTCTAGTATCATATTTTCAAATACCACATGCTAAACAGTAGTAGAAAATCATGACATCACAACAAAGTAGTCGGAAACATAACATAAATGCATTAAATAATCATAGCATGTACGTACATATAAAACCAAATGAACTCCCACTATCTTCCTATATCGTCTAGACTAAGTACACCCATCTGAGCAACATGCTCATGAAACACCTTAGGTGGCAAGCCTTTGGTGAGTGGGTCTGCAATCATGGAGTTCTTACTAATGGCACCGATTGACAACGACCACTCTGAACTCTTTCTTTACAACCCGAGAAGCTTAATGTCAATGCTTTGATTTTGATGAACTCAGGTTGTTTTAGAATATAACTGCGGCTTTATTATCACAATTAATCCTAAGCGGCTTGTGTGCCTTGATAATGCGAAGTCGTGATAAGAGAAGTTTAGCGGCCGTATTCACTTGATTAGATGCCTCGAGCGATTTATAAAATTGACTTCCATGGTTGAAGGGCTGCAATTATTACACGTTTGACACTTTTCCATGAAATAGCCCCTCCTGCCAACATGAAGATGTAGCACGGGAATTCGATTTCACTATCTTGACATCTGCGAAAATTGCATCAGGAATTGCCCGATAACCTCGGATGATTGGATCGTCGATATGTGAGTATACGATCCTTTGTCTTCGAAGATACCTCATCACTCGTTTAGATTTGCTTTCCGATGATCCATACACGGAATTCACTGAGATATCTGCCTAACATTCCCACAATGTACGCTATATCCGGACGCGTACACACTTGTGCATACATAAGACTCCCTATTGCAGACGAATAAGGGTAGTTCTCCATTTCTTTTCTCTCAAGTTCAATTTTGGGGCATTGACCTAAGCTGAATTTATCACCCTTTGCCACAGGTGTATCACTTGGTGCACAATTCTGCATATTAAACCTTTCAAGCACCTTATTGATATAGGCCTTTTGTGATAAGCCAAGTATACATCTTGAACCCAAAACATATGATGCATCACCAAGGTCTTTCATTTTAAAATGACTGGATAAGAACCTTTTGGTGTCATGCAATAGACCTACATCATTGCTTGCTAGCAGAATGTCATCCACATAGAGCACCAAAATTTAACTTGTATTGCTAAAGGAAATCTAACAATCTCCCACTTGAAATTTCTGAAGTGTTAAATATACATAGATTGAATACTAAAGTTGCGTGCAAATATACTAACTGTCGATCCACGAAATACTTTAAACAATGGGTCCATTAATTGTACTAGAATGGGATCAAAGCGGCCTTTGTACATTCATGCGTAACGAGACCTATCTTTGTCGACAAACGGCACAATCAATGACAGATCAAATATAGGTGTGTGGCAGGTGCACGTAAAATGTGATCTATAGTATGCCTATCTCCAAAAGGTCCTCTTTATGACTCAAATGAGTCTAGTATCATATTTTTCAAATACCCGTATTGCTAAGCAGTAGAAAATCATGACATCACATCGAGTAGTGAACATAACATAAATGCATTAAATAATCATAGCATATGCGTACATATAAAATGAAATAACTATAAGCGTGTCAATCACATAATTCGCATAAAACCAAAAATGAACTCCCACTATCTTCCTATATCGTCTAGACTAAGTACACCATCATGACATGCTCGCCTTGAAACACCTTAGGTGGCAAGCCAGCCTTTGGTGAGTGGAGTGCACCCAATCATGGAGTTCGTATGCTAATATGCTCGATTGACACTTGACCACTACGAACTCTTTCTTTTACAACGGAAACTTATCAATGTGCTTTGATTTTGATGAACTCCGGTTGTTTTTAGAATACTCTTCTGCGGCTTTATTATCACAATTAATCTGGCGGCTTGTTAATGCCTTCAATGTCTGAAGTCAGTGATAAAGTTTGCAGCCCACTTATTCCTTGATTAGATGCTCGAAGCGGGCTATAAATTCGACTTCCATGGTTGAAGAGGCTGCGAATTAATACGTTTGTACTTTTCCATGAAATAGCCCCTCTGCCAACATGAAGATGTGGCAGCACGAGGTCGATTTCTGCTATCTTGACATCCTGCTGAGAATGCTGCATCAGGAGTACTTGATAACCTCAGATGATTGGATCGCCGATATGAACGCCACGATCCCTTTGTCTTACGAAGATACCTCATCGCTCGTTTAGCTACTTTCAGTGATCCATACGGGATTGTGGAGATATCTCTTTAACATTCCCGATGCGCTATGTCTGAATGCGTACCCACTTGTGCATACATAAAGACTCCTATTGCGAGGCGAATAAGGAGTAGTTCTCATTTCTTTTCTCTCAAGTTTAATTTTGGGGCATTGACCTAAGTGAATTTATCACCCTTTGCCCACGGGTGTATCACACGGTGCCTGATTACATATTAAACCTTTGAGCACCTTATTGATATAGGCTTTTTGAGATAAGCCAGAAGCATACATATGAGCGATCCCACATGGTTGTATACCCAAAACATATGATGCATCACAAGGTCTTTCATTTCCAAAATGGTGGATAAGAACCTTTTGAGATTGTCATGCAATAGACTTACATCATTGCTTTGCTTGCTTGATGTCATCCACATGAAACACCAATATAACAAACTTGCTCCCAACGAACTTAAGATATATCTGCGATCAGCAGTGTTCTCCTTGAAACCATGAAATCACCTTATCAAATTTCCGGTACCATTGACGGGATGCCTGCTTTAAACCATAAATGGACTTCTTGAGTCTACATACTAGGTGCTTTGGGTTTCCTAACTCAAAGTTCTATGGTTGCACCATGTATATATAGTTTCATCAATGTCTCCCATTGAGAAAGGCTGTCTTGGCGTCCATTTGGTGCAGCTCTAGATCGCGATGAGCTACAAGTGCCATTATAGTCGAATGAGTCTTTCGTGGCGCGAAAAGGTCTCGCTATAATCTATGCCTTCCTTTTGGGTAAAGCCACGCCCAGCGACTAAGGCGTGCCATATCTCTTATTGCCTTTGAATCCGTTTGGTTTTGAATATCCATTTACAACCAGGTGGTTTTACCTTTAGGCAATTTGGCGAGATCCCCATTATCTTTCATGGACTTCATTTCCTCTTGCATAGCTGCAATCCACTTTTTCTGAATTGGTGCCTTGATTTGGCTTGATTGACCAGGCGTAGGATCGTCCTCGATCTGTATCAAACTCATGCTCCCGAAGAAAGACTACATAGTCATACGAAATTGCCTTTCTCGGCTTTCTCAGTGGAGTAGCCTTAATGGCACTTAGGTGGTTGTTGAGGTTCTTCCTTTATTTCTTGATGTGGTTTCCTCGAATCTAGTGGGTGGAGCCTCCAATTGTATTGGAAGTTGCACGAGGAATGTCATCGTTTACCCTTGACACTTGGCACAATATGGGAATGGGTGCTGATTGTCACCCGATAGCATCAACGATGGTTGTGGTTGGAGCATTTACATACTCCTCCTCAAGAATTGACCTCCCTTAACTTGAGTGCTCACTATCCTCAGTAAACTTGGCATTACGTCTCGAAGGACACGCTTGAAGGGTCATAAAACTTATACCCTTTAGACCTCTCAGGTATCCTGAAATAACGATAACGGAGTCCTTGAGTCAGTTTTTCATTGGGCCTATAAGGCCTTGCTTATTGGAAAACCCCGAGACGTGCGAGATGTCTAATACTAAGGCTTCTTACGATCCATAACTCATATGGGGTTTTTGTTAAGCGCTGCCTCTATTGAGTATATAAAGCGCGGTCTTTAATGCTTCCTTTATAATGAATTAGGTAGAGAAGAATGACTAATCATTATATTACCCATGTCTTTAAGGGTTATTCGTCTCTCACAGGCTACACCATTTGACTTTCGGAGTTCGGGCATGGTGTATTGAGGTATAATACCACATTCAGAAAGGTATTTGGCAAAAGGCCCTTGTCGTTGTTTACCTGATCCATCATATCTACCATAATATTCCCTCCGCGGTCAGTTGGCGGCACTGGTACTTGCCTAGGCGATTTTCAACCTACGGCTGAAAATTTTGAACACTTCTGAGGCTGTGCCTTTTCATGTATTAGGTACGAAATAACCATATCGTGAGTAATCGTCTATAAATGTGATAGGTATGTGCCCATTCCGAAGGTGTAGGGAATGGTCCACATATATCATTATGTATCAACTTCCCCAAGGCGTTACTACACCGATTTACTTTTGTCTTTCTTTTGTTAGTAATTTTTTCCCTTTAATCTGTCTATACATATGTCAAAATCGGCGTGTCAAAGGGAATCAAGAATTTGCTTAGGTTATTAACTCGGTCGTTGTTTGGAAATATGTCTATACGCTTATGCCATAACATCGGATTTCTCATTATTATTTAATTTGCGCTTTGATCAGTAATGGTTGCATTCATTATTAAATTTGTATTAGGACTTTGCATATTTAATTTATATAGCTTATGAATTAGACCACGAGTTCAATAACTTTGAATTTTGGAAAAGACTAAATGTTTCATTTCGAATGAGCAAGATAACTTGATTTGTCGAACTTGTAAACGAGGAAATCAAATTCGAGTCTAAATGACGGTCTGATAAATGTGTTTTCCAAAATTAAAATAAAACCGAGTCTAACGTGGTACAGAAATGTCCCAATAACGTACTGAGCTCTTGCCATTTCCGGTATAGATGTATCTTTCACCATCAATTGGCGGTCGACTCAGTGGCAAGCATAGTGACACTTATGTGAGTAGTGGCTCCTGTGTCCCATCCGCAAATTATTAAGCTCATTAAAGCCAAATTAACCCGGAACTAACAAAGTTGTTAAGCTTGGAATGCTAACGATATTGAAATAGCGAGACATAGTAGATCTGCGAAAATAAACACAAAATACTCGCATTAATACTACACGCATTATATATTAAAGCCTGAAATATATACCACACATGGGCCCTTAATAAGATACCAAGCACAACATTGTATTTAGTCTTTGGACGTAAATAAACAATTTGAAAACGGTACTCTCAATTATAGCACTAAATGTAGACAATATTATAACGGTCAAACATTATGCCTTTCTTTGGACCGACATAATGTTTGCATGTTAAAAAACTTATTTGTCACCGCGTTGTAGACCAATATTACCACATACGGCATAAAATAATCATCCTTTGGGCTGACTACTTTAGCATAGATATAGAAAGTTCATTTATTATAAAATTAATTTAATTAAATTAACAGAGGTTACTTTGGTAACATATTAATTTAAAAATTAATTCTAAAATAAATAAACATATCATACTTCATCATAATTGAATTAGACGTTATGGAAATAATGATAATTCAATTGGGCGTTAATGAAATAATAATGGTAATTGATTAGACGTTATGAAAATAATAATGGTAATTCAATTAGTAATTAATTAATTACTTTAATGAAAAGAGCGTTATGAAAATAATAATAATGATAATCATGGCGTGGCTGCTGCACTCAAGCGACATAGCGTTTGGTGTTGACAACTGCGGCGTTGACCGCGATAAGCCAACTTTGTGAGTGATAACCGCCGTCGGCGTCCGTTGTCGACGATTCAAGTTGGGTTTTTCTCGTCTCTTTATTGGGAACAAATCCTTGGTGCCAATTTTGCAGAAAAAAAAAATTTCCAGATTCGGCATTCATGGGTTTAATTCATAATATGTATTTTAACCCTGATAATCTTCAAAATCTCACTCAAAAGCAACCCAAAAAAACATTATGTATTAAACCAATACATCGATTTCAACCAAAAACAAAATTATTGAATTTTGCATAAATTGGAGTTCCCAAAATATATATATATATTAAAATACAGTATGATCAAATTAACAAAATACTAACTTATTAGTCAAATGATCGGTATGATCATTTCACGATCTGCGCTTGTTAGATTAAATACCACGAGAATAAACATAGATGTGATTTTATTCTTGTTACACCAAATCTGAGAATAAAACCACATAACCTAGAATCATGCATACTAATCAAAGATCAAATAAGCGATATTGTAAGAAAGGCATCTTTGCGAATCATTGCGGTGAAACGATGCGATGAAGCTCTCTACCAGTATGGAGGCTAGGGTTTGTCTTACGGATTATAAAGAAAGCGCCATGATGATTCGATTCTGCTCTCGATAAAATTTGGAATGCGTGCTGTAGTTTTAAACCCGGGGACCCAGCTTAAATTACTTAATTGCCTTAATGTTATTGACCCATCAAAACAACATTAAGGACAAAGCAGGAAACCACACATTAATTCCATATTTTATAATTAATGAAATAATTATATAATTATTCTGTGAACTCCTAATTCAAGCGGGGAATAGATCACTAACTTTATTGGAGTTCTTGGAATAGGCAGCTACAATCATGTCCAAAATTTAACACTTATTGAAGCCCACTAAGGAAATCTATAGTTTAATCTAAATGCTTAATTATATTAAAAATGATTTTTACTTTATATTTTAATATATAATAATAATAATAATTTATAATGAAATAAAATTATAAAAATATAATATATTATTTATTTATAATATAAATTAATTTTAATATAATAAAACATAAATATAAAAAAATTTAAATGGGGACGAATATGAAAATTTCTCATTTCCACTAAACCCATCCCATTTATTTATGTTTTTTTAAGCTGACTATGGATGGAAAATGATTTAAGTAAATGGAGTGGGGGTGGGAATTGGGATGGTTGTAACCTTGTCATTCCTAGCTCTGATTTATATCCACCACAAAAAAATAAAGTTTAGAAAAGAAGATTCGAGTGTTATAAAGGAATAATGGAGTTTTGTACGGAATTACACTGTTTGGCCAAAAAAAAATTAAAATCAGTACTGCATCGAAAATATTTTCCAAACTAGATCATTTTGCCGGCGTTGGGGCGTGGTTGTGAATAATAACGAAGAACGTGACGCAGCGGCGGCATTTGAAATTGCGCTAATTGACGTCGTTGAGAACGGCGGTTTTTTACTAGCTCAATTGCCGTCATTCCTTCTTGCCGACATTTGAATAATTCAAAGCGGCGTTTAGGCAGAGAACAATTAGACTATTTCAAAAGCCGCGTTAGAGCTGGCAGCAGTGGCTCCATTTTTCGGCCTAGGGTTTTACGCCCATTCCCCATGCCTTTCCTTACCATCTTCTCACCGGTCTTGTATACGGTCCGATTGCTCGATCTGTGCCCGAGCTCTTCCTCTCCCGATTAGTCGTCCCTCTTGCTCCCAGTTCCCACGAGCTTTACACAAATTTCAAAATCTCGACTTGTTTTCATATTTTCCTCTTGACAAACATCCACGGGTATATCGTAGGTGTTTATTCTTTGATATTAGATGTTGGAGTTAGTGCAGGGTGTGAAGTTGTTGGGTATGTTTATATGATTTTAGTATGTGGGTTGGGTGATTCTCCCGGAAACGGGGAGGTTGAGGATGAATTGCATGGATAATGGTCGTGGGTTTCATGTTCTTGATTAATATGGTTTTCGATTTTCGTTTCTTTTGTATTTTGGGTTTGTGGGTGCTGGATTACATTTGTGGATTACTTCAGTTACTTCAAGATTATCATCATCGGAAATTAATGTAGAGTTCCATCTTCTCCCCGTAGAAGCCTCACGGTTGGTTCGTGGGGCCTACGAAATCTTGGGCCCACTCCAAATATGGCAATTCTTATGATATATCATTAGTCTTATTCTATGGGTTTTTGCTTGTGATCATGGTTGTGTTAAAAGAACAATTTGGTTTGTTTTCCTTGAATCCTCTCTTTAGTATGCATTATGATCTCCCAGGTTAAGATTTGACACGGAGGAGAATGCGCATGTGTGGTCTGAAATCCCAAGAGCACGAAAGTTAAGATAAAGCATTGAAGGGAAAGTTTAGTTGTCAATTTTTTGTTTTTTACGGGGTAAAGAAAGAAGAAAATGTCCATTTGAGGATGAAGATTCCCAAAACCGAGAAAAAGAACATACTTGATCAATAACTAACCTAATCCTCGATACTTGACTTATGTAACTAACTAAGACACCAATAGTTGTAATGAAAAAGATTAATGAATCAAGGGCAACAATGTAGGTCTTTAGGAGAATTGAGGAATGGTAGGATGAGTTTTAAATGTCTATATGGTTGGTTAACTGGTTTTCCAAGTGAAAAGGATGCAAGAAATGACCACTGGCTTCTCTTCTTTGCTTCTAAAGCTACAACGTGACCTAACCCAATACAACCCCCTACCACCACCCCAAAACAAAAAAGAAAAGAAGAATATTGCTTACTCCAAAACAAGTATGGTTTGAAGTTACACAATAAGAGACGAATCTGAGAGGCGTGGAGAGGATAGTCTTAGAGGATACTACTACAAATGTTTTGCTCTTAGTAATTATCAAGCTTCTCGTGGCATTATATTTGCTCCATGGGCCACAAAGCCTACACCATTAAGATGGCTTTGCGAGCTAATGACTCAATTCAATGCCTCTAGTTTATGAAATAAAATCAAATACCATATTAAATTATAAATCATTTTAATCGTGTTATAAATGATTGAAATCGAAGGCTATACTCTAATTGTTTTCTTTATGAAAAATTTGATTTGATATCAGGCTAATGACCTATCATATTATTTAATTCATGTGACACCATTATGTACAGGTCAAATATGTCTGCTTCAACAATTCGCGTGATATGTTACTATAATGGACATATAGTGAGGACTAAAACAGATGTCGAATATGAGGGGAGCGAAACTCGTATTGTGCCTTTGAAGATACCCATTGAATGCACGTTTCAAGAATTGATTGATATGATATACTCAAAGACAATCATTGACAAACGAAGGTTCAAATTAGTACTCATTTGTAAGTATCCTCTTAGAAATGGAAATAGGTTCCAACCTTTTCCAGTGCGGGATGATAGTAGTGTGCGCGAAATGTTGGATCTAGTAAACACAACAACCATTGAGAAGTGGTATTCATTAAAGTTGTGAGAGTCAGAAACCTGATTGAACCAATGTGTGGGTGGCCATGAAGATGTATTTGTTCGCAACCATGACAACGTTGAACAGTTTGACTACGGTTGTGGGCCTAGCAGTGGTCCAGTACCGGACATTGGGCTAAATGCAGATGATGAAGACAGTGCAGATGAAGAACCTAATGATGAATATGGTGAAGATGTTGATGATGAATACGATGGAGGCGTGCGGATGTTGAAGTTGATGACATGCATCATTCCTTGACTTTCAACCAAGCTTTGGAAATGAGCAAGGGTATATGTCTGCGCAGCACCATCTTGTGATGTATCAAATCACCGGATGATGAGACATTGGGATGAATCATCCCTGGCTGCTATCACTTACCTGACACCTCATTTTTCAACATGTTGAAAACACGAGATATTGTTGTTGCAAGTTGTTGTGGACTCCATGGGTGCGACCTGCTTCTGCCGTGGTCAGTGGAGAATTCGTGGTGGGCAAGTTTTTGTTAATCGATTTGCAAGGCGGCTAAGATTTTCCATTAAAGCACATCAAGAATATGTCGTTGTTGCATCCTCGAAAAAATTGCTTGTTTTAAGATGTAAGAATTTGAAGAATGTCCTTTGTCCATGGAAGCCGTTGCAATGGTTGTCAAGATACTTCCTTATTTGTTATCGACAAATATCTTGGAGCCGCATACTTGTGTCAATCCGCTGAGCAGGGACCATCACCAACTAGACTCCCGATTGGTTTCTACTCATATAAAGGCATTAATTCGAGCACAATTCACATTGTCAGGTACGCTATTCGGTAGTGTGATGGAAAAATGGGATATCAAATATCATACAAAGGCGTTGGATGGAAAGCATAAAGCAATTAGAGCGGTTGTTGGTGACTTCTCTCGATCCTTATACCGAGTTCTCCACGTTTGTTCTTGGGCATAGAGCAATCAAATCCACGGAAGTCTTGTTGTTGAAAACACAGGAACTAACATGCCAAACACTGAGATATTCCAACGTGTGTTCTGGTCGTTCAAGCCATCCATTGAAGGGTTCCAACATTGTCGCCCGTTATGAGTATAGATGGTACATTTATGGGAAGTACAAAGGCATGATCATACGGGTGTGACTGAATAATCGTAAATAAGCTTCCATTGGCATTTGCTATTACAGAAGGCGAGAATACTGATAGTTGGGGATGGTTCTTGGCATGTATTAGAAATCACGTTACTCAAAGGCCGGGAATTTGCGTTATATCAGACAGACATCCAGGAATCATGGCAGCAATGGTCGATCCCCATTCGTCATACAATTATCAGAGATATCACAGATTCAGATGCGCTATTTCGCTAGCAATTTTATGACCTTGCCTAAAGATAAAATTTTGAAGAATTTGGTTTGCCGAAAGAGCCTTTTACGAGTACCGAACGGAAATTCAAAAAGCATATGAATACAATCGAGAATTAATTCTGAGCATTACAATGGCTAGAGGCGCCCTTTCCACATGTGGGTTTCTCTCACACGACGAGGTCAAGATATGGTTTAATGACAACAAACATTTCGGGAGGTATTTAATAGTGTCCTAAAGGAGCCTCAAGCCTCCCAGAATCGCATTAGTACAAATTCTTGACCTTTTTCCGTCTCAACGGTTACTTTGTCATAAGAAGAGAAGTAGGTGCTATTAGATTGCACCATCAGCAAACACCCAGACGCTGATGCGCAGATCCAAAAATAGGTGGTCATGGAAGGTCGGTTCAATGGAAATTGTCCTTTACGATCACGAGCGGGGCCTATTCCATGTAGTCAAGGAGGGGCCGAACTCATCGCTGTCAAATTACATGAAAAACTTGCACATGTGTAAGACATCATATACGGCTTCCCATAGCCATATCATATCGCATGTCAAGATCGGGCTGTTGATTTCCCGCTTGTTTGTAGACAGATACTGCACTACTCAAACAGATATGACACACGGGCACCTTTTCCATCCAATATTCAAGAAGATGAGTGGCCTCTTTATATTGCACCGCGGATTGCATCTCACCCGAGTCAATGCGACGCTTTGGAAGTGGACGCCCTAAATCAACCCTGCTTGCATAATGAAATGATGTTAGGAGGGAAAAACCTCGAATATGTAAAGTGTCAGGTAAACAATCAATACACCGCCGCTCTTGTAAGAACGTAAATCAAGTTCAGTAAATCGAAAGAATAAGGAGAGGTATGTTTTTTCATTGTGCTTTGAGGGTAGTCCAATTATTTTCGATGGGTAACAGAACATGCTCATTCTAGCTTGTGAAAAAGCAAGTTCTTTTCCTATCGTCATCCCTTTTCTGCCCCTGGTTGCATTAAAATTTAAAACGTAGTTCCCAGAACGTCATTTCTTCATAATTTGTACTCTTTCTTGACCTTTCAGATCTAATTTTCTCATTTCAATGGTTTTCTTGATACGATACAATGAAAATGGGGGTGGACTTGCTTTTACTCTTGGTATCTCTTTGAAATTTTATAGATAGGACGAAATGCCTATGTGCCTGAGCGCCTGTGTAATCTCTTTATATAAGATTTATTCTAAATGCTCATCAATGTGTTTGGAACATCTCAAGCTCTTTCTTATTGTTGAAAATGTGGTTGTTGTTTTGATCAGTTTATGTGATTTTTATGGGTTTGGCATGAGAAGCTGCTTAAGGTGCTTCGTGGATGTATATATATATATTTTTTTACTTATCAATTTTCAGATGTTCCAATAGAAACAAACACAGATAAATTGCCAGAATAGTCCAGTCTATTTTATTTTCCTTTAATTCCTCTGCTAAGCATAATTGTTCTTCTGTTATGGTTACCAGCTATGTTCACATGCTTATAAACTGGATCAAGAATTTCTCATACAATCTTAACTTTCTGGGTTCTTGATTCCAATGTGACACAACATATATCTGAATTCACTTGGTAATTGTATATTGTTAATCCCTCTAGGAAATACTTCTTTAGTTCAAGGGCTAATGATTGACCTCAAACCCTATGTTTTCATCTATCAAGTTTCAATCTCACCTTTATCTCATAGCTCACTTTATCCGCGGCTTCTTCGATCGGGTGGGCCTCTAAGGATAAGTGTAACTACAATAACTGTCCATGGGGATATTCATCTGTGATAAATATGGTACAGATTTTAAAAAATTATTATCTCTGAGACTTTATCAACTTCCTCCGAATGTAAATTAGCTTCTGAAAAAAAAATAATACCATATACCATATTGATTAGTGTGTTTTGGAATTTTTTCGTGATTTGTCTCATCCTCTTCCTTCCAAGGCAATGAAGAGAGCATGGAAGATCGCTCTTGTGGGTTTAATTTGACACAATATAATCCGAGCAACATGAAGCAACTCCTTTTAGATAATGTGGAACATTTATCCTATCCGACATATAAACGTAGATGTGATCTCATTTCAAATTTCGTTTGAGTTGGCTATGCTGATTTGTGAATAATTGTTAATATGTATTTGAATCAAATCCTTTTCCTTCCATTTTGTTGTGTTGAAATGAAAATATTCATGGTTTGATAGACTATAGTCTGAAACAACTAATTAAAGGTTTCGTCCCTCCCTTACTGCCTGTCATTTCTTTTGACTATTTTTAGAAGGTTTTATCCAAATTTCTTTTATGACTCCTATATTAATGTGATGCATATTTCGCTTATCAGGTTATTTCGAAGGCCAAATTTTTTGTGATGGAAGCAGTTTATCGTTGAGGAATTGCAGATATTACTCATATGTGTGATGACACAAATATATTCCAAATTCCCCGGGAGGGAGTTTACAGATTGTAAAGATATTGTTTTAAAGTACCTAATTTTTCCAAACCGTTTAGTTCTCTCAGCTTTCTTTTAGTTTTTTTTTTCAAATTGATATGATATTCTGTAATGTTCTGGTGCACTTATGAAAATGGTATTCCTGCGATCAGTTGAGGTGGACAAACAAAGTTATTTATAAGCCCCCTTTTAACACTGCAGAGTATGCACAGTCATCTGCTAAAAAGCCCCCACTAGCCATCTTGTTTACAGTGTGCTTAGATTGGTTTGTCTTGAATTTTGTTCTTGATATGTCTCTACAAATTGATTTAGTATACTTGGATATGCCGATTCATGGGCTTATAAGGAACAACTCAGGCAAATCCATTGCACATACCTACCTATATAAACCGTAAACTCCGTCTTAAATGCATAAATGTCTCTTTGACATCTAATTGACAGAACTCGTCATTTCAGGGTCTTATATTATTAATAATATGAGCTCATCATATCATTTTCTCGGTTATTCATGTAATGAATTAATTTTCCATTCTAAATTGGTAGTTTAACTAATTACTACTGCTAAAAAAATATAATAAATTAGAAGTTGGTACAAGGTTTCTATGTACTTGATCCGGGATCTGGAGGATTCATATAGGTTTAGATGTAGCAAGGGGCTTGAGTATCTCTGATGGGGTAAACTTTCATCTAATATATGCTTTGTGAACAGGACTCATGTGTTTTTGTAAAACCGCTTGAATGTTGCTTATGGTGCTGATTTTTTCTTACTCCAGGCTGTTCCTCCTGTAATCCACAGAGACATCAAATCATCCATTTTGTCGGACTACCCATGAGAGCCAGGTATGCCTCAATTTTTATTTTAATTGTTTTTCTTAATTTCTAAGAAAGAAAGACATTTATAAGAATAAGAAAATAAATTCTCTAGCTTCGATTTTTTTTTCCTTCGAGCTCACTTCTATTATGTAACTACAGGGGGATTCACAAATCCAAATCGACTAAAATCAGAGTTATGTTTCTATTCTTATGATTGTTTGTATTCAGATATGCATTATTTTTCAATTGTAGGTAACCCTATTGATTTTCTCCTCATCAGATGGTGGATGAAGCCATTTCTATAACCGAGACGCTTGTACTCAAAAAAAAAGGTCAGCGAGAATTAATGGTAGTTGAAAGTATAATTTGTCATTTGGTAATTAATAGAAATTGATTAAAATTTGTTGTTAAGGAGAAGAGCTAAACAAATTTACTACAAAAAAAAAAATTCGAACTGGCAGGGATTTTTAAACCGAAATCTAGTTCTCAGCTAATTTATTTTATAAATCTAGTTTTCTTTTTCAATTGATGTTGGTTTTCTTATAACTCAGCTGCAATCAGGTTGAGATTGTGATAAATGTCTGTTTTAAAATCATAGTGAAAATGAGATTCGATTTCAACTTTCCAATAATGATATCTCAATTTCAAAACAACTTTTTTCGTTCACAATTTTTTTGCTTTTTATGCAATGTTTGCATTTATGCTCCTTTGTTTCTTGTGTTTTAAAAAAACAGAGTTAAACAATTGTTATCCCTCATTAAATTCGTACTTGAAACTTGTACCTTCAAATGCATGGTAATAACAATTGATAACATTTAAGGGTCAACGATATAAACACCACCATAACACTAATTATGTAATGAGGCTTCATGTCCTAACTTTAAAACAGGTAATGTGTTATAATGTAAAACTAATGTAACTCATTTTCGTATAACCCATAACAATCAAAAAACCATAAACCCTAAAACCCTTTGCTGTTAAAATACCACAAGAAGGCACATGTATAAAAATAAATCATATATAAATATGAAATCATCTATCAATGAGTCCCACAAGAAGGTGCCCTAATAGTTCTCTTAGAACGGAGCCTAGAATATATTGCATCAGATGGCAAACAAAGATTCGGGCGGCGTGAGGCGGGCACGTAGGAGCTGATGGAACAGAGGGAGCTGATGGAGCCAATGCGTGTGATGAAGTGGCTCGATGCACACGCGAGTCCGAGGTCGTCGACCGGGAAGTCCGCCCACTCCGGTAGATGGACTAGTATGGTGTCATCGTGTGGGGATGGCGGTGATGTGTCAATGGGTGTGGGTATGAAGGTGACGCGTCAATGTGTGTGGATATCGATGTTGGTATGGAAGGTGATAATAATGTGTGTGGATACTTCCAATGGATCCGATGGTGATGTGTCAATGGGGCGGTAAGGAAGGTGACGTCAATGTGTGGAAACGGGATGGTATGGAAGGTGACGGTCACTGTGTGGGGAACCAACCGTGGTGATGGTGAGGTAAGTATGGATGTGGCAACAAAGTAGAGAAACTCGCATCAACTGCGGCATGTACCGCCGCCCACCGTCTACCCATGGACTCACTGCACCTTCTCCACCACGACCCTGCGCCAGATCAACCGCCTCCGCTCTCCCCTCCCGCCTCTCCGCCCGGCCGGGCTGCACCCGTGACGGAGTCGGCGACACCGGAGGCCTACTGGCGGTACGATGTGGATGCTCGAAGGTATCGCGACGCTGTTTTCCCGATCCGGGCCAGAATGTCAGAACTTGCAATATGGTATATGTCGCACATACTAACAAATGGGAATAAAATCGAGACCGACGGATTTGATGTCAAACTATGGCGCGTATCTGCGTGATCCAGATAGATAATTATGATTACGAACTATATTGATTAAAATTAGGTAAAATATTATATCAAAACGTCAATCCGACTTACCATAACATTCACACACCAGTCGTAGTATGAAACCCTACATCATCTTGGCAAATCGGAATAAAACTGCAATACGCACTTATTACTCACCCACGTGACGTCCCGAAGTCCATCATACCTAATCGGCGGTGAATGTATGACCTAGGCCGATCGGTTCCCATAGTGCTAAGTGTACTCTGAGAATGGCATGTCGCCCAATCGCTACCGTGTCGCCTGCATCGACTCTATGTAGGTGCCGGTCGTATGAGCAACTGGAGGCATCTCCCGAATATTTAAACTAACGCAGAATATCGCCACGGACGATGCCACTCAACAAGATCGAAACATATGAGTAGTGACATCGTGGCTCATCTCCCGATCATCACACATATCGAGCCGGGTCAACCACGCCTCCGACATACTCTGCCAAGTTATAAGACCATACACAATCCATTATGTCAAATACTTCATGTCAACAAGATTGAAATTACTATATGAATCATATACTTTTGTACCATATAATTACAACCATGTACTTTACATATAATTACCTCGATCCAATGCTTGTATCGTCTAAATGATCCCAGATAGCAGAGCACACCACGGGTTGGGCACCCGTGTCAAAGGTACTTCCACCTACACCCCAACGAGCAGCCGGCTCGCTCGCCACTTTCCGCGCTGGCTTCAACGACAGCTCACTGCAATCCACCGGCCCATACCCTCACCTATATCGCCACCACATCGGCCATCACAAGGTGTGTGCAACTCGGTGGTGGCCGATACGGTGCGATCCCAAATCGGGTCGCCCACGGAAGCCTCCTCCCAAGACCATAGCCTGAGTATAGAATAAACAAAATTAATTAATCACTTAAATGAAAGTTTATGAACTTACAATAAGAAATAAATACATACCTGTATGAGTGTAATACAACCACTAATACCGCATCTACGTCCGCCGCACGACATAATCCTCGATATGTGTGTGCGGGCACCGCACCACCCCAACCTATAAGTAGATGTCTCAAGGCCAAATCAATGGAGTAGGAGAGAAAGCACAGAACATGGACTTCTTGTCCTAAACAAGAAGCATCCTATCGCCGCGCAATAAGAACCCACGCCGCGACTACCCAAGGCGAATTTCATCGGCCGCCAGTCTCGGGGTCGATAATCGGGGCCGACATAAATCCACCGATGGAGATGGTCAACTCTCCGACGGCATCGCCGAAAGTGGGGTGACTCCTCGAGCAACTCACCACATAACCTGGGATCGAGCATACATGTCCCGCCACGGCGGTCCGTCACACGGGAGGCTCAGGATGATAGCAACATCCCTAGCGTGATCGCCATCTCCAACCTGACATGGAAATGTGGGTCTCGCCTCCATCTCTCGACAAGACAGGTAATGCGCCACCTATAGCCGATGTGGCCTCTAATCCCAGATATACACCGTAAATCCTCGCGCCGGATCACGTATGGATCTAACACATGGATCCATCCTCCACAGCCGAGGAAGGCTCGCATCCGCCGACGAGGCCTGAGAACTTCCCCAACTATAATTAAATCTAAATAACCATGCTTAATTCACTACATAAATATATATATATATATATATATATATATATATATATATATATATATATATATATATATATATATATATATATATATATATATATATATATAAATTAGAGAGAAACTGAATGTTAATTCATGGCTACTAAATGCAAACCCGATCGCCTCAACAAAGTGGGATCTGTGTCCCGCCTCTCGGTACTAGCAAGACGTATGGATCCAATGGATCAGCCATGTAGCCCGGACGGCATATATATAGCCCGGATGCGGCGAAATACGCATACATATTAGTAAAAACATATCAGAAATAGTAGATTAACAAAAAATATGGAGACTCACAAAGAAACAGTTTCGTGCCAAAGAAATGAACATTCTATAACCAAATTTTGCTACACTCAGATAAGAATGAGGGTGTTATAGGAATTGTTCCCTTTAATTCTTTTTAAGTAGCTCGGGTTTTTCCTCTTCAACGAGGCAAGCTTTAAAGGGATGCAAGTGGTCTTGTAGATAAACATGTCTCGAGGAATGACCTAAATATAGCTCTACTAGCAAAGATGTCAAATATAATGCCCTTTTGCCTAAAAAAAACAAAAAGATAAGTAATGTAAATTAAATAAAAGGTTGTCACACCACAATGTGTGTAATGTAGAGTGAAACAACTGTGTCGATGAGCGAGATAACATACAAAACAAACATGCAATAAAAGAGATTGGAGAACGGGAAAATTTGTAGGCGTGAGTAGTAACTGCAATTATAAGCACATATAAATGAAGAAAAGTTGTTAGCTCTTCCACAGGAGAGGAATTGGTCATCCGTAATAAAACACACACTAACATATGTGATGTGTGGAAGTTAATGAATGTTTAAAAGAAATGGGACAGTAAGTCTAAGATTGGAACGAAACATAATTTTCCGAATCTCGCACTTAATTACGCCGATATCATGACCCACATATGCGAAAAACTAGGGTCACGCTCGGCCGCTATGATTCATCCCATGCCATTGCTGGCCACCTTTATTAGTGGGTGCTTTGCATGGATTGCTTTGCACACCTACTTTTTATAAAAATGATTAAACTGATAGCAACTTATTAGGGCTAGATTAATCAAAGGCGCTTATTTAATTAATTGAACACCGCATCCTTATACCGCCCTGATGATGAGAATTTGTTGATAGAGAAAGCTCTGTTCTCAATCATGTGTCCAAGGACTCGAACCAGTTAACGACTAATCTCATGTTGCTTACAACAGCATCCAATTTTTTTTCCCCACCCTCGAATCAAAACCCTACTCCAAAATCACAAGCCTCACAAGTGAATGCCAAATTCCTTGGACACATGACACTGTGGATACGGATTACTAAGCTGTGGATGTCCAACACACCTGGATCAAATATGAAATATACTCATCTAAAAGCTTATACGTTTCAAGAATGTGATGCCCAACAAATAAATTTTGAAATCCCCACCAACATTTATCCACACCATACGGCATTATTATGGGCAATCAATCCATACCACTACTGCCACAAAATATATTAAACGAGATCAAAATGTCCCCTAAGCCTATATAACCAAACATCAAAATGATACTAACAATCAAACATAAAAAACAGAGTTTGTCTAAAACTCATAACTTCAAAATTTCTTAAACTATTCATGAAAATGAGATGCATTGGAATTTGAAACAAGCACCAAGGTAATCAACACATACAGAAGTCAAAAGGATACAAATGCTTGGTAGGTTAATGGTGCTCTACGTACTTTTCATCACTTCTCTAGTGATTAGCTCAACACTAACCAAGGAGGGGTAAAAATCGATCGCCAATAGTAAAAGTATTAAGTAAATGAGAAGGAAAAAAATAACACAAATATAATCAGTCAACTGCAGATTTCATATATGGTAATTATCCCAATCGGAAAACAAAGAAGAAAAATCGGCACTTAATCCGCCAACTGTTGTGCTTCTCTTTAATTTCATTCCCCCAAGATTTATACCCTCTTTAAACCTACCAATTCGACTTCAAGAATGAAGCCCATATCAGGATATGATAGGTTTCCAAAGTAGGGAAGCGCTGGGTTTGTTCATCAACCCAACCCATTTTGGCGAAATCGTGGGTGGCTGCGGATTTATCTATGCATTATGACAGTGTATTGATATGGCAATAACATGTGGGTTTTGTGATTTGAGTAGTTTGTATCATCTGGATGCAAGAACACATCAAATATGAAGTAACTCGATGGTGGGAGAGATTGCGATGAAGCTTTCTTTTTTGTTTTTCATCAACATGGTCGCCGACGGTTCGAAAGATGCGATGCTTGTGTTCAACCTTAGAAATGGTCGCGATGATGTGGATACAAAGGTCTATTCTAGTACCGCTCGTCTAAAGGAGTTTTTATTTAAAAAGCCATGCAGAGCCGCCCGTCGAACATGTTATACTTAAAATAGTTATATGAGGTGGATCTCAGCTCGTGAATCGATGATGATACACTGCTTAAATCATTATATATATAGGCTGAAATAAGGTAATTTTTCGCTGATGATCATAAGATATACTTAAACTATTATCTCGGTTATATGCATGATTAGAAAGCATTGTTCTTAACGAACATTATAACCTCGTTTTTGTGTTGAAACCTACAATTATGTTGCCCATAGCAGTCCAACATTGCAAGGTCAGCCCTTCAATCTGAATTTATCATTCTTCTTTTTCTCTCTTTGTACTCCCGTTTCACCTTGTTCCCTTCTTCAACATGTTTCTTTCCTTTTTCTTCTTTTGGATTAGCTATTCGATTCCCCATTTCCGAAAAACCTTATCCTTCTCTTTGGCCACAGTCTCCACTTCATCTAATTGACTGACTAGCTCTAATTCGCCATCAAACACGTAATCAGACCAGCCCTTTTTCTTCTTCTTCTTTATAGAAATGTGAATTAACCCTTCTTCTTATCAGTCAGAGGGATGATATTTTCTACTTATTTCTCTCTAATTAATCTTTTTCTCGTATCGAGGACTTGAATCTAACACCACTGAAGCTTTTTCTTAAGTATGTAGATCCGGTATCCGATGAAGAGAAAGATTTTGAGAAATCATCCAATCTCCCCTTCCAAACCGAAGATCACTTTCATTTTATAAGGGCATTCATTTTTTTTTCCTTCAAATATTTTTAACAAGTTGGAAAACATTTACAATGCACCATATTGTGCAAGGGAAACCATTCCAAGGGAAATCATGTTTGGGAGCTTTGACATGACCTTGAAGTGGTTATGGACTAGGATAGAGATCTCGAATCCGCAAAACTTCGTGAATGGCTCCCTGAAGCACCTAAAGTACCTCATTCCATCTTACAATTCACCGCGAACTAGGCCTGCATTTTGCTCGCTTTTACTCACTTCAATGCTAATAAATAATAATTTTAAAAAATCATGAGGTAGAGAATGCTAAGATAGAAGGATTTTTTTATACCAAAGCAAAACCCTCATTATGGCTCAATCCATAGAAGTTTTCTCCAACAAAAATTATAGTGAAAGGCAGGCATCTTAAAACCCATTGAAAACTCTCTCTACCTCCAAAATATGTGATAAAAAGATATATATATATATATATATATATATATATATATATATATATATATATATATATATATATATCAAAAAATACAACAAAATAAACAATGATGTATTGATATATTTCCAATAATATAACCAATTTAACCCTCAACTGAAACAACTTTAGCAGTCAAGAACACTAAAGGCTGGCTACCCAACTAGCCATACAAATACCTGAACGCACATTTACAATATTAATATGCTAATACCACAACTTCAACAACGCATTACTTACGTAAAATAAAGAACGGTTAGGAAGATCTTTACCCGAGTGGGGGACGAGGTGGAGGATCGCACCACCCGGAGGATCGAGGCTCTCAGCCCTGGACGGAGCACCTGACCTGGACTGCGCAACCGGAGGAGCAGAGGGGGAGAAGGGGAGAAGAAAGCAGAAAGCAGAGAAGCAGAAAGGGGAAAAAGGGGAAAAAAGCCCTAGATATAAACTGAACCAATTGTCGCCGTTCCGAACGACGGCTTTTGAATTAGTTCAATCGTTTATTGGCCAGCGAACGACTCGCATTTAAACTAATTCAAAAGTCGCCGTCATGATCGACTCGGCATCAACCAAAAGTCACGCTCCCGACGACGGCAAATAACTGAATTTTGAAGCTCGTTGCCGACGCCGCGCAGATTCGCGATTCAGTTTGCTGTCAGATTACGTGCAATAAGCGTATTTTTGGAATTATTTTCAAGAATATTAATTTTATTTTTATTTTTAAAAATAATCGATTTCCGCACAAACCCTAATAACGCGGTACTGGTGTTTATATGGCGAGGGTATATAAAGGAATTATTTTTTGTTTAAGAGACAAAAATGTAATTTTACAGAGAAGAAAATAATATTTTTATAATCCCGAAATAATACCTGGCGAGTTCCAAAGGTGGGTCGTCGGATCCTGGGCCAAACCAAATATAGCATAAAAGCAATGAGCAAACAATGGGGCTAAAAGTCCAAGCCCAGACTATAATCATCAGCTAAGCCCAATATAAGCCCATCAGGCTCTTTTCTGACGGATTCAACAAAGGCAACCGTCGGATCTGTAGTCTGTACTTCCTTCCCGCAAAATCTGTGTCCCTTTCACAAAAACGACTAGTAGTAGTATAGGTCGAAAAAGAGGGGTGAACAACGCAGTTTCTGTAATCTTACCTTGAGTCAAAAAAAATATCAAACTCCGGTCTCAGATCACGATGATTCAGCTCCCCTCCGTAGATCCATTCGAAGATCTCCAAAAATTACTTGAATTCGTCGGATCGCCCGAGGTTTCATCCAGATAATTCGTCTTTTTTCTCCGATCATATCGATGAGTTGGTGGTAGTATCGTTCGAACTGCCAGAAGAAAACGAGCGATTTTCCCCGCCGCCGCCACAGATTTGAACCACCTGATGCGAACCGCATGATGCGTTGAAGCGGCTGAAGAGTTTTCCGGTGACGTATGAGGCTCTTGCATCGACGCAGGTGTGTTTGGGAATTTCGGTTCTGATGAATGTTTTTTTTTTTTTTTGGAATTTTGTTTGATTTGATTCGAATATTCTATTATGACTGGTTTTGATATGTGTTTGTGTTTTTTGAATGTTGATTTTGTAATTTTTAATGTTAAGAAGAGATTGATTTTGTTGAAAGAAAGGGATATTGGGGATTCTTGTTGGGTGTGTTTGGTCGTTTGGAAAAAGTGGTGCTCGGAGGTGAGACAAAAGAAACTGATTTTGTTGCGTGAACTTGGAAAGTTAAAGGTCAAGCAGATGCTTTTTCTTTTTGTTCATAGCTAGGGAAAACAAAAGGTAAAACTGTGGAGAAATTTTAACATCTCCTGCCATGAAATTAGGACATGAGAAAAATAGAAAAAGTGAATAAAAAACCAGATGCTATCATCTGATTCCATTTCTTTGACATGTGGAAATCCACCAAGGAGGAATAAACTTTGCTCCAAAGTTTTCCAGCGGAACAGTACCATGGCATTCTAACTTCCAAACCCTATTATATCCCTTGCCTCTAGATGTTTTAGGAATGGAAATCAAATAAATTTTTGCTAACAGATACCGTTTTCTGACAATTTATGCTCGTAGTCAATGGTGTGCCCCCTGTACCTGTACTCTTTCCTTCTTAATTTCAAGTATTGGGAATATCCTTTAGTTAGGAGGTAGTGTGTAGAATCCAATTTGGGAGTGCAGAGTTAGTGTTTGTACCATAGAAGAATGATAGCAGGATGCTGCTGTCATTGCTTTCTTGTCAATAGTTATTGCTCCTGGCGTGTAGAAACCCTCTTACCAGTCTTCTAGTGTGGGTGTATAAATTAAAGAAACCAAATGTTGCTATGGAGTTAGTTCTCTCTCTCAAGAATTAAGGTCAAGATACTTTTAAGGTTGTGACTAATTTCTATCCAATTTCAATTTAGCTTGTTTTGTATTTTTTGTCACCATCCTTGACAATTAAGCACGCTTTTTTAGGACATGTAATAAAAATGATGATAATGAACCTTGGAGGAGCTTCTTGAATTATCCACTCTTTCCTACTGTCAAGCTCATGTAACATTAGCTTTAATGATTTAATGTTTATGAAATTTACAATTATTGAACTTTCTTTCACATTCACCCCACAACATTGGCTTATTATTATTATTATTATTATTATTATTAGGTTACTTGTTATGACTCATTTTGAGTCCTACATCGCTAAGTTACAGCTTGACCTTGTGGGTTTTTAACCTCTTGGGCATCCTCCCCTTGACAACTAGCTTTTAAGGGTGAGTTCTACCCAAGTGTTTGTAAAAGTGGTATCGTGAGCAAATTTCATTCCTCGATTACTCGTCCCAGAGCTGTGGGAAAGTCATACCCATGGATCCGTAGTCACCACTGAGTCGTGGAGGGCTGCTACCCGTCTGCCCCGTAGTCACCAGCCGCCTCGATGTCTGCTCAAAAAAGCGGATGGATTGTTATGACCCATTCTAGGATCCCACCTGCCACGACTCAAGCCTTGTGGGGGTTTATAACCCAGCTCCCTTCCTCGATGCCACAGTTTTTAAGGATGAGTTATATCCAAATGGTTGTAACATTACTTTTACGTTTCAATCATATGGCCAGGTTATAGGAAATGCCCATATTAATGAACTTGGTGAACTATTAAAAAAATAAATTATTATATCTCAATCTCCATATTAATTTTTTGTTTTTTTGCTTTTGGTTCCCTGACATTTTTTCATTTTTATTAAATAATAAATTGCAGGTTGGGAAACGGCTTCGACATCTCACAAAACATCCTCAGGGAAAGATCCAGAGTCTGGCTTCTGACTTGCTTGAGATGTGGAAAAAGATAGTCATTGATGAAACAAGAAATAAGAAAAATGGTAGCGTTGATAATAATGGTTCAGCGAAGTCCGAGGTTTCAAAGACTCAGACAGTCAAAGTTGAGGTGGTTCATAAGGCCGGTGGGGTAAAGGTTGAGAAGGCTTCAAAGACTGAAACTGTCAAGATTGAGGAATTTGATAGAGGCAGTTCAACGAAGCCTAGCAGTTCTTCTAGGTCAGAAACTATCAAGGTTGAGAAAAGGGTTGAAAATGTGGTTGAAAGGAAACAATCTTCCAGTGTGAAGAAACCACAAGTATCTAATGCTCCTCCTAAGCTCACTGCAATGATCAAATGCAATGATGCCGTGCGTGACAAAGTTCGGGAGCTTCTGGCAGAAGCTCTGTCCAAAGTTGCTGGTGAGGCTGATGAGGACCTAAAGGATGAGGTAAATGCATGTGATCCTATTCGAGTTGCTGTCTCAGTAGAATCTGTAATGTTTGAGAAGATGGGGCGGTCCAATGGCACTCAGAAATTTAAGTATAGATCCATAATGTTCAACATCAAGGATCCAAACAACCCAGATTTAAGGAGAAAAGTTCTTCTCGGGGAGGTGAAGCCAGACAGGCTTATCAATATGACCCCAGAAGAGATGGCTAGCGATCAGAGGCAACGTGAAAATAGCCAAATTAAAGAGAAAGCATTATTTGACTGCGAGCGTGGTGGCCCACCAAAGGCTACAACTGATCAGTTCAAGTGCGGGCGCTGTGGTCAGCGCAAGACCATTTATTATCAATTGCAGACCCGGAGTGCAGATGAACCGATGACAACCTTTGTAACGTGTGTAAACTGCAACAACCATTGGAAGTTCTGTTAGTGAATTTGCCATTTGTGCTGGATAACTGATCAGCTGAGAAGCTCCACCCTTCTTTATGATCATTCATCATCTATGCTTGTGGCCTTCGATATCTCATCAAAGACAGTGATCCTTCAGGTGCATATCTATGTTTCTGTAGGATGATTTGCTAAATGTACAATCGGGCATGTGATGGAGGGGGTTTAGACATAGAATTTATGCCTAGTCTTAACAAACTTAGATTGATTTTTCATTGAATGGACATGGTTTTAAACTCATGTCAGCATCACTTGTTCTATGTGAAATCCATTAAACCTGTTTTGTATTTGGTAGATGCCTTAAGCTAGGAGTGACGCTTTTCTTCGATGTGAAGTTCAAGTTATGGTTATGAACTCAAAGTTTGTGTAAAACTTTCATATCAGCATCCCTTGCTCGTGTTGCTGTTATTTTTTTGGTTTATTGTTTTTAAACGTTTGTATGTCCAAGCTAGTTGAGGTCAATATGCTATTACCCTCTACTTTTCTGCTGTCTGTATTTGCTGTTCATTCTTTTTAGGAAGGCGGATTTTGAATTTGCATTGTTGTCCATTATTGTTTCCTTTGAAACATGGATTCTGAAAAGAAACAGAGTTATTTGATTTAAAGAGACATTGAAAATGAGATTATTATTATTATTATTATTATTATTATTATTATTATTATTATTATAACCATGTCCAGATCAGTTTGTACGCAACCCTAATAATCTGAGGGGCCCTAAAGTTAACAACTGCAGTGGGTAAATCTCCAATTGCCATTGGGTTATCATTGGTTAAACCTCAAAGTCTTAAATACCAATTCAGCTACTCGGTTGACATTGAAAATGAGATTATATATATACACCATTTTCAATACATGGAAATTATTATTTTGATATATGGATGTCATCTCGTATTTTTTAATCAAATATTTCAATGAAACATGAATCATCCATGATAAGGTGCTTTTCAGGTGCAGCATTGGCCATCATTCTTCTATGGATTACTATTGATACAAATGTAAAATGTTTGAGATACTCTACATTGAGTGAGTGCCGCCCATCTTGGTGTCCAGTTTATTTTATTGTATAATCCAAGGCGGCCCTCTTAGCATTCAATTTATCAGAAATATGAAAACATTTTTTAAAACTGTCACAAGAGTCATACCCAAGTTGGGGAAAAAAATCAATTTTATCATTCTTCAAGTGGCGTAACAAAAAACAAAAACAAAAACATAAAAAGTCTTATAAAGATATTTTTATGAGGTGGAATATATTAATTTTTCTTGAATAACAATCTTTGTGCACTTTTATTTATTCATTTTTGGCCAAGTTCAAACTTGAACTTTAGTTTAAAATTTGATAAAACTTAATACTTTTTTCAGTTAAATTTAAGTTGAATCTTATTTTAAGGGATATCAAGTAATAATGGATGTAGTAAAGTAGCAAAAGAGATCATAATGATACGAACTAAATATCTATGAATGATCGATACGTCAGTCGTAAATACTTACATTTCCACGATATCGATACGATTTTATCAATCAAAAGTCGGTCACAAAAATCTTTGCGAAAAATATCGATGATTTTGCCGTACATTAAAGCGCACTTCACACGTAGCATTGAAATTTTTGTCAAAATATTAGAGATATATTGGTAAAATATCAAAGATATATCGCCGAATATTTTCAAAATATCGACAAATGCCTTGACTTCGACTTAACTGACCTACCAGATCCGTCTACTTGATCCAAAGGTCCAGATTTCATCTGCTTTTTTAAAAGCATCCAAAGGCTATATTTTGGATCCAACGGTTGATTTTAAATTTGAAGTTTGATTTAACGGTTTAGATTTATTTCTAATGGAAATATGATGATCCAAATGTCAAATTTGAACCAAAATCAAATCCAACTATTAGAATTAAATCACAATGGTTTTTTGACAATCCAATTGATATTTTGACTCCAAAAAATTCTATAAATACCCCTAAAATCATACAATTTCTTTATAAATTTGAAGTTTGATCTAACGGTTTAGATTGATTTCCAATGGATATATGATGATCAAACGGTCAGATTTGAACCAAAATCAAATCCAACGGTTATAATTAAATTACAATGGATTTTTTATAATCCAATTACTATTTTGACTTCAAAAAATTCTATAAATACCCCTAAAATCATACAATTTCTTTACAAATTTGAAGCTTAATCTAACGGTTTAGATTGATTTCCAACGAATATATGATGATCTAACAGCCATATTCGAACCAAAATCAAATCCAACGGTTAGAATTAAACCACAATGGTTTTTTGACAATCCAATGACTATTTTGACTCCAAAAAATTCTATAAATACCCCTAAAATCATACAATTTCTTTACAAACTCATCCATCCACATCCAATCCTCATTTGACTCTCAAATTATTTTTTCTTTGTAATTTATCTCAATATTTTGAAGATCTTGGTTTTAAATATTATCTTCAACAAGACAGATTCTCTATCGAATAACGTGAATTTTAAATGCCACATCGCCTCATTTCGCTTTAATATACTATTGTAATGTAATTTCGATCAATTATAATGAATATCGTTTTCACCAAGATATATTCGCTATTTATGTCTTTTTATAGTTTAACAAAGTATTTTCATGAATTTTAAAGTATTTTTGTTAATTTTCGTTTTACCGATATTTTTGTCAAAATATCCACCGATATTTTACTGATATATCCTAAAGTTAACTTTTGTTACTTTAATGGTTACTTATTATGTAAAGTTGTTTTTAACTTTAAATCATAATATTAAATTATTTCACTAAAGATACTTATTTTACTTAATAACTTAAATTGTTTAGTTGGTTTATCAAACACCTGCAAACTCTAGTTTTGAAATTAATGGTTAGTTCTCTAATTTTGAAATAAGTTCAATAGAATTTTGATTCATAATATTTCTACCAAGTGTTTTAGAAATATATTGTTTTTCAACAAACTTTGGAAAAAATAAGTTAAAGAAATTTTTTATAATCAATGAATATGATATATTTTTCCTATTTGTCAATATCTTTTTACAAAGCAATATCTTTGTAATCTCCTTATACAATTACTTGATGAAGTACCATAAAAGAGGTATCATAACAGCGATCTATTTCAATTTTCAAGACCAAGCAAGAGAGGTTGGGTTTTTCCTATTTAAAAATTAATATCTAAAATATGATGTTTAAAAAAATATTTCAACAGTTTTTGCTAACTAGAAAATAAATGTTTGAAAATCGTGTTTTGAATAAATGAGTTTGGTTAGAAATCGTTTTTTTGAAAAAAACGAGTTTTGTTGAAATTGTGTTTTAAAGAAACGAGTCATTCAGTCATTCAATATTTTCAATATCGTCTTTTGGAAAGTTTCAATATTTTCTTTTGAATAGATGATTTATTCAGTTTCTTTCAATATCTTCTTTTCAAAAGACAATTTCTTATTCTAGTTTTCAATTCTTCAATCTTTCAATATTTTCAATATCGTCTTTTAAAAAGATGATTTCTTTGGTTTTCAATTCTTCACTTTTGAAAATAGCAATATCGTCTCTTGAATTTTTTTTCTCTTTCAATATCGTCTTTAGAAAAGACGATTTCTTCTATTATTTTCTTTACTAACAATTTCTACTATGATTTCAAATATTCTTTTAAATCTTTGCAACATTTTTTAATTTGATAATTAATTATTATATTATAATTTAATGATAAAGTTATTATAAATATGTTATGTTTTTTTTTTTGAAAAGTAAATATGTTGATAGCATATGAATTGAATTTATATTGTGTTATTGACTATATATATTATACGATTATGATTATTTTAAATTATCTTGAAAAATTATTTTAAATTATAGTTATGATTATAAATATATTTTTATCATTATCTAATATTTTATTTTATCGATACATCATTTTATTACTAATTAAAGAATAAAATAATATATATATATATATATATATATATATATATATATATATATATATATATATATATATATATATATATATATATATATATATATATATATATATATATATATATATATATATATATATATATAATGATTAATACTTAAATATATTATAAACTAATTTATTTTCTTATATAATTTAGTATAAAATAATTATAGCTACTATAATATAGCATTTATAAATAGTAATATTTTAAATATATATATATTTACTATTTGATATTAAAAAATAGTATTATTTATTAAATGAGATATTAATATAAAAAAATTATGAATATTTTGATTATTATCTCCCGTTATTTTTTCTATTTACTATTTAAATTGATTAATGCTAAAAATATTGTCTTTTAAAAGTTGAAATTTTTATTCAAAAATAATTTATTAAATAATAAATTATACATGTTTGCTAGTTTTATACAAATGATTATGATTTCATTTTAAATTGATTAATATTCGAAATCTTATCTCTTAAAGTTGAAATTTTTATTCAAAAATTATTTATTAAATAATAAATTAATTTATTATTTAATAAATAAAACTTATTATAGTTAAATTTTAATTAAAGAATATTATTTAAAAAAATTATGTTTTCTTAATAAATTTCGCCTAATAAATTGATAATAATTGTTTCTTAATTCGGAAGTAGAAAAAAAAATAGGGAAGTAGAAAAAATAATGAGAGATAATATCAAAATATTCATAATTTTTTATATTAATATCTCATTTGATAAATAATATTATTTTTAATATCAAATAGTAAATATATATATTTTCTAAATTACTATTTATAAATACTATATTATAATAGTTATAATTATTTTATATACTAAATTATATAAGAAAATATATTAATTTTATAATATATATTTAAAATTATTATATCATTGTATATATATGTAATATATTTTATATTCTTTAATTAGTAATAAAATAACGTATCATTAAAATATTAAGATAAAGATAAAAATATATTTATAATAATAACTATAATTTAAAATAATATTTTTTTCAAAAGATAATTTAAAGTAATCTTAATCGTATAATATATGAATAATGATAGACATAAATTCAATTCATATTAATATCAACATTTTTTTTTAAACATCAACATATTTATAATAATTTCATCATTAGATTATAATGTAATAAGTTATTATCAAATTAAAAAAAAGTTGTTGCAAATATTTAAATATATATATTTGAAATCAGACGAAGTAGAAATCAAAGACGAGATGCCAAGAAAATAATATAATGAATTGTTTTCTAAATACGATATTGGAAGAGGAAAAAAAGACAAAGAAAAAATCGTCTTTTCAAAAGACAACATTAAAAATTAAAATCGGAAGAAAATTGAAACTTTTCAAAATCGTCTTTTCAAAAGACGATATTGAAAATTAGAAAAAGAAATCGTCTTTTCAAAAGACAATATTGTTCTTTTCAAAACTGAAGAAACCATCCTGAAGAATTAAAAACTAAAAAAATCGTCTTTTCAAATACGATACTAAAAATATTGAAAGGCTGAAGAACTCGTTTATTTAAAACACGATTTCAACAAAACTCGTTTCAAAGCACAATTTCCAACTAGACTTGTTTTTTCAAAACACGATTTTCAAATAATTGTCAACAAAAACTATAGTAGAATTTGAAAATTTTTTTTTAAACATCTTTTAGATATTATTTTTTAAATAAGTCATACATATAGGAAAAACCCGTACTAAATCGGAGGCTTTGAGCCCTATATGTTATATTTAACGGGAAAATTGTTTTCCGCTTTACTACACATTATTGTCCTCTATAACACTTTTTTTAATAGAAATTTGACTTATAATATTTTGAAGTGGAGTGTATCAATAGATTAACTTGTAATCTCATAACATGTTAGAACACATGAGATGAGCATGTGATATGTCTTTGTTACAACTTATAAGTAAGCAACACTTTATGATAATTGAATAGGGGAAAATAATAAAAAAATAAAAAGTCAGACAATAATCTTGAGGAGTAGTTCAATTGGTTTAAGGCTTTGGAGTTTATCTAATGATTATTTATTCGAAAGATCTTGCATCTCACAGGATAATGTAGACAGATATAAGCTGATCTGTGCATTCACAGATAAAAACAAAATAATATTAATAGAAAAATCGATAAGAAATACTCTTATTTACATTGTACATGTTTTATACCATTAATTCATGGACATTCTTGAATGCGAGCATAAATTATGGGGCACTCAGCCCCAGCCCCTCATTCATTTCACATGTAGTACCTGCTGGTTGACCGTTCTTATTAATATGTACTGCTGGTTGACAGTTCTTATTAATATGATAAGCATTATTTTTTAATCCTAAAATGAAACCCACATTTGGGAGAATAGAATGAAGTTCCTTAGTGTAACGTAAGTAGTAGTAAACTAGTAATGACTATTGGCTAAAAATATATCCTTGAACAATTTATTAATCTTCCTCCCTCTAATATCCAACACTTATGGTTAAAGAGTTGAAAGGTAAAGATACAAAAGTGATGTTGAATATACAATTTTCAAAGCATTGAAGAAATTATATTAATCAAATTATTTCTCTTACCCTGATTCCGACTTCTAACAAGATTTCCACTCATTTGAACGCCGATGCATGCATAAAGCCATAAATAAACTCATCATCATCAACCAAAAATTCCACTTTCCCTTTTTTTGTTTTCAACCTTTCAAAAGAGACTTTTTGACTAGAAACAGAGAGAGAGATAAACAACACTTCAACAACCGGCGCTCTGACATTTTCAAATTTTCAAATTTTCAAAATTTGACAGCAAATAATAATAATGAGGTGTTATCTTAATACATCAATCTATGGGAGAAAAAGATCATTTCGCTTTACCGATTTCTGAACTATCCAAACTCAAGCTTGGACTCGGCAATGTGCTTTTTGATCTATCCAGACCACAACTCGGGCTTGGACTTGGACTTGGACTTGGTAATGTGCCTTTTGATCTATCCGATCCCAATCTGGGACTCTGACTCGGACTCGGCGATGCGCTTCCCTCCATAGATGCTTTTAGAAACAATACAGATCGACGTCGGAAGGGACTTGCTTGCAATTGCGCTGTGTCGGTCTTCTTCTCTCTTTCCTTCTCTCTCAGCGCCCGAATCGGAGATATTCTCTGGACAGAGAGTAGTATCGATTGACAAAAAAATGATTAGTTTTTCAGAGAGATTTGATCTGATGTTATTGACATTATTGATCTGATCTTATTGTTTTTCTTACCATGGCTGATCTGAGTTCCTTCAATCTGAACAACCGATCGACCTCCATCTCAAGCTTCTTCTGCTTTTCTCCTCTCTTTTTCACCTCCTTCATCCACATTTCCATCGCTAGATCCCTCTCTCTCAGCATATCCTCCACCTTCTCTTCCTCTATTTTCAATCGCTCTCGCCTTTTCCGCACCGCGCTCAGCTCCTCCGCAAGCGACGCATCGAAAGATTCCATCTTCACCGGAGTCGCATACATCGGATGATTCTCCTTGTTCGAATCCGCCATCCGCGAGATCTCAGTCCATTCCGGCTTCGCCTTAATCTGGACAGAATCCAGATCCACAGAAATATTCTTCGGTCGGAGCGGTTTCCGGCCTGTCTTTATCCGGAGCTTCTGAGCTCCGGAGACAGCAAATTGAACCGTTGGCATATTCACTAACTACTGAGTTCTTGGACTGGCAACTGAGCTTGTGATGGTGAAGGAGATGCGTCAACGAGAAGCGTTTTTTTGAATTTGAAAGGAAGCAGGCGCTAACGGCTACTATTTTATAATTGGTCTCTTTTCTTTGCTTTTATTTATGTTTTTACTTTAAATGTTTGGGCAGGCTGATAAGAGATAGGTATAGATAAAGCCGGACCTACACCCTAGATTCTAGCTGAGTGCCGCCTGAGAAATTACTAAACAGCCCTTGATTTTGATGGGTTGTTCATTGTTGGATATAATTGTGCCAGCCTGATACATTAGTAATAAATAAAAATTATTATAATTTTGAAAACAAGGATGTTTGAAATTTTGCTTTCCGGAACAGTTCAAATAAATAATAATAATAATAATAATAAAGCTAAATTAATTATTGTGATAAAATAATTATTTTAAAAAATATAATTTTTTTTGTCTTGAATTTTTGATTTTATATCAATATGTAACTAGATTCAATTTAAGGCACATGTTTATATTTATATTTAGCAAAATGAAGATAAATATATTATAATAAAATAGGAGAAAGTGACATTATAATAAAATCATAAAGTATATTTTTTGTTGAATCCAATGACATTAGTTAGTAAGTAGTAAGCAATGATCAAAATATCGATAATCACGGATATATATGTATTTGGATTTTACGGATATATCGGAAATATCGATAAAATATTAAGTAGACATTGATAAAATATTCAGAAACGAAAAATTAATAAAATACTTTAAAATTCATGAAATTTTTTTTGTTAAATTATAAAACATAAATAAGCAAATATACACTTATTGAAAATAAGATTTTCTACATTATAATTTATCGACTAGATACTAAATACCATTTAAAACTAAGACAAGACTGGACAGAATTTCTATTACATTATCTACGAAAGCCGATCAGATCTCTTTGTTGAAGACAATATTTAAAACCAATATTTTCAAAATATCGGTATAAATCACAAAGTTAAAAATACCTGGTATCAATCAGATTGGCGCGAAACACTTAGCTCAGAAAGAATCAGACGATTATAGTGGTATTTATATAATTTTTGAATAAAATACTATCAACATAAAACCAGATTTATTCAACATGGATTGATTTTTTGCTCAAATACGATCGCTGAATCATCATATCAAGAAATCAATCTTAAACCATTAGATAAAGTTTCAAATTGCAATCAACCGATCCAAAATATAACCTTTGGATGCTTTAAAAACTGATGAAATACATATTTGGACCAAAACAAGGACAGATCCGGGTCTGGCAAATTGTCGACCGCTGTTTCAAAAGACGATCGATATTTTGAAAATATTTGCGATATATCTTTAATATTTCCGATATTCTGCCAATATATCTTCGATATTTACCGATATTTTGCTCAAAATTCTAACCCACGTGCATGTGAGATATACTTTCGATATTTCGACGAAATATCGAAGATTTTCCCAATATTATACCGATTTTTAGACCAATCGACTATTGTATTGATACCGACCGATATTCAATATATCGGTGATATATCGACCGATATTAACGATTTTTTATTCCTTGATAGTAAGTATTACTTTTCTAAATTGCAAATTAATTATTTGAAATTAATAATAATGAAAGTATTTTATTTAATAGTTTTTTTTTAACCTTGTTACATATCTTAAAAATCAATACACACATAGTTGTCACTTAATTATTATAAAATTCTAAAACGTGTCTATTTTATTAAAATTAGTTCATAGTTATATAAAATGTATTGTTAGAAACTTTATGATATTCAATGTGGAAGTGATACTTTCGCATAAAATGAAATGTTAAAAAACTATAATTATGTAAAGGAAAAAAAACCAGAGAGTCAGATTAGTTCTATTCCATGAGACTTTTACCATGGTTTTTTTGCCAGCTAATCTAATGCATTAAAATTTTACTTTATTTTCAGTTTTTTTTTCCTAACAAAAAAAAATTGGAAAAATATGATTATGTGTAAAGATAAAATGAACATTGTTTTCAATATTTGCTTGTTAATTAATTTTCGGTACTAATTGGTTGGTTTTGAGATTTGAATTATTAAAAAAAAAATGAATAAATCTAGACATCAAGTTTCTCTTGTATTGAAATGGACTTATTTAATAAAAACTTTTTGATAAAATTTAATAAAGTATAATTACTTTTAAATGACAGAATGTACCCAATTTATAATTTTTGTTTTTATTTTTTTTCAGAACAAAAATAGATAACACCATAAAAAGTTTAGTTATAAATAGTAAAAGGCGGATTTCTCAACTTTTTTATCTAAAGATATAAGTAAATAAAACAAAATATGAAATTTAGAGACATGGCCTATTAGCTCAGTTGGTTAGAGCGTCGTGCTAATAACGCGAATGTCGCAGGTTCGAGACCTGCATGGGCCATAATATTTAATTTTTTTTCTCCTTTCCGTGAAATAAGAAGTCTTTTTAACTCATATTCAATAATTTTTTGAACTAGAGTCATAAAATTTGTTTATTTTTATAAATATTCTTTATTTACGGAAATTTTGAGAGAAAAACCTGAGGATAGGAAAATAGAAAGGGAAATTTTTTATTTTTTTTTCTAAACTACTTCATACTCATTTTATTTTATTTTTTCATCAATATAAAAATTAAATAACTTAAAACTATATAAAATTCTAACTACTTCTAATTATATTTGATTTTTTTTTTTTACAATTTTTTTAATATGAGAACCAAATGTAAAATATCGTTTTTAAACATTTTTTTGGTCTCTTTTATATTTTTCCAAGAAACTTAACACAACCTAATTAAATTTCTCTATTCATCTTAATAATTAAATATGTTTATTTATTAAACTGTCATAATTTGGACAGTTTACTATAAAATGCTTAGTTATCAAAAAAAAAAAAAAATTAAGCATAGCTATATTCAATATGATTAATTAACAATTAGTTCAATAAAAAAATAATTAATTATTTTTATTCAATATATAATTGTTTAAATCAAAATATTAATAAAGCATAGGCATAATAGATACGCCATATTCCTGCTAATTTTAATATTTAAATCCATCATTATACATTTCAGTTTATTAATAAATTTATTCTCTTTATGAGACTTGATTTCAATTTCAAGAAATTTTGATACAGATTGTACATCATCAAATTACGATTCAAAATATTAATTTTTTAAAAAAATGAATAAAACCCGATCTTGAATTCTTTATAAGAAAAGAAATGTTATTTTATTTATTAATATAATCATTTAATAAATACAAAATATTTATAAACTGGCATTATAACGAGTAGGCATATTAATGGCTGGAAATATTTACTTTATAATCAATGAATTATTATCAAATTTAAATATTTAAAAAAAAAAAAAAAAAAACCTACGGCATTTACTAGCCATTCCCATGACTTGCATGTGTGGATCATGCCTAGCAATACATAAGGCATCATCATAAATAATCCATTGGAAGCTCCCAATCATCCTCCATTTCTCTCACTTTCGGACGAAATTTCTTGTTCCTGGAATTTCTTCTTCTGATGCTTTGTCTGTGATTAGAACGAACAGATTTGCTCGCAAAGTCAGGATATTCTTCCGGTTCATCTGTCCAAGTCATTCCTTTCCCAGCGTCCCAGAAACCCTAGCATACAAATAGGACGACATTTTGTCGTTGAAAGTTAGAGAGAAGATATCTTTTTTAACTGAAAACTACCAAGTTAGTCATGGTTCTTCTAATCGACAATAAGTCATCATTGTTCAGTTTTTCCCCTCCATCCTTTATATGCCCAAACAAGTGAAGGGAGATAAAAAGGCTCCATTTGGAACCCAGAAAATAGAGAGGAAAAAAAATTCTAAGGGAAAAAAAAAAATTTAAACTTAATAAATTAGTTTTATAGGTTTATTTAAACTCATTTTATTTGTTTCTCGTGACTAAGAAATTTAAAAATATGTAACATTTTGATGAAATTTGATTATATTTAATTTTCTTTTATATATTCTAGGGTGAAACCAAATATGAAAAAATAGGTTTCATAAGTATTTTTTTTCTTTTTTTAGTACTTTCCGGGGTCCAAACGGAGCCAAAAGAAAAAGAGAATCATAAGAAGGGAAACGTTGGTAGAAACCCCAGGTTTATAAAACATGCAAATAAATATAACCAACTAAAGAACATGAGTAAGGTTTCATCATATGCCCTTGAGGTTGGCTCAAAAGAGAAGTGAGGCTTATGGGAGGTTTCAGATTCAAGCCTCGATGGAATAAAAATTTAACTAATAAAATAAATAAATAAATAAGGATTTCAACATGCCAATTGTACCTTAGTCAGCCTCTGTATGCGTGAAGCAGCAACTTCATGCACAACAACTGTGTCCGATACAACTTCCAGAACATCCTCAACAAACAAAGCATATGTGCTTACCTGAAATTAATTAAAACACAAGCAAATTTTATTTGAACCTTGTAGAAGGCCACCCATCATTTAACAACAAATATTAGAGACACAAAGGGAACATGCCAGCATAAATGCCTTTTTGTTTGAAAAGAACCAAAAGAGTGAACTATACATCATAATCTCTGCCTTACAAGTCTTCATTTTCAAAGTTAAGGGTAAAAAAAACCAGTCCTCTTACCAAACTTGATGGAATAAGAGAAATTCCGAATGAATCAAGCTCAAGTGACTCCACCGCCCCGGAGTTGATATTAAAAGTGTATCCACGCACCTAAAAGCACAGGATGTAAATAATAAATATAAATGCAGGATACATGGAGATATCTTAGGGCTGAGAAAATGAAACGTACCCACCTTCCCAATGTTTCTTCGACCTGGTGTTACAACATTGTATCCTACCTAACAAAAATAAAGATTGAGCTTTTTAAAATCAGACCTTGATCACAGACTTCTAAGATGATTAACTACTATGGTACTACCTCCATAAAACATGCCTAGATGCTGATAATGCAGTTTTACAAGTGGCTAATCATGATCTTCATAACATGCTGAGAATGAGACAAACTAATAGGAGCAAATCTATAGCATCAAGTCAGTGGAAGAAAATTTTCCTGAATAAGAAGAATCAGTGGTGAAACAGATCGGGATACATTAGATGGTTAGGACTAAAAAAATTATGGATTGATATAATGCACAAACTTAAGGACCATGACATTTATTTTGCAAGAGAAAAAGTAAAGAAGAAAGCAGAAACTCGTACCAGTGTTTCTAGTCCGAGCATTTTATATTCATTATCCATCACACTCTCATCTTGGATAAGCACAACATCACCTACCTGTGAGAAACAACACCATAAAATGAAAATGAGGGGCAAACTCCTTAACAAGACAAATGCTGGGGTAAAAGAATTATTGCCACAAAGAAGAATGTTTTGATGTACAAGCTACTAATATTCGCATACTGCTTAAGAACTCAGGATGGCATTATTATGTATCTAGGGTCAACGCAAAGCTACAACAATCAACGCTGGAATAATGCCATAAAGGTGATTATCAACTGCTTACTTGGATAAGCCCAGTGGAGGAAGTGAATATCCATCATCCCAATTTGCCTTAAAGTTGGTGCCCATTATTATTTATTAGTTTTTTTTTGCAAAACAATGAAAATTTGCAACCAGGTTGGGAGTCTTCTTGAGATGATTTTCACAATCTAAATGAAAATCATGTGTTAAAGGCATGGTATTCATATTAAACCCAAATCCTATAAACTTGAGCTTTTAAGAGAGTTGGTCATTTAACATGATATCAGAGCCTAGTTTGGTAAAAGGTCCTAGGTTCAAACCACATCATTGCAATTTAATCCCCAATTGTTGATTTGAAAGTCCATGAAGGACTCAATTTGGTTTGTTTGATTCTCCACGTGTGGGTATAGGGTTGCACATGAGGGAGGGTGTTAAAGACATGATATTCATATTAAACCCAAATCCTATATGCTTGAGCTTTTAGGAGAGTTGGTTGTTTAACACCATGCAAACAGGTATTCAAGTTGCTACACTCTCTTATTGGGCAAGAAAAAGAACTCTGGCATTCAAATGGATGCATATGCAAACCTATGCATACAGAAGATATCCCCATAGGAATGACAAATAATGATACCCAAAAGAAAACCATATTCACTGGGCCCTCAACTTCCAGCTTGGCTAAATGGTTATAACATTTCTTTGGCTTTATGTTGTGTATACTACACCCTTATGTGCCAGGTAGGCTATGATCATAACCTACTCAAATTACCATAACCTTGTCAAATTAAGCTCCTTTTATACATTTCAGAAGAGAAAAAAAAGCATATAAATCAACAGAAGACAATTTACCCGGCTAATATCCTCAAGGAGAAACCTTTCAAGCTCACCAGACAGCAAATTTGGCTTCACTTCTATAACCAGCACCGTCCACTGCGAAAGCAAAAAAAATCTAAATGAACAGACTAAATCACTAACAATTACCAAGAACTTGATTGGTAAGAAAAGAAAATAACAGAATTTTTCCAAATCACATTGTTGAAGATACAGGTTATTGTAGACTGCATGGCTACCTAGGCATTTAGTCCTAAAGTGCTCCACTCTATAAAATTAATCTCTTCTTAATATCCATTTTTGGTAAAGATTGTTTGGTTGTATGTTTATTCATACATAAAAAAAAAACTAGGAGCCTGTTGGTTACAGTTTTCAAAAACTGTTTTTTGTTTGGAAAAACAAGGAAAATAAGGAGGACATGGAGAACACGTTTGGTTCCTTTTTTCTTCATCTTTTTTTGTCCTGAAAAAATTAGGACAACACATAACACTAAATTCAGAGAACAAGGAGAAAATTCAGAGAACAACAAAATGGTGTTCAAGGTGATTTCAAAAAAACTGTTCTCGATTACAGGAACCAAACAAGACTTAGGCTTCTTTCGGATAAAATTTGGCCTCACTTCTATACCACTGAATGAAGAATTAAAAATACTTCAACATACTTCAAAGTAACAATATTTGACAAAATTTAAAATCACATAATCCAATGGAAGATAAACGCATTATTGATTACTCACGGAGGCGGTGTCCACCCAAAGCTGCGAAACGAAGCCCAAGCTGAGAGCCGATCGAATGCTGATAACCTGCTTTGCAAGCATCTTCGATCTCCGCATCACCTGCCTTCCACTCATCAACCCCAACCTTTCCTCCACCTTCTCCGCCCCCTCCAACTCCGAACCACCACTAACTCGAACCAAATCCTCATCTTCAGGATTCCCTATACCGTTTCCACCTGCCTTCCCGTCCCGTTCCTCCGATTCAAGGAAATCAAAAGCTGAAGAAGCTGATGAATCAACTCCATCCGTCTCGAACCCAAAATCCCTCTTTCCTTCGTCCTTAAACCCTAATTCGCCGCGATTTGGGACAGCTCTTACGCAAGTCGTTGAGGTCAATGGATCAATTTCAGCACTAGTCAACCGCGATCCGCCATTTCTTTGAAAAATGAGGCGCGAATTGCAGATATTAGAGAGCTTTGCATGGTTTCTTGGAACCCAATCACGAGGAGTAAGCCCTAATTGTCGAATTCTGACGGTGGGATTCAGTAGAAGAGTTGAAGGAGCGCAGTCATACATTGGGAAACCGTCGTGGCTGGATAGGAACACTGCATCCCGAATCCCTGACATGATAAGAAGGAATTTTTTGCTTAAAAATCTTTAATTGCTGTAAATGATATCTTTTTCTTTTTTCTTAAAAAGAAAATCATAGGAAAAAAATATTAATAATTGTCATAAATGAAATGTCCTCAATTATGAATGACCTCAATTCATAATGTCCATGAATGTCCCTCTATATGATGGTCATTATAGTGATATTATAAAGGTAATTATGGTAGTCATCTAAGTATTTTATATGAAGCCTATAAAAGGCATTTATCGTTCTTTTGTAAAGTATTCAAAGAAAAAATATAATTATTTTATTCATCTCTCTTCTCTTCCTTTTATTAGTTTTCTATCTCCCTCTTCACTAAATATATATTAGTAAGTGTATATGTGCTAATTCATATAAGATAATATAAAATATATATAAATTTGAATTCAATTATCAAGTAAGAGAATTTGTAATTGAATTTAGTAAATCTATATCCTGTTGAAATAAATGATCTTAACCAGTAACTGTATACGTATTAACACCAACTTTGATAAGGTACAAATATCTAAATTTGATATTTTTAGACCTATTTGTTGGTATTAAGAGCAAAAAATTAATTATATATAGTGAATTTAATATATAATTACCAGTATCAAGAAAAAGAATAGTTTGATGAGTAAAAATATCTAAATATGATATATTTGGATATTTTTAAACTTATTGTTGATATTAAATGACAATTCTAAAGTCACATCCAATGTTTATAATATTATGTAAGGATCATAAGTAATTCTTCTAAAAAAAATGATGTATTTCATAATGGAATTTAATAAGTGAGATTTTTCATATGTTTTTTTTACAAAATCTTCTTCTATTCTAAGAATTGATTGATGAGTAAGCATTAATATTTTTTTTTATGTAAAATTTCTTTTATTCGAATAACTAATTGATAAGTCATCATGGATATTGATTGATGTGTGTATAATAATAATAATTATTATTATTATTATTTGACATCTTATTATTATTATTATTTGACATCTTATTATTATTATTATTATTATATATTTTGTAGTTCCTTCCAATTTTATTTAATTGAAAATTTTAAAGATAAATTTATATTACAAACAATATTTAATATTTATTATTATTGTTATTGTTGTTTAATGTCTACTAGTGCTAGTGGGCAAGGTTGTCAAGCAAGCTATTTCGATTGAGGTAGAGGAGAAAATCCTATTGAGAGTTAGCAATCAGAAGACTTTCAATGAGGCGAGTCTAAGAAAAGAGACTACATGTGAGTTTCTAACTTGTCTACGAGTAGGTTGAAAATGGAAATCCTCTCATTGAGGACTGCTTTCTTTCTACTCCTTATTGAATCGATCTTGCCTTGTTATTTGCATGAGAGTTGCAACTCATATTATAGGATAAGCGATTGAGCAACCGTCAACTAACGAGCAATAGAGCATGTGTATTATAAGATAGAAGTGATGAGAATCAAAGTACAAATGATTTGTGATGCAGAAGCTTCTATAATATATATTAGGAATTCAATCTTAATTATGAAAAATTCAGATTTGAGAGGCTATGAAACCTTTGAGACACCTAATATATTTATATTTTCAAGTGTTTTAAGTTTTATTACTAAGTTGTTTTATTTTAGAAAGATTTGTCTTAAGTCAAAGTAGAATTTGTTTTATTTAATTTAAAAAGTCTGTTTTGCTAGTCAAATATGAGTTGTTATTTCTTTTTAGAAAAGATTTACTTCATATTTGGTGATAATTTGTTTATGATTTGTTGCTAAATTATCCTTAATTTGCTACTGATTTGTTCCAGATTTGCGGCTAATTTTTATTATCAAGTCTTGTCCTAAAATTTTTATAGTTTCCTTTCTAGGGTTTGGCCGAATATTTAGTTTCCTTAATGACCGAATCTTTGTTTATTCTTCATATTTTCGGACCTATTTATAGGCGTGTTATCCTTACTTTATGCAGTTTAGAGATTAATAAAATTGAGAGTTTAAATTTCTCTTTGGTTTTTAAAAGAACTCTTTGAACTTATCGGTTATTCCGTGATGTTCATCAAGACTTATCAATTGGATCTCCATCACCGATTGCTAAAGGCCTCACATACCAAGGTTCTTGCTTCATAAGAATAAGCCGGCGCTTCATCCAAGCCAAATCCTGTGAGCTTTATTCACTCGATCACAGTCTCTTCATGCTCGACAGAAATAGATTATTCGTGACGTGAAAGAATGTTTATATTTTCTGCCTTTCCTTCTAAATTCCGTTCAACCCCCATTTTCATTCATAACCTATTCTCTACTCCATCCCAAGTTTGATTTTCTACACTCTTATAGAATACAATTTTTGTTTGTCTTTCTTTTTATTTAACCTTCCATTCCAAGTTACAAAAAAAATAAAAGAGGAAAAAAAAGGAAAGGAAAAGGAAAAGGATCTGGTTGACAAAAAGAAGAAGAAGGAAAGTTAAGGAAAAGGATCCGGTTGGAAAAAAAAAATCAAGTCCATGGAGAATATTGATTAGTCAATGTATTATACATGTATTAATTGCACCCAAAAAGTATGGATCGTGGAGGATGTGTATTTATTTTCATGTCATCAACATCATTATGATTAAGATTCGAGGGCGAATCTTTTCGAGGAATGGGAGAATGATGAAAATCAAAATACAAAGGATCCATGATACAAGAGCTTCTACAACATATATTGAGAATTCGATCTTAATTATGAAAAATTCAGATTTGGGAGGCTATGAAACCTTGGAGACACCTAATATCTTTCTATTTTTGTTACCATTTTAGTTTGGAGTTGTTTTATTTTAGAAAGGTTTCTCAATTAGTAGAAGTTATTTATTTAATTTAGAAAGTTGTTTCTTTATAAATCAAATGATTGTTCTTTTAGAAAAGTTGCTTCCCGGATTTGGTGTTGATTCTTGCTAATTTGGTGATGATTTGTTCTTGATTTTACGCACGCTATTTTGGAGTTCGTTGTTCCAGTTGATGTGGATTGTTCATGTTTTCAATGATTTGTTGAATTGTGGTTGATTGCAATCTCAGTAAGTGTCTCATTTTCCTGTTCTTTCTAGTGTTTGGCGATATTTAGAGGTTCTTAGTGGTGATCTTTGTTTATTCTTCATATTTTTTGACTCATTTATAGGCACCAATACTACTTCACACATTTAGAGATTAAATAAAATTAAATTTGTTCTCTTCAGGTTTTAAAAGAGTATTGAGCATTAGTTGTTGATGGCTGATTAATTTAAGACTTATCAGTGGATCTCAAAATGCAGTTATGGCGATATATCGCCAGTTTTTGCTTCTCTATGAAATGGCATTCTTAGAATCTTATCAGGCTGACTCTGAATGGTTCTTAAAGACTAATTCGAGTCACATCATGCACTCACAGTTCAATGAGATTGGTATGGGAAGAGATCATTGTGTCTTCCAACTAAAAAGATCATGGCCTTTCTGCGTGAAGCATTGCCTGTGTGAGGCCATTTAAGTATGTGGTGATGCCATCATTCCAGATACATAGTTACTGAAGAGTAGATCCTTCGTTTGAAGTGCCGTAAAGAATCCTTTTCCTGGTAGAATGATTATTTGCTTGCCAGACAATATATAGAATAAGTGACAGCGACCAGTCAGCTGACTTTAGGGATAGCTTCGAAGTACCATCAGGATGGCTTTGCCAACAGTTCGACTTCGCTTTCCCATACTCCTATCTTCCAGTATGAAGTGAGCAAGACAATCGTGGAGGGAAGGGAATGATTGGCGATGAGCTGTATCGGAAGATCATCTTGAAGGGGAAGACTGAAAGGCTAACAAATTCGGAAGTTGCTGCCTATCTGATTCCAGGGTAAGCGACCACTTATGATCAAAGGCATGAGGAAGCGAAGAATCAATAAGCTAGTTAACTTTGTTAACGAGAAAGAAAGGTTCAATTCGGGGGAGACGATCTTTTTTTTTTTTGGAGCTACGCTTTGAAATAAGTGGCGGCGTAACATCTGTAGTGGTAGAGAAGGTTTATGAGTGGGAGAAGTGACCTGACAAGGAAGTGAGCTTTTAGTTGGGGGTCGAGATAAAGTGTAATATGATGTAAGATCAAAAAGAAAAGATGGGCTCTGTTGGGGCATTTATAGGAGCGCCAGCTGAGATTATAATTCTGATTTTAGTTTTGGCCCTCTTAAAAGATGGTTGGCCTATGGATGGGCATTTAGAAGCGCTTGACTAAAGAGGTGGCATGGATGAGGTTGTTGCTATTGCTTGACTAAAAGTATCTCATCAGATGGAACATTTCTGGCCAGCGACTAAAGGGTGACTATGGATGGGGACATTTATGGCGCGACTAAAATGGGTGTATTTATAAGAGATGATCATCTTTTCCTTGGCCGCAACTATAAGGGTGACTTTGGATGGGGCTATTTTTATCGCAACTAAAAGGGTGGCTATGGATGTGGCTATGTTTTTTGTGCAATGGGTGGTATGGATGGGGCATTTTTTTGGCCTTAGCCCAAAGATTAGGCTTTGGATGAGTTGTTTACATTCATGGCCCAAAAGAGTGGTGGCATGGATGGAATATTTTTGGTGCAACTAAAAGATGGAGTGAAACTAAAATTGGCAGCTATGGATGAGAGGAATTTCTTGGATACAAGCCCAAAAGAATGGTATAGATGGGGTTATTTTGTGGCGCGACTAAAATGGTATTATAGATGGGACTTTTGGCCGTAACTAAAGAGATATCTCACGGATGACGTTGTTTCCTTGAACGCAGTGCAAAAGGATATTTGTGATGAAGAACGGTGGATTGATCGATAACGTTGTTTATTTTAAAATTAATTTAATTTGGATGACCTTGGCGAAGAAACATTGAGATAGCATTAGAAAGCAAGTATTAATGAAATATCGGATTTATAATGTAGAAAAAATACGTAAACGAAAAATGAATAGCATTGGCTCCGAGTATTTCAAAGGCTCTTGGCGGTCATAATATTGTTTTTAGGCAAGAGCTACACGCACTAAACTGAGAAGCTGTCGTCTGTCAAGATAGATGAACATAAGTTATTGCACACATGAAACGAATTATAAATTTATATGCATCTATCTATTATGCATCTCTTTAGTTTCTTATCAAATAGATACATATATAGAAGGCTGTGAAGAGAAGAATAAAAAATATTAGTGACTAAAGATATATTATCTCTTTCATATAAGAAACTATCATATGATGTTGCATTCAAATAAACCAAATAGTTTGAATACTAATTAGAACAAAAATGTTAGGAGTGTCCTTGGATAAAGTAATAAGAAGAGGAGAATGATGGGCCATCAAGCGGGTGGAAAAGTATGCTTGAGTGAAACATGTTCTTCTAAGAGAAATTGCAAAGTGCATGGTCTAATCTTGCACCCTTAAAAGTTTCACTAAACTGTCCCTTAATCCAAGTAAATTTTGGTCCAATGAAACCAAAATAAACCAATACAACACTAAAGTCATGTCTTAAAGATTTCTGAATACAATAACCTATAATGCATATGGTAAAAAAATCATATTCTCTCATCAAATAGTTTGAGTCTTTGGCGGGTTCCACATAAATAAACATCACATATATTATATTAAAATTAAACAACTCTTTACCATTTTGAGGAATTAAAGAGTAAAAGTGTAAATAACAAGATGGGTATTAGCCTCTCACGGCCAATAAAGAATGGCAGCAGTTATGATGATATCAATGCGAGGATGAGGATGACGGTAAGGAGGATGCGATTATATGATAGATGACGGTTGAGTATCCATAAATGACCATTCAATCAAAATTCTAGTGATATGATAAAAAAATAATAATGAAACTAATAGTGCTCAAAATGTTTTCTTAATGGAAATATTTTTACTTTCCATCAAAACTTGGGACGCCCGAGTTGCATCTCTTGAAGGGTTTCTTCTCTTGACTCGTTTGGAAATTGGAATACTTCCACCCTCAAACCTAACCTATATAAAAATTAAAAAAAAAGAAAAAGAAAAAAAAGAAGAAAATAAATAGCGAGGGAAAATCTTGTCGAAGCGTTGACAACAAAATTATGGGGTTCCCTACATATGACAGATGGCGAAGATATCTATAGGAAAGTGTTTTCTGGAAATAATTTTTTGTTTTTTAAAGCAATTGATTAATTGGATCATCAAACTGACTTTGAATCTTCAAACAACCCAAAAAGTCCAATTGCCATTTCAATTTATTTAAGTAAAAGAAGGATCTAGATGTGAAGGAAAAATTACTAGGTAGGCTATCCAATCAATAAGACCTAGCTCACGAGGTTACCAACAAGCTTTATTCCGAACCTGCATAATAGAAAGATAGTTTTACTAAGAAAATTCTTGTGGTATGCAGCTACAATACAAAGGTCGAAAGAGTTTGATGTAACTTTTATGCTAGTAACCTTTACAACAAAAAACAAATTAATATCTATATTCTATACATACTCAGCTCCTTTTACACAAATATTGGCCTTATTGGTCTATGGTATGCTTTGGTGAAATTGAAGCATTTGTTTGTTGCATCATATCTTGCATTGTTGCGCTGTGTTGTTGCATTATCTCCATTTATTATTGTTGTTGTTGTTATTAGTTGTTCTTTATTCTTGTTATTTATTCTGATTGTCACTTGTTGTTGTGATTGTTGTTGCATTTGCTCCCTCACGTTCTTGTTTCCTTTAGCTTTGATCTGAAGTACGCAATTGTCTCTTTTTAGTTAGACCAAATACGGATGTAAGAGTTGCACCGTCTAAACTAATTGCGACCATGCCTCTCGGGGCCCAATACTTGCTTGTATGTGCGTCTCGCGACAGCGGGTGGTGTGATGAGACTCCCCATTTGTGATTGTGTTTGAGCAACCATAATATCCTCAAAGTGGGCCTAAAAATGATATTAGAAGATTCGCTCTTAGATTAATAAAGAAATGCATATAGGATTTTTTTTTATTAAAACGAGTTTAGTACTTACCCGCTAATTTCACAAGATGCATAATCAATGAGTGTTCCATCCTCGTGTGTGTGTGGCTTGAATATTTCTATTCAGCTAGGCTTTGTGTCATCCTAACTCGTGTCTTTCATGTTAAGAAAAAAATAAATAATTTTTGTTTAAATCATTCCATAATAGCTTACTACAAAGTAATAACAAATTATTAAAATGATTAACTTCTTGCTCAAAAGCGCAATTGAGCAAGACTCTTAGACCAGTTGTATGATGAATCTTTTTGTGTGCTCTATTTTTCCTTGTTTCTTTTTCGACATGCATTTGTATTTGATATATGAAGAAAATATGAGGAAAACAAGAAATTAATGTGAGGATCAAAATATCCCAGTGGCCTAGTATGATGAGTGGGTCCTCTTTATTACGGAAATATCGATGGAATATCGGTGGATATTTTACAAAATATCGGTTATTAAATTATTCATATTTTCAATTATATAGATTATGAGAAATGATTCTTATCTTAATTAAGGTAGATTAAAATCAAATGGATTAGTAATTATTAAATTAAATATGTTATATTTAATATATTATTCACCTATTATTATATGTTAAAAGAATATTATTTGTTTGTTTATTATTATTATTATAAATATTATGTATATGAATAATGAGAGATTAATATTATATATTATAATTTTAAATTTTAAATGATATTATTTTATTTCTTTTCCTTTCAAATTAATATTTGATTTAAAAATATGATAAGTTATAATGTAAAATAAAAATAAAATGAAATATTATAAGGGATTATGAACAAATAAATAATAAAGAGAATATAAAAAAGTTTGCACTATATATAATAAAGTGGATCAGTATTGATGATTTGGAGATCATTTAGCGATTTTCTGGTGGGATTAAACGTGGAAATATTTTCATTTTTAGTGGGAAAATGTGGAAAAATCGTGATTTTCTCCAATTTTCTTCCGATTTTTCCTTCCCCAGAAATCGTTTCAACCCGGCCGCCAGATTTTTCGCCGAAAAATCGGCATAAAAAAATGATTTTTTAGTCCTTGTTAGTAAGTAATCACTATAAAACACATTGATGTCGGAGTCTTGCCATGTGTGCGCCACAGACTCAAGAATTGTACAGCCATTTCAATCCACTTTATCAGATGCAATGGGGGCTTTATGTCTACGACACTTTCCTCGTGCTAGGCCAAAGGGTCATAGAAGGCGACTTTCATTTTGTTTGATAACTCTATATTTACACAAAGAGACTAAAGACAATATAAAATGTTTCGATCCTCCGGCTATATCAAACTTCTCCTATAAATGATTTAGGATTAGTGAAAGGAAGATGTGCGATATTTCATTCCATAAAATATTAAAGAAAACATACCAAAACAAGGGCCCATATCTTTTTCCTTTGCTTCAATTAAACACATGACCAACAATAACCCGAGTGGTACATTGTGTTGATTATTAATATAAGGGTCTACAAATAACTTGTCAAGCAGCGCCCCTTTATTTCATCTACCAATTGCTCATATTCATTTAGATGGACTCACCCCTCTCCTTGATACCGATCTATTAAACCAATATTTTGTGTTGGAGCAAATGTCCTCTTTGGCCGGAAAGAATGAGATGTCCCTATTAAAACAAAAGAATTAGAAAAATATTAATTTGTAATTTATGAATATATAAATGTAATTGTGCTTTAATAAATCTAATGTGGTATCATACAGAAAATACTAGACTCGGGCCTTATGGGTTGGTTGGTGACAAACTAGTAGCATGAGATTATGAGTAGGCTAGAAAATGAGCATATAGATTTGTTAGAAATGAATAACATTTAAAAAATATATTCTAAGCAAATATAAGTTCAAATAAATTGAAATACATTTACAAAATATACAGCAATTTGTAACATATCAATAAGAAAGTTACAACCCTTTTTCAGTGCAGAATCATCTCAATTTTTGTGACATCCCAAATCCCAAAGGTCCAAGATTGGCCAGATTAAAATCGGCATGGAAAGCGCATGTCTCATGTAGGGCAAATACATGAAATAAAAATGGCCAAAAATGACCATACAAACAATACTCATTAAATCTAACCAAGCCCTTATATTACAATAGTTCAAAGAGTTATTACATCACTCTTAACACAAACATATATTAAAATTTAGAATTCTAATGTATTTTACAAATTTTATATCAAGCCACAATTAAACTTCTCATGACCTCAATGGCTTTTTCAAGAACACTCTACGTACTGAAATAATGTTCCCTCGGCTGAGGGTAAGGCAATGTCCGTTAGTGGAATTATCTATATGGGTTGCTCCCCACACAAGTGCACATGTGACGACAGCGAACACATTTCAAGCCGAATCGGTGATATACTTGAGTATGCATGCTGGTATGGATGAGAATGTGACTCACCCTTTCCGGCCTCAGGCCTCAGGCTACTCTTTGACCAAATATAAGAGAAAACATTGTTTTGAAACTAAAGAAGTTTTGTTCTCGAAAACTCACTACCGAGTTTCGGTAAAATATTGGACAACCCTCCGAGGCGGGTTGTTGGATAATACAGAGCAATTCATGGACTCCTCAGAGCGTGAATTATTTGGACAATCTCGACCGATTCTGGAAAATCTTCCATTGAGAGTTCTTTGCAACCGTTTTTTTATTTTCTTTCGTATCATGCACTCACCTATCGTTCTAGAGGTGCCGGTGTATGGAATGCATTATGTCATTTTTTTTTTTCAAAAATTCATGTTAATATATAAATCATGCATATACTAATCAATTTTAACTCACAGCGTCATGTTATTTGTCGTACTCCTGATAACATACAAATTAGCTCCGTAGACTGTCGACAATCAATTTTAATTGTGGCTCTCACGATTATATTTTTATATAATTCAAATACTCATGTTAGCACACTAAATTTTCATGCATTAATAATTTCTTTCCATACACACTCGAAGCCATTCATCTTGCGAATTTTGCTGGCTTTACATGGACCATTTTTCGGTTCAACAAGCAAGCCCCGAATTTATTTTATGATCCATCGTGCGGTGGTACATTAAGTGACAAACCCTCTCGCCCCAAGCATCTGTTCACTTTGTGAGCGAAATCCATGGCCGACTACCGTACCAGCGCTGAGAAACCATAATTTATTAAGCAAATTACTCGCGCGTCATGTGAGTCGTAGTTGTCCAAAACGTCAATAATTTCGACAATTCGGTCCCGAGTTTCGGGCGATCAAATGCCTCACGGCCTCATGTCATCTAAACCATTTTAATGGCTCTTAAAGGATTAAGTAAGTAGGAAACCCCTACCTCCGGGTTGTCAGGAAACTCCTCAAAGCCCAGGGTGCCAGCGCGTGGCCCTTGCGCGTGGAGCAACACCGATTCTTGGCCGAAGACGGCCAGGCTGTAGAACGAAATCCCACAGGAAGTTAGACTTTCTCTATCTAAAAACCCTCTCTTTTTCAAAATATGCTCTCCCCTCTCTCTCCCATTCTGGGGATTAATGAAAATGGAAGATATGTAACTTTTTGTCCTCATTCTGCACATGTCGACCGTCATTGGCTTATTTGGATTCTTGTCGAAACATCGTAACTTCTGTGATTTTCCTCTCAATTAAGTCTGCGTGTCTTTGTGGGCCGCATGACTCAAGTTGACTCATTACCGCACCCGACACGTGGCTGCTTGTGAGACCTCAAATGTGCGGTGTCCATGCCCTCTCACCTTTCATTCAGCGGCACCGTCTGAGTCAGAGCTATTCTCGAGAATTCGGCGTGGTAAGTATTTAGTTTGGCAAAGACGATTCAAGCTAATGAAGTACATTGCGTCATTTCAAGATATAGAAAAATTCGGATTTTGGCTGAGAGTACCATTTACCATTTTTAGAAGGTAGAATTTTCGAGTTTACAATTTTCATTTCTTGGGGATTAACGTAATTTCAAAATGACTTCTCTGAACATCATTTTCTATTCCACCGCGATTACATCTTCATGTTCAACTCTAAGATATGCGGGTGATCATGCATATTCACTTTGTTGAGGAGTGGTTCGGGATGACCATTAGATCTTTCTCACTCATTTGATAGGGTCTGGGGTTTGCATCTTTATAATAGTATACCCGATTTGATTCATTTTACATTATCTTCACATAGAATGACCTTTTAGCAGGAATCAGAGCACAAATGGTTCATATGTGTGGACAAAGTTAGGTGTGAGGTACTTGAAATGTGGCCATGCCGTCTCGTTTGTCCCTCTCCGGAAGTGTTATAACATCCCACCAATCACATTTGAATAAAACAGCCATATTTCCACCAAGGTAATTATGAATTACTTGACTTGGTTAGGACACCATAGTAGGAACATAAAGCATAATTGGATTCATATCCTTGCCCATGGCAGGGTTTTTGCAACACAACAACTCCCGCTATTTTGAGTCTTTCTTGCCTCATAATCGGTGTGGAATTTAAACCCGTTAATAATATATCTTTTGGAAAGCACTAACCCAATGTATTCGGACCACGAGATAACATTAGAAGGTGTTCGGATGTATACAACCTTCATGATGCAATTATTGCAACCTACAATTCAATAATTTGTTTGAATTCAATATAAGCTTAGTGTACATTGACTAATATATTCATAATAAAAGAAGATAACTTACAGTTTTTCAAACCACTTTATAAATTCCTTATTATGAATCATATCCCATATCTAGGCACATGTCGGCATAGATTTGATAGTTTGTTTATGCTTCACGAATCAAAGAAATATTGATTTAGGAATTAAACAAAACCTTTACTTAAAATTCAAATAAATAAATATCTTACTCAGTAAAGGGAATGACATCTTCACTATTTGTTAGCACATATAAATGTGCTTGTGCCCACTCTTCTGGACTAAGTTCACGAAAAGTAGATTTTCCCAATGCATGCCCAATTCATTTAAAGATAATCAACCTTTCATCTCTTATGTTTTTTAAATCAACATAGTTTCTATCACAACGATTGCACTTTGTTTCCACATTATTCAAGTATCTTGAACAAAATGTTATACATTCCTTCGCTAGATACCCTTTTGCAATACAAACACGGATTGTACCTTATTGTACATATGACTTTAAAGGATTCGCGGTACCTAACCAACCACCATGCGATAACACATATTAATGGTTTGAAATAATATCAGCGATGTATCAAAATGGGATCATATTAATAAAGATTGATGGGTGCATTCAACGATATTGCACAGGTCCATCAATCTTTTAGCTCACTTGTTAGATGCACAGGTATTATCATAATGTCATCAAGAATGATGGAGAAACATAAACTTAGTTTGCAGTTGCTTAACAACATCATTCTCTAGCTTTTGTAATTGAGTATATTTGTTGACACCTTAGAAACACAATTGTTTGAAAAAAATTGTACTTATTGTGATAACTACGCACATTCTGTGCAGACTCTGAGTGAGTGAGAAGTTGTTGCATCGAACATGACAATCATCTGCGACTTTAGCCATATATCTTCTTTATATTCCAGTTGCGCATGGGATATATTTGAAGAATAACCGCTAGGAACTTTATCGATTTAAAATCTTGCAAAATTCTTTCTCATTCCACCGATTAACGATAGCATGTAGTGGGTAAAATAAATTTGTTCTCCACATTTCTCTATTGGTGAAAGTTGCTTTCTCTAATGTGGCTTGTAAATCTAGATATTATTTAGGTTGTCATAGTTTCCTTCAATGTTCAACAATGTCCCAATTATACTATCACACAAATTTTCTTAATATATTAAGTCATTATGGCGTAAAAAGGAAGCGTTTTCAATATGGTAATTGAAAGAAGATGCTTTTTTCTTCCAATTGTGTTGACGTGTAACATTTCCCATTTTCTTTTTAGACCTTCCCAGGGAAATAATTGGATTCAGGGTTGTTCATTGTTGCAACATCAACTGATATCTCCCGTGTTTGTTTTTGCGTCTAGGATCTGCTTTTCCATTAAAGGACCTTATAATATCTAAATGACGATTAGTTGGAAGAAATCGATGATGACATGCAGAGAACTATTTTTATGTTGTAATTGATAAGAGCAAGATTTATTTATATTACTGCGCTAAGGACAAACAGCGAATCCCTTAGTACTCGACTGAAAGATTTGCATATGCGGGAAAGTGAACATTCGTTGCAGTAGGTGTATTACCCAGATTTCATTACTTGCAAATCATATGTAATACGCTCATGCTCCACGGTTATAACTCATATATTAAAATTTGTAAGTACACATCAATATGTGTTCTGGGAGCGGTCGGGCTAAGGATAAACAATAAATAACATGAAAATTGTTGCTTCATACATCCAAGGTAGTAAGTTGTATGGGATAACAAGAACAACTAGCGAGTGCTATAAAGACATGTTGTACTATTAAATGGATTAAGAGCATCTTTCATATTCTTTGTGTTTATGATGATAAGTGCAAATGTAGGATGTAAAATCAAATGTTTTTTCCGAACAAGGAATATTGGATGTCTCATAAAGTCATTAGTAAAGCGCGACCTTGGCCATGCCATGTATGTAGGAAGCTATTTTGATGACATAACAATCTTGAAGCTACTAGTATTAGAGAGAAGGTATTTGCAAAACCTTACGGAAAATTTCTTACCCTTTGCACGTAACGTATTCCCTTATGTAGAGTTATACTCAGCATTTTCCATCTGAAGGTACCCTGAATGTTGATGCATGCGGCATTTGCACATTCTTCTTTGTAAACAATATATGATTTAACTGACGTATTTTTATATCTTTATTGTAATCAAGCCCAAGATCCTTTGAAATTTTCTTTACCTCTATATCGTGCTTGGAAAATTATCACCCTCGGGAAGTGCCTCCTTCAGTAATTAATAACGACAGCGGAATGGTTTTATTGCTATCATTAAAGACTTCTTATTAATAAGATCAATCTTATGATAAAATGTTATTAAGCGTGTTATTTCAGCCCAGGATATGTTCATTTACGCATCCTCTAAAAGTTGTGAAACTTTTATCATGAGTTCTTGGGCAACGAACATGTTGAATTTCATTTCTTTTGACATATTAGTAGTATTTAGCATCCCAAATGCATCATGTATCAATCCATTCATATCGTCATAGTTATCTTCCACGAGTCATCATTGTTGTTTGACTCAATGAGCTCATATTCACCATGTCTTAATATCGGACATAGTTTAGGAGCTATCCCATGGATTTGAAGAAATGACTTTTAACATCTATTATGTAATGAACAGGTATTACAAATGAACACGGACAAGGTAGCTTGTCACTTTGAGAATGCTGTTAAGACAAATTGACTTTGATTGAAATTTCTCTATTCCAAACTCATGGCTTTGTCATGGAAAACGTCTGTGGCATTTACGCGATTTTTCTTTAGCTACGCCAGAAACAGTTTAAGCATGTCAATTGATGCATGATGTACATTGCAGCATCTCTGGCACATGCTAATTGAGGAATTTGAGGTAGTTTTCACTATCCCATATAAGAATACATAATCCCAGCGAGTTTAACTCTAATATGTTTTAATTTCATTTTAAGAAAAATTTAAAGCGACATTTCTCGTGATTCTCTGAGTACTTAAAATGGGCAAAGGCATATTAATTGTCTTGTCCAAATATTCTTTTAAAGAGCAAGAAGGATGACTTCCAAAATCCCTTAAAAATGAATCAAACATAAGAGAATATCATAGGGTTATGTTTTCTTATCTTATCAATCGGTTAATTCAGAGTAGTATTTGTAGGCAAACAATTCTTGATTACACTGAACAAATAGAAGTTGTCAACTTGAGATAAGTTCATTGATAAAACCAGTTATATTGACAACTAAATGGCTTTGTGTCTTAACAACATAATTTTTGCCTCCCAATGATACTTGAGCAGGAGAATCTAAAGGTTGACGGTTTTATGTTTCTCCTAATTGTATTTACTTGTTTTGAATCAGTTAATTCTATCACTTAATTTAATTTGGAGTTGTAGTAAAGGGAGACCCTTCAAATAGGGTGCACGTGAACAATGATAGATTTATGTCATTTAGGGTTCAATCGAGGTATGAACAAATCTAATTCTCTCAAATGACCATATGTATAAACCATCCCAAAATATAAGTAAATACAATGGCAATAAATCTAAAGTTATAAACACAGCAAAAGCAACTGTCTTCTACATATGAACAAAAGTTGAGAAGATAGACTTGATCATTCCACTAGAAACTAAGTTAAACCACCATTTCACCAACTGAAAATAAATAAAAACAAGTAAATTAAGCTAAATTCTTATATTCATTGGTGAATAAAAAAGACAACATGTTGGCAGTTTCCTACAGAGCATACACAAAACTTAAAAAGAACCACTCCATACTCCCATTCAATAGAGAGTATATCCATGCAGTAGTATTATGTGCTCCTACATAACAACTATGCAATTTATCATCATCTAGAATGTGTAAGAAAACGTCTTATATCATGCAAAAACCATTAAAAAGGCACCCCAAAAGCTTCAACTGACACAAGAAGATAAATAAATCACATTCCTAGTATGTCATTAAGTAATCATGCAGAGAAATTAATTTATAGAAGAAAGCATCAGTATTATGAAGTAAAAATATAGAGATCTTTTATAGTCTTACTTGTGTATTATTGTTTACCAATCACTTCCACTGAATCTTTTTTTCTTTCTAATGGTTGGATCCTCTCATTTAGGTAGTCTTATTTTCCCTTGTATTTTCCCTCAAAAATTTCCAGAACGAACTTATAGCGTAGTGTAATAACCTAGAGGAAGAAATATTTGGAGAAATACCCGTTTGCAGCATTTCATCTAACAAATAAGTGACATCTTTAATTCTCCCTATTTCACATAGACAAATAATCACATTATTGTAAGTGCAAATGTCAAGAGTAATTCCTTTTTCATTCATATCACCCAACAACCCGTAGATTTAAGATATTTGATTAAAGAAAAATACTTCGCTGACACACTTACGGATATTAAAAAAATCAACAAGATCTTGAAATTCCTTATGAATTGTATTGAACATTCTAAAGATCAAACGAACCTATTTTCAAACCAAATGATTATGGCTACTATATATTTTCAAATTATGCAAGATGATTCCTCAAGAAGAATGTCACCAGGACCGGATGCCTGATAATGGTGGCTTGTATGCGCATGGTCCTAGTCGTCAATCCAGTATAGGATGGATGCATCGGTGGTTGTGTGTGTATATATATATATATATATATATATATATGTATGTATATATATATTTGTTATGTCTTATATACTATTGGATAAACAATGACTCATCTCTGCGTTGTTGCATGTGTCTTCAGCACATAGTTCGGCTTCCCTTACAGAGCGTAAATGCTGAGTACGCCATCAAACCCATCATTCCATTCCAATGCACCATCATATGTAGTGTTCAAAATGGATGTTAGAGTACTTTTAGGAGTTCCCACAACATAGCACCTACAGAGATACAACTCAAGAGCTAAATAATATTGCAACACACGTAACAATGGTCATGATTCTTATAGAGTCTGATTCTCACAAATCTCCATTTGCCCACCTCTAAGTACTAGCTCATATATGACCTCAACTAATTCACGTGGCAATCAGCAAAACAAAAGAGTTTGGAATGTAGTCCAAGAAAAGAATGACAATGACATTGGTTACAAATTCTTCCCTCAAGCTTGATCAAACGCATCAAAGTCAGGCCCATTCGAGCATGTCAAAATAAAAAACTCTCTTATTCTTGATGCGAAGCTGAATATGAGCACTATTTCATAATAAACATTCACGAGTGATCTTGACAAACTTGGAACACAGTTCCAGAACTTAAAAATAAAAGTGTCATATATTATTAAGGCTACATTTGATTCAAAATTTCATATTAATCCACTAAACACTGACTTGAAAAAGCAATTTTTGTCAGCAGTCACCTCAATAATTTTCAAGCCCAACGCATCAAGCTAAGCTCGGAACTCTGAAATGTTAGTATGTTTTTCTTACTTTTTATCTGTCCATCGGACAAACTCACATTCAGTAATCCTTATTGAAATCAGAAAGTGGCTTTCCACAAAACATATAGGCATCGATAAAAGAAGTAATTGATATTACGGAATGGCTAAAGGAATGTGATAACTAAAAAGCGAAAATGTAGCTTGATAGGAAAACTTAGTTGTATAATAAGTTGTGTAAAATAGTAAGAAAATACCTGAAATTCTTTGAATTGCATAGAGAAAGAAAAGAGAAGCTTCAAAACTGAAGTTTCAGTTTCAAAACCTCAAAGCTAGAGAGAGAGAAAGCTTCCTGGTTTGGTGATAGAAGAGGAGAGAAAAAAATAAACATACGAGGTAGAGGAATGCAGGGGAATCCACTTGCCCGTTTCGCAATCGGGAGCTCAAGACCACCACCCACCTCCTCACCTGGCACAATGCCGCAGCTCACCACAATAGGCAAAAGACAATCAAACCTAGCAATGATACGCAAGATCTGGGAGAGACTATTTTCATCGACTTCAACCACCTAAGTGGCGAGAAGATGGGTCAATGGAAACATCGTATCGCCATGGTTCGACAAGCAAAAATCCTCCAAATTCTAATAGCATTTGGGGGGAGTGGGACTGAGAGAGAGCCATACGGCATTAATACCGTATGTAACACCTCGAAATATATACTATAGTCGTTTTCAACATGTTTAGGGTATTTTGTAGGTATAATTTGAATTTTTCGTAATTTAAATTCAAAACGTGAAAATTATGAAACCCTGAATTTGTACAAGATATAAGGGTAAAAGTGGAATTTGTTAAAACATGATATAAAAGTCATTAGATAATAAGATTATATGCCATAGTAAATATTAAAGCTGTGGTGCAAATATAAGGGAACTCGAGACCAGCAATAAAAGGAAACTTAAGTCAATAGAATGCATTTTGTGGCCAAACAAGGCCTTAATAAGAATAAGTGGATAAGACCACTGGGGTCTCACTTGGGGAGCAAAACGTGAAGGAGAGAAATAAGAGAAAGGAAGAGAAGAAAGCACAAATACAGCAGTTAAGAAGAAGAAGAAGAGGAAAGGTATGGAAACTAGGCATTTGTATGGAGATGTATGGATTTCTATGATTTTGTATGGGTGGCTATGGGTTTGTATGGATATTAGTTGGTTCCATTTTCTATGGTTTAGTTAGGAATTCATCCTAACCCTAGATTTGTTGAAAGTTGAGTTGGTAAAACCATAGTTGGTATAAGATGAGTATGGATTTGTATGGATTCTTGGTTTATGGTATATGGATATATGTATGGGTGTTAGGAAGTTAACCTAACTTATAAGTATTTGAGTTAGGGTTTGGAAAAACCCTAATTAATCTCTATGATTGGTTTTGGTTGAGTTAGAACGTACTTGGGAGATGTTTTTCCTGATAATATATGAGTTTTCTTTTTTGTTGTCAGATTTATGGAAAAATGCATCAAATGAGCAAAATCGGGCAATTGGTAGGGTCCTACGCCGCGACGTGACATCCCACGTGAAGGTTAGCAGAGGACCACGCCAAGGCATGGCACGTCCACGCCGTGACGTGGCTGAGAGGAAGCTCGACCAAATTCCTGACACCGCACAGCTATGCTACGCCGCTGCTGCAGACTGCTTCACAAAGAGATGACAAATTTTGGTGTTTTGTTTTGTTTTGTTTTTCTGTTGTTCTGAAGACTTGTCTATTAAACTAATAAGGACCCTATAAGTGTATGAAAGGGTCCATTCATGTTTGTAAAGGAAAGGAAAGAAAAATTAGACCGCACCTCGACGAGTTCGATGTTGGCAAACTTAATGCCTTATGATAAGATAGTAAGTTCCTGAACACGTATAATTGTAGGACTGCCTAAGACTAGATATTGAATGACACGACACTTTGTTACGTGGGCAGGCATGTCTCTAATCAGTGCTTCTACACTCTTGCTAGTGCTACTCGACACTTCACATGTGAGCAGTAAGTCTCCGATCGCGTACACAAGACTCCCGCTAGTGCTACAAGACTCGCTACGTGCGCATGCCCCCAATCGCGCTTCGCACTCCCGCTTTGTGCTACAACACTGTACTATACAAAGACCTTCGTGTAATTTCTTATTGTGCTATGTCCTACCATTTCTTATTACCGGCTCAGGTAGTCAAACGCTATATCATAAGAGTCTTAAATAATCGAATAAGAGTAAAGTAATGTATATCGTTAAGTTTTGTAGTACCTACGGGTACCTCTGTACAAGTATAAGCTCTGTAGTACCTAAAGGTACCTCCGTACAAGTATAAGCTCTATAACTCCTACAGGAGATATGAACAAATATAAGTCGGCTATAAGTACAAGTATGGGTATAAGTTTGTTATATGAATTCATGAAAATTACGACATTCAAGCATCAGATATAATGTTATCAAGAGATGCCATCAGAATGAGATTTCAGCATGTGTATAATATATTTCGGTATGTTTCCCCACTAAGTGTAAAGCTTAGCACGGGTTTTTATCCGTGTAGGTATAGAGGAGGACGTCCGCGATCTTCCGCATACTACTGGACCAACAAACTAGTAGGAGTACATTACAGTAGGTTTTACGCTCTGATTATGTAAATGTAAATGTACAATTTTTGTATATGTATATGTAAATGGGACTCGAGACTATATGTATTGACACTGTAAATACCACTATGGTGGTAGTTTTATTTTGTATCTTGGTATATGATATTTTGATTCAGTTATAAGACTTAGGCCCACCAATGTCTAAAAAAAAAAAAAACAAGTAAAGAGTCCCAAGATACCACACCCCTTCATCCGCCAGCGGGGGAGTCGGGGTGTGACACCGCACACGTGGGATCTAATTTTACCTGCTTTGGTAAGCATCTAGAAACTTCCCTTTCGAGTTGCTCTGTTCCATTAATTTTTTTTTTCACCTTTTTCCAGTTTTAAGATTATGCTATCCTTTAAATTCAATAATCATTTTGGATGTTTTATGTTTTTTAAAATAAAAAATAATAATGATTGTTATATAAAATATAGCAATCCCATATCTAAAAAAACAAAATTATTGTGTTACATTTTTTAAATTATTTTTAAAGCGGTTTGGTTGTGTTCTTCAAAATTATTGTGTTCTTTTAAAAAAAAACATAAGAAGAAAATCTTAATATTCTATTTCCTTTTATGTAATGCTCAAAATCATGCAAAGATACGTCCAGATGTGTCACGCCTATCTCCCGATCCGACCAATGGCGGATCCGAACCGAAACCGCGCGAGACTATATACTGACCTACCACCCGTGCTCTTCTCGGGAGTCGAACTCTCAGACCAGGGTTATACAAACAATTTCGTAATAACAAAAATCATTTTCATATATAGCAACTACCACCGGAGGGTGTCCCCCAACATCTATATACATATACTATCCCATTTACTTATACATGTACAATTTTTTTCTTTCTAATACAAATCATCGAGATCGCTGAAGCAAAAGGCTATGAGCACTCATCTCCGAGTCGGCCCGTCCGCGATGTGGGATGTCCTCACCTCTATCCTTGTTCTCGTCAATCTACACGAATTGAACACCGTATGCCTTTACGCTTTAGTGGGAACATACACGGACAACCAATTACCGGCGATCGCTAAGTTTATACATATGCATTTCATATATTTATACATATTCATATAACTTTTATTCTTTATCATCTTTACATTCCTATTTTATGTCTACATGTTCTCCAGTTCTTGACATAACTCCCATCTATACTTTTACCCCAGATCTCGTGTTTCTGTCATCTTACTTATCTCTATCGTTTTTAGCACTTATGCATTTCTATCATGTGTTCATAGCATGTCTCTCAGTCATTTAGGTATGTCTATCATATATTCATATCATAAATTTTTTTATTCTAGTACTTATCATTTGATCTGTTATCTTTCTAATGATTCATATTACATATCCTATTCTGTGCATGTCATATTCTTATACATATATTACTTTCATGGTATATACTATATACCATTTATTATGTTCTATTTGGCATATAATCGTTATCATGTAATCGTCATCATGTACTAATTTCATACCGTGATTCATGTAATCGCTTCATGTACTATTTTCATATAATCGCTTTCATGTACTGCTTCATGTACTATTTTCACATAATCGTTTTCTATGTGATCGTTTACGTTCATATACTTTTCGTGGTCATTGACACTTTGCTTCTTGTACTTGTATACTTGTCATACTATCATCGTACAGTTATGCTTCATATCAGGTCATATATTCTCCACATTTCATTTATTTTATGTTTCGCGCCCGCCTAAACCTTAGAAGTGGATATTAAACCATGAGGCCCGGGCGCGCTTTATACTCCACTCGTATAAACAGCTGGGTCCATGAGGGCCTCGAGGCTGTGCGACCCTCTTTCTACCACCATCCAAACGGACGATGCCATCAATCTAAACTAAAAACGATATCCGTATGTATGCCGTGCACTTATTCTCTCTAATAGGCATGCCCATCTATCCCTCTACTAGGTTCTAAGGCATTAACCATACGTATTCATGTTCAAGATATTATCTCATATTACCGAATCATTATTGTCATTCGGTAATCATATGTGAGATATATACAATCATTTATTCTTAACTTTGCATTTTTCATATTCTATACTTGTCATATACCCATGCTTATATATGTTCCATACATATAATTTGTTAATGTGCATATGCACATATACTATCATTACTAACTGCATTCGTTCTTATATCCGTAGCTTCATATCACCATTCTCCTATTTCTTTTCTTTACAATACATGTATATCATTTCCATATATGTCTATTCCATATCGTATTTGCTCATGTTTTAGCTATTCATATTCCATTTCTTCACTCTTGTATTCATATCATGTTCTATCATATTTTCATCTCATATATTAGCCTATAACATTCTTTATGGTAACCTATCATCATGCATGCATTTACTATTCTTATTCATACATGCTTATTATTCATGTGTACATGTACTATCTCCTCGTAACATCTATATCTTTGTTAACTTATATTTTCATGTACTTTATTAGGATCCATCTCTATCTCCCGTAGGGAGTTACATAACTTATACCTATAATGGAGGTACTTTATACATGTACTTGTAATTTTATCTATCTGATATTTTGTATCTATCTTGTATATTATGCATGATATACCATGATTATCATATCTGCCATCGCTTTCCTCTATTTCTGGACCTAATATTAGTTCAAATTTTATCATACTATGTATGGTTGTGGTTCTTGACTCAATGGGCTTTCCATAGAGTCTAAGAACACCCAATCGGGAGCTGGACGGCGAGCATCTTCCTGGCTGCAGGTCAAACGCACTCACCCCGAATCGACGAGCTGACCTGACCTGGACGAGCTCGATCTATCACCTCGGTCTGACACCTAATATCCTCCTCAGGCATATCAATGTATTCTTGACTCAATGGGCTTTCCATAGAGTCCAAGAACACCTGAATCGGAGTTCGGACGAAGGAGTTATGACCTTCCGAAGTTGGAGGTCAAACGTACTCAAATCCTGAACTAGACGAGCTGACCTGACCTGGATGAGCTCGATCTATCACCTCGGTATGATACCTAATATCCTCCTTAGGCATATCAATGTATTCTTGACTCAATGGGCTTTCCATAGAGTCCAAGAACACCCGAATCGGAGTTCGGACGAAGGAGTTATGACCTTCCCGGGCTGGAGGTCAAACGTGACTCAAATCCTGAACTAGACGAGCTGACCTGACCTGGACGAGCTCGATTTATCACCTCGGTCTGACACCTAATATCCTCCTTAGGCATATCAATGTATTCTTGACTCAATGGGCTTTCCATAGAGTCCAAGAACACCCGAATCGGAGTTCGGACGAAGGAGTTATGACCTTCCGAAGTTGGAGGTCAAACGTACTCAAATCCTGAACTGGACGAGCTGACCTGACCTGGACGAGCTCGATATATCACCTCGGTCTGACACCTAATATCCTCCTCAGGCATATCAATGTATTCTTGACTCAATGGGATTTCCATAGAGTCCAAGAACACCCGACCGAGTTCGCACGGCGAGCCATGACCTCCGCTGGAGGTCAAACGACTAAATCCCGAATCGACGAGCTGACCTGACCTGGACGAGCTCGATATATCACCTTGGTCTGACACCTAATATCCTCTTCATGCATATCAATGTATTCTTGACTCAATGGGCTTTCCATAGAGTCAAAGAACACCCGAATCGGAGTTCGGACGAAGGAGTTATGATTCGCTGGAGGTCAAACGTAATCACCCTGAACTCGACGAGCTGACCTGACCTGACGAGCTCGATCTATCACTCCAGTCTGACACCTAATATCCTCCTTAGGCATATCAATGTATTCTGACTAATGGGCTTTCCATAGAGTCCAAGAACACCCGAATCGGAGTTCGGATCTAAGGAGCGTGACCTTCCGGTTGGAGGTCATAATGCAGGTAAACCAGCCGTGGGCTGACCTCGAACCGGCCGTCGAGCCGACTTGGCTGAGCTTGTTCTAACACCCTGGCCCGACATCTTATATTATCCCCTCGTGAATATGAATGTATTCTTGACTCAATGTGGCTTTCCATAGAGTCTAGAACATATAAATCGGAGTTCGCATTTAAGGAGATATGACCTTCCGGGGTGGAGGTCATACAGAGTCAACTCGACGGTCACCCGAACTAGATGAGCCGAAATTTCACAAGACAGCCGCAGCCCACAGTGACGTATACCGCCGACCTCTACAGTGACGAGGTCCTGACCTCGTTGCATGAGGTCCGTTGACCTCTCGCGCACCCATCCGCGACCCTCTCACTGACCGCCGCATGAGGCCCCGCCGACCTTCACGCATGAGGTCTCAGCCGACTCACGCATGAGGCCCTGGCCGACCTCTAGCGACCTCTCGCTGACGACCTCTATGGCCGAATTTCCTCACCCATTTGACTGTTCAGCAGTTAATTATAACTTGCCTACAGTGGGTCCGACTGAGAAATTCAAAAGCCTAACATCAATTTCACTGATATGGCTACAATTTCCCAGAAAGACTTACTGCCAAATTCTCTTTATTTCTGACCCAAAAACCTGTTCTAAGGTCCGGCTAGTTGACCCGAATTGGCTGAACTGACCCAACCAGATCTAGCTGAGCTGACCTTTGCAAAGACCAGGCAACCTCAAGGTCTGGCTGTGAGGTCCAACAGAACAAAGCCTAACATCAAAGCTCTATTGATGTGGCTACAATTTACTAGAAGGACTCACTTCTAAATTCCCTTTATTTCTGGCCCAAAAACCCGTTCTAAGATCCGGCTACTGCATATGATCAAAAATAGGGAATTTTCTGGGTTCAACTTGCAACTATCCCTATCCCAAAACACAACTATAGGAGCCTTAGAACTCTTCTCAACTCAACCCTACACGAAATGAGTTTAGGAGTTCCCAAACCCAAACCGTACACAAGATAGAGGGTTCTAAACCATGTATCCTAAGCGCCTAGACCAAAACTAGACTTATCTGACCAAAGACATGTCCAAATGCAATAGTTTCGTATAAATATTCACAGTTATTCTTAAACCATATTTAAAATTCCATATACCCGTATTTCCATTACAAATATTCCCCAGTTATCTTGTGATCTTATAACTTCTTTTCCCTCTTTCTTCTTTTTCTTTTCTCTTGTGTACCTTCTTTCCTCCTTTCTCTTCTCTTCCTGCTTGTCAGTTTCTAACATATAACTCAGAGACGAAAATAAGATATTTATTTTGGTCTTATCTTTTATTGTCTTATCTCCTTTTTATTTCGACTTTTCAGGGAGGAAACTTATCCTCTTTTCATCAAACCACTTGTCTCTTACAATTTTCTTTCGCATTTTATTCCTAATATATTTCTTTTATTACTCTTTGGTCATTCAATTCTCACAATGCTACTTGATTTAGCATAAATGATATGCTTTGACATATAAACTTATTAAATTCTGACCCTTGGGTCATGAATTAGTAATTTATTAATTTACCTTTACTTGTTGTATTAATTCAAGTTCTTGCTTATTTTATTTTATTAGGATAACTATCTTTTCTTTTATTATCATAGCGTGTTCGAAAACTGTTAGGGTATATTTGAGTGTTACAAGATCGTCAAAGCGGTTTTGGTCCTAAATATATGATAGACAATTGGGAGGGTGACAAATTAATTCAAAAAATTCAAAATTCTTGCAATGAAATTAAATATTCTTCTATTGTATACTAAAGTATAAACTTAGTAAAATTCAAATTTACATAAGAGTTACCATGTATAAAGATAAATGGGTCCGACATGATTAACATGAGGCGCTTTTATTGGGAAATGATCCCATCTCAATTTATTTGAAAATTAGGAATAAAATACCTAAAATCAAAACTAGGTCTCCTATTTAAAAAATATTTAATAAAAAATATAAAATATTTTAGGAAAAAATAGTATTAAAATTATGAACTTTCAAGATTTTTACATTTAAATCCCAATATTTTATAAAAGTATCAACAATAGACTTGAGCTGCAACTACATAGTACCTTACAGTTGCAACTCAAGTCTACTCGCAATTATAGAGTCATTTTTAGTTGCACTCAATCTTGACCACAACTATAGAGTCACTTTTAGTTGAGACTCAATCCTATTTGCAACTATAAAGTCACTTTTAGTTGAGAATTAATCATACCCGCAACTATAGAGTCACTTTAGTTGAGACTTAATCTAAATACGACTATAAGTCACTTTTAATTGAAAAAACAATCACTATACCTTGTATAAAGTCGCTTGTAGTTTGCAACTCAATAAATATGAAACTAAAAATATGCTTTAGTTGCAATTTTTTTTTGCCCTAACTAAAATAATGTCCCTATAAGTCACTTTTCTTGTTGTGTGAGCGAGCATATAAAATGTATTTCTATCTTACCAGTCAATATCAGTAGTGGATAGCTAAGAAATGGACTACTTATAAATAAAAGAAAGAAACTAATGACGGACCATCTCAAGCTCTCGCTTTTAGAGCGGATGCACGAAAAGTTTAATTATGAAGGCTGATATCTATCTAAGATAAAGGGGTTGACCTTACCGCATTTCCAATTCACAAGCAAAGCATTGAATGAACATAGAAAAGAGTGGTAATGTGATGCCTATTTCCAGGGGGTCGGTTGACAACGTCGACGCATGAGAATGTTCGTGGATGTGGATAACGACACCGCTCATGGCTCCAGGCGGAATTCTCGCTTTGTACGAACACGCAGATACCTGCGCAATCCCAGCCGATTAGCGACCGCGCAGGAATTCCATATCACGGTAAAAATGGCCGCGGGCTTTGTGCATCCATATCACCAGTATATCAACTATATAACATAGTTCAAGAGTTATTACATTACTCTTAACCAAAACAAATATTAAAATTTACAATTTTAATACATGTTCTACAAAATGAATACCAAAGCCACAACCCGGCTTTCTTCTAAAATGAGGCCTCTAGTGAGCGTCGTCCTCCTGTACACTCCCTGTACCTGAAATAATGATCCCTCGACAGGGCGAGCAATGCCCAATAGTGATAATTTCCTATATGGGTTACTTCCCACCTAAGTGCACATGTCCTGGCAAACAAACACACTCAAGTAAATACATGATCCTACTTGAATGTCTACATGCCCAATCCCATGTCTCGAGTCCTCACCGACTCCCTCACACATGCCTAAGTCAAATGCGAGAAAAACATCGTTTTCATTTTTCTTTCGTTTTCGTGTCATGCGCTCCCTTTTGCTCGTTCTAGGGTGCCGGTGCATATGGGAATGCATTATGCCAATTCCAAAATATTCTGCTATTCTATTTTACATGCATATATATATATATATATATATATATATATATATATATATATATATATATATATATATATATATATATATATATATATATATATATATATATATATATATATATTAACATAATTAATTCACATAATTCATATTATTCAATTTACAACACTAACACCAAAATTAACTCACATAGGCTAATTAACTTCAATCAAACAATTCATTTTGAATCACTTTCCAGGCCACACGAAATCACAGCAAAATCGCGTGAGCGGGCAAACCCTTGAGTGGCACTATTCACGGCCTATTAGGGATTTCTTACTTCGATTCAAAGATTTTGAGGCCAGATAACACGGCCTTAGGGCCTCATCAAATCCCCATCCATAAAATGGCTCTTAGCCAAAGAATAAACCAAGTAGGAAAAGATCCCTACCTCTTGGAGTTGTCGGAACTCCACAAAATCAGTGCCCACGCATAGCCCTCACCTCGTAGAATGACTTTGCTTCTTGCTCAGACGGGAATCGACGGTCCGAATGCCGGGAAATCTAGAGAGAAGTTACCCTCTCTCTCTGCAAATGCAGATCCATTTTTCGCTTAAGTTTTGCTCTTTTCTTTTGAGAAGAAAACTATTCCCTTTTGTTTTATACTCATTTAACTTTCCAATAATTCCATCCATGTCCCTTTAAGTTTTGGATTTTGACACATGGCTTAATCGAAACCATTCATCTCATCCTCTCACAATCATGCAACATGTGTCACATGTGTACATGTAGTAGGTGACCTTTGTCACATCACATGTCTCTCACAAGTCGTTTTACGGCACCCGACACTCGATGCCTAAAAAAATGTGCAAATTCCGACTGTTTCGGAATTCGACGAAATTCGACATGGTAGCTAGATTTTGTGAGAAGATTCCAACGGTGAAGTCCGTTTCGTCATCCGAGATCTAGAAAAATTCTGGATTTTGACCAAAATTACAATTTTGCCATTTTTCAGAAAATTAGATTTTCTCGGGGTTTCACAGGTAATATGCTCTTAGACTATAGAGGGTTTTCCCCACCTCTGAATCTTTCAAATCATATGACTATGCTTATGCGCGAACTTGTGTACATAAAATTATAAAGAAGAATTTCGAGATGGAAGCAAATACTTACAATGAAATCACGGACTCGATGCTTGGGGAAGCTCGAGCGAGTAGGCGTGAGTCTTAAATTCCTTATATTTTTACTGTCATTTTCTAGCTTATTTTTAGTATCTTCGGATCTGTTTCAATGCCAAATTACGAAATATTTACCAACTTTGTGTTTTGCATGTTCTAATTCAAAAAGGAGGAAATTACAACATAAAGAGAAAAAAGCGATTATACTTGAGTCTTTGTCATGAGTTTATTATTAATGTAACAAATTCCAAGTAAATAGCAAAGAAACTGGATCCACGATAATAATTTCCTTGTCGCAACACAAGATGCAGTATTGACATATGAGTTACATTGCGACAAAACGTGTCACGTGATAAATGGAAGAATACTTGTGATCATTTGAGACAAAGAAAGTTTATGTTGCAACAAAGTTTTAGCGGATGTGACATAAAGGAAGAAATTGTCACAACAAAGAAGCCCTGTCGCTACAAATGAAACAAGAAGAAGGCATAAACTTTGTCGCGACAAGGTATCTTCTGTCACGACAAGAAATTAAAAAGCAAAACAGGAAGAATACTGCGACAAGAAAGTTTATGTTGCTACATCATGAAGAATAGAAGGAAAAATCTCTGTCGCGACACAATCCTCTTATGTCACGACACTGATTATGCAAACATGGAAAAACTTGTTGAGACAGAAGAAGAGCTTTGCAGATGAATTTCTGTCGCGATAAGGTGACTTAAGTCGCGACGTTGAAATAAGAAGAAGCTCTGGTCGTGACAGATAAACGAGGTCGTGACATGTGATGCTTACTTAATGAACTGACCTGGTTGCAACAAAAGAACCTAATGTTGCGACATACTTCAAGCTGAAGAGATGTTTCGATGTCACGACAGGGATCGTAAGGTCGCGACACGGAGATCAGTTAAACACAGATAAACAAGGTCACGACAGACTTTTCTATGTCGCGACAAAGATTCTAACACAGGAAAGTCACGGTCGCGACGCAACAAATTGAGTGCGACACAAAGATAAGATGAATAAAGAAAAGTCGATCACGGCATAACAAAGCGAGTCCGCGATAACAAACATCTACGACACCAAGAGGCCATGTCGTAACATCAAAATGAAGTTGCAACAAGAAATCAGGTTTAGTGGCAACAAAAATCCGTCGAGACAAACTTTTTGGGTTGCGATAGAAATTCTTACAATATAAGAAACAGTGTTGCAACAAGAACCAAAACAGAAATGTTATCGCGACATAAAAGCGGAGTTCTGACACCGTTGAAAAGCTGCATGAGAGCTCTATCGCAACACAATTGTCGATGTCGCGACATAGAATGGAACAATAGACTTATGCAGATAGATTGTTAAGAGGCAAAAAGAAAGATACGTTATTTAAACATAATGAATATCTTGAAGAAGAAAGAATGCATCACGACCAAAGAAACTGCATTCTGACGAAATCCAGAAGGAGCACAAAGGCAGGTCATAATGAGACAAGCGCATGCTGCAACGGTTCTACGATAAGACTAAAAAACTTAGTCCTTTCAAAGCTTCCAGGTCAGAGCTTTAGAATGCAATACGGTCGCTGACACAACAAACTAGGTCGCGACAACAAACATATGACACCAAGAGGCCTATCAAAATGAAGCTACAACAAGAAATTAGGTTAAGTGGCGACAAAACTCTATCGAGACAAACTTTTTTGGAGTTTGTGACAAAAGTGACAATATAAACGTGTTATGAGGGCAAAGCGAAATGTTGTATGACATAAAGGTACGGGTCCGCGACACCAATTTGGAAGAAGTTGCATAGAAACTCTGCCATGACACACCTGGTGATGTCGCGACATGGAATGGGTCGCGATGGTTTGCGAAAAATGTCAGAGATAACGTGCCGTGATAAGCCGAGAGATCGTCGTAAGATTCATCAGCAGTCAAAGAGACTGGGCAGTCTTGGGATTTGTGCGCGACCGTCGTTCAGCCCATCACGACAAAACTTTCAAGTCGCGACAGAGAATGCAATCTGAGCCAGAATTTTTGGGGATCCACAATGTAGCCTCAAATTTAGGGCCCAAACTTATGGGGCTCTATAAATAGAAACAATGGAAAAAAAGGAGTCCTAGTCGAGTCGGGAAGAAAAAAACTCAGGCATCTAGGGAGGCGAGGACTCTTTTGTATTATATTTTATTTTATTTTATTTTTTCTTTCTTTCTTTTAACTTTCTTCGTAGACTAGATTTATGTATAATTTTTAATTTGTTTATTGGATCTGAAATAGTGAGTTGTTCAGAAGTTTTGAAGTTGAATTAAATTGTTGAAAGTCATTTCCGATTCTTGTTTGAATCAATATAAATCTAGACAAAAATTTGAATTCCATTTCTTTTCAATTGATTGCAATTATAGTGAAATTTTCCTGATCAGTATTTCAATCTTCACTGTGATCCAGTTTTCGAGAAACACAACTTCCGCTGGGAAAGATTTGATGTTAGTTATGGTCTTTTCTGCATAATTAGAAGAAAATTTCAAGGGTTGAGAATCTTGAATTTATTTGAATGATGATGTTCATGAAGTGGTGTTCCAGTATTAGTAACAAATACCTATAAAAAGGGCTGTTTTCTAGCTCTGATTTCCAAGAGGCCCTCTGAGTGACATAGAGTTGGAGATTCCTGAGAGCATGAGGCATTACTTGGGAGTATGCTAGACTAATATTGAAGAATTAATGAGCTCTGAAAGATTACTTAGATAAATCATCAATTTACTCATGGTTTGAGAATTAGTTGAGGGATCTATCAATTTAAATCAGTTAGAGACCTCTCCTTGAGTACGGAGAATGATCTTGATCTGTGTTAGTATAGAACTAATCAAGGAAAGAGAGAACTCTTTCATATATTAAGGATGAGACATCATTCATCTTGTAGAAATCTGGCAATGACCTTGTCTTGGGAAGCAAGATATCTGCAGTCATAAGAAATGGGTATGAAGTATTGGAAAAGAAAAATACCCAGATCTTATAAAGAAATTATGATTACAAGTAATTGATTAGAAACATGATTCAGAAATGAATATGACTCTCTAATAAGTGAAAATTATGGTTAAAGGAGAAATCTAAACTATACTATCTCTATTTGACAAATTCGATTCGATTATGATAGAATCAAATTAGATTATGATGCGAGGAATTGATAATTTCCGCAGTGGTAAATCGATTAATTCCAGCGATAATCTGGTTTCCGATTTACGTTTAGGAATTATAAATTCTTTTCTTTTCTTTTCTTTATTATAGATGTAGAAATTTAGATAGTAGAATTCTTAGTTCGGTTATTGAAATTTCTATGAAATGAAAGTTCAAATAGTATGGAACTTGAGTAGTTGGAGTAGTTGAATTTTAAATTCTTTTCAATCTCTGTGGGAACGATATTCGGACTTATAAGTCCACTTTTATTACTTATACGACCTGTGCACTTGCAGTTTTAAGACCAAACTAAATTCTTAATGAATTCATTGACAAACCTATTTTTCTTACAAGCATATAAGTTATTATTTGGTCTGAACAAGTTTCTGGTGCCTTTACTAGGGATTAGCATATAGTCCTGTGGTAATGGTAACATAAATTTGTATCCATATATGATTTGGTCTCATCAGTAGCCTAACTTCTTTCACACCGCTTTCACAACCTAAGAGAGAGCTCAACGAGGCGTATCATCTTAGGACTTTCATGCTAATTAGAATATGTAATTAACAAGGTCTCTGTCTAAGCAGGAAAATCAAGAGGTTCCTATCTAGGGTATCGAGAGAGACTTAAATTTCTTTAGAAAATAATTGACACCTTTCATTTTTCATCCATAAATGTTAATGCTTCGATATCAATTACTTTTTACGGGCTCTTATGGCAGTTGCCACAATTCTAAAGTAGCCTTCGTTCCAGTGACGTGGGGAATGCTTTTCTGAATGGAAAACTACTGGTAACGATAGGGGAGGTTCACATGCCACCTTCACCAGGGTGATAAGTTTCTTCACATCTAGTTAGTCGACTCAGGAAGGCGTTGTATGGACTAAAACAAGCAAACTCCGACTTGAAAGCAAGAAGCAAGGTTGGTCGTAGATCAATTTTGCATTTGGTTCATTCCAGTCCTTCTTTCTTTAGGAGGTTAAAGATTCAGTCCTTTCTCTTATAGCATTACTAGGAGTTAGCCTTCTTGGTCTTGGATTTCTCCTTCATGTAGTAAGGATTCCAAACTATTGAATTACAATACCTAACATTTGAATCGTCAATGCATGTCTAGGGGAATTAGTTGTCATTGTTCTTTTGAAGGTTATATCAAACTATTCTAGTAATGGTAATGTTAATATCATTCTATCATCATGTTGCACTATATTAAGATATGACACCTAAGAATAGATTTGATCTTATTTCTAGGCGCATGAAGCTATGGTAGGGAATGTCTTTCCTTTAGGACTTCCCTTGATCTTCCTTAAGTCCCTTTTAGTTCTCTAAGGCTCTTCCCTTGTCCTGTTGCAGATCACTCCACGTTCGGTTGCGAACCAGCCCACCCAGTGGGAGGCTTTGCCTTTATTATGACGAGCTATTAGCTCAATGGTTGGAAGTAAGCCCACGATAGTACGATCATTATTACGGGAGTACGTGAGGGCTCTCAGCCACATGGATAATTCAATGTGCTCATCAGAGCCTGACCCTGAGATGTGGACCATCCAAGGCACATTAGCATGGTGTACTCCACTTGTTCGAACCGGGGATTGAAACCAAACTTCTCTTCAAGAGGATAGATGAGGCGATTTAGGCGAGATCCAATGTAGATCCAACTTTCTATTCACTCATGGGATCTAGGCGGTCAATGGAGATACCACTTCTCCTCTGTTTCTCAGAATCCATACATCCCTTATCAGTGTATGGAAAATAAAATGGAGCACCTAACAACGCATCTTCACGGACGAGAGCTACAAGATCACCTTTCATTATGGGGTGTGAAGGGATCGATACCATTCAAGCCTTTTTTCATGCTTTTCCCGGAGGTTTGGAAAGCTACAATCACTAACATTTCCTGACCTCCCTTCCCAAAGGAAGAGCATGGAATTCTTTTCGCTCCATAGGGACCAGGAGATTGGATCTACCCTAAAAGAATGCGGTATGAATAACTCATTTGCGGTCTTTGACCCCCTCGATCCTACGAACACCCCCGTCATTTACATTAGGATGTGCCTATTTATCTATCTCTTGACTCGAAATGGAAGCGGAGTTTGAAAAAGGATCTTAGAGATTGAGCGCACAAGCGAGGCGGCAGCTAGACAGAAGGAAGTTTTGACTTTACCTCAGATGCACTCTTCTCTTGGAAGAACAAGAAGGATATTTCTTCTAGATGGAAGCTTACTTTAGATTCTGATCTTTTGAGACAAGCAGTGAATCGATATCTGGATTCCCCAATCCTAAGCATATTCAAATAGTTTTAGACGTGAGATAAAGAGAGTTAAGCTTTGGAGTATGGAAATGAAACCTTTGTCTATTAGATCTTCAGGTCAATGACCAAGTATTTCCCCCAATTTATTTTTAGTGAGCACTCTATTCTAGCCCTTTTGCACTTAAGCCTCTTTTTTTTTTTTAGAAAATTTAATGTCTATTCTATTCACTTCCATTTTTTTTTGTTTAAAAATTGTGTCTTGAAATATCTATTCAATGTGACCTTAATCAAGGTCAGATTGTTCATGTCCCGACCACGAAATGCTTGTGGATATTGTGTGACTTGATACCCACACGTTGGTGTCCACTAGGGATCAAAATTTTAAAAAAATCGAAAATAGTCTCCTTTATGCGAAGGGCTATATAGCTAACATATACAATATAATAACACAACTACAAGGTAATGCAACACAATGACACTGCGGTCCATTTATGAGTAAAAATTGACCACACTTGGTCCATTTATCCCATTCATATAACAACATGCAAGGCTATATTAAAAGCAGTCCATATGAGTTCAAATTTAAAACTCTCTTTACATAAAAGGTACATGCCAAAACTTAATTTGTTCCAAAAATTTTAAAAATGAGTTATAAACCACAAGTCGGCTTTCTTGTACTTGCGACCCGGATGAGAATTAGATCCTTTGCGTATATCCCTTTTCAAATGTTTTCGTATAGGGTGACCGTATCATTAATTGATTCCTATAGAATTTACTCCCCACCTAAATTGCACATCATGTTTCCTGATGACAAATTCATATTCACACATCAACATTCCAGTAAGAATATACAATTTAGGTTTTCGAATTCTTTTATGTCATGCTATGAAATGAGATGAGACTCACTTATGCACCATACCACTGAGTCTTTATCGACTCTAGCCACAAAATCAATATAATGTGTAATAAAATCCGTCATTGATAAATTTCATCAAATGATCACTTTATAAACAAAACTATGTGTCTTTGTGGGTAGCGGATTTTGGAATCGCACCGTTGACTCCACACGCCTATCTACACTTTTTGGACTTTCATTGTCAGAGTGTATGAACCAGTAACCGGGCCTCTCACCCGAGGGAGTGTCTATCCCTTCTTGCTATTACTTGACACAAGTTTTCCATGTCATGCGACCGTATGACTTTGTTGAATTTGGCTCAACAGTACTGAGTCACTTATCAATTACCAAATGTTGTGTTTGATTTCAACCATGCACTCACATCCATGGAATGCAATGTCCCCGTGTATATACAATGTATTGCACCATTGCATGTCAATGTCATGTCACATATAATGAATGCCACATGGACAACCTAAATCATATATTTCATCATGTATCATGGACAATCATATCATATGCATATAATTTTTATCAACCTGTCAGTATCAATATCTATTGTACACATATATCAACAATTTATCTACCTTAACAAACCAGCATGTGTACAAAATCAAACAATAACACCCACTTAACCCTCAAGACCAAATGTGACATATAATAACCACATAAATTAGCTGGCCCATAGTAAATGCTAAAATCGGGCCCCAACGGGCGCAAAACCAACCAATGTAGACTCTTATAGGGTTCAGTTGTAATCTGGCAGCCCTTAAAACAATCATTTGAACATGCCATAAACAATCACAAATCAGCCTATAAAACCGGCCACAAAAAGGCCATAAAACCGTTCAAAAACAGTCTAAACAGTATGAACCTCTACACATAACAATAATATAAATAGCCTGCTTAACCTTAAGGTGAAATAAACCAAAGTAGAAAAGAACCCTACCTCTTGGAGTGTAGTAGAAATGTAGAAGGCCTCAAGAACACCTCATAAACCCAAAACCTTTGATTTCCCCAAATCTCCTCCTTTGGATCTTAAGTGAAACTCTTTGTTTTTTGTACACGCGTGTAGCCCTCATCGAGGAGATAAACTTTAGTTCTTGGCTCGACGAATTCCGACCGACTGAACTCTGAGGATCGTTGAAATAAGTCTTGGGCTTCTCTCTTCCTCTCCCTTTTGCTCTCCACGGCCAAACCAGAAAAATGAGATATTTAGCTCCCAAAAATATGATTTTTCTAACCTTATCCATGCAAGGCATTGCGTTCGTCCCGTTGTCCGCCATATTCGGTCGTTTATCGAAGCAATTAATTTCGTCGATTCATGTTGGAGGTATTTTATATGAATTTTATTTAGTATTTTTCCAACTTTCAAGATTTTCTAGTAGAAATCTTGTTTTTAGAATCACCCAGGACACGTCGATCTGCGATGAAAAAAATCTAACTATCTCATAATCATACAAAGTCGTTTAGGTGACTAGATTTCCCTGAGCCAGATCAGTGAGTCTGTTTCGTCATCCCAAGATACAAAAATTACCAGTTTGCAAACTGTCTGTAATTTACAATTTACCGTTTTACCATTTTTCAGGAAAAATTTAAATTTATCCGGGTTTTACACAATATCTACAAACATTGTCTATTCTCTAACTTAAAAAAAAAAAATATTGTCTATTCTCTTGAATGATTTCTTGTATTCTTTAAATTAGTATTAACTATATTTATTCGTACTCCATATCTTAAATTTATATTAAAAATATTATTATTATTATTATATTATAGTTTGTAGTTCCTTCAAATTTGTTTTAATTGAAAATTTGAAAAGATAAATTTATATTACAAAGGACAAGTATTCTTTATGTTTGTTCACTTTTCTTGAAATATGTTTTGGTATTAACTATATTCATTCATACTCATATACCTTAATTTATATTAAAATTAACCAATTTTGAAAATAAAATTATTTAATTTTTCATACATAAGACTTATTTCATACATATTATAAAGTTAGTTATTTTTAAATGATATTGGAAAAGAAATAAACTTTTGCAATATTTTATTTGAAGAACAAAAATATATGTTTTTTTTTAATTTTGGATGATTTTAAAAGCAAGAACTTAAAATTAAAGTTGTTTTAGTAATGAAAGATAAAACCAAATAAATAACACTTTAATAATATAAAGGTAAAAAACATTTATAAGATTTGGATGGTAGTGATTGAGAAATGAACATTTACTGTAAACCCATAATTTGTTCTCCAATATTTGAGATTATGAGTTACAAAAAAATTACTCTTTTATCTTTTCATTGCATATTCATTTACAAACTTTATATTTTATTTTATTTTTTTTCTATGGATACCCTTATCATTCTCTTTTCCACTATTTTTATTTTTATTTATTTTTGATGATTAACTAACTAACAATGATCAAATTATTATCAATTATTATTATTGGTATAATAAGTTATGTTAAATGGAATAAGATAATTGAAGTAAAGGAAAAAATAATATTTTTTATATACTAAATTTTGTCAAATGGAATAAAATTTTTAATTAAAAATGACTATCTATATTTGACCTCATCATCAAAACTTTCAAATATATTATTATTTTGAGGAGAGAATAAAATCTTGAGTCTTAAGAAAATCTTGAGAAAGATTCAAATATTACAGTAAAAAAAATTTATAAAATTCAGCGTAATCAAGATAGTATATAATTTTTGAAAATTTTTTATCTTACTAACTAAAATAACAATAATTTGAGACTTAGAATCATTAGTAAGCGCAATTGAAAAAACAAAATAATTAATAGCAATACAGAATTATAAATCTTAATTTCACACGTCATTTGGAACCTAGACCAAATTCAGAGTCAAGAGTAGTGAAAACTAAAAATTTGACCCGACACGTGGAAACAGCGACCACAGACCAACCACGGTTTTGCGGTTTGGGTTGAGTATATGTTTTTATTTATATTTTGTGTTGACTTGTCTAACCACGTTTAATAAATTGGTCGTATTCGTGTTGACTGCTGCTTAGGGTACGTAAAATAACCGTTTAATTATTATATTAATTAATTAACCTATTTAATAAGTTATTTGTGTTTAAAAATGAATTATTAATTATAATTCCTATTAATTTAAATAATAAAATCAATAAACATGTTAAATTTAATAGGTTATTTGTGTTAAATATGCATAGATGATTAATTATAATTCTTATTATTTTAAATAATCAAATTAAATGAGTTATATTAACGTGACCTGCTGCGAATAATAAATGGGTTGGGTTTGGGATTGCGAATGTTGGCCGTTTATTATTAAGTGTGTCGGGTTTAGGTTGCGGAATGCCCAGCGTCGTTCGTATATTGACCTGACGAGAAGACGACACCAGTGCAATTGCCACACTCCAAGAGCAACGCACATCATATATTAATAATATATCCAAAGCCATTTTTTCCCGTTCTTTTGTTCCTCGAGCAATCACAAATAAAACACAAGAACAAAAATCTCACGAATATATGAACCTAATCTTGATCCTTATGAACTGGGTTTTCACCTGCATCATGAATAATTTAGAAATCCATATGAAATGGTTTTGAAGAAAAATGACAGCAAAAAAAAAAAAATTGAAATGAAATAAATTTAGAACTCACCTTGTGAACTGGGTTTTCACCTACATCATAAATAATATTTTAGAAATCCATATGAAATGGGGTTTGAGACAAATAAAAGAACATAAAAAAAAAATGAAATAGATTAAGAACTCAACAGAATACCAAAATTGAAAGCAAAGCAAAGAATTAAGAATATTACATATTAAAACGATAAGTTAAACCCATAATGAAGCGGTTCAACCCTATATTAAACCCCTAAAGAAATTGTTGATAAAATAAAATTGATAATGGATAAATATATTCAATTTCCTTTCATTGTTGTCCAAAATAATAGCTAAAGGTAAAATAATTAAACATGATCCTCTCGACATTATTATGTTGAACTTTTCGTTTTGAAACCCTTAGCCTACCGAAGAACATGAATGAGAGGGTTAGTGAAAAAGGTTATGACAAAAACTTTAATGGTACCTCCCTTACAGGCATTGATTTTACCATTGAAACGTTATCGACGATGAAACCTCTATCTAGAAGCCGTTATAGGATTATGTTAAATTAAAGACGAAAAAGGAAAAGAATTAAAATTATATTGATTCATAAATATATTTATGGATTATATTATAATGATTCATAATGATATTTATGGATTATAAGGGTACTTTAAAGATATTTATGGATTATAAGGGTACTTTAAAGATATTTATGGATTATATTATATTGATTCATAAAGATATTTATGGTTATAAGGAGTAGTTTTGAAGATTAAAAGAGTAAAATAAGGGTAGTTTTAGAAATAGAAGTGTAAAACACTTGGTACTTCTAAGAGTAGTATAGATAAGATACAAAGAGAGCAATACAGTATCTCTCTAATCATATTTTTATTATTTGCAGTACACAATTATTTACAACACGTTATCAGCATAAGCTTGCTCTCAAGGTAATTTCCTAACCCTAACTTGAAGTTATTTCGATTTTGCATAACTATAATTATATTTGGTTTTGATTGTAAACCAAAATTATATTCGTATTTGTCAAAACCGATCCTAATACATTATTATCGAGTTATTAAACCGATGTCGAATCTCTTACAAAATTTGAGTTTGTGACACTTGACATTACCGGAAAGAATTATCTATTTGGGACCCTTGATGTTGAGATACATCTTGATGCAATAAATCATAGAGTTGTCATTAAAGAAGGAAATCAAGTATCACCATAGGATAGTGCAAATGTGCGGGGATTTTCATTGGCACCACCTTCATATGAGAATTTAAAAGGTGAATCTGTACAATAAAGGATCTGAGTCTATGAAATGAGTTGAAGGAGATATGACCACTAGAAAGCGTGATTCTCCCAAAAGCTCGATATAGGTGAATGCACATGAGGTTACAGATTTTAAACCGCGATTGATGAATATAAGCTTACGTATTATTTGTATTTCACAGTTGGAAGTACATTAGAAAAGTGTAAAATCCTAGGTAAAAATTTGAACTTTTCCAAGAATTGGACGCAGTGAACTTGTCCACTTCTAATCTGAGGTTAAGAAAATGTAAATTTTTCTAGATCTCGGATGACAAAATGATCTGTTAGTTGAATTCGTCTCTCGAAATCTAGTTAACCGGCGGAATTTTATTTGAATTACATGAGACGGGTGGAATTTAGCGTTTTCGAGGAGTAGCAGGTGTTGGGTGACATGGCCCAAGCCATGTGTCCACAGGAAACATGTAAGGCAAATGCATATGTGACACATGGCAAGTCATGTGTCCACATGCATGCCCATTGAGAAGTCTATAAAAGGGGAGGGAAATTAGTTCGTAGGAGGAGAGCAACAAAAAGAGGAAAGGAAGGGAAAAAAAAAAAGAAAAAAAAAGAAGAAAGGTAAAGAGAGAGAAAGAGAGGAGAAAAGGGAAATCGGCATTTCAACGGTCGAACTTATCGGACCCGAAGAAGTAAAAGTTCGTATGTTCGACGGGGGCTACACTCGAGAAGTGGGATTCTTCTACTTTGGTTATTTATATCAGGGTTGTGGGGTTATGTCTTTTTGCCACTAAGGGAGTACATTGGCGAGAATTTTGAAATATGGGAATGCTACGCTATTTTGATCTTACACACTAGCCGGATTTTAGGACTGGTTTTCAGGTAGGAAACCGAGGGATGTCGGACTCAGGTCCTTCATGTAAATTGTAGCCGCATCAATGAACTTGATGTAGGCTTTTGAATCACCCAAATCGGATTTCTATAGCGCAAGTTGTGGTTTATTTCGGAGGCGCCCACAGTTAGGTTGTTATTTGTATGTTGGATTTTAGACTAATTTAGTTACCAAATTTCGCATATTGATTTCATGAGTTGTTTTGGTGGTACATTGTGACCGGTTGGTGGCCTGAACCGGGACTGGTTCACGGTTGTTTTGGGACTGATTGTGCCCTATTTTGGTGGTATGTTATGGCCGACTTGTGAGGTCTGAAATTGTGGATTGTTTTAAAGTGTTATTGCTTGATTTTGTGATAACATGCTTGATTGTTCTTGCTGATATATATGTTTTAATATGTTGGCAATTGGATGAAATGTTTGGAAATTATATGCTTTTGACATAATTATCCATGTTATGTTGGAATTATCAATATGACATTCGGCCATATGAGACATGGAATTGATATGAGAAATGACATAATGCATTGCATATGCACCGAGACATCGCATTTCATGGGTGTAAGTGCATGATTGCAAGTGTAAGTGCATGATTGCGATCAAACACCATACTTGGTGATTTGATGAGTGGGCGTACTGTTGAATGGGATTAGCAGTCACACTATTAGAAACATGAAAATATGTCAGAGCGATAGCGAACGGGATAGATACCCTCCCGGGTGAAAGACACAGTATTTTTTGGTTATACATATGTGTGCAGCTGAAAGTCTGTGAGAGTGTAGGAAGGTAATGGCCCAGAAGCTGCGGTGAGACCCTGAAATTCACTACCCACAAAGACACATGATTTTTTAAAAAGTAGTCATTAGAATATGACATCAAAAGGTTTTGGTTTTATAAACAAAAATGAAATTTTGTTTGAAATAATCATTAGATGTGATTAATCGTAAGCGATTTTCTCCGCATAGACATTGTGGGGTAGTAGTGATAGGAGTCGATGATTGACTCAGAATTTATTACTCTTTGGCATCACACTAAGTAATGGAGTCGGTAATGACTCGGAACATAGTACGTGATTGAGTCATAAATCCTCGATTCATGGCATGACATATAAATTCCATGATAGGTGCATGTCTGTATGGAATGGTTGATGTGAATGCAAGTACTAGCATTGCATGTGCGCCAGGTGAGAGTGTATCTATAGGAAGTTTCTCTTGGGCGTGGCTCACCTATATGGGATAACATTTCCCGAGTTCTTGAGCTTGAACCACGCAGGTGGACGACTCATTAGGAGCCGAAATTGTGAAGAAAGTCATATTGTGGCTTTGTAACCTTTTTGTAAAAGTATTGGACAAACAAGTTTGTAATATACGTTTGTATGAGGTTGTAATTAAACTCCTAGTAATATGTTTTAAAAATAATATAAAATGTTTATTGAATGTAAATAAACAGATCCCGGTAGATGGGATTGGACAATGTGGTATCGAGACACACGATATCCACGGGTATTTCCACGTGTTAACGATTGGTTAACGAACCCCCGGATTTTGGGGCGTCACAGCTTGGTATCAAAGCTTAGGTAAACGAACACCTATGGCTTGGCGGGCATGGGTCTAGATCATTGCATTTATAGTGCATTTCATGTTTTGTGCTTAATATGATACATAATTGTGTGTTATGTGAATTATATACATGGTAAAATGTATATAGAAAAAAATGAACACTAGGGTTAGAGAACATGACCTTAGGGGTTCAGAAAATGAATAAACGGAATAGTTTAGGATGGAATGTCATATGCACTACCAGTTAGACTAGAAATAGGAATCTCAATTTTCTATTTGACACATGTAGATGGCAAGTCGAGGAAGAGGAAGTAGAAGGGGATGCTAAGGCGGTGGGAGAAGCAACAACCCACTACCACTGGCCTTTGATCAACAAGCCTTCATGGAGGCTATTGGTGTTGTGACTGCTACTATTGCACAGGCGAGTGCAGCGACTGCTACCATTGCACATGCTAGTGCAACAGCGGACCAAGGGGGGTTAAGTAACCTCCAAAGGTTCAAGGCATATCATCCTTTGACCTTCAAGGGAGGAGGGGATCTGATGATAGCTGATCTTTGGTTCCGACAAGTGGAAAAGATATTGGAGGCTATGGAGATCATCTCCGATGCTACCAAGATAAAGCTAGCCTCGTTTCAGTTAGAAGGTGAATCCCAAATATGGTGGGATTTGGTCAAAGCCTCGAGGGGCTTAGAATGACATGGAGATCATCTCCGATGCTACAAAGTGTCATTTCAGTTAGAGGCAATGACATGGGAAGAGTTCCTAAAGGTGAGACAAAGGAACTACCAATTAGTGCTGAATAAGTGGCTAAAGTTTATTAAATTAGCCCATTTCAGCGATGACTATGCGCCTCGAGACATGGCCAGGTGAGAAAGTTTGAGGATGGATTGAAACTATCCATCTGGGGTAAAATTATGGGACTTCTCTTGCAAGATATAGACTTGATGGTCGGGGCCATTTATGGCCATTAAGGAAGTGGATGATGCACCACAGGAACCATCGAGATGTTAGTATTAAGAATAAGAGACATGAGAGCCCGACCTTCTGCTGGCGCTCGAGAAAGAAAGCAGAGGACTCATACTCCCTCAGCGGTTTAGGCGAGTCGCGACTATCGACTAAGGCGAGGTCGATCATCTAAGAGTGGGAGACACTTCGGGGCTCCAGGCCAGACAAGGCAGGGGACATGTTTCCATTACCATCAACTTGGACACTTGAGGCGGGATTGTCTTCAGAGATAGGAATCCCAAAGTTATGGGACACCTCGGTCCGGTCATCGGTGGAGCGTGCACGGTTCTGATTGTTGCTCCTTACCCGACCCGCGGGCAGAGGGGCGGAGTATTGGTCGCGAGTACAGAGAACCTACTGCCCGCGATTCATTTAGATGGGCTAGGGAAGAATTCGAGTCAAATCGAGACCGGAGCTCACAAGGCTGGGACTTAGGGGACCCGAGGGGCTTGTCACTTCCATTCGCCTCGGGAAATTTAAGCTTGTGAAGCGTCGATTGTTAAGGTATGTTTCTCTTTTCTTTCTTTAGGGGCAAGAGTGTTATTTGATTCTAGTGCATCTCATTCCTTTATTGCTGCATCTTATGTGAAAGATTTAGGCTTAGAGGTTGAAACCTTGGAAAAACCGTTGTATGTGAATTCTCCCCTAGGAATTAGGGTGAGTATTGATTTGATATGTCGAGATTGTGAGTTAGAGATCTCAGGGATTCTACTCACTATAGACCTTCGGGTCATGGACATGTCAGAGTTTGATGTTATCCTTGGGATGGATTGGCTGACGGCACACCGAGTTATCATTGATTGTGATCGTAGAAGGGTTACTGCCTACACACCAGATGATGTTTGTGTTATGTTTCAGGGGGATAAGCACGATGCTATGCCACTAAGCGGGTATGTAGTTCTAGGTGGCCTGGGACAGGTTCTGCGGGATTGGTTGGCAAACCTTACCCTGGAGGATGAGGCAAGACAGGAGTTGGGTCTACCTCGGGTAGTTTCGAGTATAAGGATGTTTTTCTTGAGGAATTACTGGGATTACCTCCGCACAGGGATGTAGACTTCTATATCGAGTTACACCCTGATATATAGCCTATTTCTATGACGCCGCATAGAATGGCGCCCTCTTTAAGTACAAGAACTCAGATCAATTGCAAGAATTGTTGTACAGGGGTTTTATTAGATCGAACACTTCTCCTTAGGGCACTCCGGTATTGTTTACCAAAAATAAGGACAAGACCCTTCAGTTGTGCATTGACGACCGACAGTTGAACAAGGTTACTATCAAGAATCAGTATCCTTTACCGAGGATTGATGATTTGTTTGATCAACTGAGAGGGGCGCGAGTCTACTCTAAGATAAATCTCTGCACCGGTTATCATCAGTTGAGGGTTAGGGAGGCGGATATCCCTAAGACAACGTTTAGAACGCGATACGTGCATTTCGAGTTCACAGTAATGCCATTCAGGTTGACGAATGCTCCAGCGGCATTCATGGATCTCATGCATAGGGTCTTTCAGCCCTATCTAGATCAGTTTGTTGTGGTCTTCGTGGATGATATTTTGATCTACTCCAAGTTGGAGGAGGAGCATAAGGATCATTTGAGGATTGTTCTCCATGCTATGAGAAACCATCGATTGTATGCCAAATTCGACAAATGTGATTTTTGGCTTATTGAGGAAAGATTCTTGTGTCATGTGGTATCGACTTCGGGTGTCTCAGTGGACCCGGAGAAGGTTGAGGCAGTTATGAGTTGGGAGAGACCCAAGTCAGTATTTGAGATACACAATTTCTTGGGATTGGGGTATTCTGGAAGGTTCGTCAGGTTATGTTGATTAAATTTTATAGTGGTGACACGAAAGGAGGTTAAGTTTGAGTGGAATGACCTATGTGAGTGGGAATTCTAGGAATTGAAAATGAGGCTTGCCGACTTCTAGTCATGATAGTCCTAGAGAGGGGAAGAGGTGCCACGATTGTATTGTAAGTGCCTTGAAGGACGGACTAGGATGTGTTTTGATGTAGTCTGGGAGGGTTGTGGCTTATGGTTCTCGGATGTTAAAGAATCATGGGTGAAGTTACCCCACCCATGATATGGAATTGGCGACCATTGTCTTTGCCTTGAAGATTTGGCGTCACTTCCTGTATGGTGAGCAATTCAAGGTGTTTTCGGACCACAAAAGTCTGAAATACATCTTTACCCAGTGGGACCTCAATATGAGGCAACGCAGGTGGATGAAGTATTTGGAGGATTATGAATTCACTTTGCATTACCATCCCAGTAAGACAAATGTGGTGGATGATGCACTCAACCGGAAGTCACAGGGAGTATTGGCTAGTATAGCTTCTCGGGAGTGGTGGATGCTTGAGGTTGTGCGGGGCCAATCACGAGCTGCATCTGAAGATGCAAGACATTTTACTTGCGGGAGTTTGGTGGCTCGCCTTCCACTAAAAGCGAGTGATTGGAGTCTAGGGACCAGAATCTGAGAGATAACATCCATTAGGGACTAGGTCAGATCATATACCGATGATGAAGGCTAGGCCATTCACACGGATAGTAGTCTTGATTATAAGAGAGCGGGGATTGTGGTTCCCAGGTTAGCGATTTGAGAGAGGAGATCCTCAGGGAGTTCCATTGTTCTCGTTTTGCTGTACATTCAGGTGACACAAAGATGTACCATGATCTTTGTCGTCGGTATTACTGGAGTGGAATAAAGCAGCAAGTTGGGGATTTTGTTCGTCGGTGTCTTACGTGTCAGCAGGTAAAAGCTTAACCCCAGAGGCTAGCAGGGTTACTCCGGCCATTGGAGATAGCAGATGGAAGTGGGATCACATCACGATGGGTTTTGTGACTTACTTGCTAAGAACATCGTGAGGGCATGACGCGGTGTGGGTGATCATGGACCGGCTCACGAAATTAAGCTGCACCTGGCTGGAAATGCGGATGACGCCGCTCTGAAGATATTAGATTATACATATGAAGTGTCGGTTACATAGATCAAGTCTACATAGTATCATACCGAGATCCCAGGTTTACTACTCATTTTTTGGAGAGTTTCCAAAGAGCCATGGGGAAATAGTTGATGATGAGCACTGCTTTTCATTCCCAGATGGACGGTCAGTTAAAGAGGACCATCCAGATGTTAGCGGACATGCTACAAGCATGCATCCTGAATCTAAAGGGTAGTTGGGAAGAGCATTTACCCTTAGTGGAGTCGCTACCTTGATAGTTATCGGTGAGTATCTGAGATGCTTTGTGAGTCATTATATGGGAGGCCATATCGATCTCCAGTCTATTGGACAGAGGTGGGAGAGAGATTCGCTATAGGTCTAGATTTGGTAAAGGATACCTCGAAAAAGGTGGACTTGATACGGAAGCGTCTTCTCATTGCTTAGAGCCGGCAGAAGAGCTACGCCGACAGGCCGTGATGACTCCTAGAGTTTGAGGTCTGTGATCATGTCTTCTTGAAGGTGATGCCTAAGAGAGGAGCGATTAGATTTGGCAAGCGAGGAAAGCTATCACCGAAGTATATTGGACCCTTCGAGGTACTCGAGAGGGTGGGTACAGTTGCGTACCGATTGGCGTTACCGCCAAATTTATCGGGTGTTCATGCGGTATTCCATGTCTCCATGCTCCGAAATTGCACTCCAGATCCGACTCATGTAGTGGATTGAGGTGAGCTCATTGTTAATGAAGATGGGACCTTTGAGGAGGGACCTGTGTGTATTATGGATAGCCGGGATCAGGTTTTGCGATGCAAGACTGTGAGGCTAGTAAAGGTGTTGTGGCAGCACCAAGGAGTGGAGGAGGCAGCATGGGAACGCGAGGACATGATGTGTGTCACTTATCCTTTCTTATTTGAGGATAAAGGTACGTTGTTTAGTCATTTGATAATAAAAAAAAAAAAAATTGACTGTAGCGTATGCATGTGATTGTATGTATATGTGCGTGTGAATTTCGGGACGAAATTCTTTTAAGGGTGGAAGAATGTAAAAAACCCCGGAATTAAGGTGAACTTTTTCCAAAATGGGCAAACACGGTGAACTTGCCACTATAATACAGGTTGAAACCCTAGAATTTTTCTAGATCTTGGATGACGAAACAGACCTCACCATTGAATTCGTCTCGTGGAATCTAGTTATTCAGACGAATTTCATTGAATTACGAGACAATCGGAATTTCATGTTTTTCGAGGCAACAGGTGTCGGGTGACACATGGCAAGCCATGTGTCATAGGGCATGCAAAGGCAAATGCATATGTGACACATGGTAAGCCATGAGTCACAAGGCATGTGCAAATGCATGTGTGACATGGCAAGCCATGTGTCCACATGCATGCCAATGGAAGTCTATAAAGGGGAGGGAAATTGGTGTGAGAGAGCAATAAAAAGAAAGGAAGGAAAAAAAAGAGTGAAGAAAAAAAAAAGAAAGAAGAAGGGAAGAAAGGGGGGAAAAGGAAATCGGCTTTTCAGGCGGTCGAACTCGTCTGACCAAGTAAAGTGCAGCCCCATATTCAAGGGCTACACTCCAAGGGTAGAGTTCTTCTCTTGGTTTTATTTTCCACCATAAGGGCTGTGGGGTTGTGTCTTTGCCTTAAGAGGCTATTGGCCGAATTTCGAAATATGGGAATGCTACCCTATTTTGATCCTACACACTGGCCAGATTTTATGACTGATTTTCAGGTGGGACACCGAGGGACTTTGGACTCAAGTCCTTCATGTAAATTGTAGCCACATCAGTGAACTTGATGTAGGCTTTTGAATCACCCAAATCGAACCTCTACAACCCAAGTTATGGTCCATTTCCCGGGACTACCACAGTTGGGCTATTTATTTGTTAGGTCTAGATTTTTGGACTGATTCGTCTTAATTTGTTATTTGTGGATTTTTTGGTGGTCGTGCGACCGGTTGGTGGCTTGAACCGGGACTGGTTCACGCCTGTTTTGGGACTGATTGTGCCCTGTTTTGGTAGTCTGTTATGGTCGAATTGTGAGGTCTGAAATTGTGGATTGTCTTAAAGTGTTATTGCTTAATTTTGTGATAACATGCTTGATTGTTCTTTATGATATATATATATATATATATATGTTTTAATATGTTGGAAATTGGATGAAATGTTTAGAAATTATATGATTTTTGACATAATTATCAGTATGATAAATTGTATGTTGGAATTGTCCATATGACATTCATTACATATGAGACATGGAATTGATATGAAATGACATAATGCATTGCATATGCACTGAGACTATGCATTTCATGGGTATAAGTGCATGATTGCAGGTGTAAGTGCATGATTGTGATCAAACACCATACTTGGTGATTTGATAAGTGGGTTGGTGCTTATTGGCGAAGTTGACAATTGGCGTATTGTAGAAAACGTAAGAATATGTGTCGGGTGATAGCAAGCAGGGATAGATACCCCCTCAAGTGAAAGACCTGGTATTTTTTGTTATACATATGTGTCCAACGGTAAAAGCTCGTGAAAGTGTAGGAAGGAGTGCGACCTCCGGTGAGACTCCGAAAATTCGCTACTCATAAAAGACACATGATTTTGTAAAAAAAAAGTAGTCATTAGAATTTAACATCCAAAAGGTTTTGGTTTATAAAAAAATGAAATTTTGTTTGAAATTATCATTGGATGCGATTAATCAATGACGGTTTTCTCACGCATGGGCATTGTGGTGTGTAATAGGAGTCGATGATTGACTAAGAATTTATTACTCTTTGGCATCACACTGAGTAATGGAGTCGGCAATGACTCGGAGCATGGTACATGATTGAGTCTCATCTCATTTCATGGCATGACATATAGAATTCCATGATAGAATTGCATAATTTATACAGAATGGTTGATGTGAATGCAAGTGCTAGCATTACATGTGCACTTAGGTGGGGTGTGACCTTTGTAGGAAGTTTTTCTACTAGGCGTGGCTCACCCTATATGGGATAACATTTCAGGTGTAGAGCAAATACTGGTGGATGGCTCTCATTAGGAACCGAAATTGTGAAGAAAGCCAGATTTTGGCTTTGTAACATTTTTGTAAAAGTATTGGACAAACAAGTTTGTAATATACGTTTGTATGAGGTTGTAATTAAACTCATAGTAATATGTTTTAAAAATAACATAAAATGTTCATTGAATGTAAATAAACGGATCCCTGTAGATGAGATTGAACAGTGTGGTATCAAGACACACGATATCCACAGGTATTTCCGTGTGTTGACAGTTGGTCAACGAACCCCCGAATTTTGGGGCATCACAGCAAGTCACAAAAAAGACATGCTAGAAAAAATGTTCACCACATTTCATGCCTCAAATGTACTCTTACATCAGCAGTATCGAGAGCTTAGATTTAAAAAATACTCTGAATTGATATCATGTCTTCTTATTGTTGAGCAAAATAATGAACTCCTGATGAGAAATCATAAGTCTTGTCCAACTGCATTCGAACCATTCCCTAAAGTGAATACGATATCCTTCCAAACACATGTACGTGGACGAGGTCATGGAAGGAATTTATGATACCATGGTACTCATGGTAGTAATCATTTAAATTCCAAGAAAAGGAAAGCCTCATGGAACCACCAAAAGTGGAATAATATTGAGGTGAAACAAGAAAATGGGAAGTATATACATTACGCCTTCCAAGGGCCATGAGAATAATTGTCATAGATGTGGTATGAAAGGGCATTAGCCTCGTACTCGTCGTACGCCCAAACATTTGGCCGACCTCTACCAAGTATCAATCAAAGAAAAAGGAAAAGATATAGAAATGAACTTTACTAATATAAATGGACTAGACTTAACTTACTATGATAATGATTTCTTTGGGAGTCTGGTAAATGATTATTTGATCAATGATGAAAATATTGCTACCAAGCGATGCTTCTCATATCAAAAATAAAATAAAATATCTTTTTGTTATTACATTTACATTTCTATTTTATATTATCCTATAGATCTTATTGGTTTATTAAAGAAATCTATATTTATTAATCTCAGAGATGAATGAGGGTGATGTATGTCTTGCTAATTGTGCGACCACACACAATTCTTCAAGATGAAAGATACTTTCTATATTTGACATTAACAAATGCCAATGTAAGTACCATATCTGGTACTACAAACTTAATTGAAGGCACCGAAAGAGCAATCATAATGCTACCAAATGGAACTAGGTTACATATCAATGATGCAATATATTCTAGCAAATGTACAAGGAATTTGCTCAACTTCAAAGATATTTGTAGAAATGGATATCACATTGAAACCATGAATGAGGGTAATGCAGAACCTTTATTGTTTATGGCAAGAAATTTATAATGGAAAAACTCTCAGCATTCTCCTCTAGGTTATATCATACAAATATAAAGTCTATCGAGTCATATATTATCGTGAACCAGAAGTTCAACGACACAAAGACTACTATTCTTTAGCATGACAGGCTGAGCCACCCTAGGTCCTCAATGATGTTGAGTATTACAAAACACTCACATGGGCATCCATTAAAGCACAAGAAGATTCTTTTATCCAATGAATATCCGTAATGAAACTGCTCATAAAGGTAAATTGATAGTTAGATCATCCTGTAACAAAGTCACATTTGAGTCACCAGTCTTCTTAGAAAGAATACACAGGGACATATGTTGACCTATCCATCCACCATGTGGACATTTTCGTTACTTTATGGTCTTAATAGATGCCTCTACGAGGTGGTCACATGTTTATCTTCTTTCCACACGAAATGTTGCCATTGCTAGACTCTTTGCACAACTAATCAAATTACGAGCTTAGTTTCTTAATTATCCAATTAAGACTATCAAACTTGACAACGTTGATGAATTTACCTCCCAAACCTTTATTGACTATTGCCGTGTCAGATTGGAATAAGTGTTGAGCATCCCACATTTGCTCATACTCACACCATAAAGCGGTTTTAGCGAGTCCTCGTCAAATGTCTTCAATCAATAGCTCAACCACTGCTAATGAAAACCAAATTTCTAAATTCTGCTTGGGGACATGCTATTATGCATGCTACAAGCTTGGTTTGTATTCGATCAACAACTTACCATGAATACTCCCCTTTACAACTTGTACTAAGCAAACAACAAAATATTTCTCCTTCATGAATCTTTGGTTGTACAATTTATGGACCAATTGCACCTACAACGTCTTAAAATAAGTCCCCTGAAGACTTAGGATTCATGTAGGTTTCTTGTTATACGTCTATCATAAGATATCTTGAACCCTTAATAAGAGATTTTTTTACAATCCGCTTTGTGGATTGTCATTTTAATGAGAGTGTATTCCCACCATTAGAGGAAGAAAAGCCGGTTCTAGAATAACGATAAGAAATTACTTGGAATGCATCTACAATGTCTCATTTTGATCCTTGTACAAATCAATTTGAACTAAAAATTAAAAGGATCGTTCATTTGCAAAATCTTGCAAATCAATTACAAGATGCATTTATTGATATAAAGAAAGTGACAAAGTTACATATCTCGGTTGCAAATGCTTTGGCACGGATTGATGTCCTTGAAGGACAATTAGCAAATGAGTCTCAAATATGCCTAAAGCGTGTGAGACATATTGGCTCAAAGACTTAACTCCTCGGAAAGGAGAACACAAAAATTGGTGCCCTGAAGATGAAAATATAAACAAAGGTCCCTATAAAAGACACTTAAAGAAGCCTAGTAGAGGCATATGGTGAACAAGAAGCCTCTGTAGAGGCATCCAATAGACAAAAGACCCCTAAAGAGGTTCGAAATAAAGAAATAGCCCCTGAAGAGGCATTGGTACCTGAAAATTATGAGATCTCAATGAGTTATGTGCACAAGGGATATAAATGAGATCGAAATGATATCGTTATCAATAATATTTTTTTTATTTCCAAGTAGCCTTAGAAATGATGAGGATCTGAACCCTGAAAAATGTGGAAGAATGTTGACATAGAAATGATTGGCCAAAATGGAAAGAAGTTATGCATACATAATTATACTCGTTAATGAAACAATCAGTTTTTGGACATATAGTCCAAACACCTAAAGTCTGTTGGGTAAAAAAGGGTATTTGTACGGAAGCACAATGAAAATAATGAGATCATAAGATATAAAGCTCGATTAGTATGTCTAGATTTATCGCAAGACCCTAGTATTGATACGAGGAAACTTATTCTCCTGTCATGGGCGTAATCACTTTTCACTTTAATAAAGCAGCCGGAGTCTACGGAAAGGATTTGATATCTTCTCATGAATGTCATTAATATATGGATCCATAGATAATGACATTTTATATGAAAATCCTTAGGATTTAAATTGCTGAAGCGAATAAGTCCTGAACTCTCATAGTATGTGCTCAATCAAATTACAATGATCTTTATATGGATTGAAGCAATCCAAACACATGTGGTATAATAGCCTTAGCGAGAATTTATTGAAAGAAGGGTATGCAAATAATCCTATATGTCCATGCATCTTTATCAAGAAATCAGATTTACAATTATTGTTGTGTATATTGATTATTTAAATCTTGTTGAGACTCTTAGAGAGCTCACAAAAACAACAAAATATTTGAAAAAAGAATTAGAGATAAAAGATCTTGGGAAAACAAAAAAAATTTCTCGGCCTACAAATCGAGTATTTGCCTACTGAAGTTTTGGTTCACCAATCAACATATACTAAGAAAATTTTTAAGCTATTTTATATGGATAAATCACACCCTTTAAGTTTTCTAATGGTTATCCGTTCACTTGACATGAAAATAGACTCATTTCATCATTGTGAAAGATTGAAGAATTATTGATCACAGAAGTACCATATTTTAGGTGTCATTTGTCCACTTATGTATCTCTTACTAACTATACTCGCCCGGATATTGTTTTACTATCGATTTATTAGTCGGATGATACAGTGCACTCTAACAGACATTGGAATGGTATCAAACATATATTATGCTACACCACAGGAATAGCGATAAGAGTTTATTTACGCAAATACAATTAAAGCAATTGCTTAGATCTTTGGTCATAGGATACCTTTCAGATCCACTTAAAGTCAAATCACAAATAGGGTATGTGTTTCATCATAATAGAACTGCTATCTCATGGAGATCTTTTAAGCAGACAACGACGACCACATTATCGAATCATTAAAAAGTTATGCCAATTCACAAAGCAAGTAGTGAATGTGTATGACTAATATCGATGATTCAACATATCCAAGAATCATGCGGACTTCCCTTAATCAAAGACGATCCGACAACATTATTTGAAGATAATGATGCATTCATTGCACATATCAAAGGAGGTTATACCAAAGGAGATAGAACTAAACACATTTCTTAAAAGTTCTTTTATACACATGAACTTTAAAAAAGTGGTGAAATTGTTGCTTAACAAATACGCTTGAGTGATAATTTAACAGACTTATTCACAAAGTTATTGCCAACCTCAACATTCAAGAAGCTAATATACAAGATTGGAATGCACTAACTAAAGGACATTGACATGAGGTGGAGTATGCTTATGACATGATATTAGTGCATTGTACTATTTTCCTGCGGGTTTTGTCGGGTTGGGTTTGATAAACAGGTTTTTTAACAAGGCAATCCTAATAGACTAACATCAATCTACAACATCATAAGAATCTTTGTACTATTTTGCTTAGCATAGATTTTATTCCTCTTTTGTGTTTTACTGAAGGCTTTAATGAAGCGTGTTATTTATAGTGGTCATTCAAGGGGGGGTGTTATAAACGTGTCAAATGGGTGAATGATCACATTCACTTAAAGATTTATGAATGACTTCAATTCATAAAATTCATGAATGTCCCTTTATATTGTGGTCATTTTGGTGACTTTTTGAAGGTAATTATGGTAGCCATTTAAGCATTCTACATGAAGCCTATAAAAGGCCTCTCTTGTCCCTTTGTAATTTATCCTCTTAGAAAAATTATAATTCTCTCATTCTTCTCTCTCTCTTTTATTAGTTTCCATGCCCTCTTCACTTTATATATAAGATACAAGAAAGTAATACAGTATCTCTCACGATCATATTTTGTGTTACAATTACATAATTATTTACATAATAATGTCTATTTATTTGTATTATTTTTGGGTGTTTAAAATATTTTGCAATTTTTATTATTAATAGAAATAATTCTAATATAATTTACTAATTAATCTATTATTTAAATATTTTCACATCACCGAGTTCATCCGTGTGATCTGTTGTGGACTGGTGGATTGAGAAGCATATATTAAAAGACTTTGAATGAGAACCTAGCAAAATAAAATTTTATTGATTCAGGAGAACATAATTAAGGGTAAGGGTTGGAATTCAACCGATTACATGTGAGAATTATTTTGCAAAAAAAATTGAGGTCCGCCCTTGGTGTTATGTATACATTTTCATATTATGTGTACTTACTTTTCATCCATCACATTTTCATATTATATTTATTTACTTTTCATCCTTCATTTATTTATTTCATTTTCACCAAAGCTTCGATAACTTGTACTTTTCTACCGAAAATTCCTATAGATAGCGGAGAGCTAGATCATTTGTTTATTCTCTTTTAATGCTTGTGATCTAAAATATAGTAAATATAGAAAAATTTTTGTTTTTTAATAATGAAATGTTTTATTTATATTTATATTGGCCCGATAATTTAACTTTATTACTTTATAAAATAAGTAATATATAAATAAAAAAATTAATTAAAATTTAATGGTATGTTTGATTATTGTTTTTTAAAAACTATTATTTATAACAGTTTGAAAAAAATGTAGAAAAAACTATTTTATTGTTTTTTTAAAAAGTATTCTTATTTTGTGAATTTAACATTTTATATGTTTTTGATAATAAATAATAAAAAAACCTATGAACCTTCATATTTTTATTATTTTTAAAAAATTAAAATAGTCCTCAAAAATAAGAACCAAACATATTCTACTACATGTAGCTTTCAAATATATCTATATACTATATATAAAAAAACATTGATTTCCTCTATGTTCATTTTGTTAATTTTATTATGCTCATATTAATCATCACATTTACAAGGATGTCAGTGTTGCTCAGTCATCTTATGATACTCGTATTCCAAAACCGCATATCCAATAACGGAATATTTGACAAACGATAATCCATCATGTTTGCTTTCATTTGTTTGTGTTGTACTATTACGCAAATTGTTGGTACTGAATTTGATTTTCTCTATTTATTTGTAATCTCAAACGACAATTTGTTCCCTTGTTACTTTGTATTCATGAAATCTTCTTAGCAGTAGAAAAAGATGAAACATATTGTTACTTATAGTATTTTTGTTTGAAAATAGATAATTTTATTGATTTAAACTAATAATACAATTAATATAAACAAATAATCAAATTCTCTAAACACTTTAAAAGATAACACAATATCCAAGTTAATAATATAATAAATCGACTAAAAGTTTACATATTTGATAATTCTATAATGATTAGAATGTTGAAAAAATAATATATGAGCCCACATATGTTATTAAATGCTATTATATAAATTTACCTAAAATATGAGTGATCTAATTAATGTTACAAATAATAGGTTAAAAGCATATATAATAAAGTATGATATATTATGTGTAGATATCAAATAGTAAATTTCTGATTTTATGATTGGCGAAATCGAAATACTACTAATTAGGTTTTTCAGGGTTATGGCTCACCATATATGCACATTATTTTGTTTTCTCTAGGTTCGTTCTAGGCATCCCATCATCAGAGATAAATAGAGAGGAATCTTGGATATATATGTATTATACG